>CM070027.1:6494970-7694970 GCA_036247105.1 Cirrhinus mrigala | reverse complement strand
TCAGGAAACAGCGCAAAGTAGTGTATATATCTAGTTTCAGCACTTTAACGTAACCTTTATTAGATGTTTTTATTCATTTATTTATTTTTATCTTAAATTTGAAGAAAATAATAGGCCTATCTTTTATATTAAAATACGAGCTGCTACTTTTAAATACTGTAAATCTGAAAGCACACAGCTTGCACTGCTGAGGCAAACGTGGTTGCGTTAATTATCCTATTTCTCGTGTTAAGGTGTTTGCCTTCCTCGCTCTTAATTACTAGCACGAACTCCCCATAACTGGGCTGAGTGGAGCTGGCGGAGGGTGAAAACACTGGTTAAGCAAATTGGTATTTAAATGTATACTCGCTGGCCTTCTTGCCTTGCATTATTCATTGCCGATACAAAAAAAAAAACGTTGCACTTCAAGCCGGGGTTCTGCAGCAGGCGGACATGAGGCCTGTCTACAGGGAAGTGCAGAAATGTAGGGCAGAGAATTGTGGTCCGTGCACAGCACTCATCTGCCGACTATTTCACCCTCACGCTTCGTCAGTTTATGAAGACTGATCAAAGATTTAGGTTTTTTAATGTAGCTAACCATATACTTAATAAATCAAATCTATGGTAGATGACAACCTTCAGATTTAAATACTAACGTAGGCCTATTTTTTTTTTTTCCAAAATTGTATAACTTTTTGCCAGTTTTTTAAGAACCTGTTATGTTACCTCCGGAGTCTTTGATTAATTAATTTCGAAGCATGTATTTGAGGTGCATCTTCAAAAATATCCACCGTCAGTGTATTTAATTTCATTAATTTTGTACCTCAGCTAAACGAATGTGTTTAACTGGTGTCCGGCTACAAACGGGATTTTATTTTGTAGTACCGGACCGTGCTAGGGTATCTTGTCAGTTTAGAATAAATTATGTATGGGACATGATTAGAAGCTTATACGCATTACTTTGAACATATTTCTTTGAATTAAATGTGAGAAACTCATTTTATCTGTTTTGATTTACATATGAAGTGGAATTATTTCATCAGCATGGACATATAGATCTAATAACTGATCTCCTTTTGATTTTTTTTTGACGTTTGGGTACATTTATACTTTGAACATTAGGCCTAATACTCTAACACACATACTCGCATTATTTGGAATATTTTTGTTTTATCATTAATTTTGTATATTTTCTGTACGTTATCTTTGTTACTTTCGAGTGTTATCAATATAATGCGTTTATAGAAAATATATCATTAGTTTATCACACCTACCTGTTCTACTTATTCGGCTGTTTTTATTTTGGTAATTTTGTAGGTATATTTGATAGTTATTAAAAACACTACACGTGTCCTGACTTTTGTTTTTTGTTTTTTTTTTTTTTTGAGTACGAGAATGCATTTACCTAGCTAAGTAAAGTATCAAGCTAGGTGAAGTATCAAATAGTGAGATGTTGCCTTGAGATGTTTGTTTTGACATTATTGAACAAAATAATTTTTTTTAATTGAGACTTTTTCAGCACCGCTTTGTAAAATTAACTTTGAACGAGGAGCTGTCCGTGGTTCTGAATAAATAGAGCAGTAACACTCCAGCAGTAAAGAAAACTACCTAATAAATAAATTAATAAATTGTTAGTAACGTAGGAAAAAACAATGTGGGTGTTATTTTAACGAACTTTTCTTGAAAGCGTCTTATATCTTTACCCTGTCTTATTTTTAATTATAGTATTTTTGTAGTATTCTCGTCATTATATAATAGATTTATGCATAGGCTATATTAATTTGTCTTTTTTTTTCCCCCTCGGTTGATTGCCGTTGATTTGACCGAATTATTTAAAACAATAGTCTGTAATAATTATTTATCTATCTATATTTAAAATGTATTTAAATTTTCTTTTATTATTTTTTTTTTCTCTCTCTCGCTCTCTGCTAACTGTTCTGCTGTGTGTCGGAATGAGCACGCATGAGTTCTGTTGTGGGGAAGCATTCTGCACCGGTGGAGCACCATATATCGTCATTAAAAAATCATGCTTCCCACGCCTTAACTCTTCAGCACTCGTAATGCAAGCGTTCGTATTTTAGTGTGTTCTCATGAAGTCTCCAATACCCATCATGGGTCAGTAAGGACATAAACATAAATCTTAACCATGGAGGAATTTTATTAGATTACGTTTTATTATTTGGATTACTTACAAGTAGACACATGGATGGATACATTTGTCTTAGCTGGATCTCTTTGTGTAGATGTTCCCTTTTTGTTTAGCCTTATACTTGTTGATTTTTCCTTTATTTTTAAATTCTTGTGAAACATCATATTCATCATATTCAACGAGATTTTTTAGATTAATAGCCATTTATCCTTTATAGAACATTTGATTTGCATGCCATAGAGCGAAGAACATAAGATTAAAAAAGTAGTACATTTTGCATGAGTAATGATAATCAACCCAAAAAGTCATGACATTTTTGACACAATTTTTTATAAATCTTATTCTAACCGATCAAAATCCATCAAACATTTACAAGAGTCTCACGTTTCGCCCTCAATCCCAAGGGATGAATAGAATATCCCCCTATTAAATGTGTTTAATCTATAATTGTTTTAGAGTTTAACTACGCTTTTTTATTCTAGATCTGCATCACATCCATCATGAACGCTTAATTTTTCATATTACACCTAAACATAATAAAATTATAACAAAGTCGATTTATAAGAAGTTCCACAATCAAATTTAGGCAGAATTTTGTTCATGTAATAGATTTTAAATGAAGAAAATCTAAAAAGCATGAAACTGATAATTAATTTTGACCAGTGACGGCATTCTAAGGCAAGCTGGGCAAAAGCCATTTTACATGGGGGGTTAGATATTGTTTGTTACTCTGCTTTGATTGTTTTGATGGTTCATCAGTCAGTTTGTCTTAGTGCCAAATATTCAGATTTCCCGGTGGCTCTTTTGATCATCTCCAGCTGCTTCAGTCATTCATTAAGCTTGATTAAGTATACACGATTCTTAATTACAACATCCATGTTTTAATTCTTGCCGAATATGCATTATTCCAGTCTGTCCTATGGCATGCTCATCAGAGATTAAATTATACCGTTAGATATTTATTTTAATCCCCTGCTACTCTAACCAAAGACAGCAAATGTTACAAAGATTCCCTTGTTCACCTTGTCAGGATCAATTTGAGTTGGTCTCCCTGTCACCTTCATTTTCACTTTCAGTTTCGCACGCTGGTTATATTCATAACCAGGACTCTTTAAGTACAAAATCCACAAGAATTGGCGATCAAAAACCAGCTCAGACCACACGTTAGGCGCTTTAGTAAGCTTGTGCTTCTCTCTACGTGAGAACTCTGATATCTTGAACGCTGTATTGGGCTTATATATTAACGCGCTTGATAAATATTGCATTGTACTGATTTAGAGCTTCCAGTGCCGGAGGTGTGATCTGATCGTCAAGCGCGCACACGCGGATAAAAACATAGGGAGCGCGCAACGCGAATGGAAACACCGAGGGAAGTTTATTTACTCGCTGACCGCGCTCACAGTCGGGCTACAAGACGGGGGCTTAAAGTCTGTGAAATAAATGAAACGTTACTGCAGTAATTCTCCATTTTTTTTTCTGCTAACGCTCGCGACTACTTCTTTCGCCGAGCAATGGACTGAGCCGGTCGAACGGGCCTTGTTGCTGCAATGTTTGTGAGGAAAGAGGGAGCCATAGTCATGTACCAGAGAGCTGATTCTCCAAGGCCCTCAGTCGAGCTGCACTCAAGACTCTGGCTTCATTAAAATTTTATACGCAGCGCTTGGCCAAGGTCTATTTATGAAAATGCGCTTTCCGCTCCATGGAAAACACAAGACTGTAAGGAACCATGGGGAGGAATGTAAATCTAAGAGCGGAATTATATACACTTACACATATTTTTCACTCCAGCTGCATTTTACAAAATAAAGTAACCAGTGCCACATTGAAAATATTGCCTCACATTTGACGTCTATATGTTCCATGGCTTCCACGGTTGATGAATTATGTAGATGATTTAGTGAGAGCTATGCAAATCTTCAGTTTTGGGCACATTTCAACACTATATACCAGATTTGTCTCGCACATTTCAAGAAATTAATGTTTCCAAATACGAGAAACAGTTGTAGCCTGTGTGATGTCCTTTCACTTTGAATAAACAATGATTTACGCTGATAAAAACTCGCTAAATATTAAAACAATGCTGTCACAATATTGTAGTAAAAATGCGTTTTTAAAATCTCAAGTCTTCAATCTTTAAAGACGTGGGGCGGAACGAATCTGATTTGCGTAACATGTCTCTTGCCTTTTAAATTCAGCCGGATACACAAAAAGAAACGATGACCTCCAGTATGTGCATTATTCAAATCAAACAATTGACGCACACTGTCGTGGGAATGGGCATGACCATCTACACAGCAGCCCTGTTTTCTGTGATTCTATGGGATGAATTCGACTTTTATGAGAATCTCAACATTTTTTACGTAAGTGTCTTATCATAGATTAATTATTTAATATATACTCGAAATCTTCATATATATTTTCAGAAATGTACAGAAATATATATATAATATTTTGTTGTACATATGACAAGTAAAAACGAAAAAAAAAAAAAAAAATCGCCCCACTAAGACTGATTCGGAGACAGACTTTTTCAACTTTTTGTAGAAATTGCGTTCCAGTTTATCTGAAGATAATTATTGAGTTTACTAATCTCCAAGAGGGAAAGAACGAGAACTGTTGTTGTACAACATGAACCATTCGTTCAGAAATAGGATATCTTCCTCTTAACAAACACTTGCAAAATCAATAGTATCATAACACTTCATATTTATTATTCATAAATAACGAGTTTTACGGACTCAAAACCACCTGCTGAACGCCAGAGAGAGCCCGGACTTGACAACTCCTGAAATAAGCGAACTTGTCTTCCTGTTCCAGTGATGATGTCCGACTAATTGCGTAACATAGATCTATACCAGAAACATTAATAACATTCGGAGTTTCCTCATACATAAATGATGTATTTAATCGTGCTTGTAAAACTTTATATGGACGTTAAGGGTTTTGATTCGTTTAATTAGCTGGGCTAACATCATGGGCAAACTAGAAATTTCTACAGATAATTTAAATAAACTGCGGGCATGTCACTTATAAAATTAATCATCAGTTCATTCGTTAATATTGCCATAATCGATTTATTACTTAAGCTTGCTGTGTATTTGATAATAGGCTACAGACGAAATTATCGCGTTATGTAGGCTGTAGGCGTGATGACAGTAGCAACAGGAACGATAATAATAATCACCATAAGGAAGGTAAAAAAAATTGATTTACAATTTTTATTTAAATAACGATATAATAATTATTGTTATATTAAGTAAGATAGTAGACTGAAAATAGTACGCTAAAGCAAGTTCAGGGACATAACACACTGCAGTGACTGAGGTAAGACGTGCATGGTTTATTGAAATTTCTGTCGCGTACACAGACACAGTTAAGCACACTTTCACAAATGAAACATGTGTGGTATTCAAAATAAATTAAGTTCAAATAAATAAGTAAACGACAAAATAGGTAGAAATATAAATAGGCCAAACAAACAAGAAATCGGAATCATATCTACAAAGTGCAATGAATCTCTGAATATGTTATGAAATGTTCCCATCTACAAACTTAGTGTAATAATAATAATAATAATAATAATAATAATAACATTAGTAATAATAATAATAATTTAAGTGAAGACGTACAGTAAAAGGGGTCAGTCACAAAATAATTCTTAAATAATCTGATTGTCAAAGCATCGTTGAAGTGAAATCAGTTGCAACACACAACGCTTCGTGTTTTCTATCTATTTTACCCAAAATGTGTCAAAAATGAATAGTCTAGTTTTATGCCCTATTTCCAAAATGACCATGAATGTGTCAAGACGTCAGGAATCATGAGGTAGACACAGAAAAAGTACATTTAAGTATGTCCGTGTGTACGTGCGTTCGCCTGTGCGTGTTCTCTCTTATTGCAATACATCAAAATGAATGGAAATTTCAAACGATAAATGAACACTTAACGCCTTGTAAACCATGCAATGGATCACAGCAGAACCTTCATGATTTTCTTCTGGAGCATATAGAATAACACTAAAGTTTCTAGAATGGGACATCTTTTTCACAACAGCGTTTTTATCTTTCTTTTCATTTCATCCTTAAAAAAAGAATTTTGATGCGTTCTTCACACAAAGAGGTGCAGTGTGTATTCACAGATATGTACACAGATGAATATAAAAGAGTTGTTTTGAGTTAAGAGAATAATCATTATTATTCAATTCTCGATTTGTACAATAATTGCAACGTTTAGTCGGTGTTGGTTTTCCTCTCGTCCTCTGTTTTCCAGAGCGTGTTGTTCTTGACATATTGTCATGACAAACTTTTGGTACACTTTCTGTCTCTGGGATGTTGCCGCCCAGCTCCCACTCCTGTGCGGGAAGCGTTTCGCCTCAGCTTCGAAGAGTTTTGACGGCTCTTATGTCTGATGGTCGAGTTTATTTAAATACATTATTCTGGCCTAGTGCGTAGCCGAAAACTTCATCCGTTTCTGCTTTTGCCTTTGATTACAAAACCACACGCGGACCACGTTTTTTTTCAGGTCCAGTTTCTCGGCAATGGCAGCGATTTTCTCCGACGAAGGTCTGGGCTGCACGGCAAAGTAAGCCTCCAGCGACCGCTTCTCTGGAGCAGCGATCGAAGTGCGTTTTCTCTTTTTGTCCCCGCCGTTAAAAATCTCCGGCTTGGCCATTTTCTCTCTCTGAGCCCGTTCTGCTTCCTCTAACCACGCTTCCAGGATAGGTTTGAGGGCCACCATGTTATTGTGGGACAAAGTGAGGGACTCGAACCGACAGATAGTACTCTGGCTCAGGCAGCCGACCCCGGGGATTTTAAGATTGGCTAGCGCCGAGCCCACGTCGGCCTGTGTGACCCCGAGTTTGATCCGCCTCTGCTTGAAGCGCTCGGCGAAAGACTCCAGCTCCCGTGGATCAGGCTCGGAGTCTCCACCGCCGCCCAGAGAGGTGTGCGAGCCCAGGCTGTGGGGGTGCATGTTCATACTTTGCGGGTGGTGATGCTGCATGTGGTTAATTGCTGACATGTGTGAATGCGGGTGGGAAGCCGTGGAGCAAACGTCGGAGCCCGGCATGCCTCCGATAGAGATGCCGGGGGTGAGGTGGTCGAGCAGGTCGCCCTCCAGGCCCTGCGTCGGCTGGTGGTGGGGATGATGATGGTGAGAGGTCAGCACAGACGGGTGATGAAGGTGCCCAGAAGAGGACGTGGGCGTGCAGGTCATGCTCGTCATGGTGGTCATGGTGTGGTAGGTGGCATCTGGCTTGAACGGATGACTCTTTTGAGCGACGATGTCCACCGCCGCCAGCGCCTCGGCTCTCTGGAGCAGGGTCTCATCAAAGCCGGCAAAGATGTTACCCTGCAGCTATGTGACAGAGAGCAAGCGTAAGTATCAATGGCAAATTCCAGCCAGACAACTTTTAAGCTGGCAAATAATTTTAAAGAAATCGTACGATTAGATTACGCAGTTTGCATTTCGTTTTTTACAATGTTATAAAAAGTTTTACAGGATCAAACTGAGACACTTTTTGCAAATCACCTAAAGCGGCATTAAAATGGTTACGCAAAATAATCGCAAATTTCTAAATAATGAGCTGCTCTTGTGTTGTAAAATGTGTAATAGCCTATTATTATTATTATTATTATTATTATTATTTTTACAAAAACGTAGGAAAGCTTTTTGGACGACAGCTCATCAAATAGACTACATTTACAGCAACAAAAGCGATGCACTTCTGTTTTTATCACGCAGAGAAAAAGTTTTAACCACTACGATTACAATGTAAATGACTGCGGTGATAATGAATCGCAAACGAGAAACACAGATGAAATATTTAACTTACCGAGGGCGTGGGCAAACATGCTCTTCGGATAGCCTCAGAACTGGAATGTAGAGGTGTGTATTTAGGTTCGTGCAAAATCGGATGCATACTAAACGGCTGTTTGCTATTCATGGACATCATTATGGCAGAGGTGAGAGAAGGTCTTTTCTCGTCTTCCTCGTTTACGTCCGTTTTGGCCCAAGTAGAACGTCTACCTTGAAAAACAAGGAAAATCTGGATGGTAATAGGTGAAAAGCTATGCCTGAGAAGTCTTCGTTACTGGCTGAGCTGTAGCCAGGTGCGAGCTGTCAATGTCTGTGATACAGTAGGAATTTACGCAGGCACCTAAAATATAACGCTGTCTCCTTTAGCCCCGCCCATATAGGTACAGGTCCCGCCCAGCTACTATTACAGTACCCTTAAATGTTATTGGTAAATTTGGGATGTGAACACGCCTCTGGAGCTTCTGGTCTCATCCCCCATCGTGTACGCTTGAGAAGAGAAGGCGTGGCTTTAGCTCTGAGACTCTCATGGTGTGTTTTCATTGGTGCTGTGATTTTTGACAGGTTGCGCTAGATTGGTTGCATTGAGCACTGCGATCTGTATGTGCATGTGTTCTTAGTTTAAATGTCTGTCACCGTATCTATAAATTCTTATGGTCCTGGTAAATATTGGTTTCAAACATAAATTAGATAAACAAACATAAACATAAGATTCGAAGATTCAAACAGGTTTTATAATTTGCAACTTTTTATAAATGTTATTGTACATTTTTTATAAGCTATATATTTATCCTATTCCTGTCTTTTGGGAGTATATTTCACAATTTATGAATGAATAAATGAATATATACAAAGTCTAAATATTTCTCTTAATTAAGATCACTTTTGTTGTGTTGTGTTGTGTGAAGCAAGTGACTTTTTTTCTTCATGTGGCAGGCCTTAACAATTTGGTACATGAATTAATTATTGTTCATTTACTTTGTGGTATGCACCACAATATGGATTCTCAAATAGAGCATAAACAGGCTGGGATGATAAGAGCCCATGTACAATTAAATATTGATCAAAAAAACACAGGTCAAACAAATGAAAGCAGTCAATCAAATACCTCAGTCTGACAAATGAAATGCTGGTACCACTATCCATTTGCATTAATGAATTAAAGAAAAACTGTGGTTGAAAAACAACTGAATGTTTCCAGTGGGTAAAAAAGTCTTGCTTCAGTGAATAGATCGCATTACCCTTCACGCAGTGAAGCTGCTAACTTGGGAACTTCATTATTGGAACTTGACTATTTGATCAGCACCTCTTCAAAGTGGGTTGTGTGTTGCACCGGTTTTGTTGGTAGTGCATGCAAGCTGCTCTGGTTTGGCTTGTACAGAGCCCACATATCTATCACTCTAATTGGTGCTGAAACCCCAGACACAGACAATAAAGGCCTACAATGGAAGAAGGAGTCTCTGCGAGTGTGACTCGGAAACCTGAGATGTAGACGCAGATAGCAACATCGTCCCCTCGTGCCTTGCTCTCCGGCAAGGCCTTGGCACCCGCTCATCAAATATGCATCAATGCTGCCATCTCTCCCCCAGCAACCACTGTCACTGGGGACTCCAAATGCTGAGGGACGGACAGAGAGGCACAGCAAAAGTGACAGAACAGAGACAGAGGAAGTCTGGAAAAGAGAAGAGGGCTCAAAGAGTGAGCGTATACATGTAGATAGAGAGACAGACATGCAGCCAAGATGATACGAGCCATACTTGTTGAATCTATTGAGTCGTTCCCTCTTTTCCTGTCCTTCTTTCTCTGTCAGACTGCCGACACTGAGTCGCAGTCATTTTCCTGATGAGTTTTCTGCAAACAAGCCTGGGGAAGTGCTTGATTATTGCTAATGGAACATTTTCCTCAATGAATATTAATGCTGAAATGGGGAATTGGTGGTATTGGCTGTTATGATTCCTACTCCAGATGATAAGTTGAGGTGTTGAGACTATTGGTTATTTTCTGTCATATAGTTCACAGAAAATTAGAAAAGCACAGATCTGGGGTGCATTCCCCAAAGACAAACCCAAACAAAACTACCATTGTGTTATGCATTGCTGGAGATAATAAATAGCTAGTTACGAGTTGTTTGAACCGCACTGTATCAGATATTGACAACAATATAATGGTTAACTTCTGCTAACTGATTGGCCTGAAATCAAATTGATATCAGATTATTGCTGTAAATAAGTTATTTTTGTTCTCCGTTGTATTAATTTATTTAAAGATGTTAGATATATGTGACCTTGGACCACAAAACCAGTCATAAGTAGCATGGGTATATATGTAGCATTGCCAACAATACACTGTATTGGTCAAAATGATCATTTTTTCTTTTATGCCAAAAATCATTGGGATGTTAAGTATAGATCGTGTTTCATGAAGATATTTTGTAAATTTCCTGCTGTAAATATATCAAAACATAATTTTTTATTAGCAATATGCATTGCTAAGAACTTCATTTGGACAACTTTAAAGGCGATTTTCTCAATATTTTGAGGAATTTTTACCCTCAGATTCCAGATTTTCAAATAGTTGTATCTTGGCCAAATATTGTCCTATCCTAACAAACCATACATTAATAGAAAGCTTATATATTCCGTTTCAAAAAATTGACTTATGACTGGTTTTGTGCTCTGGGGTCATATATATATATATATATATATATATATATATATATATATATATATATACACACACACACATCCTAGCATTATTTACTATATATAGTATTATTTACTCATTCTCATTTTAGTCAACCATTTTTTGTTTTGTTTTGTTTTTTTTTCATACAATAAAAGTCAATATCAAAACAACACCCTTTGCCTTTCATTAAATCATTTTTTTTTTCAAAACATCTTCTTTTGTGAAAAAACAAACAAAAAAATTCAAACAGGATTGAAATGACATGTAAGTAAATAATGACAAAAATGCCCTTGCCTAACCCTTCGATTTTTACTGTACACTGACCATTTGAATACAGCTAGACTATTTGTTTGTGCATATGCAATGGGATTGAGTGTGGGTGTGGTGCTGGAGCTCTGAAGAGAGAGAGTGAAAGCAAAACATCTCCACAAGTAAATATTTCTGGCACGTTAAGCAAATGGACAAACTGCTCAATGTGCACATGAGCGCATGTACCTCGTTTTCCCCTTTCTCCTTACTTTCTTTTTTCCATTCTTGCCCCCTCAAGCCTCCCCCATTTCGTGATTGGTGAATTATTGATAGCGTGTAAAATGTAACATTGCAGATATGTGACCATTCACCAAATCAGCAGGTTCACACTGTGGGGCTGCCGAAGGGAAGGGGTGTCTAAGCACGCACTTTAATGTAATTGCCTTTAGGGTTCCTGGTAAATATTTTATTGTCTGCCAGCACAAATTAAAGGTACAAAGTTACCGAAACGGGGTGATTCCACACTCCGAAGCTCTGCAGAAGATGTCTTTCTGCTTGTCATTTGTCTTGAAGCTTTTGGGTGATGGGGTCAGCTTATACTTAGAGGATGGTGCAAGATGCTCACCTGGGAAATAAAAGAAAACAGAAGCAAGCATGCGCTTTAGAAAGCTGTGCACGGTGGTTGTAAGGGTTTGCATTTTTGGTTCCGTTCACCCAGGCTGAAAGAGCTTTTGATTTAAGTGATTTTGGTGGAATGAAAAAAAAAAGAGGAGGGGCAGGTGGGGAGACTCATACATTGCCAGTCAGAGAGGAAAGTAAGCAGAAAGATGGGACAGAATGTGAACAGGAAAACTTCATTACCTGATGGGGCAGTGGCCAAAAAGACATTAAAAATGAATGGCGGCCGACACAGATGGTAAGCTGACCTGGATGGGATGTGAAGCGTCGGTGGGAAGATTTGTATTTTTCTGTTCCACACTTAGTGAACAAATTCTCAGGTCCAGGCATCTTTCTCCATAGGGATTTCTCTCTGTTTTTGTTGTTCTAAATTAAATAAAACTATTTAGCCTTTAGCACTGATCTTTGCTTTCACTTTTGATTCAGTAAAGATATATTCAGTGGGTCTTGCTAACCTATTCGGGGGCTTGTAAAATCGTTTGGTGTAGTCGCTTTTCATGTCTCATTTCAACTCCTTTCCTCAATTTCTGTCTTGGATTCCCTCCTGTGCACACATACTATGATCCGCATCCTTTCCTTGGCACCCCGTCATTCTCGTTGCACCATTCCGCTGTTACCTGCCGTTCGCCGTCCAAACGGGATGGGCCGCACTAAGTCTGGATCAATAGATTAACTGAGTGGTTATGAATTATGCAGAAGAGCCCTACAGCAGTTGAACGTAAAGAGCTTGTGCTCTTGAATTGGCGTGTAAAAGCTAAGTACAGGCCTGTTTACTTGTTCCCCAGCATGCTGGGTGCTGCACTTCAAGACCCCCTCCTTAGCCGAGACCTTTGGGACATTAGTCAGGTAAAAACAATGTGATGGTATTGACAGTGATGCTTTGAACTCAGCTTTTTTTGTCAAGTTATAGGCTGATTTGCTTGAGCATGTATGCGTTACAATAACTAAAGTCTGAAAGGCGGCACTGAGAGTTTGCTCTCCCTGTCTTGTCACTCTCTTCTGAATCAAACCTCTGAGGAAACAGCTACAGCAATAGCATTAGTCTAATATTCCACCGTGCATGTAATTTTACATTTGCATACAATCAAACTTGTTGTCACTCATGTTTTTTTGGGTTCTACAACAGTAAAACAAAGGAGGGAAAAAATAAACAAGCAAAATGCTGTAAATATGATCATGAAGGCATATTCATGATATGTAAATCTCAGTGTAGTTTTAGCCCACAGTGTTTTAGAGCAGTACAAAGAGAGAGACTTTCTATGCGTACGAGCAACTGTTTTCCAGAGGACACGTGTGACATATTGAGACAGATGTGTTGTGTGACTTTTACATAACCGCCAGCCGCTCGTTCAGATGCCAAATAAGAAGCTATGAAAAGAGGAAGAGGGCCAAAAGCTGAAACATTTGTCTTGGATCTCCTTTCTTCTTTATTTATTGAAATATTAATGTCTTTGCTTCAGGCCAAGTGTGTTTATGCATGCCGCTCGGAGCGTTGACCGAAATGCCGACTGATGCTCTCTCATTGATTTTTTTCATTGTGGGTGTATTTGTCTAAGTAGGGGCCGCCAGTCACCCTACCACCCTCCCCGTTCTCCTGCTCCCTCTGCGTTCCTCTAAGTCCTGGCCCCATTCCTCTGCTTCATCTGCCCTTATTAGACTCTTCAAATGGAGCTGCTTTAACTCGGTGTGTCAGACACTTCAAAGGATGGCTGTGTCGATTGTTGGTTTGTTTGCAGTTGACTGTAGCAGAGTGCGTGTAAGGGATGTTGCGGACATGTTGGAATCTTTATGATGTGAGTAATGAGGCAAAATTAAAGAAATAAATAGTGGAAGAGTGAGAAAGGCCCAAAAGAGTACTTTTAAAAGCTCTGGTGGATACAAGATAAGGTATACATATTTTTATCTATGCGTGTCTTGTAGTTTTCTCCCATTAGAGAAATTCCCTCTAAAAGTTTAGGGACTTTCTCCATCGTCTCAAGTCTTTAGGGGCAAGCATGCAAATTCAGGAAAAGTGTTTATCCACTTCTTTAAAGAGGATGTTGTTCTATTAAATAATAATTTGCCCGAAGATTGTACACCAACCTCTTGAGAAATTTTATAAACCTGTCAACTTGTCATAGTGATTAATATAGGGTAGAGTGGGGGAAAACGACTCCCTTAAGGACTGTGTAATTTTTCTGTTAAACAAAAGTTAAATATGTTCAGAGAAGTTATCATAGTTTTAGTGAAAATGACATAAAATATAAACAAAGTATGCAAAATGTCCAGACTTTTCATGTTATTCGATTTTTAACAAAAATTAAATTTGGGGCAAAACACCCTCATGGTTGGGGTAAAATGCCCCCCAGTCTGACAAAGCAATTTGCTTTTAAACATTTACAGCAAAATCAGGGTACAGGCAGTTTTAGCTTAAAATGAAAACAAATATAACCAATAATTATAAATTTCAAAATTATAAAAACCTGTTTGAAACATTTTGTTAACTGATACTAACTGGCTAGCTAACTAGCTACCTGATGTTAACTTGAGGTAATTTTTAAATATAAAATCCAAATATTTTTATTCAACCAACTAGAATACATTTGATGAAAAAACAAAGGATTTGATGTTCAGAACAGAGTAACTACAGTAATTGCCCATTGCCCACTGGTGGTGTTTTATGTTTGAGAAAAAAATATGTCATTCTGAAAATATAATTATATTTTTATTAAATAACACATACTCCCTATCTACAGGCCCTACTGTTCTCATAACTGTGATGCTCTACAAACCAGCAAGCCGTAAAACACATTTTTCTTACTGTTGAAAATTAGACAGTTTACTGTGAAATCCATTTTCTCTCAGGTACATCACCACTGTAAGCTTCATGGTGAAAACTTCTACATCACTCTTGTCAACGTAGTCCATAGTTGAAATAAAAAATTATCTTGATTTTATCTTATGGTTATTTTGGGAAACAGTAGGGGGGCATTTCCCCCCACTCTACCCTATTAAGGAGGTAAATCTATAATTAAATTTTTAGCAATATGTGACCCTGGACCACAAAACCAGTCTTAAGTCGCTGGGGTATATTTGTAGCAATAGCCAAAAATACATTGTATGGGTCAAAATTATTGATTTTTGTTTTATGTCAAAAATCATTAGGATATTACGGAAAGAGCCTGTTCCATGAAGATATTTTGTAAAATTCCTACTGTAAATATATCAAAACTTAATTTTTTATTAGTAATATGCATTGTTAAGAACTTTATTTGGACAACTTTAAAGGTGATTTTCTCATTATTTAGATTTTTTTGTACCCTCAGATTCCAGATTTTCAAATAGTTGTATATTGGCCAAATATTGTTCTATCATAGCATACCACACATCAATGGAAAGATTTTTTATTCACCTTTAGATGATCTATAAATCTCAATTTGGAAAAATTGACCCTTATGACTGGTTTTGTGGTCCAGGGTCACATATTTCAAATGTACTTTATGAGATTTGTTATATTTTGAATCAAACTTTTCTTTGTAAAAGGCAAAAAGTTGATCATACTGATTTTAAAATTAAGGATTCATTAGTTTGAATATACATTGAACCAAAAACTATCATAACTATCATATTTCATAATTCAGTATACTTTATTTTTGACAAAACATCCCATGTTTCGGTTGTGACAGTAATGCTTTGGTAGCGACCACATCACATTACATAATTTTAACTCACATATTAAAACATACAAAAATACAAAAAAAAAAAAAAAAATCCATAACTATAATAAAATTTAGCTTAGTTCCCACAAATATGAGGATTATGTGTTCCCTTTTGTCACTACTGAAGCAATGATAACATTTAGTGACAATTTGATGGGATAACAAACAAACAAAAAAAAAAAACAAAGATCTCACTACTGAAACTCTACCAAATGTTTTGGTAGTGACAATTTTAGATACTTTTGAACCCAGCTCAAAGATGCTAATCAGCACATGGTTAACTAGCACAGTTCTGAAAAGTGGTACGCATATAAAAACTAAATGTTCTGGAATAGCTCCCAAAAAAGTGTGCTTATTTGCAGAAAAAAGGTGTTCCTTAAAGTTACATGCAGATTTTTCGGACTTTGAACACATTTACCTCAAAATGATGGGGCCTATCTACTCGCACCTTGTGGCTATGAGAGAGGGGGACACAGAAATATTTCCTGGTCATAAATTTATGGGTTTAGTTAAAATCAGTCTCGGCCAATAGACTAAAACATACATTGTATCAGTAGTGACGTTAAAAATGTGGGACACATTTTTACAAGTTTCATAATTTACAAAGAAAAAAAAGATATATATATGTCAAGTCAAGTCAAGTAGAGCTTTATTGTCATTCCACTACATGTGTGGACATACAGTGGAACGAAATGTCATGTCTCACAGGACCAATAAGTATCTTTTTGATTCTTTTAAAAAGTGAAGTTCACAATGCCATAGGAAAACCTTTTTTGTTTAAATGGTTCCATAAAGAACCTTTAACATCTGAAGAACCCAAAAGGTTCTTTGTGTCGAAAGAAGGTTTTTCAGATTCTAAAAGGGTAAGAAAGAGATGGTTCTTTAAACATTTAACTGAATGTTTTTTTGTGAAACCAAAAATGGTTCTTCTATGGCATCGCTGTAAAGAACCTTTTAAAACACGTTTATTTTTAAGAGTGTAGGGTTTGGGACAGCCACCTCCAAATTGAAAGTATCCAATAAATTATGATTTTACATATATTAAACTAATATTAATATTTAATATTTTACATATATTAAACTAATACATATATATTACTAATATTTTAAATATTATTGTGGGTTTCAATAGATAGTAGAAGGATCTTAATAAACATCTAAGATTTGAAGACTTAGATGTTTTTTAAATGTGTTTTTTGGTTGTGGGACAGCAGTTCGTGCCAGTTCTGTAGAATGTCCTATTTATTGCTGACATCAAACTGAAGATTGAAGAACTATGAAGTTTACTTTCAGATACAAAATACCTTGAAGGACTTTAGTTTTGTTTTGAGATTGTTATACATGTATGTGTTCATTATGTATGTTTTGTTGTTATTGTAAGTGGGGGAAAAAATACAGACTCAGTTTGACAATAAAGTATTTATCTATCATATCAAATCATATGATGGGAATTGAAGTCTTTTTAACCCTGACCCATCTTGTAATTGACCTTTGTGGTGTCTAGATGTATTCTGGGTTCTTTAGCAGACACTTACTCTTTCAACACACAACACAATTTGGACATATTTTACGAGGTGGCTAACTTGTACAAATTCATACAACCTCACTCCTACGATTTTGTATAATTTGTCTAGACCCCAGTGACGGGTAGGTTTAGAGGCGGGGTTAGGTGTAGGTCATTTATGAGTGAGGTCATACGAATTAGCCCCCTCGTAAAATATGTACGAATTGCCAAGAGATCGGGTTTACACTTTTCTCAACTGATATGGACAGTTCTGGTTCACAGTAGTATTTTCTCTGAGTAAAGGTAATGGCATTGAGGATTTTTGCAGGTAGTCTGCTGAGCAGTTCAACACCATGAGGAACATTGAAGAGCAGATTTCGAAGGCCTCTGGGGAACAGGGGGTGGGTTTGCATCGAGTAGGAACGTTTGGGACCCCAGCTGGTGCAGGACGGGGTACCATTGTGCTCCCCACCCTCCTCCCCGCAATGCTAACAGGATTAGGCGACAGAGAGCACCCTCTCCTCAAAATCCCAGGCTGTTCCTCGCATGTCCTGTCTGATCTGGGGTTTTAAGGATCCCCTTGTCGTGCTTTCAAAAACCAGAAACCTGTCCCAGAGGGAGACTTCGAGACACCATCTGAAGTTAACAGTACATATGAAGACGACTTTTGGATGTTTTTCAAGCATGGCCCAAGCTTTGATCATGAGTCGTAACCATGCCGAAAAAACAGGCCTAAGCCAGCCTAGGATGGTTTGCTGGTCTAAGCTGGTTAAAGATGGTCTTCCAAACTACGGTGTATTTCCCGTACATTGATGTAACTCACTGATTAACCACCACAGTACGATGCATTGCTGTGGAAATGAACTAGCTAGTCACGACTGTTTTCTGAACACATCTCATCTCCATCGTTTGAACCACATTAGTTCAACAATATAGGGCCATTGTTAATGACATCACATGCATGTGGTGAAGTAATAACTTCTGCTTTTTTATTGATTTGCAATCTCTAAGATGCTGTTGTATTGAACATGGCACCAGATGACTAATATACTATTTTTTGTTCCCTGTCATTTAGCTTTATTTGATGTTTGAGTCATCGCGAGTTCCCTTTGGCATTTATGCACATGCGCATTCTTCAAAAATGGAGCTTATAGAGGACACGTACAAATACATAGATTAAAATACATTTATATTTAGATAGAATAGAAGATATATATGGTACTGCATGTTAGCTTGCTTATTGTGCCCAAGAGAAAAATTTATTGAAGCCAATATGTCTGACTAACAAGAAACTATGTTTCTAACCTCGAGAGCTGTAGTTCCAACCACATAAGTTTGCGATACTGTTTGCGAATGTTTGTTTGAACTATGGTTTCAGAAAACACAGAATCATTAAACTATGTTGGTAACAATGGAACTTGTGATCATAGTTGGCGAACGATGCTTTTGGGAAACGCACCCCTGGCCAGGCTGATACAATAAGGTTAAGGCTACCTGACAAAAAAGCCTGTCCAGAATAGGAGACCAACTAAGACCAGAATGCATTTTAACCCTAAAAAGCTACATTAATACATTAACTGTTTAACTGTCATTCCCATTTTTGAACATAGAGTGAAAACGTGAAAGTGTACTATTCAAACTTAAATTGTTATAATTCATGAACGAATACATTTTGTAATATGATTTTGAAGTCCCATTTCCATGGTAATGTAATGTCCGATTTTAAAATGGCTTTCACAGGATGAATTTTTAGGTTTTACGCTTTGAGTTGATATATAATTTCTTTTTTTTTTTTTTTATACTTTATTATGTCTTTCAAAAAAAAATGGGGGGAAAAAAACACACTTTTAATACAATTATACAAGTCAGTTTTTCCCTTGAAGACATAATATTTCTTTTATTTTTTTATTTTTTTTTACCAATAGTCATTCCTCATTTTTCCTTTCTCTTACTTTCTCTTCCATTCACTTTTTTTCCTTAAGTGATAATACCCATCAGCAACACATTTACAAATATAAATAAATAATAAAAATAACAATAACATTTGCACACAAAATGTTTTTCGTGTTTTAAATGAATAAGTAAATAAGTAAAATAAATACAGAACACAGTCACTCATATCAAGTCTCTTGTAATCCCTAATTCCTAATAATTCACATCAATTGATAATAATATTTAATAATTAAATAAAATAATAAACAAATAAATTAAAAAAAGGAGAAATTATGTAAAAGGGTAATTAATATAATATTATAAAATTAAAGTATTTATTATAAACAAAATGTATTATATTGATATATAATTTCTGATTTCTAAAACATGATTGAGAAAAAGGCAGCGTCTTAGACCCTTTCAACGATATATAGTTTGTCATGATTACATTAGGATTTATTTGTAATATAGTGAAGTAAACTTAGGCATCCCACTGAGGGGATGGGTGGCAGTTAAAAGGTTAAAGGGGGTTAAAATGACCTGTATTACGTTTAATAAGAAAGAAAATATAATATATGTCTGTGTTCCTTGTTCTCATTCTGAATTAAATAATTTTAAAAAATGTGCAAATATTTAAATGTTTCATATACAATTTTTTAAAAAAATAGTATTGAAGTTTTCAAGTTTATTTGTATAGCGCTTTTCACGACACAAATCGTTGCAAAGGCGCTTTACAGAAAATTTAAGTTTCTTCAATATATTTAGTAGTAGCTTACTAGTGGTGACTATATCAAGTTGACGTACATCAAACAGACAATGAACATTATTAACAGTAATAAATTATATGTTGCAATCAAAAGCAAAATTTGGTAGTGCTGTATATTGTTTCCAGGTTGGCATCATCTCATCTTAGGTGTTCTGGATCCAGACTGAAGATTCAAAAATGAATTTCAGTATAACAAATTCTAACTATAATGTACTTGTGTGAGACTTTGGGTAATGAGAACATTCAGGTGTTTTCAACTGGTAGTATATGTATGAAAGAGGCCTATCAAGTGATAAACTCACTTTTGTGATAAAGGTAGACAATTATTATAATAAAAATAAAAACAGTTTAGGGCAAAATCCTTTATTAAATATATTGAACCAAAATAGATTAATAATTGTTTACTAATAGAGAATTGTCTTTTTTCATTTAGCAATTTTCAGCAACCAAAATTTTGTGTAATTCATGGACTCCTCACAATGTGCTTTTTTCGGAACCTGTAACCAACAAGCATGTCAAGGAATTCAGTAATATTACAGAAAGATAGCTGAAAACCACACTGGGTCAGTTTTACCCTGTTTATGCATTCTAAGGTTAAGATATCATTTTCAGCTCAAAACAAAACTTCTCCAAGGCTCCGAGGTTGGTGCACACATGTCTTGAGCAAAGGCACAGACAAAAATGAATGCACACAAGTGTCCTGACCTTCTTTTCCAAGATCCTCCCCTGTGGACTTGAGCCTGACTTCACAATGAATCCCAAGCAGTGTGGCATTCATGTCACCACAATACAAAGACTCTCCATATCACTTTCTCACACCAGATACCACACACACTCCAGAGGCTCCTCCAGCTTTCACCCTTTAACCTCAACCCATAGCCGACAAATGCTGTGGTTGGCAGCATTTACCTTAGTCTATGTGTCTTTACTCTTTTTTTTTTTTTTAACCTGTTATTGATATTTATTGATAGCATATTAGGTCTGTTGATCGAATGTAAATGCAGCGGTAGTCCTGATGGAGGCACAGCGCTCGTACCTGACAGTGCACCGTGCAGCAGGACAGCGCTCTCATTACCACAACAATGAAATAATTATGAATGCCGCTGCGAGACTTCATCAGAGGAATATCTATTGTATTATTTATTCAGTCCCCTGGTTCAGGGAGAACACATATAAACTTCCAGCCATGCTCTTCCCCATGCACACACTCTCCTGTCTGCCTTTCAAAGCGGTGGCTTGCTCCTGCCACTATTTTCTACTTCATTTCTCCAGGCCCTGGGACGCTTTGCTTGGACATTGCCTCTGATATGTAGCCATGACTGACCCTAACTGTCTCTAAGGACTATTGCAGTTTGCGCAGAGCCAGTTGGAGGACGTTCATTCATCAGTAAGCGGTCAATACTCTGATGGGTTCATGGCTACAAGCGATTACTCAACGCGGAACAAGCTGCCTTCAGATGGAAGGCCAAACCACAGGCCCAGTTCAGCCGTGGAGACAGATGCTTGGAGAATCATCTCTATTGAAGACAGCAACAAGACTGCAGCAAGACCAGCCACATGAACAGAAAGCAGGTGAGCGCTGTCTTCTAACTTGCCGGAAGGGCTTAGTGGAAGGGTTTGAATGACGTCTCTCATCCTGCATGTGGTGAACTTTTTAACTTGGGCAACAAAAGCGTGTGGGGTACGTTCGTGCCCGTGTGTTCTTTGCTGCTGTGTCCGTCCTGAGCGATGAGGTTGCATGGGCGATGGTTGTGAGCGAGCAACACAGCGTCATAAATAATGCAGCGCCTGCTTGGCAACACCATGGCTGGTGCTTGGCAACCTCTGAAGCTCCGTGGCGTTGGGAGACGGGGGAAAGTGGGTGCAGTGGGCGGAGTCCTGCAGGTGCTCGGCTTCTCTTTCTCATCTTTCTCATTTGTTCATCCGATCCTGGCTTGGGAGAGGGCTAGTGTACCGAGCAGATGCACCTCCTGCTCACTCAGCTGCAACAGAGGAGGCCTTTGTTACTTTGCACTGTAATACATCGCATATGAGGGGCTGGCTGACACGCTCCTCTCTGCCCGAATGAAATTTTCCATCTCGTTATGGTTTTTAATCATAGCGTAATGACACACATATGATTCAAGCCCTGTTTATAAGCCTCCCAAAGCATTATGGGAATTTGTCTGGTGCAGCGGATATTTCAGAGTTTCAAAAGCTTGGTAAAAGATTCAGATGTATTACATCATATGAGATATAATATATATAGCCTTTATGTGCTCTAGGGATTTTTTTTTTTTTTTTTTTTTTTTGAACACTGGAGATATATTGAGTAATATTGCTTCTGCATTATGGACCAAAGACATATTAAACAAGTGATTATTAAACAAGTGTTTTTAATTTAGAAAAATAATAAAAATAATGAAAATATGTTGGCTGATGTGACAATTACAGTAAGATTGTTTTGAAGCAGATAATAGATATATTGGCTACTATAGGATATAATTTTTAAACTTACCTTAAAAGTCCATGTCATAATGTATTATTTATAATGAAACCAAAAGTCTTGCAGAAATCTGCTTTTAATTTAAAAAATAAATAACTAAATAAATAAAAAAATTCCTATCCCACAGTGATGTGGCAAAATTAGCTCTACTATGACCCTCTGAAATAAATAAATAATAAATAAATATTATGTAAATAATATAACAAAGAATACAAACAACAGACCTCTGAAAAGAAAAGAAAAGAAAAGAAAAGAAAAGAAAAGAAAAGAAAAGAAAAGAAAAGAAAAGAAAAGAAAAGAAAAGAAAAGAAATGAAAAAAGAATTACTTTGGATCAAATATATCAACTTAACATTTGAACCAGTACTGATAACATTAGAAATTCACATTTATTGGATAATACTTAAATGATTAGTTCACTTCCAGATGTTCCATGTCTTTCTTTCTTCAGTCGTAAAGAATTTATGTTTTTTTGAGGAAAACATTTCAGGATTTCTCTCCATGTAATGGACTTCTATGGTGCCCCCAAATTTGAACTTCCAAAATGCAGCTTCAAAGGGCTCTAAATGATCCCAGCCGAGGAAGAAGGGTCTTATCTAGCAAAACGATCGGTTATTTTCTCCAAAAAGTCCCACCTCATTTTCTCCTCCAACTTCAAAATTGTCCTACATCGCTGTTTAACCTTTTTTTGAAAAGGGTGTTTGATCTTCATTGCATGTTCACGTTGTAAACTCTGGGTCGGTTCTTCTGCTGTGATGTAGGACGATTTTGAAGTTGGAGGAGAAAATGAGATGGGAGTTTTTAGACATACCCTAACTGTCATTACCGAAAAAAAAACCCTGAAATGTTTTCCTTAAAGAACATAATTAGTTTACAACTGAAGAAAGAAAGACATGAACATCTTAGATGACAAGGGGGGTGAGTACAATATCTGTATATTTTTGTTCTGGAAGTGAACTAATCCTTTAAATAATGACAAATGCATTGTTTTGCTTCCCTTTTTCCTCTCCAAAACCTGTTTCTGATTGGCATGACATAAAGCAAATGAAGATTATCTTTACAATTTTTTTTGTTTGTTCTCCTTAAAATAAACTAGCTAAAGTTTTCAATCACTAAAGCATACATTTATGTTTACACATGTGACTCTTAAAATTAGTCGATCCAGTGATGTGTAACATAGTTCCCTTTTCATGGTGCCCAAATACTCCTGATATCAGTTAGTGTGAATACCTGTGGCTTATTGTGGTGTGTTTTCAACAAGTGTGGTTCAGCAGTTTGTCTGGGTTGGAAATGTGGGGTCTCCTAAACCCTCCGGCCTTGGGCCGGGCCTTCACACTATGGTCCATTTTCAGGAAGCATCGGCCCGTCGGGCCAAGGTGTGGAGCTAAAAGATTAATAACTTACCACCTTCCCTGATTTGTTCATGTAAATTATTAACCATCACCTCATTATCAATTATTTAAATATCAGACTTTGTTCTTTTTCCCATGCTCTCATTCACAGAAAGAATTGCAGTCGCTTTCTCTTTTTTTGCTTTCTGTTTTGGCCACATTCTTCTCTGCTCGTGAGAAGTGGAGGTAACCTTTCTATAGTTCTGTTTCTGGCGTTTCTGTCTCCTAAAACATGATTTATACTTCATGGTGAGACAGCGGATATGGTAGTGGGGTAAGTAATGCTCCTGGGGCAGAAATGCACCCCTGTTGATGAATTCCAGCACATTACTCACTGAAAGTGCTGAGGCAAGCATATATTATTGAGATCATCACTTATAAGTAATCAACTTAACGAAAGTGAAATTGAACTAAAAGATAAAAAGTACTCCGTTATTGTATAATTTATTGCAAATTATTTAGTCTTTGCAACAAACACTAATTAATGTTTGCCTAAAATAATACAATTATTTGTTAAATAAATTATTTAATAATACTTTTTAAATGATTTTATAATTTTAAAATAATTATGCAATATAAAAATAATATAATTATTACAAATTTTATTTAAATAATGAAACATTATTATTATTATTATTATCAGAATTTATTATCATCATAAATTACATTTTTTATTTAAAAAAATAATAATAATTTAAAATGCATAACTGAAGATACTAAAGAGTAATTGGATGTGTGATTCCAGATGTTGAAAATGAATCTGACTGCTAATATGTAATACAAAACTCACAAAAACTATTATGAAAGAATGAGTAATATGTATGTACGTATTAGTATATACATTTCCTCTAGCCTCACGTTAAACTCCCCCAAAGCAAGATGGGAAAAATGAGTACCTCAGTTAAATCTTACTTTAGCATGTTTAAATATTGTCTAACATTTGACTGTTATGTTTAAACATTTGTCTATGTAAATCTATTTGACTGAAAAATCCAAATAGGTGTTTTTGCTTCCATCAAAGGTCAGAGGTCAGACATGAATGCCACCCTACCTGCTTTTCTTGCTATTCCCACTGAATTTCACCTGAGGCAAACACCACAGTTGGCCATCCCTGTCAAAATCAACAGCAGTGTAAGTTTATGTGCACAGTTAACTGATGTCGTACCTCTTCTCTCAGCGCTACCGCCAATTTGATGTGTTTATGATGTCAAGAAGAAGCTTCATGTATTTTGCATGACATTTGCTGTTTCCTGTGGTGGTGCCTTTTAGGTGAAGACAGACACACAGAGGTATAACAAACCACCACTTTTGCTCTCATTACGTCTCAGAGGCAAGATGGAGGGAGATAGAAAAAAAAAGAGAAGTTTAGCGGCACACCCCACTCTCTCTCTGTCTCTCTTCCCCTGCTCCTCTGCATTAAGAGCTGCCTGGGGGCATGCGAGTAGGGCTGGGGGAGGGAGGGTCGGTTAAGAGCTGTCATTTAAATAAGCGTTTATAGAGAGAGGAAGAGAGCTGGGGGAGGAGTACCAGAGTCATGGAAGGCAGAGAGACAGATAGAAGGAGAAAGAGATGGAGAGCGAGGGGGAAGGGGTGGGGAACAGTCGCTTTAATGTGTCTCTGATCTCTCGCACCAGTCCACAGCTGCTGCAGCAGCAGGCTGCCCTGCTAGGCCATATGTTGCCTGCGCTGCTCCAATTATCCTCCCTGGAGCAAGGGCCCACTCACAGCCTGTGTGGCTGGCCCGCCGGGGTCGGCTACTGTTTCAGCACAGCTCTCACTGCTGTCACCGTGCTCGCACCCAGAGCGGCCCCCCTCACGCGCCCACCGGCCCGACCACAGTCACACACACACACACACGCATATCTCTCTGTCTTTCCCTTCCACCCCATCAGCGCCCGTTGAACTGAACATGGGCTTTATTTTTGGCTATGCTCCATCTGACAAACAAGTTAGAATAGTCGTTTTTAAAAGTTGATGTGTATATTAATTTGGGTGGCCAGAAGCAATTCCAAACCTTATCTGCATCTTTGATAATTAAAGTGGATGATTATTGTAAATTGAGAAAATATGGATATGTAGAAATCAAGTTAAGTAAATGGAGTTTGATTAAACTGAAAATTCTGTCATCTATTGTGCCCAGCTTAAAACTCATTTGACATTTCTCCTGTGAAATGCAGAAGGAATTTTTATTAAAACGACAAAGCTGTTATAAAAATTATATATTAGGGTGGGATTTGAACCCAGGCCCCCTAGCATGCTGAACAACAAATGCATCACTAACCTAACCCATTTTTTTTTTTCTTTTCTTTTAATAAAAGATAATAATTGTGTTATAATTTGTAAAATAATAATAATAATATTAATAGAAACAACAAATAGTAAATATGATGATTGTCATTATTGGTATAAAAATGACAAACTGTTGTATGCTTGTTGTTTTTGTTGTTGTTGTTGTTTTTTTTTCATCATAATTTTTAAAGTTATCATAATATTTAGTATTATTAATATTTGTGTTGTTACTGTTATTCTTGTTACTTGTCACAAATAGCGTTAATTGTTATAATTAAAAATAAGATTAACAACAAATAGTAAACAATACGACTGTCATTATTAGAATAAAATAAAAAAAATGTTGGATCCTTGCTATTATTTTTTTATTGTTCCAATCATCATCATAATTGTTGTCATATAATATTTAATATTATTGATATTCGTGTTTCCATTGTTATTGTTATAACACCAGTAATGTTAATTATGATAATTAAAAATAATATTAACAAATAGTAAATATGATGATTGACATTATTAGCATAAAAATAAAAAAATGGTTATTTATAACTTATTATTTTTTATTGTTATAATAATGATCATCATTATTATTGTCATTATATTTAGTATTATTGATATTTGTGTTGTTGCTATTATTATTGTTACCATTGTTATTGTTATAATAACACCAATAATAATGTAAATTATTATAATAAAAAATAATATTAACTTTAAACAGTAAATATGATGACGACTACTGTTATTATTAGCACAATAACAATTTTTGTTATTCTTACTACTATTGTTATTATTTTATCTTATACGATTTTTTTTACCTACGGTATATTATTGATACCATTTACAAATATTATTTATGTACCAATACTCAAATGTTAATAGCAGTAGCATTAAAATAATTTGTTTATTTCACTGAAATAATGGTTTTATTGTGTTAATATTTATATGATATTTTATATGATGGGGTGTTATTTTATATGTGACCCTGTACCACAATACAAGTCATAAGGGTCAGTTTTTTGAAATTGAGATTTATACATCATCTGAAAGCTGAACAAATAAGCTTTCCACTGATGTATGGTTTGTTAGGATAGGATATTTGGCCGAGATTACTATTTGAAAATCTGTAATCTGAGGGTGCAAAATAAAAATCCAAATACTGAGAAAATCACCTTTAAAGTTGTCCAAATAAAGTTCTTAGCAATGCATATTACTAATCAAAAATTAAGTTTTGATACATTTATGGTAGGAAATCTATAACATTTCTTTGTGGAACATGATCTTTACTTAATATCCTAATGATCTTTCGCTGAAATAATGGTTTCATTGTGTTAGGATTTATATGGCATTTTATATGATGGGGTGTTATTTTATATGGAAAGCTATAGAAAGGAAGATACATATAAGATATGAAATGTTATGACTCAGTGCATAATTACACAGTATGATGCAAAAGCTTTGAGCTTCGTTGCAAGTGTACAATACTACAATAGAGTTCGCCTGAAATGAAATCACAAAACAAAACTAATCAAGTAATGACCTGGATTTATAAGGAATTCAGAATCTAAAGATAAAACGATGAGCTAAAAACCAAACTTCTGAAGAAAGAACATTAGCTTCTGTGAGATATGTTCTCATTAAGGCCATGTGCCTTTGATCGTCTCATCAGACAGAAGACGGAAGGTTCAAAACAGAGTCGATGCATGTTGACATATTCATTTTCAACTGAACAAACAAAAAGGAGAAATTCTATTACTGGTGAATGGAGGAGCAACAACAATTTGGCCGTGTTAAACCAGACATGTACGCTCGCCTACCATAAGGCATCAACTGCGATTTAAATTGAAGCTCCAGCTGAATATGAGTGACAGATGATGCTACTAGGAGAGGATTGAGGTTGTATCTTACTGTGGTGTTCCCAAGCAGCTAATGCTACCACAGGGGCCGATCCACCTGGCGAACCTGTTCCCCTGGCCAACTCCTCTCTCCAGCAACTCACACCCCTTCATGACTCTGTTTACTGAACTTTCCACCTGTGAAATATTTATTAGAGAAGGAAGCAAGGTTGAATTCAGGAACAAGAGAGAGAGATGTGGGATGGAGGGGCACATTACAAGATGAGGTGCAGAGTTTCTTTTTAGATTTCTGTCTTTCTTTGAGACAGCAGTTATAAAGACACACTTAGTTTTAATATGGTGTGAAGCGGCGGGTGGTGCTTAGCTGGAAGAAAAGCCATATAAAACTCAACGCACGTACAAAATGTTGAAGTTGCTGGTGTCGTAACTTCTCTCTGTGATGCGTTCACCGCTACTTTATGTCTGTCTGAGGTCATGGGGTCGTGGAGAGCACCATGTGCTGTAATTCAAGATGGAGGAGCAAGATGGGGGTCACAGGTCAGAGGGCAGGAACAATATCACACAAAGTCCAGCTCTTATTCACCCATGAATGTCTTTTATTTTTCTGCCAGTCTACACTTAGATGACAAAGAGCAAAATCTGTTTTTCTGTGCTGAAAAACAGCATCCTTCAGTTCTTCACAGTGTTTGCATTGGACAAAAGAATAGGAAGTAAGCCAAGCTGGCTCCTCATGAATCTTTAACCGGGAGTTTGTTTTGTCTTATGAATGTAATTAATGCATAATTAATATTTAAAGATTGCCTCATTTATCAAATTTAACCACTTTACCCACTCACCACAACAGAGTTGACTCATAAAACTCGGAGAATAAACAGCAGAGAGACGTTTTGGAGTCGGCGAAGGCAAGGAACGCAAAGACTAATGAGGTTGGTGCTTAATTAGTGGCAGGTTGCAGCGGTTTCTTTTATTGTATGCGGATTCCCCTGGACCGTCAGGAAACAGGTCAGTAGACCAGGGTTCTGTTCAGCTCTGAGTCTGGCACATGAGAAGCCAGAGACGGGTCTCCAGCGGCCCTCTTGTTCTGCCCCCCTGTGACAATACTGTAAATAGTGACACATTTATTGTCCCCTTTCGTGTGTGGCCGTCATGCAAAGATTTTTTTTTTTTTGCTGTTGTGAAAGTTGTATGAACCTAACACTATACTACAGTATACTAAGCCATTACAGCAGTTATTCATTAACAAAGTTGTTGCATGCAATTTCTGCACCACTAGTGGTATCCAACAGATGTTTGGATAGACAAGTAGTCCCACCCCAAAACCAATGCAAATAGATGAGTAGCACTTTATAATAGGGAACACATTTACTATAAACTAAGAGTTTTTCCTGAACAAACTCTTAATTCGCTGCTTATTAATAGTTAGTAAGATAGTTGTTAAGATTAGTTATGGGGTAGGATTAATGGATCTAAAATACGGTCATATACACTCTTAACACTCTTCACAGCCATGCCATAGAAGAACATTTTTGGTTCCACAAAGAACCATTCAGTCAAAGGTTCTTTTAAGAACCATCTCTTTCTTACCTACGCCACAAAGAACCTTTTGTGACACAGAAAGGTTCTTTAGATGTTAAAGGTTCTTTATGGAACCATATTAACAAAAAAGGATATTCTATGGCATTTGAAGCACCTTCATTTTTAAGAGTGTAGAATAAGGCATTTATATTTGCTTTATACAGTTTAATGCAAAAGTTTGGGAACCCGTTGCAGAATCTGTGAAAATGTGAATAATTTTAACAAAATAAGAGAGATCATACAAAATGCATGTTATTTTTTTTTATTTAGTACTGTCCTGAGTAAGATATTTTACATAAAAGATGTTTACATATAGTCCACAAGACCAAAAAATAGCTGAAATTATTAAAATAACCCCATTCAAAAGTTTGGGAACCCTTGGTTCTTAACACTGTGTGCATTTTGTATGATCTCTCTGATTTTGTTAAATTATTCACGTTTTCACAGATTCTGCAACGGGTTCCCAAACCTTCGCATAAAACTGTAAGTACTAATAAACAGCCAATATGCTAGTAATATGCATGCATGAATTAGTCCTTAAAATAAGGTGTTACCACTCAAACAAACACCATACAGCCACAATGGTATACTTTTAAGTAAAACTGACATGAATGACTTACTTTTAGTTATTTATGTGCAATTAAGAGAGAAATTAATTGAAATAAAAAAATAAAACGTTTAAATGAAAAAAAAAAAAAAAAAAAAACATAAAATATGTCCTTAAAATGTTGCTTTGATTATCTATGTTATTTTATTTTTGTTTTGCATGTCTCACAATAATAATATGCAAACGTTATGCTGTTACTTTTAGATAAAAATTACGAGTTGATGAGTTTTGGCATGACACTTGATGAGTAACTGATAAATATTTTAAGTGACTCCTTTGTCAATCTTGTCTATAATATAAAGTTGATGTCAAAAAAATCTTTCAGGTCCCACAAATTATTTGATTTTTCAGCATTTTTGTGTATTTGAACCCTTTCCTTCACCGACTGAGATCCATTTTTTTCACACTGAGGACAACTGAGGGACTCATATGAAACTATTACAGAAGGTTCAAACGCTCACTGGTGCTCCAGAAGGAAACACAATGCATTAAAATCCAGGGGGTGAAAATTTTTGAATTTGAAGATCAGGGTAAATTTAACTTATTTTGTCTTTTGGGAAACATGTAAGTATCTTCTGTGGCTTCTGAAGGACAGAACTAAATGAAAAATATGATATTTAGGCAAAATAAGAAAAATGTACACATTTTCATTCTGTTCAAAAGTTTACACCTCTTAATGCACCGTTTTCCATTTTTATAAATTTCTCTTGTGGACTATATGTAAATGTCTTTTATGTGAAATATCTTATTCAGGTCAGTAATAAATAAAACATAACACATTTTGTATGATCCCTCTTATCTTGGTAAAATAACCAACATTTTGCAGATTCTGCAAGGTGTATGTAAACTTTTGACCTCAAACTGTATATTTATTTAATATAAATATAAATGTTTGTTTATTTATTACAACAACTGTGGAATGATGGGTTTTGTAAAGACACTGGTTTTTGTATTAAAAAAAAAAAAAGAAATTGGCTTTCAAAAATAAAACTTCCCTTTAAAATATGCAATTTTAATATCACAACAAATAAAAGTGTGTGCCAGCTAGTCTCAGCCTGTATTTGCACAATACTATTAATGTGAGTGTTTTTTTTTTTTTTTTAGCTATTTCATTTTTTATTGCACAGTTAATTAAGAACATAAAGATTTATAAGAAAACCAAAGTACATGCAGTTTCCCTGTATATATCTGTATATCCACTACGTCAGCTCCGCAGTGACTCATGTGATGGTCTTGCCTCCGTCCTATTTATCTGGTCACTTGAGACCACCGTAAGGGTTCTTCCATCAGGCTGGCTAAAGTGGGGATTAAGTAGGGCATTTCTTCCTGTCAATATATAATCATTGAGCTCAGCTGGGATGACATAGATCTGTTTCCTCTTTGAGTGAGTGATTGTGCTAGTCTATCAAAGGCTGTGATGCGCCAAACCACTGATTTATGCCCCCACTTCTGTCACTGTTGTTGTTCTTTTCTCAGCGTGTTGATGTCGAGGGAGTTGCAGTGGAACACTGGCATGCTGTCTCGTTTAATAATCAGTGACAATAAACTGCAATTGAATAAGCTAACTGAATTCCCAAGATGGGATGGTTGGGGGGGGACACATTGGGGTGCTTGGATATGACCCAGTTTACATGTATCTGAATGAACATGACAGAAAACATCATAAATGTCTGATTTTAAAGCAGACACATTGATTGTGCATATAAAACTTGATGTTAACATTAATTTGAAAAACGTATGAGTATAGTATCCAAACCTGAATTACTTTATTTTGAAAAATGTTTTTGGACCCTATTGACTTCCTACGGGTTTGGAATGACATGAAGATAAGTAAATGACTGCCAATGAGCACCAAAACGGAGGAGAAAAAACATTTTCATTTGTTGTTGATAGTTGTCAACAGTTTTTGTATTTGTACCTCTTTGGAAATCTTAAAAAAGCGAATGAAAAAAAGTGAGCAAGAAAAATAAATCTGCTCATGAACCAACTAGGTTCCTTTGAACTAATGGAGACAGCGGCTAATGGGTTAATTTAATTCCACTAGGCAGCACACTCTGTCTTGTTGCTAACAATTAGCCGGGAATGGAGCTGTTAATTTTTAATGATGAGCAAGGTAAAGAGAGAAAACAGAGGAAAAACCTTCTGCACTTAACAGAGCTATCGCCAGTGTGGCACTTGCTGTGTGCTTTATGTACACAAAATATTACAAATGTCCTCCTGCTTTGGAATTTTTTAAAGTGCCCCTGTTATGCCATTTCGAATATTGCCTTTCATGCAATGTGTAATGTAGCTGTGAATGTAAACATCTGCAAAAATGTAAAGCTGAAAGTGCACGAAAAATAAATTTAGGCAGCGGCTATTTGCACACTTGCTATTTTGCAAGTGTAAATGGCGACAGAGGAAATTAGATGCAATTTACAATACGTGAAAATAGTATATTTTCTTAGTGATAGATGCTATTTACACTAAGTGCAAATAGCTATAAATTCTATAGAATTTTCTGCTATTTATACTACTTTTTGCAAATAGTGGCAATTATTTGCACCTCAGCATAGTACATAATAAAACAGGAAGCAATAATATTGGGCTATTTGCACTTAGTGTAAATAGATACTCCAAAAAAGTTATTGTTTCCCAAAAGAAATAATCAACTCTGAACAGTTTTGAGTCATTGGTAATTCGAATCTCACTTTTGTGATGGCTACACGTCACAGGGTAGCATATTTGCATAATGCCTGCCTATGTTATACATTGGCTGGCTGCGAACAACTTGACCTGCCCTCAAACGTCATTTTACTGACAACTGCTTCTCTAATCTTAGGAGTTCACAAAATGCTTGGTTTCAAAAGATGGCTCAGTACCCATTTTATTTGGACCAGCTGACTCCACTGAATAACAACCTGCAAGTATGATAAATAATACATCTATATTTTCTATCCAGCGGTCAAAATACAAAATTATGACAATGGGCCTATCGTTTCTGACACGCTATATGTGGTACACCAATTACAACAGACTGGACCATCTGACCAATCAGAGGAGAACAGGCTAACAGAAAGACAGGGTTTTGAGAGACTGAATCTTCAAACGGCTTTGAATGAATCATTTGAGAATCTATCTATCTATCTACTTATACAGTGTTACTTTTACTTTTAAAAATAACGCATTACAATATTGCTAATAAAGTAACTAATTGCATTACGTTTTATGGAAAGTAATGCATTATGTTACTCTTGGGTTACTTTTTCTCATCTGGACTGGGCTTGATTGTTTGTTTTTAACATAAAAAAGTTCAATTTTTGGCAAATGTCACACCAATATCGTGCCAAAAATGAAATGAATAAGTCTCAGGCTGAAGGATAAAAATGTTTATTTATTTATTTCTTGTTTGTTAGTATGGTTGAATTGGATCATTGAAGATCAGCAGGAAAGACATTGGTTAATAAAATGGTATTAAAGGAGAACTCCACTTCCAGAACAACAATTTACAAATAATTTACTCACCCCCTTGTCATCCAAGATGTTCATGTCTTTCTTTCTTCAGTCATAAAGAAATTATGTTTTTTGAGGAAAACATTTCAGCATTTTTCTCCATATAAAGGACTGATATGGTGCCCCGATTTTGAACTTCCAAAATGCAGTTTAAATGCGGCTTCAAACGATCCCAGCCAAGAAAGAAGAGTCTTATCTATATCTATACTTTTTAATGCCAAACGCTTGTCTTGTCTTACTCTGCCTGGACTGTTTTTGCTCCGGTTCATGGCAGTTAGGGTATGTCGAAAAACTCCCATCTCATGTTCTCCCTCAATTTCAAAATCATCCTATATCGCTGTTTTATCTTTTTTTTTAAGGGTGTTTGAACTTCTTTGTATGTTCACTTTGCACAGACTGGGTCGGAACTTCTGCAGCGATATAGGATGATTTTGAAATGATTTTTGGAGTTGAGGGAGAAAATACGATGGGAGTTTTTCGACATACCCTAACTGTCTTGAGTCAGAATACACAGAGTTCAGGGAGAGAAAGGCAAGATGAGCGTTTGAGATTAAAAAGTATTTAAATTGTATTATTTTTATAAAGATAATAACTGATTGTTTCGTTAGATAAGACCCTTCTTCCTCGGCTGGGTTCGTTTACAACCGCATTTAGGATCGTTTGAAGCTGCAATTAAACTGCATTTTGGAAGTTCAAAATTGGGGCACCATAGCAGTCCATTATATGGAGAAAATTGCTGAAATGTTTTCCTCAAAAAACATTATTTCTTTACGACAAAAAAATTAAAGGTTCTTTGTGTTATTTAACATTTAATTATTGCAGGTTTGCATCATATTGTAACGGGACTCTTTGGAAGCACGAGTAGATCCAAGTGCAAGCTTTATTATACAGATCGTAGTCAAGACAGGTAGGGTCAGATGCCAGCAAACAGTAACATCCAGGGTGAGACAAGAGCATATTCCAAAAAACATGCAAAAGGTCAAAACACAAGAGGACAGTCCAAAAGTAACAAATTAAACAAGGCAATGAAACAAGGCAAAAACTACGGCAATGAAACTAGACAAAACTATGGCAAAAAAAAACAAGGCAAAACTATGATGATGAAACAAAACCGTGGCAATAACAAAACAAGGCACGCCGTGCAAACAGGAAAACCGCTTGGTAGAGTCCGCACAGGCAAAACAATACTTCGCAAGGCCTGTTTGGTATAGGCCTCCTTAAATGGCCACCAAACAGGAAGTAACCAAAGAAGCAGCAGAGGGAGAGGTAACAGTCAGTCCATGGGTAAGGGCTCCCTCTTCTGGCGTGGCGTTACACATATTCTGATTTTGCATTTTATAGTTTTTATTCAGTCAAGGAATACTGAATTTTATTAATTAATTCAAGGAATACTGAATCTGTTTTGTGCAAGTAAAATGAGTAAATGCATGTTCACATTTAGTCTAGGACTACAGTAAACATAATGTTTACACAGCATACACAACACCTCTGCACTTACTCTCAAAAAAATGTTAAAAGTTAAAAAGTGTGTTACTAGTAACTAAAAAAGTAATCTGATTACATAACCTGTTACTTGTAATGTGTTGCACCCAACACTGTATCTATCTATCTATCTATCTATCTATCTATCTATCTATCTGTCTGTCTGTCTGTCTATCTATCTATCTATCTATCTATCTACAATCAAACCAAAATTTATTCAGACACCTTCTACAGTCTTGCTATAGTTCAGAAAATGGTAATAAAATATAACAAGAACTCAGAGTTAAACTGTGTCAGAACAAATTCATTTTGATCTTGATGTCAGATAACTTTGATAGAATGAATATATATATGTAATGAATTAGGCTGAATAGCTGTCAGATATTTAAGTACACAATTAGATAACACCAATTTAGGTCAACTTATTACCAGGCAATGCTTAATTTTGTTCAGTCTGTGGTGTAAAAAGGTCACATTAGCAATTAAAGAAAAAACATCTAAGCAAAACATGGTCAGGTCAAAGTGTCTGAATAAATCTTGGTCCCAAACTTTATCAATTTTACTGGTAGTCCACTGCATGGAGAATTTTTGGGTATAATATATCACTTTATTACTTTATTTTGCTATCCTCACTAACATAAATGAACTATAGTTTCCTGCACCCACTAGTAAAAAAAAATATCAGAAATTATATCTGGTGTCTGAATAATTTTTGGTTTGGCTGTATCTATCACTTGCTGCCTGTGCTGATGGTCTCTATCTCTGTGGTATCTGTCTCTCTCACAAACTCAATATTGTTGATTTGTATAACATCCCTTATGATCCTCAAGTCCCTTCACTCACTCGCACATTAAAATGCTGTTATTGTAGGTACTGTATCAGCACTTCAGAGACCATTAAAAAGGAAGGCATTGACAGAAGCAGAGGGGCAGACAGGAACAGAGGGTCTCTAGTTTCTCCGTCCTCACTGTTTATCTCACCACCCATGAGTTTTCTCTTCTACTGTTTGTTTTTCTCCGTAACACATTACAAAAAGATCAGATACCTGAAAAGATGAGGAAGAAACTACAGCAATTGCAGTAACATTAGAGTAATCAAACACTCGCAACATGCGGCACAACGGTCTGTATTTGTACAATGATTATAATGCAAATATGATGCAAATTCAAATGTATGTGTGCTCTGGGAAATCCAGTAAATGACATAAAATCATTTCCAAACTATAAAATTATTTTAGCGTTAAATTATATTTAATTAAATTACAGTTATTTTATACTAAAGTTATTTTATTGCCTTTTTTTCAAGTCATTTGATAGTCTTAACAAGAATATGGACAAACACTTGGAAATGTTATGTAGTTTCTCTAAATTATTTTTTAAAGCTGATTTTTAACAGGTTTCTTTGGATTTTACATTATAATAGTATAGGACAAGTTATTAAGTACAGTTGTTTTTATACAATTGCTAACTTAGACTAATTTAGGAATAACTTTGTACTGTAATGTAAACATGAACCATGTAACATACACTGCAGTGAATTATAGTAGAAAATACAGGAAAGAGCCTTCATTGTTGTTTTAAAGAAAATTTACATGATAAAACATTGTATAATGCTACCTGTTAAAGGTATTGAGAAATGTGTGCAAGCAAATGTAATAATAATAATAATAATAATAATAATAAATGTAGTTTTCATGTTGATAAAGTCATAGGCTTACATATGAAATACTATTTCCACCTTTGAGTAAATAAATAAACAAACACATTGTGACTATTTTTATTTAATATTACTTAATGAATTATTTACTATTAATTAAATATTTATTCATATGAATTAATAATTGTGACTAATCTGTGTAATTAAAGTTTTTTTTTTAGTACTGTAATTGTAAGTTTATTTTTCACAGTCTAATTTGATCTCTCACAAGGTGATCAAACAAGTATGAATTTATATCTTGCAATGTGATTTTTTTTTTTCTTGGAATGTTTTATATCTTATGATTGCGACTTTAATATAATGTAACTATTTCTTATCTTATTTTAAATGTGATCTCACAAATATATTTTTTTTTTTATCTTTTTTGGCTTCCTTATCTAAGCATGAGGCTGTTGTTTAACATTATGTGCATTCAAATGCAACAATTTCATTTTTTTTGTGTGTAGAATTTAAAGAATTATTATTATTAGAAACAATTAATCAGAAAAAATAAATAAATAAATAAAGGGGTGCTTTCATAACAATTCCTCATTCATGTTCAGTCATTCATGATGGCAGTGCTCTGGTCTTTAAGCAAGCTGTATCAATTCCTAAATAATTAGCTACACTCACGAATAAGCTGAGGCTTAGCTTGGATAAGCTCTCTTGGATTTGACAGGGAAGCGCTGACAGTGGACTGAGGACAGTTCCCTTTATGAAATAACAGGGGAGACACGTGAACCTGAAAATGAGATTCCTGCTCGTCCAACCACTTAACCCAAGGTTATTCCAGTGAGGAGCATCTGTTAAATGAGTCTACAGTACCTGCATGTCCTTTCCCACACAGCTAGTCAGGTATGTGCACATACATCGAGCAGCACTATTCAGCTTAAGCAGTAAACAAACAGTGACTTTATTGTTTTGTCTAAATAATTAATGCCACTAACTCCAAGACTTTATCTTGGCAAGCACAAATATCTGTTGAAGAAGATGCTGACAACTTATTGAACCATCTGTAGCTCAAACAATACAACAGACATTTAACAAAAATGTGTATAACGGTGTGAATTCGCTCACTTTCTCCTACACACACACACAGGTTAGGCCCGTGTCGATCAGAGGCTGTTGAAGTGTTTACAGACAGACAGGGCAGATGAATAAGTGATGCCGTTGATGTATAATAAATGGCACTGCTTCGTTACACATTCTCACAATCAGGAGGGCATTCCAGAGGGCAGTTGGGGATGGACGCCGTGAGCTCCAGCATGCTAACATCATCAACACGCGCCTAACAAGCACTCTGCTTAAAAGTGAGCAGCTGGGCCGAGCAACCTTGTTGTTGTGTCCCGCACTGGGATTTGGACTATTGATAGCATTGTGTCTAAAGGAGATGACCGTATAAGTATACTGTCGATACAACAAATATGCTGCTAAGATGAAGGTGAAGAATAGGGTTACATGTATTTTACAGTAGTGTGCTTACCCAAGAAGGTACTGAGTAGTATAAGGTAACTACATGGAGGTTAAGGTTAGGTTTAGGGGTAGATTCAGGGTACCTAGTTATTATTATCGCACGGATGGAGCGAGGACTATTTTGGAATCTTTTTGGACCCTTTGCACAAACACCAAAAGTGGTGAAAATTTACATCTGATAAGGGTTTCAGAAATGGGTGTGACTCGATAGCACCACCTATTCAATTTCAACGAAGTGCCCCTCGAGCTATGTTTCACATACATGTATGAAATACGGTAGACACGTGTAACACAGCAATACCTACAAAAAAGTCCTGCGGTACGAAGTCCGAAACCCGACAGGAAGTCTGTTATATTGAATTTTCTCTGCAAGTTTTGTGCCATTTTTGCCATTTTCAGGCGTTGTATTTAAACAAACTCCTCCTAGAGATTTATTCAGATCAACACCAAATTTGGTCAGTGTAATCTAAAGCCCTTTGTGACGTTAAATCGCAAAGATCTTGAGTTTTCGTGGAAGGATGTTGATGTGTTGCCACGAAAAATGAAGTTGTTATAATTCAACCATACAATGTCCATCTGCCCCAAGAGTCCTGACCTGAAGTGATCTACATGCCCATATTCATTTATAGTCATAGCGCCACCTGCTGGAAACAAGAAGTGGCATGTTTTACGCACTAAAAAACTCCTCACAGAGATTTAATGACATCTATATTATATTTGGTCAGTCTAATCTAAAGGCCTTTGCAATGTTAAATTGTGAAGATCTTGAGTTTTCGTTAAAGGTGGGGTATGTATTTTTTCAAAAACGTTGTAGAAAACTGAGTCGGGCCAAATACCAAAACAAACTAGCCAATTAGCAGTAAGAGGCGTGTCTACTCATGATGGGGAGGAGAGAGTGCTCAGTGCACAGGATGTTAGCCGAGCCGAGCGACGGCAGAAAAATTGCGATGTCGAATTAAAAAAACAACAGAGGAAAACATCTGTGGGATCAAAAGGCTTACGATAAGACAGCGGTTCTCAATTCCAGTCCTCACGCTCCCCAGCTCTGCATATTTTGCATGTCCCTCTTAGTTAACAACCCTGATTCAGAGCACCAGCTCCGTGCATGAACTGTGTTCCGATTGACATGGTCCCTACACAGTGTTCATTACTCCCTAGTCCCTTAGCAGGGGAAATCCGTTGAAGTTTACTTCACTTCGGAACATTCATTCATGAATTTGCGCTGCTCCAATGCCTGCAGCGCCTTCACACACAGACGAAACTTACTAGAGAAGTGTGAAGTGTGACATCCTATACCTCTGTAAAGAAATACAATTTAAATTCATGTCTCGCACACTTTAATGCCTTCTCAATATAACATATCCACTCGTTTCGAACTGGAATTATGGTGGAATACCATGTGATCTCCACTTTTCAGGGCACTTATGGTCGAATAGAACAAACGTTGTTCATGATAAGAGATACATACGAAACATGCAGAGCTGGGGGGCGCAAGGACTGGGACTGGGAAATGCTGCGATAAGACAAGAAGTAGGACCCGTGTAAATATCGAATCAGCTTTCCAGCGCTGGAGAGAAATAAAGGGGTGGGAAAGCCTGTGATCGGGTGACGAGGTTGCTTTGTTTCTTCTCGATAGGTGAGTAACATTGGTTTTGCTTTGTTTCACAGAACTAATATATGCTGGCTTTTGCTTGAATATGCTTGTGTGTCATGTTCACTTGTTTGTTCACCTGCAGTCTGTGATTGCACAGCAGATTCCGCTATAATCGTTGCCTGGGTTGTGTATGTATGTGTGGGGCGGAGCTATCAAGATGAGGGCAAGACTCTATTGGGGTGGGGGCGTGTTTGTTTTGGTAATTTCAAATATAAACACTGGCTACTAGAAATCACTTACCCTACCTTTAAAGGGCGTGTCTGTGGCGGACTGACAAAGTTCGATGTTTCGCCATGGGAACAGAAAGTGTTATAGCTCAGCCATACAATGTCCGATCTGCCCCAAACTTCACATGTTTGATAAAAGTCCTGGCCTGAACACATCTAAAGTACAATATTCTGTTATAATAATAGCGCCACCTGCTGGCAACAGGAAATTACTTGTTTTACACAAACTCAAACATACCATGTTCAATCTGCACCAAACAATATGTTTGATCAAAGTGCTGGCCTAAAGACATCTACATGCCAATATCCACCTAAAGTCATAGCACTACCACCTGGTACCAGGAAGTTTGGCACGAATAAATGACTTTGGCATATTCCTTCTATATTTACCACTATTGCCCACCATTCGCTGTTTTCCTAAAGCCACCAGGTGGTGGTGAGCCCGGGTATGAGGGCCCTTTCATGCTGCTTGCAGCTTAAGTTGTAATTGCCATAATACGCGCACGGAACAAGACTGTAAAATAAAGTGTTATTAAGAATAGTGTAAAAGGCTTCAGTGTAAACGCAATGTTAAATTAACTGATTTCATGTTTTACTGGTTTACATTGATTTGCTGGACACGCTATTGATTAAAAAATAACTAAAATGCTTTGTTTCATCATGTTTTATTATGGCTATTGAGTGCATTATATCAAGCACTTTATACAGTACGAAAAAATCTATTTTTAATGAATATTTTTTGTCTGATTTTCTAGTTTAAAGTATATCTAAAAATCTATACTTGAAACAAGATGCATCTACTTGGGAAACCACACTGCATAAGATATTAAGGCTTGTTTGCTGGGGATTTATCTTTTTTCTCACTTGTTTTAAGTATAAACAATTTAACACAAGTGAACAAATCTTCCAGTACTGGAAGACAAAATACACTTATATTCAAGAAACTGTACAATCTATGAAAACAAGCCTTAATATCTTATGTAGTGTTGATCCTCCAAATTTATTTATTTAGCTTGCAAGCATGAAATGCTTCACTCTCTCTCTCTCTCTCTCTCTCTCTCTCTCTCTCTCTCTCTCTCTCTCTCTCTCTCTGTCAGTTAGTTAAATTTAAAAAAAGAAAAAGTAATGTCTGCAGATCCTCTCTTCAGGGCGTTTGTGTTGTGGAATGCTTTTCTCTAAGAGCTGGTCATTCTGTTGCTCTGGTGTCTTTAATCTCTCCACCTCCTGCTCTCATCCTTTCCTAATCCTCTTCGTTGGAAGAAAAGAGGAAACTGATATTTTCTTCCCATCTGTCAGTAGTTTGAAACTTCTCTAAAGCCTGGGCATTGACCCAGGGTCTATGAACCAAGACAATGTTGTGAAACAAATATTACCAACGTCCACAAATAAATGTGCATCACACCGGCTCAACGACTGTACGTGCCTGTGTTTGCTGAGGAAAATGATTTGAACTTCAAAGAATGGATTTGCATTGCGGTGGAAAAGTAATTTGAAGCAAACGTGTGTAGCAGCTCAAATACATTTGGACATTTCTTTCTCAGGAGAAGTAGAACAGGGCTGTTGTCGTTGATCTTTGCGTGCATCTGAATGACGTGGCCTGTGTTATCCGGGGTGAAGTTCATTTAAAGCTTTATAAAAGAATTTCAGGGGAGCTGAAATTGTTGCATCAAACCTGTTATATCAGTGGGCACCAGTGATGTGATTTTGTGGTGTGTTATCTCTGTCTGAAAGCATTTTTGCCTTCTTTTGTAGAGATCGCACATGTGCAGAATCTTTAAATGCCGTTGGATGTTCAAGGCTTTTTGGACTTAATAAAAATTATTTTTTGAGAGGAAATGTTACATAGTAGCACAGCTGGACACAGACCTTAAATGGCTGAGTCGAACAGAGTGAGTGCCGTAAAAGAGGGTGAGATGATCAAAGAAGCCGCCCTGAGGGGATTCGAGGACAGTGTCTGACTGTAACTATCTCTATTAGTTTTATTGGCTTGCCCCTCTAGTAACCACCTCCTCCACTCCCCTTAGGCCTGCCATATGATGGGCGTCTAGGGGGCCTCTACCCCCAGGGCAGTCCCTGTGGGGTCACGTGGGGCCCTGTCAGCTGGGAAGCCTGCCACCAGTTGCCTGGCCGAAGTGGTGAAGCATCCAGTATGTCGGGGTGGTTTTTCTCCCTGTCTAATTAGATGCTTAGCCTAGTCATTAAATTACAGTTGAGCTGACACAGAACAAAGTGTGTTGTGTGTCGCTGTGTTTTGGGTGTCCTCTGAAAGGAACCTGTGTGAGAGGGGCGAAAGGGTCAGCTGTGAAACTAGGAGTTTTTTTGCAAGTCTTGTTTCAACTTTGACCCCTGGCTCTTACTTCTCAGCAGTGAGAACGCAGATACAATAGGACCCATGGGCCAGCTACAAAACTGTCACTGCAGGAGTCCATGTGGAGCTGTTGTTTAGGCTCAGAGTTGCGTTCACAGCATTAAAGACCTCAGCTGTCTAGAGTCATTTCAATCTGTCTAATTTGCTTTGTATTACTGCTGAAAACTGAATGGTTCTTCATGATTTTATCAGTTTTATCAACATTTTATTAATACATTTCTTTATGTTTGGATAAAAATTGCTAACCCTAATGATCCTTAAATATATTATTTTATGTACAAGTGTAGAGTCATACAGATATTTGAAAAGTCTCTTCAGAATTTGCAAGAGAACCACAGGTGAACAGCTTTAATACATGTTCAAATATTTAAAATTTCATAAAACAACTCAGCTGTAATTTTTGTATGGTGACATTTTTATTATCACTTAAGCTTTACTAGTAAACACAGCATCAATGTTATGGATTTAAAAGTAAATGTCATGCATATGTCAGAAGAAAATTAGAGAAATTAAATAAAATAATCATGTAATACATTTAATGGAGTAGAATAAAAAAAAATGTGTAATTAATATTACATTACATTAAAAGTGCTACCAGTCAAAAGTTTTTGAACAGTAAGATTTTTAAGTTTTTTAAAGAAGTCTCTGTTGTTCACCAAGTCTGCATTTATTTGATTCAAAGTGGAGCAAAAACAATAAAAATCGAAAATATTATTACTATTTAAAATAACTGTTTTCTATTTAAATATATGAAAAGTTTAGATGAAAAACCAGCTAAATCCATCTGACGTCTTTCTTTAAAAAATGCATTTTTATCAAGCTCAGATGTATAGGTTTCTATGTAAGTACCGGTACTTCTGATTGGGCTGAGGCTGGTATTTTAGCGAGTTTGAAGAAAAAGTATTTGATGGACGTATAATATGTGTCAAGAGCATTCACTCGGTATCATTATCTCATTTTTGACTGAGATGGCTTTTAACTGGTTTTGCATCTGAACTCTTCATATATTAAAATCCAGTTTATTCCTGTGATTTCAAAGCTGAATTTTTACTATCATTACTCCAGTCACATGATTTTGTTTGATGTTTTTTTTTTTTTTGTTTTGTTTTGTTTTGTTTTGTTTTTTGGCCATACTTTGGATCAAATAAATGCAGGCTTGGTGAGCAGAAGAGGCTTATATAAAAAAAAACAAAAAAAAACAAAAAAAAAACATGAAAAATCTTACTGTTCAAAAACTTTTCACCGGTAGTGTATATGTAATTTATTTGTTACATGTACATGTATGATAAAAATCATTCAGTGCGCTCAATGTTAAATATTACGTAAATATTACGTACCAAAAGAGAATTCATAAACACTCTAAGAAAAAAAGGTCCTGGCAGAAAATTACCAGTACATTTTTTGTTAATATTATAGGCATTTCCTTTAACTCTAAATCACAACATCAGCACAATGTGTAATTCAAAAGAAAAAAAAAAACTGCAAAAACTTGCACATACCTACGTTATGCATATGTAATACACAATATGATGTTTATACTTTACACTGAAATGTACACTATGTGTGCTAGAACTACAATTTACACATTTAACTATACATATGTACATATATTCACAAATTACTGGTCACATTGATGTAGGAGGAACTTTATACTGCATTCCCTTTACAGGGTGCATCAGATAAAATGTTAGCCATAGTACTAACCATTTAAATTTACTTACAAAATGAAATTAATTAGTTAAGATAAATGTGTAGTCAGCTAAAAAAAAATTATCCCGGATTTTTAATAATGTTTTCATGCACTGCAGACCCTTAAACCAGTGCAAAAAAAGAAAAAGAGAAAAGGGGAAAAGGGGAAAAGTTTTTTTTAACTTTTTCACTAATGTTGTATGTTGTATGAAATCTTTGATTTAAGTCATATAGCGTATTCAATAACTCGCAAAGTTCAATGAGGCAGAGAGCTCCTCTAGGCTCGATCACTAACCCTCGAGTTGATCCACAATGTTTTCCTTTTCTATTCAAATTTCTTATTTAACTTGCCTCGGGCAGCTGGTTTCAAACACTGGATAAAACAAAGAGCTTCACAATTAGAGAGAATGGCAAATTGACAAAAAGACATAAATTCGATGAGCTCAGAAATGCCTACTTGGCTTCGACAAAATCTGTCTGAAAACGTTGTTGCGTGTTGGACAAGCAGCTGTTGCAGATGCATGAGCACTTTGAAGCCTGACAGTGAATGAAGAGAGTCATCTCCCTTTTCCTGCTGTTCTCTTGCTCTTTCTGTGTCTCTGTCACTCTTTGTGCGGGCAAACGGACAGTGTGCAAAGTTACACCTTCTGTCTTGCCGTGCGTGGCTTGTAGCATTGTCTTTTCTTTTGTGAGTAAGGCAAATCAATGACTGAAGCGTTGGTGGGCAATTTGAACTGCACTTTTCAAGGACTTGCCCTCTGTCTGCTGGCTTGTAAAGTCAGTCACATGTATTGTTTCACTATTGTTGGGCCCTCAGGGTGAGTTAACTGTCGGTCAACAGAAGAGAACAAGACCATATGATTTATGTGTCTCTTAAAGATGCTGATTTTCTAAAGAATATCCTTTCATTATCTTTCAACTGTCAGAGAATCTAAAAAAAATGGTTTTGGGTTTACACTATTAGTCAAAAGTTTTTTTTTTTTAAATCTCTCAAGGCTGTATTTATTGAATCAAAAATACAGTAATATTGTGAAACAAATACATTCTTATGGCATTTTTTAGTCTTCAGTGTCACATGATCCTTCAAAAATCATTGTAATATGCTTAAAACATTCAAAAATCTAATTAATTACAGGTGTTTTCGTTTAATTAATCGCAAACTAAATTTGGCTGTGAAAATACCCACAAAAGATTATTCAAAGCCATTATTGCGTTAACTGAGAAAGTAGCAAGTAGACATTGCAAATAGTAGCTTTAAAAGAAATATTTGATATTTTTGATTGAGCATAAAATTTATTACACAAAAACATTTAGGCTGCAACGGCATAAACTATGGAACATAAAAGATCATTTGAGAAACATCTCAGTATTTTTTTGTTCATACAATGAAAGTCATTGGTAACCAAAACAGTTTTGTTACCAACAGAAACGACATGAGGGTAAGTAAACGATGACAGAATTCAATTTTAATTGGTGGCGGTAAATGTCTTTATGAGTCATTCATTTGATTCATTAAAATGGCTGATTCATTCTCTTTATGAATGGGCCTTTGAATCATTGATTCACACGATTCATTCAAAATACAAATTTATTCAAAAACTAAACACCACTGTGTTGGTCGGAACTGCGCAACAATTCTGCTGTGGCTTCAAAGGTAATATGTTCTCTGCAAAACTGAGCAAAAACACATTATATTGTGTTTAAAATATAATACAATATCAACTTACTGTTTACTGAACTGTTGTATAAAATCACATTTAAGCTCATGATAGATCGGGACAAAATCAACACTAATGTCATATTGCTCTTGCTGTCCATATGATATTGTGTGATATGTGATATATATAAATATGAGACAAAACACATACAGGGGCATTTTTTGCACCAGTATCTTGAATTTTAGGGCTTAACTGATATCATCATATTTGAACAGTCAATTTATATGAAATATAAGATGATGTACAGGTCTCGGGGTGGGGTCAGCGTGTTAACTGCGTTAAAATATTTTAATCGTGTTATTTTTTCATGTCTAATTAAGTTAACACCTTAAACTGACAGCCCTAGTTTCAGTTAACATGGATTAACAAAAGAAAAAAAAAATTCAAAATGCTAAAATTGTGTTTATTTCCTTTTCATACATGTATATCACAGATCGTTTCAGCCCCATTCCCAAATGCCCAGTGCTGTTCCTAGATTGGTTTGAATGCATCAATTGATAGCAAAGTGCTAATGCATGGCTGATTAGCCACAAACAAATGTGGTGCCCTGTGGTCCATATCAGAAAGTGATTATTCATGTAATCTTTGATAGTAAAATAGACTGGCACTGTTCCTAAACTGTGGTTAGTGATAAAGCATGCTGATTAATGGCGGTATTTTATTCAAATCCACTCGTGCAGGTTTATTGAAGCTTGTGTCAATAAGTACTTGTGCATCTAGATTATTTGTGACCGCTATCGACTGGCCCTGTGTAATTTGTCCACTTTGATTCCAGTTTGTGGCTCAGAGATGCTTAGCAGGAAGCTTAGTGCTTAGCAGGTGCTTAGTCCAGACATAAGAAAAACATCTAGAAACCTTCCCCCAAGTGCCACGGCATTCCCCGTCGTCTCTGGGACAAGAAGAGACATCTCCAGAGCTTTGTCGCCACGTGCCCTCGGTAAGAAATCCGTCAAGGAACAGCTTTCATGGGAGTTGCGCCTTTCCCAGATCAATAAATCCGTGGAGCACTTCCCAAGATGGATGACACAGTCCCCTCTTGTTAGCGAGACTCCGTCATCCAGCCATGATCCGGAATTACCTGGATCACAGAGCAAGATCCTTAGGGACTCTGATCGGACTCCATCACATAGCAGTCATTTAAGGCTTTTAATGAATGTTAGTGTTGACAATGATAGATCTAAACAACTCTGATTTAAGCAATGTACTGTATGATTTGCACATGGGGGTTGGAAGTAGTAAGGTCATATTTGGAACATTGCAGGTTAATGATTAAACCCCTCTCAAATTACCCTGAACAGTGTCTTTAATAATTACTTCATAGATAAATATTTTGCTTGAAATATGCTTTTTCTGTGTTACTTAAAGCTGCTGTTTGTAAGTTTTGCCTCTGTCGCCATCTCTGTTTGAAACCTAAGATTGCAGTTATTTATGGAATTATCTTCTTTACGTGGGCTGTATATCGGCAGGGCTCCTCAGCGCGGATGAATCTAATGTTTTGAGGTGTAGGTGTGGGCCGTCAGTCAACGCACCAGCGTGGATATTCACTGTACTTTGGAATTACTATACTGCGTCTTAGAAGTATGTCCAAAATAAGAAGTTTCACCAGAAAACGTCATCTGAACAAGTAAAAAAAAAAAAGGTTTTCAATAAATCGCACTACCAATGGTGACTAAACTTAACGATTGCAAAGTTAGCTCCAATCACATTAAACCATGATTATTATTTTACTATTTCATTATTACTATTACAGAGTGTCTAGTTACACTAAGTGTAAATAACAATTCAATGCTATTTACATTAAGTGAAAATAGCATATTTTCTTATAGATAGATGATTTTCTTATAGACTAAGTGATTTTTTTTTTTTTTTTTTTTAACTTTTTTGAGTATTTCCTTCATTTGTATTGAAACTAAATGCTTGAAATTTGAAAAGGGTCAAAAAACATTTGGCAAAAGGTGGATTCAAACCCGGGTCAATTGCGTCAAAAAGACTACGAGTCACGCTTTTCCATTTTCGCCACTGGAGCTGGCTACTGATAGTCGTTTTGTGTAATGTTGACCAGCCCAATCACACCTTGGTGGGCGGAGTTAGTATAAATAGCCTCTGCCAACAAGGCAGGCTATTTGCACTTAGTTTAAATAGCCTCTATCGTTACTTACACTTAGTCACTGCCTTATTATTGTTATACTTTGTTCTCAAATTGTAATGTTAACATCATTAACATTGTGTGACTATGTGTATTTAGTGTGTATTAGCATTATCTGTAGATTTCAATTTCTGTACAGTCTAATCTTTTAATTGTCATACTATTTGAATGTCATCGAAAGAAACTGTTCTTTTTAACCTAATATATATATATATATATATATATATATATATATATATATATATATATATATTCTTAGAACTTGTTTTAAAATGACAAGTTTAATTATTTTAGCTGCTGTAAGAAGATGCTACAAATGATCCACCGCCTGCAGCATCCACATACGCAATATAGCCGGGGACTCCTTCTTTATGTATACAGATGTGACGTAATAACACAAAGACGAACAGCAGCAAACACGGAAATTGACCCGAACCACTTCTTATTTTTTTATCAGTGTGTCTGAATTTTCCAAATTTTTTAATTACATTATTTATTTATTATTATGTTATTTTGTTTGGTTGTTTTTTTTTTATTAATTGAAAAGTTACAAAATAATAATAATAATAATAAAAACTTATAGATTTGTATAGGTATATTCTACATATGTAACCCTGGACCCTGGTCTTAAGTAGCATGGGTATATTTGTAGCAATGGCCAAAAATATATTGTATGGGTCAACCTACTGTAACCGTACAGTTGCACAAATTTAAAGGTAATTTTCTCAGTATTTTATTTTATTATATTTATTTATTTGTTTATTTTTGTTGTTGTTGTTGTTGTTTGTTTGCACCCTCAGATTTCAGATTTTCAAATAGTTGTATCTCAACCAAATATTGTCCTAACAAACCATACATCAGTGAAAGCTTATTTATTCAGCAAAAAATGTACCCTTATGACTGGTTTTGTGGAGTCACATATAGCCTAAATATCATGTTTGTTCATAGTATCATATGCACTGCATAAACATGAGTTTTGTATTTTCTTTTTAGCTTTTTATTGTATATTTTATATATATATATATATATAGGATGCAGAATATTAAAAATAAGATAAAGTGATAGATTTCTAGTCTACCTGAAAGAAAATGTATGTAGATTTGTCCAGGTGTACGTATAAATATCATGTTAGCTCAAAGCATCGTGCTTTGCATTGCATGAACAAGGCATTGCATTCAGCGTGGTTCCATATTTTTAACAAATGCCTAATAATAGACCAGTGACAGATTTTAAATGGGAGTTATCATCTCATTGTTGTGCCTCACTGGAAAAGAAAATAACATGCCATGTTTTCATTGTCATTTCCACCACAGCAGGTGTGGAATATAGACTGGGATCAGGGTGGCATGTTTAGGCCCTGAAGCCAGTCAATCCCTATAAGTGCAACAACAGCGTGTGAGCTGCTGGTTAATATGGTCTTGTCAACTTAAGTGGGACAATGCCAGTAACCCAAGTTGATAAAAAATTGAGATTAACCCTGCAGAGGAACAAAAAGAGGAACTGCAACCACAAGCCAGTGATTCTCCAGAACACCCTGACAGTTCAATAGGAGACCTCATGCAAATATGTTGGCCACTAACGGTTTTTGGGTTATAATTTACTTTGTCATAGTTTGTTGAGGTGTAGCATATCTGATCTGATGTTTGAATTTTAATTCAAAGTAAATCATCTGTAAAAAGTGCTACTTAACTCTCAACTATACTGAAAACATTCATGAATGGGGCTGTTGCTATTTAACAATCATGCAAGTTAATAATCAAATTTAGTTTTTCATTTGGGAGGTGTAGTTGTATATAGGACTGGAAATACAAGAATGGTGCGTTTTGTTCAGCATTATTCAAGCTATAGCTTATGATATCAAAGCATATAGTTTTTTCAAAAGCTAATTTTCATTCCCAACATCTTGCATAGAAAACATCGGTGTTTAAAAACCACAAAGCACTTTCTGATGAAATCGGTTTTAACTATTTTCCTTCCTAGAAACAATGAGATTGGGAGCCACCCGTCGGCAGGGTTCATTTATTGATCAACTGATAGTTGGGTAATGACACTAGTGGCTTAATAATGAGGGATTGATGGAGAGCCCTACTAAGTGTGTGTACAAAAGGAACAAAATGGGGTTAAGTACGCAGCTCACGGGAGGCTGATGACTTCAACGAACGCTATACACACTAGTGAGAAGTGCAGAACAGTTTGGGGCCAATAAAACATATGTTGAGCTGCTGTCTGTCAGCTTTGTGTGGTTATCTGACACACCTTTTATTCATGCCTGCCATTCTCTTTGCCAGCAACCGTTCAGCCTCCACCCAAACTCTCTATTATCGGCGTCAACAGTCGTTGGTGTACTGGTGGGGGAAAAACCTTACTTATTTGAAAATGGTTGTGGTCTCTAATCTCTGTCCTTTTCATTCACTTATGGCTTCATATTAAAATATAATACACTTAGAGTTTCAAATATTCAAATTGTTGTTGTTTTCCTTTTATCTAAAGTGGGTGTGATATTTCATTAACCAGATGAGTGACAGACTAATACAACATAATGTCAAGTAGACATTAGCTAGAACATATATTACACTATAAGCAAATACATTGTTTCTTCATGCACAGGTCAGTTTTGACATTTTGGGCTGTTTGGCTTTTCATAAAATGTTGTTTCAGACTAGTAGAACGTAAACATCCAAAGAACAATTTTAAGTATTTATGTTATCACACTTTATCTATTTGCGTCTGTAGATTTCAGTTACCATGCATAGCTTTAAAAAAGCTGGTTTTCTCAAAGTAAGTTTTTTTCTCCTGCACTCAGCCAAAAAATTTCTACTTCAGTAGCACTTAAATCCACAAACTTTACAGTTTTATTCCAACATATTGTGAGGGTTTATTCATATATAATTTGCCTGATTTCATACAACATTTTATTCCTAATGTCTCATTCTTATTCTTTTTTACCCCCGGCTGTATTTTCTGATTTATGGAATGATAAAAAGAGAATACCAAAATCCTCTCTGTTAAAACTAATGTCAACAAAATTAAACAAGAATTTTGAATCTGGCTTTATCCAGTGTTCAGATTTCTGTTCTGGAAATGCATGCAAACTATTGCATATTTAATTAGATAATTTCTTGTTTGCATATTTAACATAACATTTCAGAAAACTAGCTTGCAGTGTCTGCAATTTTGAATAAAATCAATCAACTGGTGAAGTATGGTGGTACCTGGGGCTTCCTGCTTTAATTTCAGTAATGTGTAATGTTAAATTAATTAGTAACAGTAACAATAAATAGTGACTGTTTTCAAACAGGCCATGCCCCCCTGGTCTTCCATTGGTCGAAAAAAAAACTAATAGCCCCGGCTTGTGATAGATAAATGCTTCTTTAAAAAAAAATATAAATAAAAAAAAAAATAAACAACATAGTTCATCTTCACAGAGGTTTTTAGTGTAAATCAAAGAGAAAAATATTTAGTGCACTGAAAAAATAAGTATTATAGAGGTCACGTTTGGCCTTCTAACAAGACCTGAGACCTCTGGACCTGTGTGGCTGTTACTCGTGGGGCTTACTGCAGTGAGAGAGAGGTGGAAATGATTCACTCTGCTGTCTATGCAATATTTAAGGCCCTTAGCCTGGGTCCCATTAATGGAGCCCTTTCGCTGCTGTTTTCTGCCTCTCACTCAAGTTAAAAAAAAAAAACCTCTCTCTGACATGAATTACATTTACATCTCTCCAGACTGGAGGAATCAGCAGCCTCTGCAGCTTCTTTGGTGAGGCAGAAAATGATTTTTAGTGTTATTAATAGTGAAACTGCTCTGTTGAATGTGTATCATACGGATAATCCATTAATTCCCTTTTCGCCCATATGAAAAGCAGCGCAAGGGCAAAATATTATTTCATTGTGAACATGTAAAGGGGTACTTATTGGTTGATTTTAAGTCTCAGTTGCTGCGTATACGATTCCTGCTGGATGCAATCTGTCTGTTAATGTGTTTGGTCAAAGTATTTTAAAATAGGTGGCACTATCCACCTTATTTTGTAATGCAGAAGTAAGCTGTTTTCCGTCATTGCGTTAGAATTCTGATTCATTAGTCCCAATAAGTAAATAACTAGCAGTTAACTGTAAACCAGTTAAATAATACAAGTTTGCAATATCAAACAGCATAATGGGCTGAATTTAGAAAGCTAACTGGAAGCTTTGCACATTCAAGTTACAAATGGTTAAAAATAAAAAAAAAAAACATTTAAAAAAAACATGAAAAATAAAACGTAAAAAAAAAAAAGAAAAAGAAAAAAGAAAACATTGAAAATAAGGTGGAAAACATTGTGGTTTAAACCTGAACTTTGCACTGAACCTTTAAGAAGAACGGATATTTAAAGTTCAGTACAAGTTAAGCTAAACTGACAGCACTTATGGCATAATACAAATTAATTTAGACTTCAGATCTGGATTACAGAGAAATGATGAAAAGTCACAAATTTTAAAGGGGTCAGTGGGTGCAAAATATACTTTTACTGTTGTTTGTAAATGTGTGTTGGCAGTGGCACGTCCTGATTTTGCTGAGTTAGACGTGTTCCTGGGTCAACATATTTTGTTGACCCTGGAACAATATTTTAATCCAAAAATTTAATCTTGACCACATCCTTACACCTAAACCTAAACTTACCCATGAGTAATCCCTAAAATCAGAGGAAATGATAGATGAATAACACTGATGTACAAGCACCAAACACTGATTCTAAGCCTAAACTTCACAAAAACTATAAACTGTTTTTTCAAATCTGATTGGTTAATCACCATGTTGTTCCAGGGTCAACAAAGATGTTGATCCAGGAGCATGTCGTACTTGGTAAAATCAGGTTCTGCGTTGGCAGTGTGTGTACACAACCTCCCTATAATGATAAAAATCCACTCAGTGCTTTTTTTTAAATCCCTAATAATAATAACCACTTCCTCAAATCAGGCTGTTCTGAGAGTAATGGCAGAGTGACGTAGTTCTGCATAGACCCCTCCTACGATTGTTGATTGATACAATTGACTTACCTTAGACCCGCCCTGAGTGAGCTGTGAACTATCCGCCATTGTTTTGACACCAGAGCAGGGGTAGACAAGAATGTCTCAGATTGAGCGATTGAGGTGTTTTGTTGTTGAATGTAATAATGAACGTAGCAGCCGTCATTTACTCCCGACATCTGAGCCACTGAAGATGCAGTGGATTAATGTTACTTTAGTTTCTGACGGAAATGCGCCCGCCGATCTACCTTAATGGGTTTATGTTTGCGGGAATCATTCGTGATCCAGTTTCACCTACAGAACTGAGTATAAAGGTTTTTTATTGTCACCCCACGGAAGAGAGGGCAGGGTAAACAAAGCTTATTAGCATTTAAAGGGACATGCACCGAAACGGCTTGCTGTGAACAGAGCTATTTTTGACAAGGTAAAAAGGGTGTTGTTTTACACTACCATTAAGAAATTTTTACCAAAGCATGTAATAGACTTTTCATTAAGACCCTAAAGAATCAAATCAACTTGTGGTAAATGGGCATCCAATGCCCCGATTAAAATACTTGCTGTTTCATTAGTATAGCCACAATTTGTATATAATATGTATATAAACATTGTTACAATGTGAAAAATCATGTATTAAGCTTTTCTGTGCAAGTTTGTTGCCATGAAAACCGTAAAAATGATTAACAGCAGCTCAAATAATACACAAGTTGCAGCAGGAGAATTAATGAAGTTTCACATTTCTGATTTTAAACCTACCAAAAACTGATCCTTTTTACCTCTATTTTAAGTGCTTCATTGCAACACCATGATGATGGATTTTTTTGTAAGACAACAAGGCATGAGGCAAAACATTTTTTTTGTGGTAATCAACATTATTCCACAAATGCTGTTGATTTGAGTTTAACTTACAGTACATTAAACCTGTAATATTCTTTAAAAAAAAATATCTGATTTTTCAAAGTGTGGGACAACAGGCCATCGTTTGAGCCCCATCTAGGGATATCCGAGCACTACGTACGAAAATTCATCCGTGCGTTTGTGTGGCAGCATGTCAAGCTCACGCAGCGATTCATTTTTGATGATGCTTAGTGAGTCGGCTCACTCTAGTGTCACTGTTTTGACAGGCTGTTGTGTGTGATGTGACAAGCTACATTGGCCTCCATTTTCAATTCACCAGCATCGGCATGACAAATTCACTACAGCACATGTTGATCCGCTCCTTCCCAATCAGGCCTTTGGATATCACGGTCCCGAACCGCAGAGAATAATAACATCGCAGGAGATCATTAGACCTGGGTTGACGGACAGGCCATGTGATTTTCTGCCTCCAAAGTCCACAAGGCAGTGACCCCGGCACCCAACCTTGATCTTGGGGCTTCGGCCCCTTTCTTTTGAGACTGCCGAACAAGTGGCTCCTGGTGTTGTGGAAGAGTGAGACTTAAATATTTAATCTTTCCCTTTTTTCGTCCTCCCTCTGCCCTCCCCTCATATAATCCTGCGGTTCCAATGCCCTGCAGCTGTGAGTGACAGAAAGGCACATGGTGCCCTATGAAAAATGTATCTTCAGAAGCTGACACTGTATGGGAATTTTACTACAGGGACAAGGCTTGATCTTGCAATGAAATAAATATGTTTCCTCGGCTTTGTGCCGTAGCAGGATCTGCTTCTCAGGATGCCGGCACAGGTGTCGAGTCGAACTTATGTAACATCAGATACCCGCTGTGCTAGAACAAAGAGGCGCTCCATCTCCATCTGCGTCTGCAGCCATATTTAAGACAAACTGTTGTTTTGAAGCATTCGATCAGAGGCTGGGAAGTTTTCAAACTCAATTCAGTGCTTCGGGATGCGCCGACGCAGCTGTTTAGAGCCGACAAAGCTGTAAGGAGTACATCTTGATAAAGGTTTTCCAAAAGAATACTTGTCATTTCTGGTCAACAACTCTATTTAACACTCTTGGTCTGCTGAGATTGACTTTGCTGTTTACATTTGGCATCCCAGAGAGCCCAGCAATTGAATTGTTAAAATAGTACTAATGATTCCCTAATTAACCTCTTCTTTTCCTTTCAAATTTTTGTCCTTTTCAATAGCATGTGACTGAAATTATAGAAAGCTTTAACAAAAGCTGGCATGGAATTTCCAGAAATATGACTGTTATACATTCTACTAAGGTTGTAGAGAAATAAAACAAAATATATAATAGATAATAAAGTATGTACACCATCCAGAAATTCCTGCTGTGTCAAAATTTTTTTTTTTTTTTTTTTTTTTATACACCTTAGAATCTAAATTACTGTGTGAACATTTTTCATTGTGGGTGTGTGATAAATTATATAAATTTGTGATTTTGATTGTTTGTAAAGTGTATATTTTTTTATTGATTTATTTTATATATATATATATATATATATATAAAAGGAGGTTTGGGGATTCGCAGACCCTAAAAAGAACATGAGTGTGGCAGATAGTGCTCTGAGACATTAAGCTGTGGTGCTCTCTCATACTGCACAAGTTTGTATCCAACTCTAAACATTTATCATTTTAGTTCCTCTTCTTAGTTCCCCTTTCCTGTCCTCACTAGACTACTTTATCAGTGACAGATAGGCCAAAAAAAATGCACAGTGGCGTCAAAGTCTGAGACCACAGTGAAAATCTGGGATTTAAAAATTAATTTAAAATCTACAGAGCTTTTTAAGATTTTGAAGACTGTAGAAAAATATTTATAGGTCACTAATTAAACATTAAATAAAAAGTTAATTTAGTAATTAAAAGTTAATTGCACAGCTTTTTGGATCGTTCTCAAATCATGCTGGAGACTATGATCATCAGGTTTCACACAAACTTGCAAAGTTCATGCAGTAAGCCAACCAAATACTACTAGGGTAATTCTGAAATAAATTTTATGTATTAAAGCACTATTACACTCAGAATCATATGCTGCTAATATAATTTGTATACTGACTTGTATAGCAACAAAATGTATAAATATTATTTAAAAAATCAAAGATTGATTTGCACTGGCAACAGAAAATCAACTCATGTGTGCACCTGTTTGTGTGCTGTGAGCTGCAGAGGTCTGTGAGTGTCTCAGAGGTGCTCTAAAAAGAGGGGTGGAGGAAGATGGAGAATGAACGAGTGCTCTAATGGATTTGCACTAATGGTGCCGGAGCGATTAGAGCAGGAAAGACTCTGGACTTCCAGCCTTTATGAACCCTCACTGACTCTGTGCCATGCAGCTAGAGCTCGGAATGAATTACAGCGCATGCTCACATTTACCTTTAACTATTTTTAAACATATAAAAGTTCTGAATGTAGGCCCTGTTAGAAGAGAGATTAGTGCAGTAGTGTTTATCTGAATGTATCTTTTTATGAAGCACAAACAGTTCAAATGCATGTAAATTCATTATGACACTAATTTAGTACCTACCTAATTATGGCACGATTCAAGGCAAAGCAGTAGTGTGACGCACTGTTTGTTTATATGCGTGTGTTTGTGTGTGTGCGTGTGGTGGTGGTGGTGGTGGGGGTGGGGGGTCTTCATTACGCAGCTTGGCATAATGTTGACAATCTGTAATGTGATGCAGAGTATCTCAGTGGGACTGCTTGAGTGATCTTAATGAAGAGAACATCAGGTGCTAATTAGCCCACATTAAATGTCACTAATATAAAAATGGCTGTTTGCCAAGTGCGTCTTTGACAAACAAGAGGCAACTTTCTGCTGTCGAGCCAGCTACTGAATTCTGGTCAACCACTGCCACCTGGAGACGTTATGCTGGTAATGCAACAAAACGGCTGTTGAATAGAAAACGCCGCTCAAAAGTTCAGTAAGGTCAGAAAAGGTCAGCAAGTTTATTCATGAAGGACGCAATAAACTGATGAAAGGTGACAGGAAAAAAGCATTTATAATGTTACAAAATATTTCTATTAATAACTGTTGTTCTTCTGAACACTGTATATTCATCAAATAATTCTGGAAAAAAGGGTTTCAAAGTTTCCACAGAAATAATAAGCTGCACAACTGTTTAGCATTAATATAATAATAGCTAATACATATTTCTTGAACACCAAATCAGCAAATTAGATTTCTGAAGAATCGTGTGTCACCTAAGTCTGAAGTAATGGCTGTTGAAAATTCTGATGTCACATGAATAAATTACTTTATTTTTAAAAATATATTAAAATAGAAAACAGTTATTTCAAATTATAATATATCACAATATTGCTGTTTTACTGTATTTCTTATTCTTAATTAATGTCACTTTTTAGACATTAATTAACAATGAATAATAATATAATTATTTATTACAATTATTCTAAATTAAATGCTGAAAAAAATATCGTTAGTTAATGTTAATGAATTAAACCTTAATTAAAGTAATATTTGTGCATAAATGCATTTTTTTGCATTTAATCAATGTTTGTTTTGTGACATATGTTAAGCAACATGGACCCTTACATTATAGTAAACTATAGCAGAGTGCACTTAATTATAGAAGACTATAGCAAATATCATTTTTATGTTTCTATTTGCTCCAACAGCTAAAGGAAAAACCCTATTATTGTATTCCCAAAACTTTGCAAAAAAAGGAAAAAAATTGAGATTTTCAGTCACTCCCTCAAAAACTGTAATGAAATAATGAAGTTTCATTACAGTCATTGTAGGAATTCGTCATCACAAATCAGTCTGTAAAAAGCATCCATTAATGTTGTGGGTGTTTACTAAGGTGTTAACCATATTGCTATATGGTTGCTAATGGTTTTCTGGTGGTTACTCATCATTTCAAGTCAAAAGAGCTCACCACAAAGTCTTTATGCTTTTATGGTTACCAATTATGACTCACGTCACTTCTTCAGTGGAAATATATGGAATTTTCTTTAACCTTTTGCTGGACAAGGGTTTGTTCAAAAATATGACCAATAATAGTCTAACCACTAATAACACTTTCTAATTGTTCAGTTATTATTTCCTTTGTCCTGGTTGATTAATATTGTATTTATTATGATGTTCTTGTGTTTAATATTATAATATTATAGTAAATTATTCTTACTGATTCACATTGAACCAAGTTGATCTTATTCTTAATTTTTCAGTCTAAGCCGTAAAAACAAAATTTTTTCTATTTCCGCAGCCAGTGATCTCAGATGACGGGCTTCCTCATCTGTCCAGACCCCCTGCTCTTTTTACCTGAACCCCATGGGGGTTTGAATATGGAGAGGGGAGGGCGAAGGGTGTCCAGAGCAGGAGGAGGTAGGTCATTGGATCTTTAGATAATCAGTGTGGGCTAATGACCCCTCCAGAGAGATTGTGTCTAATCCATTGAGCCTTAGGGAGCACTTCTCCCTACCCCCTCATCTCATAGACAACACTGCCGAATACTGAATCCAAAGTATGTGCGCATGTGTGTCCTGGAGTGGGGGTGTTTACATTTGAAATCTATCACCGTGTCTACACTGCAAGAGAGCAACGTGACAGCGCTGAAGTACACACATTAATAATTAAACTCTGTATTTTGCAAGCGATGAGATTATTGAAAAAAACAATCAATTATTATAATCAACATTATAAGCAATTTAGAGTTATGATATTTTAAAAAGACAAATTGTTGCTTTACTCCAAGTTAAAATGAACCTTTATAGTTCATTATAGTAGTAAACAAACGTATTTACAGACTTCCTGAGAGCTGCTTTGAGAATTATTACAAACTTGATCATCATGAAATTTAATCATAGAACCCAAATGACATAAATTTGGTTCATATCAGATTTACTGAATAGAAAATGTTTGTCTGTCAGTGCATGTGTAACTTACAACAACTTTTTACATTCATGAAAGTCTATCACAGAAGATTATATTGCTAAATAGATTTATAGTGCATTTTTTTCTCTAAATTATACCACATTATGTCTATGAAATAATTTACTCAATTACCACTACTTTTAAATGGACACAAGCAGTGGCGGTTCTACACTGAATTGCTCCCCGGGCGAGACTCCCTCCCGGCGCCAAAAAAAAAAAACAAGAAAAAACTTCACATTTTGTACACACCACACGTTTTATTGTAGTAATACTACGTCATCCCGTAACAGACCAGTTTTTGCAAAAAAAAAATTAACTGCTCATAACTTAAATAAATATACTGTGTACAAACAAATATTATTTCAGAAAAAATATTTAAAATTATTAAGAATAATATACAAATAAAATATAGAATAAATATAGAATAAATCACACTAAAGAAAATTAAATTATTTATTTCACTGCAGAACAGAAAACACAAACTGAAACTAAAATCTGACATTTCTGGCCTTTCTAGATGCAAAGTCATCAATAATGGCATCATATGAGATATGCTCCCCTATTGACACTTTATTAATCTAATATAATCTAATCTAAGGGAGGAACAATTAGCTCCTTGGTTAATTTACTGCCTCAAATTATATGCTTTGTCACGTAACAGAGTAATAGCAAATGGAAAATGTTTGTCTTTTAAACTATCTACACATATGTAAATTACACTGGCTATTTACAGTATACTGTAAATATATTGTAAATATATTGGCTATAGCCAACATTAACATAAACAATGGAAATAAATAACGGTTCTTGCAACAGTTTTGTTGCAAAGCATAATTTTGTGGTTAAATTTAATTAGATCTCATGTTGTATACTGTCACAAGGACGGTCTCTGTGGCTCCCTCCGTTCCCAGCCAGCGGGAGCCGTCACCGGAGTTCTAAGTCACTACATTTCCCACAATCCCGTGCCTGGGGCTAACTTCCGGTTCCGGGTCCCTCCGGTTCACTTCCTGTTTGTCGGCCATTTCAGCGCGCCGCGCTGGCTAGTTTCCCGCGAAGTTTTGTTAGTCATGCTATCAATCCTGAGCGTTTCTCTATCGGACTGCTTACCCGTTGCCAACCGGACTTCTTACCTTGTGTGTGAATCTTTGCTGCCTGCCTTTTGTCGACCCTCGCTATTCCATTGGACTAACCCCTTTGAACGCCGCCGGCCCCGACCTATTGCATGGACTCTGACTACCCCGTTTGCTTTGCCTACACCACACCTGTCCGCTGTTGTTGACCTAAGCCTGCCGATCTCGTTTGTATCTAAAATAAAGTTGTTGCAAATGGATCCCACGCCTCCGGATTCTTCCATGACTGCGTCACAGAAAACTTCGCCGCCTACGGATCCAGCGACAACAAGCCAGATCGCGTCAGAGGTTTCCGCTCAAGCATCTGTGCTCACTCGTCACCAGCAACAATTGGAACACCTCTCCGCGCTAACGGAGCAGCTAGTTCGAGCTGTACAAGGACTGCAGGCCGCCACGCCCCCCCTCTCTCCGCCGGCTTCCAACCCGCCTGCAGCGGCCGCGGCAGTTACCGCAAGCCCTCGACTAGCCTTTCCAGAAAAATTCGACGGCACGCCATCCATGTGTAAGGGGTTCCTCCTCCAGTGCACCCTGTTCGTCAATCAACAACCAAATCTATACCCGACGGATGAAAGTAAGATCGCCTTTATTTGTTCTCTTCTTACCGGAAGGGCATTAGAGTGGGGCACCATGGTTTGGGACTTGGGACGTCCCGCTTTCCCCTCGTTTGCTACGTTCCTTCAAAGTTTCAAGGCGGTATTTCAACCCAACCCAGAGAGCAGCGAGGCTGGAGAACGGATTGTGGCATTAAAACAGGGCCGGCGCAAGGCCGCCGACTATGCACTGGATTTTCGCACACTGGCGGCACAGAGCGGCTGGAATGATGGACCCCTGTAACTACATTACCGCAAGGGACTTAATCCAGACCTCCAGGTAGAGCTAGCTTGTCGTGATGAGGACCTTTCACTCAATCAGTACATCGATCTCTCAATCCGCGTTGACAATGTGATGCGCGCCCGTAAGCCTGTTCGTACCTTCACTCCCTTGCCCCCGTCTCAACCATCCACCATGACCGCCCCCGAACCCATGCAGCTGGGAGCAACCAAGCTTACCATGGAGAAAAGAGAGCGTCGAATCAAGAACCACCTCTGCTTATACTGCGGACAACCAGGTCATCTCCGAGCCACCTGTCCCACTCGACCACCTCGTCCACCCACCTCGGTGAGTTCTGACCATGTCTCTCTCAACCAGTGTGAAGTTCCTGCGATTCTTAAGACTAAAGACATCTCAATTCGTACCACAGCGCTAATTGACTCTGGCGCTGCGGGTAACTTCATCGACAGAGACTTTGTTGCAACTAACTGCCCGCCTGTTCTTTCTTGCGTCTCGCCCGTAGCAGTGGCCGCCCTCGACAGGAGACCATTAGGAACAGGAAGGGTCGAGCACACCACCGACGACCTCACTCTCTGCCTCGAACCCCATCATCAAGAGACCATCCGTTTCTTCATAATCTCCTCTCCTCGCACACCACTCATCCTAGGATACCCATGGCTCAACCAGCACGAACCCGTTATCTCCTGGTCTTCAGGTACCATCGCTCACTGGTCTCCTCGTTGTACGCAACATCATCCCCAACCGAACCTTCAAGTAGCCCCCACACCAGCGCCAACCAGACTCAGGGAATCCATACCGGCTGAATATCACGATCTCCTTGAGGCCTTCAGTACCATTAAAGCCACCCAACTGCCACCTCACCGGCCAGGGGATTGCGCCATTGACCTTCTTCCTGGATCCATCCCTCCCAGAGGACGTATCTTCCCTCTCTCTCAGCCCGAATCAGAGCCCATGAGTCAATACATCAAGGAGGAGCTCGCCAAGGGTTTCATTCGACCATCAACCTCTCCAGCCCCGGCTGGATTCTTCTTCGTTAAGAAGAAAGAGGGAGGACTGCGCCCATGCATTGATTACCGTGCCCTTAACGACATAACGGTTAAATACCGCTACCCTTTACCGCTAGTCCCTCCAGCCCTAGAACAGCTCCGTGCCGCCAAGATCTACACTAAACTCGATTTACGATCTGCATACAACCTCATCAGAATCCGGGAGGGGGATGAATGGAAGACGGCCTTTTCCGCAACTACTGGGCACTACGAGTACCGGGTAATGCCCTTCGGCCTGGCCAATAGTCCTTCCTACTTTCAGGCCTTTGTCAATGACGTTTTCAGAGACATGTTGAACCGTTGGGCCATCGTCTACATTGATGATATACTAATCTACTCAAACTCGTACTCAGAGCATGTTCAGCACATCCTGGCTGTCCTTCAACGCCTCATAGAGCATCAACTGTACGCTAAGGAGAAAAATGTGAGTTCCACCAAGAACGAATCACCTTCCTCGGCTATGTGATCAGCCCGGAGGGGGTCACCATGGATGAGACCAAGGTAAATGCGGTTCGCAACTGGCCACGCCCTAAAACCCTTAAAGAACTGCAGCGTTTTCTGGGCTTTTCAAACTTCTATCGCCGGTTTATCCGTAACTTCAGCACCGTGGCAGCGCCACTTTCATCCATGATAAAGCAAGGTAACACGCGCCTAACCTGGACACCTGCCACCGCTCAGGCCTATGACGAACTCCGACTAAGATTCACCACTGCACCTATCCTGCACCACCCAGACCCCAACCTTCCCTTCCTCGTCGAGGTGGATGCATCTAGTACCGGTGTGGGGGCGGTACTCTCCCAGTGTCAGGGTCAACCACTCAAGACCTTCCCTTGTGCTTATTTCTCCCACAAGCTCAGCCCAGCTGAACGTAACTACGATGTAGGCAACAGGGAGCTTTTGGCGATCAAGCTCGCTCTTGAGGAATGGCGGCACTGGCTAGAGGGCGCACGACATCCCTTCACAATTCTGACCGATCACAGGAATCTGGAATATATCCGCACCGCCAAAGTTCTCAACCACCGTCAGGCCAGATGGGCACTATTCTTTACCAGGTTCCACTTCGACATAACGTATCGGCCTGGCTCACAGAACACGAAGGCGGACGCCCTGTCACAAATTCATGAACCCGATCACTCTACTACCCCACCAGAAACCATTGTTCCCACTTCTGTCATCCTGGCTCCTGTCGCTTGGGACATAATGACTGAGATCACTGAGAGTCATGCCCAGGACCCTCCTCCAGGCGATTGCCCAGCTAACCTAACTTATGTTCCGGCACATCTACGTGCCCGAGTCCTTTCGGAGGTCCACTCCAACCCCAGCTCCGGCCACCCCGGGATTGAAGCCACCATCGACCTGCTCCGCAACCGTTTCTGGTGGCAATCCTTACGCCCTGACACTATCACGTTCGTTAAAAATTGTTCAGTGTGCAATACCTCCAAGGTCCCTCGTCAATTACCTGCTGGCCTTCTACAACCTCTCCCAGTACCTAACCGCCCATGGTCGCATATAGCAGTGGACTTCATCACCGATCTCCCCGCCTCCAACGGTCTGACTACCATCCTCTCTGTTGTTGATAGATTCTCCAAGGGTTGTCGATTTATCCGATTTCCCAAACTGCCCACCGCCATGGAGACCGCCAAAGCCCTCTGCAACTCCGTCTTTCGCTTCTACGGACTTCCGGAGGATATTGTATCAGACCGAGGCCCCCAGTTCACCTCTCGTTTATGGACCAGTTTCTTCCGCCTGTTGGGGGTAAATGTGAGTCTGACATCAGGTTATCACCCTCAGGCCAATGGACAGGTCGAAAGGTTAAATCAGGAGTTGACCAGGTTTCTACGCTCTTACTGTCAGGACCACCAGGAAGATTGGAGTCGCTTCCTCCTATGGGCCGAATATGCCCAGAATTCCATACGGAAACCATCCACCAACCTCACACCCTTTCAGTGCACTCTCGGATACCAGCCTCCACTGTTTCCTTGGTCCGGGGAACCTTCAGATCTACCTGCCGTCAACTCCTGGTTTCAGCGGAGCGAGGAGACCTGGAACCGAGCCCATGTCCACCTGCAACGGGCCGTTCATCGAACGCAGACTCAGGCTGAGCGAAGACGCCGGGTTGGGCCCTCCTACGAGCCAGGACAGTGGGTGTGGCTCTCCACCCGGGACCTGCGCCTTCGTCTTCCCTGCAAGAAACTCAGCCCCAGGTACGTGGGTCCTTTCAAAATCATCCGCCAAATAACTCCTGTGTCATTTAGACTAGAACTCCCACCTGAATACCGTATCTCACCCACTTTTCATATGTCCTTGTTAAAGCCCGCTGGCCGTCCGGAAGGAGGGGAGAACCTAGAGGGGACCGCTCCGCAGGGACCCGCCCCCCTGATCATCGACGGCGAGGAGGTCTATCGAGTCAGCACCATTCTGGACTCCCGGCGCCGGAGGGGTCGTCTGCAATACTTGGTCGAGTGGGAGGACTACGGCCCCGAGGAGAGGTCATGGGTGCCCGCTGAGGACATCCTCGATCCTGCTCTCACCGCCAACTTTCATGCATCACACCCAGCTCGGCCAGCACCCCGCGGAAGGGGTAGACCCCGGCGCCGGTTACCTCCTCGTGCCAGGAGGCACTCGCGGGGGGGGGCTCTGTCACAAGGACGGTCTCTGTGGCTCCCTCCGTTCCCAGCCAGCGGGAGCCGTCACCGGAGTTCTAAGTCACTACATTTCCCACAATCCCGTGCCTGGGGCTAACTTCCGGTTCCGGGTCCCTCCGGTTCACTTCCTGTTTGTCGGCCATTTCAGCGCGCCGCGCTGGCTAGTTTCCCCGCGAAGTTTTGTTAGTCATGCTATCAATCCTGAGCGTTTCTCTATCGGACTGCTTACCCGTTGCCAACCGGACTTCTTACCTTGTGTGTGAATCTTTGCTGCCTGCCTTTTGTCGACCCTCGCTATTCCATTGGACTAACCCCTTTGAACGCCGCCGGCCCCGACCTATTGCATGGACTCTGACTACCCCGTTTGCTTTGCCTACACCACACCTGTCCGCTGTTGTTGACCTAAGCCTGCCGATCTCGTTTGTATCTAAAATAAAGTTGTTGCAAATGGATCCCACGCCTCCGGATTCTTCCATGACTGCGTCACATATACACTGCTGAAAAAACAATAGAACCCTGCCCAAAAATAATAGAAAATGTAATGGATTTAATGGTTATAATGGGAATTGTATTGGTTTTAATGGTAAGTATAACAGTGTCTGCTGGTATATGATGGATTATATTGGTGGGTGGGATGGTAAATCCTATTGGAAAAGTGTCCAAAACACACTACAATAAGGAATTTTGTAATAGTTTCACTGGAAAAAGTTAATGGTTCATAATGCTATTTAATAGAAACCATTAGAATTTCTGTGATGGTTTGTATATTAGGCTTTTATTGTGTTTTTTTTAGCAAGGTAAGCATAGCAAGCATCATAAGCAAGAAGGCTAACAAACCTAAGAGTTAACGTTATACCACTAATTAACATAATGACATGAATACCTTAATCATACAGAGAGAACATTGTTGCATACCTTTATCTTTTGCCCGTTTCTCCTCATCTTCTTTTCTTTTTTTCCTAAATTGGGCACCTGACAGCTTTGGCCTTTTTCTCTCCATCGCTGTGTTTACTTTGTAATCGACAATCAACAGATTTCCCATCCCCCAACGCTGTCACTCACGACCAGAAGTCAAGACTAAACCAATTCACCTCCACATCATAATCGTTTTTTATTACCTATTTTTATTAGCAATTTCACACAATTAAATAAATAAAAAAAAGTGCAACTTATTGGTCTGTGTTTATAATTTTTTTTCTCTTTTTTTTTTTTTCAAAGTAACATTTTAAATGAAATGTGCGTTATTTGTAATAAAGTCAGGTGTCACTGACATAGTTTAGCCCACCTCCTTGTCCGCTTCATTTGGGAGAGGTGAACTGTACTCTGCGCAACAATGCACAACAATGGGCCTCAGGAACTTGTCACGGTATCTCTGTGCATTCAAAATGCCATCAATAAAATGCACCTGTGTTCGTTGTCCATAACATAACCCCACCGCCACCATGGACCACTCGATCCACAACATTAACATCAGCAAACCACTCACCCACACGACGCCATACACACTGGCTGCCATCTGCCCTGTACAGTGAAAACCTGGATATATCCGTGAAGAGAACACCTCTCCAAAGTGCCAGATGCCATCGAATTTGAGCATTTGCCTGCTCAAGTCGGTTATGACGACGAACTGCAGTCAGGTGGAGACCCCGATGAGGACAACGAGCATGCAGATGAGCTTCCCTGAGACGGTTTCTGACAGTTTGTGCAGAAATTCTTTGGTTATGCAAACCGATTGTTGCAGCAGCTGTCCGGGTGGCTGGTCTCAGACGATCTTGGAGGTGAAGATGCTGGATATGGAGGTCCTGGGCTGGTGTGGTTATACATGGTCTGCGGTTGTGAGGCCGGTTGGATGTACTGCCAAATTCTTTGAAACACCTTTGGAGATGGCTTGTGGTAGAGAAATGAGCATTCAGTTTACAGACAACAGCTCTGGTGGACATTCCTGCAGTCGGCATGCCAATTGCACGCTCCCTCAAAACTTGTGACATCTGTGGCATTGTGCTGTGTGATAAAACTGCACATTTTAGAGTGGCCTTTTATTGTGGCCAGCCTAAGGCACACCTGTGCAATAATCATGATGTCTAATCAGCATCTTGATATGCCACACCCGTGAGGTGGATGGATTATCTCGGCAAAGGAGAAGTGCTTACTAACACAGATTTAGACAGATTTGTGACCAATATTTGAGAGAAATAGGCCTTTTGTGTACATAGAAAAAGTCTTAGATCTTTGAGTTCAGCTCATGAAAAATGGGGGCAAAAACAAAAGTGTTGCGTTTATAATTTTGGTTAGTGTATTTTTTTGATGTAAGTACATAGTAGTTAAGGCCACCTAATGGGCTTGTTAAGTGATGACGTAATGCGTCCAATGAACTCACCAACGAACGCTGTTTCCGGGTCCAAAGCCCAACTCATCTCACTTGAGAATACTATCTCAGCAGTCGTTTATGAGCACTGTTTATTCATATTAAACATTTCAGCTAAACGTTTTCAAATTTACGGTGTACACTGCCATCCCCATGCTCAGAGTGTCCCAAACACAAATAATTTTTATTTTTATTTATTTATGTTTATATTTTCATTGTCTGGCTATCTGGGATTTCAGTATGGAGTTAAAGGGTAGGATTATATTATATTATATTTTTTAGTAGTATTATATCACATTGTGAGTGCATAATTATTACCGTTTGTTGTTTTCTCGTGTCATCTGAACTGGAAGTCTTGGAAGCAGTGACGTTTGACGTCAGACTTAACAAGCGAATACAAAGTGGACCTGGATTTTGTCTTAATGTTTGGTACACAATATATTCAATATATACATCTCAGGCAACACAACACAAATGCACAAATGATGCACCTTATATAAGTATAACTGTAAATAAATAAAATGAAAAGTTTTCTTCTTGTATAATAAGACGGCTAATGGCCAAAATAAGAAGCAAAGTGGACCAGACAGTCAAAAGTCTGGCTATGTGAGAGTAAAAGCCATTTTATAGATTACACACGCTAACTTTTTCCTCACTTCAGACTGATAGCATGGCTTCACATTAAGATATATTAAAAGAGACAGCAGATTTTTCTAAATTAGCTGACTAACACACTGGAACACTAGCTAATCAATACTCAAGTGTCCGTCAATAGCACATTGTTCAGAAAACTTAACCTGCTATAGAGTCCGAATTAGTAAATTTTTCTTCTTGTCTTTGAGATCTGTTTATCTTATCAATCTCTCACTCTGTCTGTCTCTCCATTCATCATTGCTCTTTGTCTGAATCATAGATCCAGTGCTGGGTCAAAGTCCTTTCTCCAAACTTCCTTATTCTTACCTTTAGTAATTTATTACATTGCCGGATATGAATTCTTCCTCATAGTTTCTTCAAGTTTTATAATTGTGAGTTATGTTTTGACATCACTAAACTACTTTCTTTTGTCATGTGAAATTAATTCTTTGTGTGTGTGTGTGTGTGTGTGTGTGTGTGTGTGTGTGTGTGTGTATGTGTGTACCTGGTATTTATCACTTTATGGGGACCAAATGTCCCCACAAGGATAGTAATACCAGTAAATTTTGACCTTGTGGGGACATTTGTGAGGTCCCCATGAGGAAACAGGCTTATAAATCATGCAGAATGAGTTTTTTTGAGAAAGTTAAAGTGTGCACAGTCTCCTATGAGGGCTAGGTTTAGGTGTAGGGCGATAGAAAATACGGTTTGTACAGTATAAGAACCATTATGCCAATGGAATGTCCCCATAAAACATGGAAACACAACATGTGTTTGTGTGTGCATGCATGCACCGGTTTATGTGGTTTATGAGGACACAAATTTGGATAATCACATGGGTATTACATAGATATTACAATTAATAATACAATTTACAATTAAAGTCGGCAACACCAAGGCTCAAAAAATATTACAATTTTTTACTTAAAAAGCTTTCGCAAAGCGTGTAACATTTCGAGCACGCAGGCTCTTCATCAGACGAGGCCTTGGTGTTGCGACTTTACATTTGAATTGTTGTACTGTGTTTTTTAGTCGAGCACCCTTTTGAGATTGCTTTTGTTTGCTTTTTTTATTACATAGGTATTGCAATGTGAAGGTGAATTTGAGGACACTTACTGTGCCCACATATTTTAAAAGGCTTAAAAAACATACTAAATGGTGTTGGTCTAGGGGAATAGAAAACATTTTCTGAATAAATTAAATTGAGAGTAAATTGTGTAATTTCAAAACAATATTGAGAAAGCATAAAGTGACGTGCATATTTTGGCCTACATCTTGCTTAGGGGGTCTTAAAGACCTGAAAGTATTAAGAATATATTACAAAAAAAAAAAAAAAATCTATAAAGGAAGTGTAAAACTTGCTCAAAATGTATGTGTGAAACCTGGATTGATATACAAATAAATAAAAAAGGCACTCCGTAAATCACTGAAAAATGTGAAGTTCTGGCAAAAGCCCAGCAAAGTTATTGAGGAAGTGAATGGTTTCCTGTGATGACGTCAACATCTGTACAACATTTGATCGGGACTGTGACATCTTATCTGATTGAGTCACGCAGGACTTGTAGTTAGTGTTTAAAGTGTGTCTTCTGTGGAATTTCGGCATGACGTGTTGAACAATGTCAACATTTCATGTTAGCTTTGGCACAGATCTTAATGTTGCGTGTCAGTTGATTTTGAAATCATGAGGTGGATGTTTTGTTTTAGCATACAATAGGAATGAGCCAGCAAATGGTCATATGCAAATACCTGTACATTTTCTCTGCTGTACAGCAGAGGGTAGTGTTAGCCTTGAAGAGCAACACTTTGGACATTTTCAATGGAAAAAAAAGTGCAAAGAAATATGTGAATCTAAAATCTACAATATATATTATAATAACTAGATATGAATAGTATGACACATGATGTTATGTCCTAATAATGGCTTACTACAAACTCAACAGAACACACTGTATTTTCCAATCACTACTACATACTTTTAGGGGTAAGAAAGTATGGCAGTTGACATGCAAACAGAATCTTAAAATTAGGCATAATTTCTACATTTAAATGAGCATTTAAATCTAGTTGGAAAAAAACTATTTATGTGATTCATGTCCATTGTAATATTAAATGTATTACAAAAAGTCACATAAGGGTAACTGGGGCAACTGTAAAAAAAATAAAATAAACCAATTAAAACCCCCAGATCAGCATATTAGAATAATTTCTAAACAAACTGGAGAAATGGTTGATGAAAATTCTGTTGTGCCATCAAAGAAATAATGTCCAAAAATAATGTCCATTCATCTCCACTCTCATGTCATGTCTAAAAAATATTTGACTAAAAAAATGTAAATAAAAAAAATTGTTTATGTTTATGTTTGTTTTTAATGTGTGGATAGATAGATACAGTTGAGGTCAAAAGTTTACATACACCTTGCAGAATCTGCAAAATGTTAATTATTTTTAACAAAATAAGAGGGATCATACAAAATGCATGTTATTTTTTACTTAGTCCTGACCTGAATAAGATATTTCATATAAAAGATGTTTGCATGTAGTACCCAAGAGAAAGTAATAGTTGAATTTATAAAAATGACCCTGTTCAAAAGTTTACATGCACTTAATTCTTAATTCTGTTGTTACCTGAATGATCCACAGTTGTGTTGTTGTTTAGTGATAGTTGTTCATGAGTCCCTTGTTTGTCCTGAAGAGTTAAGCAGATAATGAGCAAATCATCTTTGTTGGAAAGGGTTCAAATACACAAAAATCCTGGATCCAGGATTTTTCTTAAGAATAGCAGGCAATTTAACAGTTCAGGACAAAAATGACTCATGAACAACTATCACTAAAAAAAACACACAAAGCTGTGGATCATTCGGGTAACAACACAGTATTAAGAATCAAGCATACTGTATGTACACTTCTGAACGGGGTCATTTTTATAAATTCAATTATCATTTTCTTATGTGGACTATATGCAAGCGTTTTTTTTTTATATGAAATATCATATTCAGGTCAGTACTAAATAAAAAATAACATGCATTTTGTATGATTTTATAATTAATTAACATTTTTAACATAATTAACATTTTGCAGATTCTGCAAGGTGTATATAAACTTTTGACCTCAACTATAGATAGATAGATAGATAGATAGATAGTATTTATTCCTTTTTTATTTGTATTATTTTTATAACTAAAATCATTCAATAACAACTACATGCTTTTAAAAATGCATCTGACAGAATGCACTGATGTCAAATCTGAGCGCTCATATCAGCACTTCGTTTACCAAAGCATTATCAAACAAAGGAAAAACATCGTGTTTTCAGATCTGAGGGTTCACTGATGTTATTCACTGTTTTTCCACTACGCAAGAAGACAAGCTGTCCCAGCGTTCATGGGTCTGAACACAATGAAAGAATTCATTCAGGATACTGAGTAAACAGTTTAAGTCACAAACCAGCACCTTTAAGCTTCTCTGCTGGTTAGACAGGAAAAAATGTGCCTATTTTGTAGTGGATCAACAGAGTCTTTATCCTCATAGTTGACTTTGATAGACAGTGATGCTCATTATCTGCTTGAGTTTGGTTGCTGATACTTTATGTCTTGGCTTTGGTGATTTCTTGAGTTGGAATGGAGATTTTTCTAAACTATAATTTAGGTATTGATAAAAAAAAACACAACAATGATAAACAACACAAGTCCAGACAGTTTTGTTAGACCAGTCAGCCATTATAATTATCATTGCTTTGGGTAAAGCGTCTGCTAAATGATTAAATGTAAATATAAATCACTGACTTGGGCAGATTTATTACATGTCTTTGCAGGTCCTAGTCACTATAAAATGCAGTCCTTTATTATCTAGTGTAGGAGTCATTTTTATAGTATTGGGCGTTATCAACTTTCACTAATCCAAATGCTGTGCATTTTTGTACAATGAAACTGTTTTCTCAAAGCGGTTGTTTGGAAGGTGTGTCTCTAATTTTTTACTTGTTATTGTACTTTACATTGTGTACCTGAATGGATGCAGCATTTTTGTAGATGGGTACAACCCAAGGGTGTAGTAATCTTGGACATGGAGTTCAGATTCAGTACTTTTAACATATGAAGTCATGCAAACATGTCAACTGATCCCACAGTTTGGATTGTGAAAGCAAATAATTACATTTTATGTGTAATGTTAAATATTTGCATTTAAGTTTTTTTCTTTCTTTATTTATTTTTTTAGATATATTTTAGTAATACTATCCATTGCGATAATTTTTTTAGACTTATTTTATATTATATAGATTATATAAATGTTTTTATATTATATAGAAGTATTTGTTATACTGAAAAATACTGAAAACTGTAGATAATGGATTATAATTTTATAATTAAATAAATATTTACTTCACATCAGAGATATTGAAAAGTTAACAGTAAACAGTAATTTATAAAATCATGAATCTTAAATTAACATAAAATTATAAAATAAAAACACTACTAAAACAATAAAACTTGGTAACACTTTACAATGAGGTTCATTAGTTACATTTACAATAGTTAATTACTTTAGATAACATGAACTAAGAATGAACTATACGTCTACAGCATTTATTAATCTTAGTTAATTTCAGCATTTACTAATGCATTATTAAAATCAAAAATTGTGCTTGTTAACATTAGTTAACGCTCTGTGAATTAACAATGAATGACTGTATTTTCATTAACTAGCATTAAGATTAATAAATGCAGCAATAAATGTATTGTTCATTGTTTATTAATCTTAGTTAATACATTAATTAACATTAACTAATGGAACCATATTGTAAAGTGTTACCAAATATGATTAGATTAGATTAGATTAGATTAGATTAGATTAGATTAGATTAGAAAAATCACAATGTTTCCATATAAATTATGGGTATGTTCTGAGTATTAATAGTACTGTTTTTTTTCTTTCCTGTGTAATAATTTGAATAGTTTTGACAACACATCACATCCTGCGCAATTCACTTTGGCATTTTCTATATCATCACATGGTCTCAGTGCTTAAAAAAAAAAAAAAAAAAAATTACACGTGTATTACTTGGGAGTCTATTGTATAGCAAATCTGTCAGATTGCTCAATTTGACAGATTTACGACACAGCTGATTCCTTGCTGTGTCATAGTTACAAAGAAAAATAAAAGAACTGTGACCTTACACTGTAAAAAAAAAAAAGTTGCTTAACTTATTTTTATGACTTAACATAAAATAAAAACATGCTGTCATGACTTCCTGATTTTCTTTTTTTTTTTAAGTAAAGCTTTGACGTTAACCAAGTATTATATTTTTTAATGCATACTTTCATATTTCAACAAAATCTAGTTCAATCAAACTATAATCGGTGTCATCTGCTAAAAAATCCCGCAATTATAGAACACAGAAAGAAATTTGTTGACAACAGGGTTACAGAGAATCTATAATGGAATGACGACTGACTAGTACTTTGTTATTTTCTGAAAAAAAAAAAAATGTATGCGTGTGAAAGTGTCAGCGACGTCTTAGACACTGACGCTATATTTATCCGCTCCATCTTCACTACGCATCCACCCTGGGGAAAGGCCTGTGAAAGCACTGCGCTGTGAGAACAGGCATTATCGATGTGTTTTCACATGACCGATGTAATACTCTGTCTGTGTGTCTGTGTCTAGTCCATCTACACCTGTCACTGATGGAGATTATGGCATAAAAGTATCAGCGCTACATGCCTGGACAGCACAGCGATAACCCGAAAGTGTGTGAAAGCGTGCGTGGGTCAGGTTTGGATGAAAACTTAATTCATGGTCTAAGTAATGTAAATAAAATCTACAAATGTAAAGGCTTGGTTTAGATGTAGGTAGGATTGAGTTTGCATATAGCAAATATTAATATAAAATAATGAATGAAGGAAAAAAAAGAAAAAACAGTTTACTTTATTGCTATTGTGCACATGATCATTTTAGCAGTATACACAGAACAATGGTTCCACAGCGTTCAGCGCAGCTCATCTTTCTCAAGAGTCGGCTCTATGATTTCCATGTTGGCTCTGGGTCAACAGCAACCGTCAGTAGCTCATGTTAATCTAGTCATCCCCTTGGCACAAAGATGCCTTAGTCCTCTTCACTGACAGCTGCTGTCTCACAGGGAGGGTGACCCAACCATAACACACCCTGAAATATCATGCTAAGGATGTTATCTTTGCCCAGATATTCACCTTAGACCTTTGCGGTTAAACCCAAGGTGGACATGAACACATGAGAACATATGCAAAGCACAGTATACTAGACATCAACAACAAAACAGATTTCTACAATGGAGGATAGATGCCTTTCAAAATAAACATTTCTATTATGTATGTATGTATGTATGTATGTATGTATTCATTTATTTATTAGAAACCACAAAGTTTGTATCATATTTGCAATGTACTACATTCTTTTTTTCTGAAACCCTAATTAAAACTTAATACATTCACTAATGTTTCTTATTTTGGTGACACTTTACAATGTGTCATTTGTTAACATCAGTTAATGTATTAACTAACATGAACGAACAATGAACAATACATTTATTACACTATTTCTTCATCTTTGTTAATGTCAGTTACTAAAAATACAGTCTTTCATTGTTAGTTCATGTTAGTTCACAGTCCATTAACTAATGTTAACAAACACAACTTGTGATTTTAATAATGCATTAGTGAATGCTAAAATTAAAAAAGATTAATAAATTAGAATTAGTAGTTAGTAGTTAGTAATTAGTAGTTAACTAATGTTGAACCTAATTATGAAGTGTTTTTTGTTGTTGTTGTTGTTGTTGTTGTTTCATAACCGGAAACGAATGTTCCCAAAACATTCCAGAAACCAAAAATTGATAGCTTTCAGATAAAACCATTTTTTTCATTTCAATCATTTACAGAGATCTCTTAGCCTACAACTGAATGTTTTTATGTTGTTTGGCAGATTATAGATTTTAGTAGATCTTAGATCCCTGTTTGTGTTTTTGTTTACATATTATAGACTGAATATAAAATAATGGTAACACTTTAGTATAGGAACCAGTTTTAACTATTAACTAGTTGCTTATAAGCATGCCTAATATAAACATATTGACTGTTTAGTAGTACTTATAAAGCACACATTTTGCATGACTATATTCTACACCCCTATTCATGCTCTATGCCTAAACTTAACAACTACCCTACTATTTATAAGCAGCAAATTAGGAGCTTATTGAGCCAAAAGTCATAATTAATGGTTTGTTAATAGTGAGAATTGGACCTTAAAATAAACCGTTGCCAAAAAAAAAAAAAAATGTAGGCACCAAAAAGGCGCATAGAGGCGAATTGTCGTTCCATACAGTATCATTATAGCATTAAACGAAACGCAACATGCCAGAGTAGGATAGAAGATGATATTTAGACTTTTGTCTCTCTCTTCCTGAGGAAAAAAAGGTGCGAAGAACAGTGTGGTGTGGAAGTGATTTTTTGTCTAGTATATTTCTGATGCTTTCTAAATCTTTAATGTCTTTGAATGTAAATGCACCAGTCAAACGTTTTTAATTATTAGGATTTTTGTTTTGTTTTGTTTTTGAAGTGTTGCATTTATTACATCAAAAATGCAGTAAAAACAAGTAATATTTTGAAATATTATTGTAATTTATAGTAATGGTTTCCTGTTTTAAAATATTGGCAAATTGTAGTTTATTTCTGTGATGGCAAAGCTGAATTTTCACTCATTTCTCCAGTCTTCAGTGCTTTTCTTTCAGAGATTATTCTAATATGCTGATCTGGGGGTATTTCTTCTTCTTTTTCTTCTTTTCCAATATAAATAAGCTATTTTAGGCAAAATAAATAGGCTGTATATACAGACTAAAACGTGAAATATGTCATATATACAGTATGTCCTAGATATTTACCTTATATCTTTGTGGTTAAACCCAAGGTGGACATGAAGACATGAGAACATATGCAAAGCACATGTAGAAGCCTTTCAAAATAAACAAAGCCTAATAAGAACTTAGGAAGGTTCTATTTTTCATAACCAGACACTAATGTACCCAAAACATTCCATAAAACAAAAACTTTTTTTTTTCAGTTCCATCATTTACAAAGATCTCTCAGCCTACAATTGAATGCTTTTATGGTATTTGGTAGATTATAGATTTTAGATCTTTGCAGATCTCACATCTCATTTTGTGTTCTTATTATATACTGAATATAAAATAATATTTAGGTACCAAAAAGGCACATAAAGGTCAATTATGTCATTCCATACAGTATGATTATAGCATTATCTCACTCTCTCTTTCTCTCTCTCTGGCTGAGAAAACAGGTGTTAATTTGACTTGACTTCTTTTTTTTTTTTTTTTTTTTTTTTTTTTTGAGAAAGAATTTTGTGGTATTGAAGTGATTTTTGGGGTGTCTAAATATTTAATGTCTTTAAATTTAAACACACAGTACCAGTCAAAAGTTTTGAATAATAAATACGATTTAAATTTTTTTAATTATTATTTATTCTTATGTGGACCAGTGTTGCATTTATTACATCAAAAATGCAGTAAAAATCAGTGATATTTTGAAATATTATTGTAATTTTTAATGATATATTTTATAAAATTTAGTTTATTTCTGTGATGGCAAAGATGATTTTTCATCAGCCATTTCTACAGCCTTCAGTGTTTTTTTCCTTCAGAAATCATTCTAATATGCTTATCTTTTTTGTTTGTTTGTTTAGTTTTGTTTTGTTTTTTAACAGTTTTTTAACACTTGCCCCAGTTACCCTAATGTGGTGTTTTGTAATAAATTTCATATTATAAGCTCTGTCAGACTTCGTCTTTCTCAATATAAATGGGCTATTTAGGTGATATAAATAGGCTGTATGTATAGACGAAAATATATATATATATTTTAATTAAGCTGCTTGGTTTGAAAGTGTGAGTGATGCTTCATCGCTAAAATTTTTTTGCCCGCGAATGTGACCATAAAGCCTTAAAGCCCCAATTTTCACTGAATTTAATGACTGTCTGTAATCTAATAAATAATTTTGCAATTGCAAGCACTTAAAAATAATTTCAATTGTCAATGACATTTATAAAGCATATGTCTGAGTATATTTCTCTTTGCATTTCCCTTCTTATCAGCTTTTAATGTTCATGGATCATGAAGTGTACAAGAAGAGTTTGAAAATATAAATTAGAGCATCTGGCTGGATGTCCTCTTTTTCTCATCTCAAAGAGTTACGCCTTTAACTAACTATTAATTGTCGTATAGTAAGTCTGTTGGCAAAAGGGAAACATGTTACTTGTACCAACACATCCAGTGTGCTGTATTACCTGATAATACTTCCTTAATATCAAAGTCTACACAATGACACAACGGCATCATAGACTTCTGTGGTTTCTTTGAACCTGGAGAGAAATATTTAACCTCGTGTTCAAACTAGTCACAGCTAATTCCTACAGGAAAGTGTGCATATTCACACAGCAGGCCTAAATTGTCTTTAACTCTCTTGTCGTGATCTGTCAGCAGAGGATGATTCATTTAAAACGGTTGCTGAGTACATTTTTGTGGTAAGACCACCACGTCCAGCCAGACGCTCAAAGAAATATTTGCAAACTCTTCCTGTTCACTGCATGATCAATGAGTACAAAAAGATAATAAAAAGGAAAATGCAATGACAAATCTAAGTGCTTAATAAATTTGACAATTTTAATTATTTTTAAGGGCTTGCAATTGCAAAATTTTCATTAGTGATTCAGTGAAAAAACTGGGGCTTTAAGGTACGATCGCATTCGCGGGCAAAAAAGTCTACTGTCTTAAAGTGTAATAGAAGTCACTTTCAAACCAAGCAGCTTTCTGTTTCTGGCAAATAAAACCAACGTGGACCTGTTGCAAAATCTGTTTGTTGAAATCTTTCGTCCTTGTACATTAAGTTCCCGCTCGTGTTGATTCCTATTAAAATGACTGGATTTCACCTATTAAATTCGAGCATCAAATGTAATTATTATATAAGTTTTGGGCCTTAATAAAAGACATATCTTGTGTTTCAGTGTTGGTTCTCAACTAGTTTATCCAGCTTGACCAAAAAAAACATGAATTTTTAGTGAGCTTTCTGCATAATGTTTATTAGTACTCCTGACTGGTGGTTTACGAATAAACGAATGAATAAATAAATAAGAAGACAGATTGATTCCTGAAGTCTTATACATGAGTGTTAATCACAGCCAAGATTTGGCGGCATTAGGTGGTGTCCCGGTTCACCATTAACCATTCAGTTCATTCACCCTGAACTCCCACCAAATCCCAAAGGAGAAAAACGACACCTCAGGCACAAATCAAAAGCTAATTCAGACCCCTTCTCATTTTCAGTTTGCCGTTGCGTCTCATTCTACTGTTAGAGCCTTTGTTTTACCGTGTTTTGTGTGGCACCTGTGGGAAAGCTGACCCCACAGATGCAGGCGGCGAAATAATTTATCACTTCTGGCACCTTGCGGCAGCATCACAATGACCCGATGCTCTAAGTGAGGAAACAGCATCTCGCCACTCGTGCTGCGAGACAAAAGCACAGGTGAAATTCCACACTAGTTAGCGCTTAGTTGACTGCATTAGCACGCATGCAGCTCCCCGAGGTCCTGTCGCTTAAGTAAACGCTCTTTGGCTGTCACACGTTGCCTGTCGCCTCAGTTTACCTTGCGCTTTGTAGGCTACGTGTCTTGTTTGTTCGGCTGTTCTTTGGCAGGATAGTGTGATGTTACCATATCAAGATGACGTTGCCATGTTTAAACGGAGAAGATGATGACATAATTGTTTTGTTCTTAGGATTTGTTTAGTGTAAAACAACTAATTAAATATGCCTTGTTTTTAAAATAATTATTAGTCTTTAAACAATTAGTCTGGGTGTGCTTTGCATGACTTTGCTTTGAATAATATCATTTTTGTTTGATTGTTCTGTCATTTTTATTCATTTCTTTTTCAGTGCCCATATCAGGAGAATTTGCCAAGAACAAACGCCACAGGCAATTCACTCCCCTTACGTCAAATTATTTTTCCATTTGCTCAGCAAGTCATCTGTTGACACTGTCATTGAGCCTGTGTTACTTGCGTTGCCGGGACAACCATGAAAAAGGACATCCTAAACATTTAAATCACACGCAAAACTAAACCACAAGAATGTACAACTGTTCCCGCCCACTTGATAGGTCTGAATGGAGTCTCCTGACGTCATAGGTAGGCGGACCATCATACCTTTGGCGGTGAGAAACTTCTTGAAAAAAGCTTCGATTGACATAGAAGTCCTTCAGTGAGAATGAGTCATTGTGTTGCACCACTGTTACGGCCACCTTGCTCAATAAACTAAATTAAAAAAAAAAAATATATATATATATATATATATATATATATATTATATATATATATATATATATATATATATATATATATATATATATATATATAATTTTAAATATATTTTATCTTACCTTTAAAACAGTTATAACAGGTTTAACTTGTTTTGTATTTGAAAGTGTGCTGATAATGCAATCTTACTATGTGACAGTTCAGTGTTTTTGTTAATTGCAAGTATTTATCACTCTGTTAATTCTGTATTACACTCCAAAAAATGCTGGGTTAAAAACAGTCCAGTGCAGCAACTTATTAATAAATGTTAATTTCTTGCACATATTAATACAAATTAATTTCCAACCTATTTTGGGTTAATTTTAAGCAAAAAATGTAGTCATTTTTAAACAATAGTTGAGTTAAATAAAACTACCCAGAAGGCTGGGTTAAACATTTAACTCAACTGCTGGGTTAAAACAACCCAGTCACTGAGTTTGTCCATATTTCACCCAGTGCTGTGGTGTTAGAGTGTACCAGAGTTGAACATACAGTAATTTACAACTTTGCAGGTAGGAAAACCTCAGGTATTTAGCAAAAACAATATTTCACATCATAATTATACATCAATCTCCCTCCATTTTTGGAAATGTACGCAGTCATTATTATTCATACCATATGTCCTCCCACTCAAAAACTGCACCTCAAGTCTTTGTAAGATTTATAAGGCACCGTGTATCTGTACTTACAGTGTACTTACCTAAGAAAGTATTGGATAATGTAAGGGTTAGGTTTAGGGTTAGTACTTAGTTATTACAAAGTTATTGAAATTATTATAAGTAACAGGTAACAGGTGACATACATAATAAAATAAAATAAAATAATGGATGTTTGAAAGTTTCAAATTTTAAATTTATTTTATCTTACCTCTAAAACTTATAACAGGTTTGACCTGTTTTGTATTTGAAAGTGTGCTGATAATGCAATCTTACTATGTGACAGTTCAGTGTTTTTGTTGATTGCAAGTATTTATCACTCTGTTAATTCTGTATTACACTCTAAAAATGCTGGGTTAAAAACGATCCAGTGCTGGGTGAAATATGGACAAACCCAGCGATTGGATTGTTTTGACCCATTGGTAGGGTTAAATGTTTACCCCAACATTCTGAGTAGTTTTATTTAACTCAACTATTCTTTAAAAATTACCATATGACTGGCTTAAAATAAACCTAGAAAATTGAAAATCAGACATATAATTACTAGATGCATCAGGAATAATCAAAAGATGAATATGTACTAATAAGCAGTTGAAAAAAATGTATTATTTAATTATTGTTTATTCAACTTATTAATAAATGTTAATTTATTGCACATATTAATACAAATTAATTTCCAACCTATTTTGGGTTAATTTTAAGCAAGAAATGTAGCAATTTTTCAACAATAACTGAGTTAAATAAAGCTACCCAGAAGGTTAGATTGAACATTTAACCCAACCACCGGGTCAAAACAACCCAACAACCAAGCTGGGTTTGTCCATATTTCACCCAGCGCTGTGTTGTTTGAGTGTACCAGAGTTGAACATACAGTAATCTAGAACTTTACAGGTAGGAAAACCTCATAAAGTTAAACAAAACAATATTTCACATCATAATTATACATCACTCTCCCTTTTTGGAAATGTACATAATCATTACTTGCCATATTCATACATTCTAAAAAATGCTGGGTTAAAAACAACCCAACTTGGGTTATTTGGCGACCCAGCGCTGAGTAAATATTGGATAGAACACATGCCCAGGTTGTTTTGACCCAGCTGACTGGGTTAAATGTTTTTACCAAACATGCTGGATTATTTTATTTAAGTCAGTTATTGTTTAAAAATTATTATTTTGCTGGTTTGAAAAGGACTGGAACTTACAAAAACACACACAGAATTACTAGAGGCAACAGCAATAATCAAAAGATGAACATTTATTGCAAGAAGACATGGACAAAATACAAGACAAATTGAATTTATTTGGGTGAATACAGAATAGTTTACAATATTATTTAAACACACTTAACAAGCATTTTAGACATAAAAAAACATTTTAACATTTTAAAAGTAGAATTTTAATTTTAGTTTTTCAAAATACTAATTCTCATGCCGATGTGTCGCCGAAATCTGAGGTTTCGCTCGTAGGTGAAAGATTCCATGGCTGACTCCAAAACCCACCCATAAACAAACACTGACATTACATAACATATTTTAAGATTAAACTCAGTACAACAACGAATCAAATCCATTTATTTTATGCAAGGCAAAAGCCGTTTCAATCTGCGAAACAACCGCTGCTGACTGACATCTCGTCCTTATGTTGCGTTGCATACAATAATTAAATTCACAGCACAGTAAAGACTTTATAAATGACATAAAATATATACAAACCTTTATTTCACTGAAGAAGTGCAAATCAGCGGTACTGAGAACTGCTCTCTCCTGTAGAGGACTCAGCAGCTGGGTTTTTTTCGTCAGAGACAGACTCATCACAGCGGTTGGGTAGAAAAAAAATAACCCAGCATTAAAAATGAACCAGCAACAGAAAAACTACCCAGCACCTGGGTAAAGATATTAAAAATAACCCAGTTACCCAATGGGCTGAACCCAGCATTTGGGTTAAAAAAAAATAACCCAGCATTTTTTAGAGTGTAACATATGTCCTCGCACTCAAAAACTGCACCTCAAATCTTTGTAAGATTTATAAACCACCATTGCCTTTATAATAAATATTGCTATTTAATAAAAACATTAGTAACACAATATTTTGGTTACACCTTGTTTTACAGTATCTGTACCTACAGTGTACTTACCTAAGAAAGCACTGGATAATATAAGGGTTAGGTTTAGGGTTAGTACGTAGTTACCAAGTTATTTAAATTATTATAAGTACATAGTATGTACATGCAGAACAGGACAGCCAATTTTTTATATGGCACATTAAGTAAGTGCCAACATTCTACTTAAAGAAATAGTCCCTCACTGCGTGAACTAAAGTCAATATTTGGCCTGTATGGTTGCTGAGTAATCATATACACAGTAACGGAGTGAAAGGGAGTTTGCCTCATACCTGTCACAATTATGTGTATTTTAGCATTACTCGATCACTACACCAACTGGCATCCATGACTGTATGTTGCTTATAGTTGTTTTTGTATTTTAAATATCACATTACAAACATCCTTTCACCAGCTCTGGACTGAGGAACCAAAGATATTCTAATGGACACAAAAAGACCAGAGTTTAATTGATTTCTCAGGGCCTCAAGATCCTGTCGACTGATACTACACTTACTGTAATAGTTTACCCTCAGTCATGATTCATACTGAGACAACAGACCGCTCTTTGTTCAGTGGAAAGTCCACATGTTCCGTCATTTTGCAAGTACTTTTTAGACCATTTAAAATCCATGTCTTAACAGGAACCAAAAGGAAAGTTTTCATATGGTCATCATGTGAATTCTTCCAGCACTGTAATTTTTTTAATCAGTATTTTTATTTTATTAAAACAGTCTATGTTAAATAAGGTCTGTCTTATTCTACTGAAAAACTGAAACTGTTTTTGTTTCTTTGTTTTATGCATAAACCTCACTAAATTTAAAATAAGACAATACAGTTTGCCCAAAAACTATAATATAAATAAATAACCGATTTGCTTCTTACATAAATGTATGTTTTAAGGATGTTTTGTTAAAATAAATAATAAAATAATATCAAATAAAAGCAGTGTGCAGTGTGACTAATTGATGGAAGACATGCTTGTTCCAAATGGGAAATCTGTCATTTTCAGATTATTCAGATTTTGGTCAGGGATGTTTATTTTAGACAGTGAACAACACTTTTTCATGATCCGTGTGTACACTCCTTTATTCTTGTCATTTCGGCATTGTTCTCGCTTACACTTCCTTTGGGGATGCTAGATGAAATTATGTAATTTTAAAATGAGATAATTGCTGCCTCCATTAGAGGCTTTTGACTGTTAGAGCATCAACAAAATACAATAGGATTCTCAGACCAGCTCTTCCATTGTTGATGTGCTGACACAATTAATCTTTTGACTGACGTCCTGAAGTTACATCACAAGAATGATCTTTTTATTTATTGTTTGTGTTATGTTTCCTAGATACCTTTTCATTTATCCCACACACGCTCCATAACTCCAGTCTGTGGGTTTTCCGGCATATTCCCTATATTCAACATTTTCCAAATGCTGCAATCCATCCAGCAACCACTAAAACAAGATGACACTTCAGATAAACTCTCTCCTATCATCAGACGATCTTTAAAACTCTTCTTTAAAATGCAAACACCGCCATTTGGCGTAAAACTTCCTTAAAATCATAACACTGAGTGTGCAATACAAACCAGGCATGAAGAAAGTAAACCACATTCATTACAGTAGTGTTATTGTTCTTTCCTGTTGGTGCAGTTCAGAACTGTTCTGGATTCGGAGAAATGGAATTTTGTCCAGTTGATGTGGGAGGCAGGAGGATGCAGGTGAAAAAAAGAAAATAAAAGAGCTCTTTAAGATGTAGAGTGTGGGAAGCTACTAGCCCAATTGTTATTAGTTTATGGAGTAACAATAGAGAGTTGATCCCAAAGCCTTCTCTCGGACTGGACTTAAGGTAACCTGACACTGTGGGACCAAAAAAGCAAATGCAAACACACACAAACACACACAACGCACACACGCATATGTCTTTTCAAGAAAGTAAAAAAAAGACTTATAAGGTACCTATCATTTTTTTATGAGCGAACAGACATTTGAGATATTCTGCTTGTAAACAGATTTCTTTTTGATGAATTAGTCTGAATTAGGTCATTAATACAACAGACTTTCCCTTAGCAAACCATTTGAAAGTTAAGTTCCTTTGTTGTGCTCTGTTTCCATTAGCTTATTGTCTTTTCTACGTTTAAACGTTATTTATAGGTATTGCAGTAAAAGTATTGTAAAAGATTTAACTGTTCTCCTTTGGTCCTTGTGAAGCAGGTTTTAAGTTTAAGCATCATAATATTGACCAGTTATGCCATAAAAACGTAAAGTGCAACAGATGGTTACTAGCTGTACAAGGACAGAATACTATTTAAAAGACTTTAGCAAACAAGGCAGCTGCTGTAACAGGTGACATACACAGTGGGATCCAAAAGTCTGAAAACATATATATCGCATACAAAATATAATTTGCAAATAAACAGGAATAGATATTTCCTATACTCTTTTTAAGTTAGCATATTCTTAATGTTAACTTAAATATTTTATATCCACTACCTGTCAAAAGTTTTTGAACAGTAAGATACAGCAAAAATAGTAAAGTTCTGATTTAAAATAATTTTAAAATGTAATTTATTTCTGTGATTTTAAAGCTGAATTTTTAGCTGGAATTACTCCAGTCACATGATCCTTCAGAAATCATTCTAATATTCTGATTTGCTGCTCAAAAACATTTATTATTATTATGATGTTAATAACAACTGAGCAGAATTTAAAGGGGTCATCGGATGCTAAGTTCACTTTTTCATGTTGTTTGAACATTAATGTGTGTTGCCAGTGTATGTACAAATCTACCCTATAATGATAAAAATCCATGAAGTGGTTTTTAATTAATCTGTGAAAATAATATCCCCTTTTTCAAATCGAGCCGTTCTCAGATGCCTGTCGGTGTGGCGTCACACCGACAGAGGCCGCTCCTACAATAGTTGATTGACATGAGCTCTTACCTTAGACCAGCCGTCACAGTCCAGTAGCTTTCTATGTTTTGATGCCAGAGCAGGGATGTAAGTTAGACAAGAATATCTCCAATTGAGCAATTAAGGTGTTGTGTTGCTGGATGTAATAATGAACATAGTGGTCGTCATTTACTCCCGACATCTGAGCCGCTGAAGATGCAGTAGGTTGCATTACATTTGTTTGTGAAGGGAATGCGCCTCCCGATCTACATATATCCATCTATGTTTGCGCGAATCATTCATGATCCAGCTTCACTTACAGCAGAAGTGAGTATAAGCGTTTTTTTTTAATCTTTGCGATCACCTTTCCTTATAACGTGGTAGTTAGGAAGCTTAGCGGCTAAATGCGGCTAATGTAAACAAGATCGCCTTTCCACAGAGAGAAGAGAGGGGCGGGGTGAGAAGAGCTCATTTGCATTTAAAGGAACAACCCCTTAGAATGAGATGATTTTTGCAGAGCTGATTTTGGCAGGGTAAAAAGGGTGTTGTTTTACAAAACCATTGAAAATCTTTAATCAAAGTATATTAGAGACTAATATATTAAAGAATCAACTTGTGGAAAATGGGCATCCGATGACCCCTTTAAGTTTTTTTGATGAATAGAAAGTTCAGAAGCATTTATCTGAAATAGAAATCTTTTGTAATATTATAAATGTCTTTATCATCACTTTTGGAAGCATTAATTTCCCCCCCCCCCCCCCCCCAAAAAAAAAAAATAATTAAATAAATAATAGTAATGTTACAAACTTCTATTTCAGATAAATGCTGATCTTTGGATTTTTCTATTCATTAAAGAATCCTGGAAAAAAAAATACTCAACTGTTTTAAATATTGTTAATAATAATAATAATAATAAAAATAATAAATGTTTCCTGAACAGCAAATCAGCAAATTAGAATGATTTCCGAAGGATCATGTGACTGTACTGATGCTGAAAATTTTGCTTTGATCACAGGAATAAATTGCATTTTAAAATATATTCAAATAGAAAAAAATATATTTTAAATAGTAAAAATATTTCAGAATGTTACTCTTTTTGCTGTACTTTGTATCAAATAAATGCAGGCTTGGTGAACAGAAGAGTCTTCTTTAAAAACATTAACAATGTTACTGTTTAAAAACTTTTGACCGGTAGTGTACATTATTATTTATGTATCATATTTATTTATATATTTGAGGTTGGTACAATTTTTTATATTTTTGAAAGAAGTCTCTTATAAGGCTGCAAAAAAAAAAAACTGAAAAAATGCAATATTATAAAGAATTTTAATAAATTATAATTTTAATAAATTATTGTTATTATACATTTAAAATAACTTTTCTATTTTCAGATGTAATTAAAAATATAATTCCTGTGATGTCAAATCTGAATTTTCAGAAGCCTTTAATCCAGTCTTTAGTGTCACATGAGCCTTCCGGAATCATTTTAATATGCTGATTTGGTGTTTAAGAAACATTTCTTATTATTATCATTATAACAGTTGTCCTTCTCAACATTTTTTTAGAGACCTTGCATTCTTGAATAAAAGCATTAATTATTAATAATAATCTTACTAAACTTTTGCATAGTGGTGTATACATCATTGGTAATGGAAAAAATATTACATTCAAACTATGCAAAACAGAAGTATTAGTGGTCTCACATTTTTTGCAGAAACTGGGTGACATCAAGTTGCTTAAACTTAAAAAAAAAAAAAAAAAAAAAAAGTCCTTTGCAAACATGCATGAAAATGGACAAAATCGCATATTACATCATCCATTATCACTAGTGAGATTAAGTTGCTTTAAAAAATATGTGGTTTGTTAGTTTAAGACATGGCGACAGTACTTTTCTCACGCAAGGTCATTGTGACTTTGTGTATGGGCGTATCAGTGGTGAAAGACTTCATATTTCATATTTTATTGATAGTGCACAGAAAGCATTTAACTCCTTGTTCTCTGACCCCATTACATTGAAACGTCATTCCCTATCTCACCTGAAGGAATTCCAGCATTTCCTGTGCCCATATATGGTCACCTCCCACTGAATTCCGGTAGTGAAAATTGTGCAACTACCCCCTTAAAGTTACATCCTGCTTGATCTCAAAGACGTTTTAATGAACACGGACGTACGTCATTATGTTAGCATAAAGCAGACGTGTTCCTTAACCCTTTGGTTTCCTTGTGATTCATATAACTGTTATTAAAATGAGCTCTGTGGGAATCTGTTCTTTTCTGTGTGTTGTTATCCAGTCTTTGTCTTTCTGTCAATAGGATCTTTGAAGTCTTTTTTAACAAAACAAAAAGGGTATACAGTCTGGTTAAAATTCACAGTGGTAAGAATATGACTGTCTGAAAGTCTGAAATTAAAAATGTTTTCTAACAACCTAAGCTTAACAGTTATATTAACATTCAAGATATATCATAATGTTTAAAACAAATTTTCTTGACTTAATGTCGCAACAAATGCTTTCAAGATTTACAATAGCTCACATGGTTTGCAATGTATTTGTGAAGCTTCAAATGACCCATATAATATCCTTCTGGACTATTGTGATTTTTCCCATTTTGTTTATCCAGGTGTCTCTTTTCAAAACTGCAGTGTTTGTGAAAAGTTGTCTGTGTCCTTAATGAAGTATACCAGCAACAGTGCTCGACCCTTACTAATCTTTGCATACTGTATGTACAGCAGTGCCTGAGAACTGGACAAAATTATTTCTGTCAAACTTAGGACTTGACTTATAAGCCTGCAGACACACACTGTAAACAGTAATGTGCTATGTATTTAAAACAATGTAGTTATATTTGCATACATATTCACAATTAGTTCTCAACACTTGTAGTGTGCACTGTAAAAACCATTATAATACAAGATGATAAATCAGTGTGTGGTAAGTAGTCTGTCCAATAAACAGCCAATACTCATACACAGACAGTGCACATGGTCATACACAAAAGACAAAAACACGTGTCAACATGATCTCATGATAATTCGTTTAATTTTAAGTAAAATGTGGTTCTACAAAACGTACAATACTGACGTTTTTACAGCATCTAAACGTACAAATCCTTACGTATTTTCAGCATTTAAACGTACAATAATGAGGTAATGACGACACCTAAAAACGAATCCTTATGAATATTGAAATCGCGGCATTAATTTCATTATTGTTGTTTTTATTTGTCATGCCAATGACCTTATGTTTTCAATTGCATTATTAAATTGTTAATCGTTATTAATCGTTTGTTTAATATGAAATTATAACATTTCATTCTGTTCTGTTTCTTTTCCAAGAATAGGCCTACATAATGTTAAACAAGACTACACTTTAAAACCTTAATATAAATAACATTTCTGTAATCTTTTAACCATTCATGTAACATTAACGTGATGGGACACAAAAGGCGTTTTCTCCGACATGCTGTGACTAACAATAGAACCATAAAATACACCGAACATGTATCATAATTACAATATGAAACAATTTTATTGGTGTGCTGTAATCCAGATCTTGAGAATCCATACGACTGCGAGGAACGGACCCAAATTCAAGCCTTTATCCGGCGATCTTCATCTCCATCCCGAACGAGGAGTCCAGCAGCAACAGCAATAAACCCGTGCTGAAGTGCATTTTACAAATTCAAACAGTGTCTTATTAAGAAACCACACGTTTTACGGCAGGATCGAACGTTCATTGGCTCTCGCCTACATTCGTCACATGCCGTGTTTCTGGTGCTGTGTGTTTTGAATGATGCGCGCGCGCATTCACGGAGTGGATTGGGGCAATAATCTGGATAATATTTTCAGCGATTAAAAACTTAAATTCTGCTCTGCACCTCACACAAACCTTCCGTATTCCACCAGAGAGGACTGCGGCTGCAACGCATCGCCATTTGGATTGCTTTTTGGTACAGCGTTTGACTTTTTTGCAGTAAATAAATGATTGCGTTTGCGTTTACTTGTCTGTCATGTTTTTCTTTACTGTACAGAGAGAGTTATGGTTAGGTTTAGGGGTAGGAGTGGGATTACCGAATATTTTTATTCTATATTGTTACTAAAATGGTAATTTCCTTGCATATTTTTGTCAGTTACGTTTTATATCTTTTTATATTCGCTATAAAATGGGTAGGTTTAGGTTTGGGGATGGGTTAAGGGGTCTAAAAATCTAAATCGTTTATTGATAAAATGATAAAAATGCATATTCGGTATAAAATGGGTAGGTTTAGGTTTGGGGGTAGGTTAAGGAGGCTAACAATCTAAATCGCTAAATAATAAAATTATAAAAATGCGTATTTGCTATAAAATGGGTAATATGTTTAGGTATGGGGTAGGTTAAGGGGTTTAAAAATCTAAATCGCTTGTTGAAAAATGATAAAAAGGCATTGATAAGAATATCTTGATGTAAAAGACACGTAAATATTTTATGTTTTTTAGCTAAAAATATGTAGCGATTTGTACGTTTTAAACGTTTAAATACATCTAAACTACGTTTTAGCATCAATAAAAACGTACAAAAATTTACATTTTGTGCCTCTAAACGTTACGTAAAAATACCTACGTATAAACAATGAGACCACGCTGGTCACACAAGGATTCTGGAAATGTCATTTTACTGCTTTTCACCATAAAATGAGAGTTTTTAATTAACAATAAATAAATAAATAAATAAATAAATAAAAAATAAATTTGATAGCATTTATAAAATTATATGTATTGTAATGTTAAACCATTTACAGTTTTTCACCATATATGATAAGGTAGTTCACTAGGTTTACTATAGCATTTTTTTACAGTGTACTTTGTAGTTTAAAACAAAGTTGAACAAACCTAACAAGATTATTTTTTGTGTACATAGGCCACCTTCACACTGTCTGTTTTTGGGACTGACAACCACATTTACTAGGTGTGAGTCTTGAAATGTCCCGTTGACACAGCAGCTTACAGACGCTTTTCGATTATTGTCTGTATGAACGTGCAATAGGAGTCAAGCCCGTATTCCTTACCAGTAACCATAGCAACAATGACCAAAGCAATATCAAAGATGGCGACATCGTAAAATTGAAAGTATTACCGGTTTCTGACACGACATAAATCCAATCTAGCTGTGAGTTTATCCATCAAATCATCATTAACAGACAGCAGCTTTTAAATTTGAGTAGAGAGCAGAGCATTTGAGCTGCACGAAGAACGCAAAACTGACTGGAGGGAGCGGCTCCGGTGGAGACTGGATATAAAATTTTCAAATGACACACAGTTCATTTCTCCATCACTGTAAGTTACCAAAAACACAAATTAAAGCACACAGCACACAGCAGACACGCGTTTGTGTGGCAGAGCGCTCTCTCATATTGTATGACGTGACAGCCACTAGTTGTCCAGTCCTGTCCATTCACACAGTGCGTGTGTTCAGAGAATGCGGTTGTGAGTCCTGAAAATGTACAGGTGTGATTTCAGTTACTGTGTGTGAACATAACCGTATTAAGGACTAAAAAAGGATATTGACAACCGTATTCTGCTGCTGTTTGAACGTGGCCATATTGTTTCGTTGAAAAAAAAAAAAAAAAAAAAAAAAGATCACTATTATGGTAAATAGTTGCTGGTGAATTTAGTTTTTTTTTTATTTAGTTTTTTCAGTGTTTACACTTGGGGAAAGTGTTTACACTTTACAATAAGTTGTCATTTGTTAACATTAGTTTATGTATTAACTAACATGAATGAACAATACATTTATTACACTATTCATTAATCTTAATGTTAGTTAATAAAAATACAGTCATTCATTGTTTATTCATGTTAGTTCACAGTGCATTAACTAATGTTAACAAGCACAACTTGTGATTTTAACAACGCATTAGTAAATGGTGAAATTAACATTAACTAGCAGATGCTGTAGTAGTATTGTTCATTCATGTTGACTAATGTAGTTAACTAATGAACCTTATTGTAAAGTGTTACCAACGAGATAAAGAAGTTTATAGACAAACTTTGTTGGCTTGAAGCTTAACCAGAAAGTTTAAAGCAGTTTTAAAAGCTTTAAGTTTAAAGGTTTTCAAAAAAAAAAAAAAAAAGAAAGAAAGAAAACAGAAAACAGCTAAAACCCTGTTAAATAAGTTAAAACAGCTAAATAGATGTTATATAGCAAATATAAACAGCTAAAACCACCCGATTTACCACATGTAGGTAAAAATGGCTGATTTATCCAAAAAAAAAAAAAGAAAAAAAAGAAAAGAAAAAGAAAAAAAGAAAAGAAAAGAAAAAGAAAAAAAGCTAAACCCAATGATTTAGCATGTTGCTAGCATTAAGTCTTGGCTCATCTGAACATTCCGTCAGTGTAAGTCTGTGGGATTTTTCCAAATTTTAATCATCATTTTTAGGAAAATCGTAAATCCAATCAGTTAGATAAGATAAAGCAACCAAAAGTCAGAATAGTCTGAAGGTCTGGGCCAGGTTTTGTGGTTCTAGCTTGAAAGCTCTGGGAAGAGATACTGCTTAAATTTGGGCTCAGAGGAATCATTTTAAGATTAAAAAGCATAAAGGTAAATTGGCTTTTTCAAGCCAACTTAATAATAATAAAAATCCCTGTCTATTCTCAATAATGCTTAGCTTAGCTTTTATTGTTCTTAGCCAATTCAACTGAAATCATGAAATGGAAACAACAGCATTTTAATTGCAAATTTGAGTTGACTGCAAATGGTTAGTTGTCATGAAATGGTTAGCTTAACTTTTTGTGAAGGCCACATTAACGTGAGAAATGACTTGATTACATAAATTTAGAAAAAATAAAAACCATGGGCATATTAAACATGTTAAGTTTAAGATTAATTCTCCATTCTCCTTCAAAGTTTGCAGAAGTAGAGGGATGTTTGGTTCTGTTTTTTTTTTTTTGTTTGTATGTTTTTTTTTTTTTTTTTTTTTTTTAAATCCTGTAACTCAGGACTTTTAATGCCAGAAGCAATTGAAGTCATATTTTAGATTTGGCATACATTGTTGTGTACGTGTATGTATTTATATGGGATAAAGCATGAGGGGGAGAGAGAGATAGAAAGAAAGAGAGACACAGAGCTTACGTGCTGCTAATTTTTCTGAAGGCTTTGAGCGTACAGACAGCATAAAAACCCAGCCGTGATTTATATGACACTGTAATGCATTTCTACATATGAGCATTGTGTTTTAGAAAGTGGTCATGGTTTGTATTCACTGGAGGAACAAAAAAAAAAAAACAATTTTTCACCTTTTGTCACACTACTCATTCTGTCATTTCACAATGAGAGTCTGGGCGTGTACACGGTTGGTTAGCGCTGTACGGTTTGCTTAGATCAATGCTGATTCTTACCTTATTGAAAAGTACACATTTTAGCTGCACTGCTGTAATAGGGGAGAACAATCAGGGCCTATTCAGGGCTGAAGGACACCCTCCCTCAGTCAACATTTGGCTCTCAAATCCATAGCCGGCACCGGCTCTCTGGCCCCCGGAATGCATCAGTTACTTTCAATGCTCAGATATTCATTTACAGAGTTGTTGTGAGGCCATTTTGTGCTGTTGACTGTGAAAATGTACTGAGAGAGCTTTTCCAGCAGCGAAAAACAAGATGCTAAATGGTGAATGTTCATGGAGGGATATCTGTCCGACACTGCAACTGGACAAACGAGGCATAAAAATGAAACAAAACGGCATCGAAACGCAGCACGAGTGAATACGTGTGTATTGCCCCATAGCACACGTGTTCAGGAGTGTGTGTGAGAGCTGCTAATGTAATTTGACCTCAGGAAGGTGAGCAATTGTAGGCAGAGCACTAGTAACCACACACTGAAACTCACCGCAATCCATCAACCAATTGCCCATGCAAATTTGATACGAACCAGGCAAAGACAGGTCTGTTGATTACACAAGCATACATGCCACTCTCAAGGTGCTCGGGTGAGATTCTTTAATAGTTAGTGTACTTAATTCTGCATGCACACACATTTAGTATCCCAGTGATTCTTTTTCCAAATCTTTTCAGGGCATTGCTGATTTTCTGTGGCAGATATTTTTATCTGTTCGCCACTGTCTGTTTCAAAAGTGTTTACTCTTTACAAGGATTTAATGTTAAGTGATGTTGTTCCTGTGGATGACTGTTGGAGTTGTTAGAGTTAAATAATAGCACTTATGGTTACACTTTAGAATAGGGACCAATTCACACTGTTAACTAGCTGCTTAATAGCATGCATGTTACTAGCATTTTGGCTGTTTATTAGTACTTATAAATCAAATATTCTGCATGACCATATTCTACATTCTTAATCCTAACCAATACCTAAACTCAACAACTACCTTACTAACTATTAACAAGCTATGGAAGCTTGTTTACACCACTGAATAAATAGAGTTTATATCTCACAATTTTGAGAAAAAAAAAAGTCAGAACTGTGAGATACAAACTCGTAATTTCAAGAAAAAAAAGTCAAAATTGTGAGATACAAAGTCATAATTGTGAGAAAGGAAGTCAGAATTGTAAGATATAAACTCACAATTCTGTGAACATATCAGTCTTTTTTTTCTCCTCACAACTGGACTTTATAACTCGCAATTGCGAGTTTATATCTCACAATTTTGAGAAAAAAAAAGTCAGAACTGTGAGACAAACTCGCAATTTCAAGAAAAAAAGTCGTAATTGCGAAATACAAAGTCGTAATTGTGAGAAAAAAGTCAGAATTGCGAGATACAAAGTCGCAATTGTGAGAAAAAAGTCAGAATTGCGAGATACAAAGTCGCAATTGCGAGAAAAAAGTCGGAATTGCGAGATACAAAGTCGCAATTGCGAGGAAAAAGTCAAAATTGCGAGATACAAAGTCGCGAGTTCGACAAAGTCAAGGTTATATCTCGCAATTCTGACTTTATTTCTCGCGATTGCGAGTTTATATCCCGCAAATGTGACTTTAGAACTTGCAATTGTGCATTTGTATCTCATAGTTCCGAGAAAAAAGTCAGAATTGCGAGATAAAAAGTCGCAATTATTTTTTATTCAGTGGCGGAAACGAGCTTTCATAAACAAGCAGCAAATTAGGAGTTTATTGAGGCAAAAGTCATAGTTAATGGCTTGTTATAGTGAGAACTGGACTTTAAAATAAACTGTAACCATACATTTTGTGTTTTATTTATTTTGCGTTTTATTTTTTACTGTGGAATACAAGAGGAGATATTTTGAATAATTTTCATGCAGTTCTTTTTTCTAAATATTTCCTCTTGTGTTCCATAAAAACAATACCATACGTGTTTGAAACGACATGAGGGTGAGTAAAAGACTGTTGTATGGTGAATTGTTCCTTTAAAACGTGTTTCACATCATGTGGTGACCAGGGTTGGGTGAAATTCTGAATTGAAGTTCATGAGTTGGAATTTGAATTTATTTGGCCACACCTGTGAATAGGAATTTGAATTAGAATGACAGGAAAAGCGGTATATTGAATTACAATTACAATCTATCTATGTCTGCAGTCAAAGTTTGTCTTGATGTGTTTTTATGAATTTTTTCAGTTAAATTATCATAAATAACAAAACTTTTTGCAATAATCTTTTTATTTTAATTCATTTTAATCTTGTCTCCTATAATATTTACGTGAAACAGCACCCTCTTTTTTTGATTCACAGTTCAATTTCTTCTTCATGTCTACTTTCTTCTTCATATATGAGTTCACATTATGCAAAGCAATCCATAGAATGTCCTGGAATGTTAAATGTGATGTAAGATTGATGGACATGGAATACTTCATGTTCTGAACTGTGAGGTGTTGAGTCTCGACAACCGTCATTTAGCAGCAAATTATTATAATTAGAGTCTATAACAGACTGTTCTGTCACCAAGGCCTTTCCCCCACTTTGTATGCCCATATCATCCATGAACATTTACATAAAAAATTATGTTTTTAAGAAACTGCTGTTTTTTTGTAGAGCTTGACTGGATTTTATATAAAATGAAGCATTATTAGCCCTTTTGACATTACATAATGTACATTATATAATGTGCTCATTACACAATGCATGGCAGGTTTTGGCATACTCCATTGAGTTCAGTGAAACTTTCATGATGCAACCCCACTTCATTCCAGGAACAGGTGTTTTCACCTTATCTGACCTCTCTGACAACTACAGTTCACTCCGAATTGGCCCTAAACAGTGACACCTGCAGTGGCCACATCTGTTTTCGACTGACCCCGTCTGTCCTCAGGCTCTTTGATAAAACAGGAGGAATGCAGACGATCCAGTTTCTGACCCATCACTTTTTCTCATCCTTCTTCGACATTGCTGCGTCTAGAAATTCATGGAGCAATGAAATGGCTTCTCTGAATCTGTACATCAAGATAAATAAAACTGGTTGGTTTGGTGCTTTGTGTGAGGCATCTGATGGAAACTGATTCATGCTCAGATTTGTTTTGGCCTGTGATATGCTGCAGACAAAACAATAACAGCTTACAGGTGAGGTGGGATTTACAGATTCTCATTTGTACATTAGTCTACTTTAATGTAATCACTATACATGGGCATGTTACAATATGCACTAATGCCTTATGTAATGTCTGTGTGGGAGCTATGGAATTATGTGATTATGACTGAAATAGCCAGACAATGAAGTAATAAAACATTTATTTCTGGGGGGGCTGAAACTCACATATGTTGTTTTTAGACAATTCAACTAAAATTATGTTTAATTATGAATATGTGAAATAAATAATGTAGTATTTAAGCCCAAATTAAGTTTACTTGCAACTAGTCACCTGTGATGAAATGGTTAAATTCATTCAACTGATGTCCAAAATCAGCCAACAGACCAGGCTCTTGCTAAGACGAGCAAATTAGCTTAAACTGGTTGAAAATATTTTCCTCAGGTTGTTAGGATAAGCAGACTGTGACTGTGGCATATAATAGCATGGTGTTTTGGTTCATAAACTGAACAGGTTCTCACCACAAAAAAAAAAAAAAAAGAAAGAAAGATCGTTTTCATGGTGAGCAAAGAAATAAATTGTTTACAAAACGATAACCTCAGTATAGTTTTCCTAATGGATGTACAGAAAAGTAACGCCTCCATGTTATACACCTCTCAGGTGAGCTCCGCCTACCTGCTCTGTGATTGGAGAAGGCGCCCTTTCCTTCGCTCTGAATGGCTAAAGCCGCTGTCACTCTTGTGCTACGTGTCCACAATGTGATACTTTACAACAGGTAAGGCTACCTGAGTGACATAGGGAGGGTTTTGGATACACCGCACGTCTGGATGTAACGACAAGGACGTTTACTATAATCCCGTATATGTGTATTCGTAAATAAAAATAAGCTTAAAATATAAGATTCGAGATTTGCATATAGAAATGGCAAGTGTAGGACTGGCCGTTGGTGCTCCGAATACAGAAGAGAGAGCCGTTTTCACGCAGCTTAAACCCGTGCGGATGTGTAGCGCGGATGGGCCGGAGGACTCGTCTGTGTTTGAGGACGTCAAACCCGCGGTGAGACTAGCAACAAACGCTGTTGAAATGGCTCAGGTATGACAGGCGCTCTGTGGTGTCTGTGACCTTAACTGGAAAACAAAAATATTTAAATATCTAAATATCCCAAAAATATATTAGAACAGATGCACTTTAAGAGAAACCACTTGCTCAGTAAGAGAAAATAATCTTCCCGTAATGCAAGTGTCTGGTTCCTTTATTTATTTATTACATTATAATAATTTTAATAAAATGAAGTATTGTTTATCAAATATTACAGGCATTGCTATCAGACTGTGTTCTTGTTGAAGTGTGCATGTTACATCTTCACATAAGGGTCTACTAAATTGCTGTATCTTTGCGTTTAGATGTATTAATTTAGCATGATATGTATGAAAAGTTGCTTATGCAATTATTATTAGTATTAGTAGTAGTAGTATTACTATTAATGCCAAAACACCAAAACAATAAATCTTATAGCATGTTTAATTTTTATTTATATATTTATTTTTACAACATTTCAGTAATTGAAAGAAATCAAAATGAGATTACTTGTAAAGTTTAACACAATTCTTTATTTTATGCAATAGCATATTTTTCTTTAAATATGCATGTCGGTTTTGCAATAAACACTGACGTCATATTGTTCTCATGAATAGTCTAGTTTATACTTGACTCTGGCTTGACTTGATTGTGAATATATTATTTCAGAAGAACGAGAGACATTGAAACCTGTTTTACATTGATACTATGGCTTTAATGCAAATTTAGGCTCTTAGTATAACCTACATTTTTAGAGCAACATGTACATAATGTAGAGTGTGCTGGAAAGCAAAGGAATCAAAAAATAGAACCGGCACAGTTTGAAAGTTATGTAAAAAATCATACAAATCTTTTTACACAGGGACAGTTTTAAGTTTCAGTCAAATGTTTAAAATTTAGTTTCCCTACAGACTAAATTCAACTAATCCACGGGTTTAGAAATGATTTATTGAAAACATTTCTCTATAGTTTGCTCTTTGGCTTTGTTTAGACTGCCTTTAAAGTTTTACAATGGCCATATCTTTTATACATTTCTATGATGTTTTATTTTCTGTTTTAATGATCATACTAAGCCCACAATGACAATTGAAAATGGTTGGGTCTAAAAGGTGAAGCAAATGTGCTCTGTTGGATAGTATGGCATCCTAACTAAAGCACTTGTTTATGACTGGCTGAGCCAATGACTGATGACCTCGTTGCACTCCTTCAAAAGTTCGTATGGCCAAAGGGAACATGTAGGTTGTCGGCTACACTGAAGGAAACAGCCCGGGACTTTGCATGGTCGCTGTTCCCTTGTTGAGGACTGTCTTTGATTGGTGACGAGAAGCACGTGTCTGACCTCGTGACCCCCCTCGTAATTTTGGGGAAAGTACCTGCTATTAACCTGTTATTATTAGTCATATCATCAAATGAATTAATTTTGTCAAATTAAATTAGATTGCTAAAATAATCTGAAACCAACAAAAATTGATTATAAATACAGATTATCTTAATTACATGACTGATGTGGCACATCTAATCTTAAGATATGGCTGTCTCTGAGTCACAACGTTTTTGCGGTGTCACGCATCTCTCTTGCAGCGATTTGCTTTAATTCAGTCGGTAGTCATATCCATTGCTGTGAAGAGCAGTCAAGATGGCTCCTTCACTAGTCATGGTTCTGAAAAGCCAAAACAACTGTTATCTATTTCCCCCAAAGCCATAAAACATCATTTTCGTCTCAAAGGTTTTGTTTTCTCTCGCTGGTGCCCTCGAATGATTTGTGCTGTTATGGCTCCAGTAAACAGACAAGAAGCCTATCAGTCTGGTTTTATGGGGATCTTTGGACAAATCTCCATCTTTCTGAATTCCTTTTAGGCCATAAAAGGCGATTATTTCAAAGGGAAAGACCTTTTGTGTCGTAATTAGGAAAAAGGTCTTTGGGCTAACAGGGTACTTGGACACTGAAGTAAGCCGCAAAATCTAACGTCGGAAAAACCGTTCGAAAGACTTGTGTTGTTTTCGATGATTTTGAGCTTCACATGCTCCTTTAGAAATAAAAAGGTAATTTTTTTAATGGGCAAGATATTTAATGTTTTATTAAATCACAAGCATGCATTCTTAAAGGAATTTCTCAGCTGAAAATGAAAATTCTATCATCATTTACTCACCCTCATGTCATTCTTTAAAGAATTTTTTTTTTTTTTTTTTTTTGGTGTCCATACACTGAAATGCTGTTTGGACACAATGGAATTAAATGGACAAACCATTCACTTTTTATTTATTTATCCTTTGGCTGTAGAAATAAAGTCATACAGGTTTGGAACAACATGTGGGTGAGAGAACTGATGGCAGAATTTAAATTTTTGGGCAAACTATCCCTTTCAAAAATAAATGAAATTTTCCATAATTTTGGAAAGTGAGCCGTATTTTAAAACGAACGTTGATACTGAGCCACGCGGAAACCCTCCGGCTTATTTATCTCAAAGATTATTTTTATGCCTAACTCGGCTCCCAGCCGTTATCGGTCTCTAAAATACATAACTTAGAAGTTGTAAATGTTCTCCAATCATTAACTCAGTTCTTGGGCCAGGGTTCAGCTGCTGTTCATTCTCCTCACACAAACCTAGTGAACAGAACCGGGTCTCTGAGGCCAACGGAAGCCATAGCCAAGGGCGCTTGCCTCTCTGCCAGTACCGCACAACACAAGGCCTGTTTGTGCCCAGGACTAAGGGCAGGGGCGCGGTACGCTTGCCAGGTCTGGAGATAAATTGAAAGCTATTTTCCATTAATTACCTGGTTTTAACTTTCCAAAGCTGGCCTGATGGGGATGAAGGTGGAATTGTTGACGTTAACGTCGAGAGTACAATTGTCTGCAATAAATGGCTCATCCGCGGCGATATGAAAAGCTGCCGAAGCGTTAGCATTCATTGTACATTCCCCGAGAGTACATGACCTCACATGTTAGGGTATGAGTTACCTGAAAGGATGAAGATATTTGTATATGAAACCACATCAGTGGGTTGTCAAGGAAATGCATTTTGACAATACATGCCTTATTGTTGACATAGCTGCCACTTCAGACAGCTGGACATTACAGAGCTTTTGAAATGTTTATTGTCAAATATAATGACTGCAATAAGGTCCACAATAAAGGCAGCTGTGTGTTTTAAGAGGGGTCCAAATGTCTGCAATGACATTACAGTTCTTTAAAAAGATCACTTATATTCATAGTTCTTTGGAAACATTAACAAAAAAGACTTGTGAATAGTGCTTCTGTTCTTAAAAAAAAATTACGACATACCAAATAAAATAATAAAACAATTTGATATGGAATATGTGTATTAGAAATATGCTGAATATGAGCACTTTCACCGCTGTTCTCACATGCTTCATTTTGGGGAGCACATGCTGCAGCCATTACAGATTGCGTAAACACTGAACGTTTTGTTCACAACAGGTATTTAGGTTGTTCAGGTTTTTGCATGTGCTAACCATTTCATCATCACACATTTGACTTGCCAATTGACTGGTTTGGTAAATCTGGTTCTCCATTATTTCACCAATGCCCTCATTTATCAGTCTCGGGAGTTTATGGCACCGTTGCACCTGAATGGCTCTCCAGGGTGCGCTCGTTTTTAGACTTCTATTTTTGTACATTGTTTGTGCCCATATCTGCTCCTACTATCACATGTCACTGTTTTGGTTTTGCTTTGTGTTCCAGTCCTTCATGGCCGCCACACCTATGAGGTTTCTGTTTACTCTGTGCTGCATTGGAGCACTGTGCAGAGCTGCTCCGTTGAACTTGGCTTTGTGTGCATGGTTAAAGCAGGGAATGATCTCCCGCTGCAATCACAAATCGACTGTGAAAGACAATAACGCTGTATTTGAAAAGAGATTTGGCGAGAATACATATATCTTTTTAACAGCTGTGGTGAAGTGAAAGGGTTTAAAATGGTAGAGTAGACATCTCAGTTTGACGCCAACTAATCCAATTACCAAAACACACACAAAGACAAAATCTATCAACCTGGACCGCATGCAATTAAAAATAAAAACATTCAGTAAATTTAATTAAATTGAGATTTTTTTTTTCGTGCAATTAAATTAATGCAACATTTGGATTTCAGTTTCATTTCTGGTCTTGTTTCACTAAAATGAAAGAAATGCAAAGAAAATGAAAATAAATTGCTGCAGCAAACCATCTTTAGGCATCTTGCCAAAATAGAAAGAAATAGAAAAAGGTCATAACTTATATTTATTAAAATGCTAAATTCATTTTTAAAAATAAATTGAATCTAAATAAAATAAGCAGTAATACTCTTAATTAAATGTGACCCTGAGCCACAAAACCAGTCTTATATTTGTAGCAACAGGCAAAAATACATTGTATGGGTCAAAATTATCGATTTTTCTTTTATGCCAAAAATCATTAGGATATTAAGTAGAGATCATGTTCAATGAAGATATTTATTCAATTTCCTACCGTAAATTTATCAAATGATTTTGATTAGTAATATGCATTGCTAAGAACTTCATTTGGACAACTTTAAAGACAATTTTCTCAATATTTAGTTTTTTTGCACCCTCAGATTCCAGATTTTAAATAGTTGTATCTCGACCAAATATTGTCCTGTCCTAACAAACCATACATCTATGGAAAGCTTATTTATTCAACTTGATATAATCTATAAATTTCATTTTCAAAAATGTACCCTTATGACTGATTTTGTGGTCCAGGTGATAAGATATTCAGTTGAATAAACAGGAAAAAAACACACTTTTACTATGTGCAAATCTTAGAGTTTTTAAAGGCACTGTACTGTATCATAATCATCTTCTGTTTGTTTCAGACACGCATGGAGATGGATAAATATTTGCCCCAGAGCAGTCCGCTGATTACTCCAAACATGACGGATAAGAAGTATCGTCGGGAAAGCGCCTCAGTGGTGGATGAGTATTTTGCAGATGAGAAGCCAGCTCCTTACAGTCTCAACATCAATGTTATCCTTCCCAATACCACACACCTTCGCACAGGCCTTTATCGTCCAAACAAACCTCAGGTGCATCACATCAAAACTGAGCCAGGTGTGGACGAACCATGTGGCATTCAGGCGCTCCCCGAATTCACCTCTGTCTTCAGCGTGCCCCAGACGGTCAACAGCCTCTTCATCAAACCTGACATAAACGTCACAGATGAGCTCCACATCGGCCCTCAGCAGCCGGCGGTCTACCAGATGCCCGTCAGCAGTAGCGACCTCACCACAATGACCTTCTCCCAGAGTCAATCGATGAACGGAATCGGCGCATCCGGCCGGACCATGCTCAACCTGAACACGGTGGCCTTGACGACGCAATCTGGCGAATTTGTCATGCCCGAGCCGTTCTACACTTCACCTCAGCCACACAGTTTGCCTCCTTCGCCCCCCAACTCCCAGCCCGGCAGTCCTGAGAACCAGGCAGAGCTCATTACCTCTGTTCCCCCACCCCCGCCATACCAGGCTAGAATTGGAATGAAGGTTGGACAGATGACCCCTCACTCCATGCTAATGGCCCACGGTCAGGGCGTCCTCACGGGACCCAGATACAACCGACGGAACAACCCTGAGCTGGAGAAGAGAAGGATTCATCATTGTGACTTTCCAGGTTAGTGTGCCATTCCAGTATATAATTTTGGATTACATGTGCCATGCCATCCTGAAGATTGGCAGAGATTATCAGGGACGTTTGTGAACTAACATCTGGGCAATTTTTCTTCTGTACCAGGATGCACCAAAGTTTACACAAAGAGCTCTCACTTGAAAGCGCATCAGAGGACTCATACAGGTAAGAAATCAAATCAAACTCTAAGGCTGATGATGCACAGGGCAACTTTTTGAGCAATGTTGCTGTGCAACTTTTTGCCAATGTTGCCAAACGATATTGCCTGGGCACTTTTCCTCTGAGAGAAGGCAACAAATTTCTATCTGGATAGATTGTTTGTTGGCCCTGTATCTCATCTGCTTGCCCATTGACGACAACATTGCCCTGCAACATCGCTCAAAAATTTGCCCTGTGTATTATCAGCCGAGCATAGACACCCTAAAATGAAAATTATGTCATTATTTAGTCATCCTAATGTCATTCCAATTCTAGATGATTTTCTTTCTTCTGCCAAACACACAAAGGGAGAGAACTTTTCCATTCAGTTACAAAGAAGACTGAGGCTTTTCCAGTTTCATAAACAGTGCAAATGCACTGCACAAAAATCTTTTGATGTTATACAATAGCTTTGTGTGAGGATCAAACAAAATATACTGATTGTTTTTAGCTTGACATTCGTGTGTCTGATTTGAATAAACGGTTCCTTTGAATGATTGATATGGTTTGCAAAACCAGTCAAAATGATCAGTTTGTGAATTAATCCAAATTCAACCGGTTCAGCTTACTCTCTCAGGAGATATGTTTACTAGTTCTCTTCATCTGGATTGAATCCGATTTTAGATTCTTTTGGTTCTGTTGATATGAACTGGAAAGCAATTCATTGCGATTCATGTTTACATACTATATGTGAATACTGTGTATATTTATTATGTATATATAAATACACACATATAATGTATATATTAAAGAAAAATATGTTAGATTTATGTGTAAAATATTTATATTTATATATAATATAAATTATATATGTGTTTACATGCAAATACATACAGTACATAGGTATAGTAGCAAAAGCCAAAAAAACATTATATGGGTCAAAATTATCGATATTTCTTTTATGCCAAAAATCATTATGATATTAAGTAAAGATCATGTTCCATGAAGATATTTTGTAAATTTCCTACCGTAAAAATATCAAAACTTAATTTTTGATTAGTAATATGCATTGCTAAGAACTTCATTTGGACAACTTTAAAGGCGATTTTCTCAGTCAGATTCCAGATATTTAAATAGTTGTATCTCGCCCAAATATTGTCCTATACTGACAAACCACACAATGGAAAGCTTATTTATTCAGATTTCAGATAATGTATAAATCTCAATTTCAAAAAATTTACCCTCATGACTGGTTTTGTGGTCCAGGGTCACATATACATAAATGTGTGTGTATTTATTTACACAATAAATATACACAGTACACACACGAATAGAATGTTTTTAATCAGTTAATCACAACTAATCGTTTTGCTGCTTTAATTCATTTACATGTGCATTACATCTATTCTGAACAAAACTTCCTATCAGCCCGTTCAGAAGCAAAGAAAGCACCTTGAATGCAAGCATACGCATCACGACACTATTTTTTAATCCAATTGAGAAAGTAGTCCAATTGTAGTGTTTACATGAATAATTTCATGTTATTTAATGTATATACCATCCCTTTCAATATATTGGATCAAGCTCAGTCAATGTAGGCGTTTACAATAACGACTGAGCCATTAATCCAAATATAAACGTATTATTCGTGCGCATATAAACAAAGCTAGTGATCCAGTTGAAGGGAAGATTATTAGTGAATAATGACTTACATTTGGTTTCTCACGCAAAGCTTTTTTATGCCTACAGAAGACTTGGAATATAGTTATTCATAGGTCTTCTGAATCATTTTTTTGATATTCAATTGTAACTGCATGTTAAACAATGACAGGTACATTATTCAAATGTTCTCCTTTTGTGTTCTTCAGAAGACAGATAGTCATACAGGTTTGGAATAACATAAAGTGAAGGTAGCCATTCTTCTAAAGTTAGAAGCAGTTGTTACAGCTTGACCAGTTGCAATGTACCATCAACACAAAAACTACAAATGCAGCAACAGCTCGCACAGAGATGACAGCCTGAGGACAAGAGATGTAAAAAGACAGAGAACAGGGCGGAGGGAGAGATTAATTGACTCCCTTTTCATGCTTTTATACACATTGTGTCTGCATGCCTGTACAAGCCCTGCATGCTTTCCCGAGGGGGAAATCGCCAAGCGGTGGAGGAAAAACCTGTTCCTCCTGCTTTTTCTGTCTGCGTTCAGGGGGGGAGGAGCGCACCGCCGGGAGAAAAGAACTTGGCAGTTTCAGTGTGTTCAGCTCGCCGTAAGATGAAACCCACTGCAATCCCAACGCACTTTAGAATGAAACCGAAATCTTCCTTCCCAGCACCGACGGGGTGTAATTTTGTTCACATGACGTTAAGCTGATAAAAGCACCTTTTCCGCCTAGTTGCCGCTTTCTTTATTCTTTTCTGACTATTTCGGGGTGGTCACCGAGAATGTGGAGGGATTCCCTGTAGCCTAAGGTATCATTGTTGTCTCTCACTCACTGGTGCCCTAGAGGTATTTTCGCAACTCTTTAGGCTAGTATGAAACGTATGTTCCCTGGTGGTACATTGGGAAATCGTGTTGATGATGCAGATGTGCAAAAAGTGTTAGTAAGGATGAAAGTGTTAGCATTAGGGCTGTCAAACGATTAATCGCATACAAAATAATAGTTAGAGTTTGCCTAATATATGTGTGTACTGTGTGTAAATATTATGTATATATAAAAACAAACACATGTATATATTTATGAAATATTTACACGTATATGTATTTATTATCATTTTTATACAATTTATATTGTATATACATAAAAATACCTTGTACATAATTTATTTCTCTTAAATATATACATTAATTTGTGTGCATTTATATATACATAATAATTACACACAGCACACACACATATATTAGGCAAACTCAAACATTTATTTTGTATGTGATTAATCGCAATTAATCACGATTAATCGTTTGACAGCCCTAGTTAGCATTACTTTTATCAAAGTCAAGAGGCATTTTTACATTTTTACGCAAAGCAGAGTGCCTAAAACCACCAAAATAGTGGTAAAATCACTGTAAAACATGGCCTTGTGTGGCTTATTGCACTATGATTTAAAAAAAAAAAAACTATGTTAATAATAATAATTTGGGCAATTCATTAAAAAATAATAATCACATGATTATCACAGTAAATAAATTGCAGTTATATACAAATATTTACTGAGAAAAGCTCACCAAATTAAGGTAATTCAAATATATTACATTATTTTAGCAAACACAATCACTGAATATGTCACACATATTCAAAACACTTTTGTAACATGACTTTTAAATTTTTAAAATGTACTTGAATTTTTTTATTTCCAATTAATATATATATATATATTCAATAAATAATATATAATTCCATTAAATTTAAATATAAAATTCACAGACCGCATAATAGAAATCAAAATAAATTATTTGACAAATGAAAAGTTTAGGCGTAAAACTGGTGTTTTAATATAGACTGTAGAGTAATATAGAGCATTCAATCGGAATTTAGAGACGGAACTATTTTCAGTCGTTTTTTGCATTATTTTCAAGTGTAATCTTACATTAATCTTAAGCACCACTCTCTGGACATTTAATTTCCAAACTGCTGTAATATGTATAACAACCAACGTTATAACATGTTGCCAGATTCATGTTTATATGTTTCAGATAAGACTAAACGTGATGCAAAAAGCCACATTTTTTGATGAGTCTGGGGTGTTTCAACCTTAGTCCATCTGCAAGCTATGTTTATGTTGTCACAGGTCAGGTACTCATTCTTCAGGTAGACATGGTGTGGAGTTGTATTTCAAAAGATTGTGGGGGTTGGGAATTATCCTGTCGCACTGAAAGCTGTCAAACAACAGTTTAAGAGCTCTGGAACATTCCGTGCTGACAGATGAGAGTCAGAACAGGTCGATAACACGTGTAATTTTGATGTCTGCAGGAATGATATGTTCTATTCATGATGAAAAAGTGTGTCAGGATGTACAAGATGTGCTCCGACAATGCAATTAAATACAAGCCTGCAAAACTTGTTGTTAGCTCTGTAACATAAGCAGTAATCTAAGCAGCTAGCTTGGGTTATGCTAGCGGCTCTTCAAAAAAAGAACAGTTTGGTGGAGCATATCTAAACATGCTTTACAGGAATGTTATAGAATATATTCTAGAAGCCTCACCCTATGTTCAATACCTAAATCACTAGCTTTCACAATGCTCATGATGATTTTTCCAAGTAATTGCTTTGAGGGCAATTGGTGCGTTTGTGAAAGCCTTGCATTATCTTAGTAATGGAACTTGTTGCCCACCTTCCTCAAACAGAAGCTGGTGATAAAGCCTTGCAATGATGATTTTATGGGTATCCATGCAAGTTTGTGGTGATTATTAGTGATTGCCATTATTGATTAGTACTCCTAGTGGTTTTAAGTGAATCTGATTAATGCTGATTGTTGTTCCTAATATTGTTATGATGGTGAAATAGGTGATTAGCAATATTCAACTTCCACATTTTTGTCTTTATAATGGTTGTGCGTATGTGTGTGCAGTAAAATGCTTTAGCGATAACAGGTTAGCCGTTGCACAACCTCCAGCTAACCAAATAATATCTGTTGTTTGAGCATGTCAGCCTTATTCTACAAGTTGAAGTGTTTAATAGGGGGCATTCACGTTTAAGACCCTGAGCTATTGGAGACCTTTGTCAGACTGTAGAGGACATTTGTTCATCTCCTTTTGGATTCTGGTTTCACATATAGAAAAAAGGGAGGGATCAGCGCTAAGCTAATAGAGCCAGCTTTCAGCACCATTCAAAGAGCTAAATTTGTGCTCTCTTCAGTTATTTCTGAAGTTTCACTGTGGTGAAATTAGTAGGTTGAACTGAAACACTGTGCTTCAAAACAACAATTATTGTTTGATGTTTTGTGGTTAAACACCTCTTATAGAAAACTAGTGTTTATTGGACTATAATCAGAGTGCAATGTGACAAATGACAGTTAAAAATGTCTTTGTGGAGTAAATAAAAAGTGAGAAACTGCGACAGTGACATTATAGATTTTTTTTTAAAGAAATTAATATTTTTATTCAGCAAGGATGCATTATATTGATTAAAAGTGACTGTGAAGACATTTAAAATGTTACAAACTATTTCTATATGAAATAATCCTGTACTTTTGAGGTTTTTATTTATTAAAAAATCTTTAAAAAAATTTGAACATTGTTTGAACATTAAAATATATTTGTATATATGGATTTTGTAAGAAACGCATGGGCAGTAAGAAATATTTATGGATGGTAAAAATGATGCTATTGAAAGGAGTGGTTTAAAAAAAGGCCTGTCTCATAATAATTCAAGACAACAACATAGCTGTACTAAATAAAGATTTATTTGAAGCGCTGAACACAAACCTATTGTACATGAAAAGCGGGCAAACAAAAACACCTGCTTACATATGTCAGTCAAACTGTAGTGATCATGAGATAACATGCTGCCAAAAGAAAGGCTGGGATTTTAGGTTGACAGTTGCCAATGGAACGCATAAAAGATTTGAATGATAACTTGAAAATGTATAATAAACAAATACTTTTTAACATTGTTTCTCTTTACCTTTCACTTTTTCTTTCCATCATGCACAAGCATACAGATACACATTACTGTACCATATTTAGTATGAATTTTGCAGTGGTAGTTTAGGGTCACATGTGTTGAATGACCATTATCGGTTCACTCTGTGCGTGGCTTTTCAGGATTCAATGCTGTGGCAAACCTCACAATGTCAGACCTTATCAGTGTGTGTTAAGCACCATGGAAATGACTTCCGTGTTTACACATGGGAGTTGTATTACTCTCCAAACCACAAGCACATACACGTCTAATTCCTCTATAACTGCCATTTAAAAATGTCACGATACACCATTGTAACATGTTCAAGCTGGACCTTGTATAAGCCTGGACTTTGAAACGTCACCTTGGATTAAAATAAATGACAGTCATTTATTTTGGCAAAGCTTTCTGTTTGGAATAATTCAGAATTTTTTTAATTGTTTAAGTTTAAAGTTCTATTTGAATATATTGTAAAATGTAAATTATTCATGTGATGGCAAGCTGAATTTTCAACATCTTTACTCCAGTCTTCAGTATTCGTCAAAGAATTATATACATATATAAATAAAACATATTAAGCAGCAAAAACTAAGCACCAAATCATGATTTCTGAAGGATCATGTGACACTGAAGACTGGGATAATGACTGCTGTAAATTCCGAAATATGTTACATTGTAACAGAAAATCAATACACTGATGCATCTTTTAAAGCTAAATCAACTCAATCTAACTTTCTGTTGTGATTTTTTTTTATAGGTGAGAAGCCATACCGGTGCAGTTGGGAAGGATGTGACTGGCGTTTTGCCCGCTCTGACGAACTGACGCGGCATTACCGCAAACACACCGGCGCAAAACCCTTCAAATGTGTCGCTTGCAGTCGCTGCTTCTCTCGTTCAGACCACCTGGCGCTGCACATGAAGCGCCATCAGAACTAATGAACTTCACATCCTTACTTTTTCAATTTTTATACTGGTTTTATTGTTCTAAATATTTCACATGTACGAAGATCAAACTAACGAAAGCTCTGCCGTACCAGCACTCCAAACATTTACATTGTCATGAAGAGGACTGGACATCACGACGTCGTCACAACAAAGAGCTCCAACAGAATGTATACTAATGTACATATGTTTTGTATGTGTGTATGTCTGTAGATTAATGTGAAAAGATGTTATGAGTTTTATACTTGACCTCCATCCACTTTGTCTGAGTAAATTGTTGCTTTAGGACCGTCTTCCTAATAACTTGAAATGTAAAGCTTGATTTATTAATTCCAAGCTAATAGTTAATTTTGGATGAACAGTAACACACTGTTTATGCGGAATTTCCCCCTCACAAAAAAGCTGTTTGCTTTTGTGTAAGATGCTATGATAAAAAAAAAAGTAGTGACCCTAATGTTTGCTGTTCTCACAGTTGTGTATCCATGGATACAGATCTTTATGAGACTGTAAAAAAAAAAAAAAAAAAGTACTCAGATCAGTCATCGGTTTGACATTTCGGCTCTTTGAATGACAGAAAAAAGTCTGATGAATGAGACAAATGAGCTTACAAGAGCATTTAAGCATGTGTGCCAAATTTCCAGAAGAAAATTAGCTACTCACTTGTATTTCACAAGACAGTTGATTGTTTTATGCAAACCGAAATGCAGCATTGTCATCTAAAACGTAAAAGAAATGAAGTTTCCCAAGAACAAATTATTCATGTTAGTTGTGGACATTGTAGCATTTGCTTTTTTGTAATGCCCTTGAGACCCGTCTTGGGCTCTATGCAGCATAGGTACCGCAGTCCATAAACGCTTAAAAGTTCTCAAGTTCCCTTTATTTGTGTTCATGTCCTTCACTTATGAGGGAAGCTCTGATGGATCAAAAATACTGTACATACTGTAGCTAATGTTAAACTGTGTAAATACTTTACTCTTTGAAGATAATTGTTTTTGTTATGAACAAATGGGATGTTTTTTTTTTTTTTTTTTTGTCTTGAATGTGGGTGAATTGAGTTTGTAGATCTTGCATACTAAGTGATCAGTTTAACATTTTGTATGTACTTGTTTGAATACAGAATTTTGAAAAATAAAAGAATAATTACATTTCGTGTTGTAGTTTTTTGTCACGTGACCCTGGACCACAAAACCAGTCATAAAGGTTAATTTTTTTAAATTGAGATTTATATATCATCTGAAAGCTGAATAAATACGCTTTTCCATTGATGTATTGTTAGGATAGGACAATATTTGGTCGAGATGCAACTGTTTGAAAATATGAAATCTCAGGGTGCAAAAAAATCAAAATATTGAGAAAATCGCCTTTAAAGTTCTCCAAATGAAGATCTTAGCAATGCATATTACGAATCAAAAGTTAACTTTTGATATATTTACAGTAGGAAATTTACCAAATATCTTAATGGAACATATTCTTTACTTAATACTCTAAAGATTCACATATGTTGTATATATCCTAGGACTATGAATAAGGTCCTTACTGGAATGTCATTTGAATATAATACTTACATGATGGAAACAGACATTTCAGTGTTAGCCATGTTATATTTATGAGGAACAATGTTCTTGGAACCTAAAGGCTAAAGGTGACTTTTGCTGACGCGTCTATGTATAGCCTGTCATATTGTAGGAGACGGCTTAAATCTATTTTTAAAACGAGTAAGGTATTTAAGGATTGATTACTTTTAGTTTTCAAGCCATTGTAGGCTAGTTAATTATTGTTCTAACCTTGACATATTCACGACTGCCGAGGGAAAAGGCCTAGCTATATAAGAAGTTTTTACATTGTTTATAAGGTGCTTATAGCATTAATTCAAAACATGCTTCCAAATTTTGCCAAATTTTCTCTTAAAGACACGCCTGTTTTGTTAAGTATTAACTTCCAACTTATATTGTTAAACGTTGCGTTGTTAAAGCATTGAGTCAGCTCACAAAATAATCGTACTAACAATTGCAGTTAGCAAAGGACTAAAATTGGGTGGGGAACAACTTTTAGTTGAAATTGATGCTAATTACAGTCTGACAAGATAATGTACTGAATGAAATCCAGTCTACAATAACAGACAACGACTTATGAGGGGTACACCCATTTTACTATAGTACAGCATGTGTTCTGTGGAAATGAAAATATGTAAACCATTAAAAACATAGTGAGCACTACCGCTCTGGAGAAAAGTAAAACTGTTGTTGAGAATATGTTTAAAGCCTCTCATTCCTGAGGAGTTAAATGTGCTTAGCGCAGCAGCGCGAATCCAGTTAAAACTTGCCCTGCTTTTAGCCTACCGCTTGAGAAGGGAGAGCTGGACAGATAGTCTTTCACGTGTTTTTAAAATTAAACAGTCAATTTCAGATGGCTTAAATGTTATATGTTTGCTGAATTTGCTGTAAAGAACGATCAGTAAATGCGCATCGCACGAAAAACCCAAGTATAAACCTTGTAATTGTGTATGTCAGGGTCAGTGACGTGTTAATCATTATTGCACCAGTTGAGAAGTGAGTGTCATAAAGATTGTGTTTTGACCATAATTTATCCCCCCAGACACTGAGGTAATATAACTTCAGGAACAAATAAAAGGCTAGCACCACTTAATATGAACTTTAAAGTCCTGACCGAGTTACAACGTTGGACTTTGACTTCAATGGTTAAACCATGCTGGGCAATTTTATTGACAAAATGATAAAATATTTCACCATAATACATATTTGCCTACTTGATATAAGTGGAATGATAAGACACTAAAAGAGGACACTGACATTTTGCAGTACCACACACTACATGTGCACCACTAGAGGGCGCCACACGAAAGACGGCTGTTGCAACTGAACCTAAAACAACAGCAGCACATGTCACTACCGCCACATGGTTGCACGGTTGTGGAAGTCATTGAAAAGCGAATTGTTTTATTTAAATTTAAAGAACAAACAAAAAAGAGTATGGGTCATTCCTGGGATTCGGTAACATTTCAACTTGGAATATATATGATTAATTTTCTAATTTGTAATGGTTTTACTGGTTATAATGGGACTTGGTTTTAATGGAAACTGTAATGGACCCTGTTGGTCTCTACTGGTAATTGGTCACTTCTATTGGTGACTTGTTAAAACCAATTAATCCTTATGGAATATTTCCCATTTGGTATTTGTAGTGGAAACCATTAGAATTTTCTGTGATGGTTCTATTGTTTTTTGTTTTGTTTTGTTTTTTTCAGCAGGGACGTCAAAACCACCAAAAATCATATTTTCCCACCTTAAACCACCTTTTATTATTTTCAGTTTTTTTCAGATTGAGACACCTTTTTTTCTCAACCTCATAATGGACAAAATGGTTTAAAAAGAATTTTACACAGAACTTGTCATAAAACAAACATCTAGCCTACCTGCTGCATCATTCTATAATTGCAGGTACATCTCATGTCCGTGAAGTATATTTTTAATATATTTTCATCATTATAAAGCCCAGATGCTTAATTTTCTAGGACACAATTATATTTTTCCCAATCACATATGTTAAAAAAGCCGTATCTTTTGTTCAAAAATGATGTTCATATCACATACAACCCTGGTATTCAGCTGTCCGATTTTGTAAAGTTGCTCATTCTACTCTGCATTTAAGCATGAAAATTACCTCAAATATAAATTAATTTCATAGTTTTGCCTACAGTTAGGTTAGGTTATAAAAGACATTTTATTTGTGTCCGAAAAACCATTGTCAACTAAGTTACCCACTAAAAAAAAAAAAAAAACCCTCAAAAAGGAATGGTTTGTCCCATTCTTGCATTTTTTTTTTAAACTAAGTTACCTGTCAACTGTGTTACCCAGTAAAGGTAACATGGTGGACTGTAGCAAACATAGATGGTATTTTATGCACATATTCCTACAGATCATCTATATTTATATAGCACTTTATACAATATAGATTGTTTCAAAGCAGCTATGTAAGGTCATGTTTGGGTTTTTAGGAAAAAGAAAAACTTCTTGTCAAATTCTAAATGTACCCCTAATTATAGAATGACCCTACTGCTCATCCCTGATAACAATTTAATGATAACAAATGTAACATTTATCATATTTTTTCACATTTTTACAGGACTGAAGGTAAAAATGCACAAATAGTTTGTCTATGGTCTATTTTTGATGATGATTTTTTTTACTAAAACCACAATTTTATTGTGTTAGTCCTTAATATGTCAGATAGTAATCAGCAAGAAATGCTTTCATTCTTAATTGCCTTCCTTATATTTTTCAAAAAATATTAATGTGACAAGGTGTGACAGGGTTGAATTCAGTAACACATTTGAAGGCATACATTGCCTTCAAATTTAGTTTTTGGTTTTGTTTCTCTCTCACATTGTCCGCTTATTTCTGGGTCAACAACTGTTTTCTGCTGCAAATGTGGGTGCAAATCCATCACAAAAATATGAGTTGTCATGATTTTGGTAAGTATATATTTGCTGAAACCATCACTATTTATGATTATTATTTTTAATAAAATTATTAACAAATAAAGTAAATAACTATAACCCCATCACAAGTTTACAACCCCATAACAATGAGAAATACATATATTTGTGAAAGGGTTGAGGTTTTTCACTCAAAATGGCCACTGCTCCTCATGTTGTTAGGAGAGTAGACCATATATGGCAGTAATAAAACAAAAACATTGTATATACTTACAGATTAAAATAAAATGTTTTAAACAATTTAATTCTATGTGATGGGGTTGAGCTGTTAAGCTTTACAGTACCCTCCCTGACTATAATATGCCCCAAAAATATGAATAAAAAGTATGATGCTACTAACCATTTTCTGCACCACTATTAATGAGACCTGAATGATGTCATTTCTGGTAAATGAGGTCACATATGAGCAAAGTCTAAATTATTATGGGCGTAGAATGGTTAGTGTGACGAGGTTGAGTTCAGACTGAGGGACATAACTTTAAAATCTGTTTTTTTATAAAATATCTTGCCGTTTTTAGAAAAATATTCCTCACAAGAAAGGAACACAAATAATCATAGACACAATGCACATTTTGTTAATAATTTTCGAAGTACAATCTCAGTGCCTCAGGAACATGACAAAATGCTTGGTTTAACATTGATACAAGACATTATTTTCTGCTAACAAAATGCAATTATTTTTATTAGGGCTGTCAGTCGATTAAACTTTTTTTTCTTTCTAATTAATTACATGGTGTCGATTAATTACTCTAATCGCATATTAATCGAAAAATTAATTTGACTGTGAAAATAATCACAAATGATTATTTAAAGCTATTTTTGTGTTAAAGTAGCAAGTAGACATTAAAAATTGTAGCTTTAGAAAGAAATATTTTATTCGATTCAGAAATTTATTGAAATTTATTACACATAAACATTCAGGCTGCAATGGCCTATCGTAAACTATGGAACATAAAGGAAGTTCATTTGAGAAACATCTCCGTATTTTTGTTCATATAATGAAAGTCATGCATGGTAACCAAAACAGCACTGTTACCAACAGTATTCAAAATACTTTCTTTTATGTTCCACAAAAGAAAGATTTGAAACGACATGTGGGTGAATAAATGATGACAGAATTTTGTTTTTTGGGGTATCCCTTTAAAGTTTTTATTGTTATTATTATATTTTCTTCATTAAAGGAGAAGTCCACTTCCAGAACAACAATTCACAAATAATGTACTCACCCCCTTGTCATCCAAGATGTTCATGTCTTTCTGTCTTCAGTCGTGAAGAAATTATGGTTTTTGAGGAAAGCATTTCAGGATTTTTCTCCATACAATGGATTTTGAACTTCCAAAATGAAGTTTAAATGCAGCTTCAAAGGCTCTAAACGATCCCAGCCGAGGAAGAAGGGTCTTATCTAGCGAAACGATCTGTCATTTTTTTCGGAGAATAAAAAATTTGTATACTTTTTAAACACAAAAGCTCGTGTAGCACATGCTCTGGGATCCGCGTTCACGACGCTACGTACTATTGAATCACAATAGTTCAGCAAAATAAACGAATCTTTTTTCGAGCCATTTCGTTCATTTCGTTAATTTTATCAAAATATAATTAAAATGTTACGCGTTACATCCCTAACACATCTACTGCTTACACAAACGTTGATCACACTACAAACAAGACAAAACTATAATGCTACAAGAAACAGAAAAGATTAATTCATTGTTTACCTTTAGTCTTTAGTCTATGATTAGCTCACCTCACCTCTTATCTGACAAGTTTTTGGGTTTGAGTCGTTTGTTCATCACGTGACAGCCCCATTTCCAGTGCAGAACCTAATAGGATGTTGCGCATGCACGACTAAACGAATCACTCCCTGAGCCACATTAAAGATTCGTTCAAAATAAACGAATCGTTCAAGAACGACCCTTCACTAATTAATAGCATCGTGGACGTGCATCCCAGAGCCTGTGCTACACAAGCTTTTGTGCTTAGTTTCGCTAGATAAGACCCTTCTTCCTCGGCTGGGATCGTTTAGATCCCTTTAAAGCTGCATTTAAACTGCATTTTGAAAGTTCAAAATCGGGGCACCAATGAAGTCCATTATTTGGAGAAAAATCCTGAAATGTTTTCCTCAAAAACCATAATTTCTTTACGACTAAAGACAGAAAGACATGAACATCGTGGATGACAAGGGGGTGAGTAAATTATTGGTAAATTGTTGTTCTGGAAGTGAACTTCTCCTTTAATTAAATGATACTCTAAATAAATAAATCTGCCAGCAGGTGGCGGTAAATGTCTTAAATGAGTCATTCACATGATTCGTTCAAAACGCGGATTCATTCAGGGAGTAAACACTGCTGTGTTGCTCAGAGATGCGCAACAATTTTGCTGTGGCTTCAAAGGTAATATGTTCTCTGCAAAATTCAGCAAAAACACACAATATAATGTTTAAAATAAAATACATCAACTACTTATTTACTGAACTGTTGAATAAAATCACATTTAAGCTCGTGATAGATCGGTACAAAATCAGCACTGGTGTCAAATTGCCTTTGCTGCCCATGTGATATCGTGTCATACGTGATATATATATATATATATATATATATATATAGAGAGAGAGAGAGAGAGAGAGAGAGAGAGAGAGAGAGAGACTAAACACATACGGGGGCATTTTTTGCACCAGTATCTTGAATTTTAGGCCATAACTGCATTTATGGCGTTGTTGCCCTACATCATTTTTGTCAGCAGTCCAAATATGCACAGTATGACGATATGAATCGCGTTATTTTTTCATAACTAATGAATTAATGAAACTCTGGGGGACTGAAATATTACCGAATCCCAGAAATGACCTGTATTTACAAATTCTATAATGAAAAAAAATGTGATTTTATCCTGCGAGAATATAAGTCAAAGGTGCTAAGCTAGAAAAAGGAAGTTCATAAAGAAACAAGGAACATGAAATTAGCTTTTTAAAAAAAAAAAAAAAAAACAGTTACAAAACAAAATAGACCATACCTGAATTATAACACACAACACCAAACACACTTGTTGCACCAAAAACGTTTTATTCTATAAAAGGAGTGGGTAATCACAACTGTACAGGGGGAAACTGACTTTTAACACCATTCCTCACAGTATCAAAAAGCTCGCGTTTTCCTCACTGATCTTTACACACTTGTTCTGTACAAATACAAAAGAAATAACATTAATTACTTGTTTTGTTATTATGATAACTGCATTGCACTGAGTAATATAGTACTGGCCCATAAGTTACTGCATTCAATATAAAATACCTATGATTCTGAAAGTTTAAAAGAGAATTTAATGATAATCACACTTGCACACAGACACTCACACGAAACCCAAACCCTTTCATGATTCGAGCACAAAGTCGCACACTATTTTAAACAAATCAGATACAAGTGATGAATGCAAACGTGCTCAGATAGTAGAGGATGTTATAAATTTCAGTCGTGGGCACTTAAACATTGATAAGGGGCCGACTCCAATAGAATAACGTCAATTTAGGATGATATGAAGGCCGCGTTTTACCAGCATGTCTTGTAGTAATTAGAAATAGGCCATGCATGTGCTACAAATGGCCATGGTTGCACACATTTCATGTGGATTATCAGTGCTTATAGGCCACGTCTGTCAGGGCACCAATGCTTTGACATGCTCACCGACTTTACAAAAAAGAAAAAACTACTCTCCATGCAACACTTTTGGGGTGTACAACACATAGGGGACTCGTTTCAAGGGATTTAAGAAAGAAAGAAAAAATTACATTTCAAAGAAACAACAAAAAATAAAAAGAAAACGAGTATTTCACATTATCTAGTCAGTGTTAAAAATAGAAATCCACCCGTTACATTTATTCAAGAACTTTGTAGATTATATACAGTATGTACAACTCTTTAATTATTCATTGTCTTTATGTCTATGAACATTTAAAAAAAAAAAAAAAAAAAAAAAGGATCGCAATCAAATGCATATACTCTTCTAGAAAGATGTGCTTAGTAACATTTCGAGTCGAAGCGAGAGAACGATACAAAATCTTACGAATGCATTGCTCTCTGAAGGTCGTGCAGCTGCTGCAGACATGCACTTAACTCTCAAAGGCTGGAATCGAACAAGCGCCGCTTCTGAAAAAAAGGCTTAATGCGCATTTAATCAGCTGCTAGCGACTGAAATTATGACCATGGCTATGAGTGTTAGCTAGAGGGAAGAAATGTGTGAAAGATACCCTCTCCTCACAGATTTATGTGGACTGTGCCCAACTTTTTTTTTTTTGACATTAACGTCAAAGTAACATCAACAGCATTTTGGGGGGAAGAGAGGGGGTAGTTTTGCATATCATGCATTTCAGGGCAGGAGCTGTTAAGACATTAAGTTTTGTCACTGTGAACTAGGTGCAAATGAAGATTTTCAGGGTGCCTCACAAAAATAGGGGTCCCAGTATCGAACCCTGAGGAACTCCGAAAACCTGTTGCGCAAATCAGATTTGCACATTTACTTCAATTAAGGCTCCGATGGACTAGAAGTAAGAATGCATCTAGACATCTCTACTATTATATCTCTGATTATGTCTTCTTTACAAATATGCAAACAAGTGTGCTTATACAGAGACACACATACACACACACGCACGCACGCAACCCAATTTAATAAGCTTCCCCTTTCCCTGCGAGTTATGTTTCTTTTTCAAACTTTTTTCACAGCCTTATGAAATAATATCTGAAGGTTAGATAAAGATAAAGAACACCCTGTGATGGGTGTTAACTCTGTTAGACGCCATTAATGGCAATAAAGAGAAGAAAAAAAATACTGTTTTTTGCGCCAAACTATTTTTGGGAAGATGCTTAGACATCACATACTAATCAAGAAACAAAAATGTACAAAAATTCACAGTCTTGTCAGCCCCCTGCCTCGACTTCTCATTCGGGTTAGGGTAGATATCAGAAAAGGACCACAAATGATTTGTTAAAAAACAAACAAACACTAAAAGAGGGCATGGTACATCTTCAGCTGTCTTTACGATACACTCTACACAAATTTCCATCCACACAGAAACGTACAGGCGTACTTTAAAATGCATGTAGAGTGCGTGTATACAAATTTAGTACAACAAAAAGTTTGGATAAAATGTAAGATTCAACAAGGCAGCTGTAGATGCATCTCCAACCCACCCATCTCATTAAAATGATCAAATTTATTACATAATTCTACTTTTTCCCTCACCATCTTGCATCCGTCTTGCATAAAATCCTTTACTTTCTTATGTTTTTCTTGACTCGTTTTAAAAGAATCACCTCAAGGAGTACCTTCCCCAGTCATCATTCTCTGTTATTAGTTATAGCAGTGCTGCGTGCAGTTTGCCTTTCTCGTAGTCCCTTCAAGTAACGGCTAATGATCAGGCATTGAGATGGAGGTGGAGGTCATCAGTGGACGGGTGGTTTGTGGCTTCTGGAAGCATGGCAGAAAACTGCAGCCATGTTCTGACCAGTAGGGGTAACCAATATGGTCGTGCCACCCCTTATACCTCCATATTTAACACATAGGTTCACATCTGGAGACTGGGGGAGGTGACATCAACAGCATTTGGAACCCCCGGATGGGCGTGCGTGTCTCCTGAGGAGCAGGCAGGGAGGTGAGGGCTGGGGAGGGAGGGGCACAAAGAGTTTCACATCATGACGTGGCGCCGTCGGTGAAGTGCCAGGTGGTCAGAGCGGGAGAAGCTGCGGTCGCAGTCGGTGCAGCGAAAGGGTTTGATGCCGGTGTGCTTGCGAAAGTGCCGCGTCAGCTCGTCCGAGCGGGCAAAGCGCCAGGTACAGCCCTCCCATGTGCACTGGTATGGCTTTTCACCTGTGAAGTCATCACCATGTCAATCAACATGATATATACTAATGCTTACCATTTATTTAATCAAAAATATAGAAATACTGTGAAATATTATTACAATTAAAACAATGGTTTTCTATATTAAAGGAGTTCACTTTCAGAACAAAAATTTACATATTTATTTTATCACCCCCTTGTCATTCAAGATGTTAATTTCTTTCTATCTTCAGTCGTAAAGAAATTATGTTTTTTGAGGCAAACATTTCAGAATTTTTCACCATATAGTGGACTTTTATGGTGCCCGTGGGTTTGAACTTCGAAAATGCAGTTTAAATGGGTTCTAACCGATCACAGCCAAGAAGGAAGGGTTTTATCTAGTGAACCAATCAGTTATTTTCTAAAAAAAAAAATAATAAATAATATTATAAATTATATACTTTTTAACCTCAAATGCTTGTCTTGTCTAGCTCTGCATGAACTCTGTGTATTTCGGTTCATGACAGTTAGGGTGTGTCGAAAAACTCCCATCTCATTTCTCTCCTCTTCAAAATCGTCCTACATCGCTGCAGAAGTACCGACCCAGTGTTTAAAAAGTGACTGCGCAAGCAGGGTCAAACACCCTTTACAAAAAAGGTAAAACAGCAATGTAGGACGATTTTAAATTTCGACTGCATTTTGGAAGTTCAAACTCGTGGGCACCATAGAAGTGCACTATATGGAGAACATTCCTGAATTTTTTCCTCAAAAAAATATTTCTTTATGACTGAAGAAAGAAAGACATTAACATCTTAAATGACAAAAGGGTGAATAAATTATCTATAAATTTTAGTTCTGAAAGTGAACAGCTTCGTTAATATCGTTCTAAATATAATTTATTCCTGTCAAACTGAATTTTTAGCAGCCACTGCTCCAAGTCTTTAGTATCACATGATCCTTCAGAAATATGTTGATTTGGTTTATTAGCATAGCATTTCTTATTATTATCTATGTTGCAATTAGTTGTGCTGAAGATTTTTGTGCTAAATTTTTTTCATGATTATTTGATATATGGGCCATTCTATAGAACTGGTGCAAGCTGCTGTGCCACAACCAAAAAACAAATTTAAAAAACATTTAGGTATTCAAATCATGGATGTTTACTAAGATCCGTATGTTATCTATTGAAACCCACAATAATATTTAAAATATCAGTAAGCTTAATATATTTAAAAATAATCATTTATTGGTTACTTTTCATTTATTGGTGAGATGGTGAACCCTAACCCCTAAATTTCAACTTTTGATAATGATATTAAAATAATTTGTGTATTTTTTCAGTTGTTGTTTTTAAAAGTATCTTTTTGATTCATTTAAAACATGATGTTAAAAAAATGTTTGTATTTTCTTTGTAAATTATGAAACTTTATGTAAAAAAAAAAATGTATCCTGCATTTTCTTGTCACTACCAAAACAGTGAATGTTTTGTCCATTGGCTGAGACTGACTTTAACTACAGCTCTACATTTATGATCGGGAAATATTCCTGTGTCCACCCTCTCATGGCTACAAGGTGTAAGTAGATCGACCCCATCATTTTGAGGTAAATGTGTTCAAAAGTCTGAAAAATCTGTGTGTAACTTTAATGAACGTCACTACCGAACACCATTTTTCTATCATTATACACACTTTTTTTGGGACTTAACATTTAGTTTTTATATGTATACCACTGTTCAGAACTGTGCTAGCTAGCCAAGTGTTGATTAGCATCTTTAAGCTAGGTTCAAAAGCATCTAAAATTGTTACTACCAAAACATTTGGTAGAGTTTTGGTAACACGATCGAAACATGTCATCATTGGGAACACATAATTCTCATATTTGGGGGAAATAAACAAAATTTTAGTACAGTAGTACAATTTTATTTTGCATTTTTAGTATGTTTTAGGAGTGTTTTAGTTTGCAAGTTAAAATTCTGTAACGTGCTGTGGTCGCTACCAAAGCATTATTGTCACTACGAAAACATGGGATGTTTTGTCAAAAATACAGTATATTGAATTATCAGCTAAGATGTTATAATAGTTTTTGGTTCAATGTATATTTAAACGTATTAATCCTTAAGTTTGAAATCAGTATGATAAACTTTTTGCTTTTTACAAAGAAAAATTGGATTCAAAATACAACAAATCTCATAAATTACAACTGAAATATTGTTAAAAATGTAATTGTTATTGATTTACTTCTAAAAAAAAAAATGTTAAGAAAATAGCAAAAAAATAAAAAAATAAAATTATTTACAATGTAGATGTAATCAAAATCTTAACAGGTCAATATAACCCTTCTAATTAAACTATTATTACTGTGTTTTGGTAGTGACAAATTTGGGGAGAGGACAAATATTCTAAAACTTTCTGAAAATACAATATGAGAATTAGCTGCACAATTACTAGAAATGACATTTTTTCCAAAACATGTCCAACCCATTTAAAATAAAAATAATTGTAATGTTATTAATATCTTTAATGTCACTGTTGATCAATTTAACACGTCCTTGCTGAATAAAAGTATACATTTCTGTTACTGACCCCAAACTTTTTTAAACTTTATATTATTTAAGTTTGTGTATTATACTTTTATATTTACACAAATATATTTTAACTGGATGATGACATCACAGTTTTCTCCAGAGCTGATTTATAGATTAATTTAACTCATTCCATAACTGATGCACATTCACAGACTTATGCACAGTTATTGAACGTACTGAATCAGCAGTGAACTAATTTCAACTGAAAAATTACCATTTGCCATTGACTTTTTAGAGGTGCTTTACAGCAGAATTGAATTCAGAATTGAGTTCTTGTTTATCACTGTAAAGCTGTTTTGAAACAGTCTTGTACTGTATAAAGCACCATACAAATAAAGGTGGCTTTATATATACACAAGGAAAAAAGTATACCTGTGTGTATTCTGCGATGGGCTTTCAGATGTGAGCTCTTGGTGTAGACTTTGTTGCAGCCGTCATAATCGCACATGTGTACGCGCCTTCTCTTCATGTCTGGTGAATCAGGGTCAACTTGGATGTCAACATCTGTATTCATACTGAGAACAAAATGACACGTTATAGTTATGAGGGTGTGGCGACCAGTTAAAGTCATACCTAAACCTATCTGATAATCTAAAGATTAAGAGAGCATTTTAGCTTGTGAAGGCAGGTACAAACACATTCATGAGTAAAACTGATAAATGTACCAAACATCCTTGGGATTACAGTTATCAAATTAGATGAGTGATACAATAAAAAAAAAAAAAAAAAAAAACTTGAATTGCGAAACTCTTAAAGGAGAAGCGTGGCATTTCTGCACCACTAATGGCACCAAACAATAATAGCTTTTCGAAAAAGTACCACTGCACTGTCCTGAAAAGTAAAGCCAAAATGTTTTGATCGCCCCCAGGTGGCTGGACACAGTATAGGTCATAAACCCCACCCTCTCCATGTGATCTAATGGAAAGTCAGACAAACTAAATAGCCAAATTACACTTTAGGATAGTTTTCGTCATTTTAGGCAGTTCTTATGCTGATGTATATTCAAGTGTTCGTTTTTCTAATAAGTTTGCTTTTAGTTAGTTATTTGAGATCTTGCAGAGTTTGGGCGGGACTTTCTGAAACCATTCCTCCACCTCTTGATCACTACTGCACAGATTTGGGCTTCAAATTACACCTTTTTTTTTTTTTTTTTACTAAATGACAGCGACCCTATTAGGGTGTTTTGGGTTCACTTTTCTATAGCGGAAGAAAGTGGAGACGTGTCGTACATTTTTTTTTTTTTTTTAACAGTCTATGGGTGATACCAATAAGGTTCCAGATGAATCACTCCTTCCTGGGAGTTTCATTTACTAGCCTACATGGCCTTATATTCGAGTAATTTATGTAACATAACGTATGTTTTTTTTTTTTTTTTTTTTTTTTTTTTAATTTTGGACCTTCAAATACATATGATTTTAAAATGTTAATTTTGTGTAAATTTAGTGAAATGCAGTCAGTCTTTATTTATTTTTTAGTGCTGAATTTTATACCCATATCACTTCTATTTAAAAAACATACATATGTACACTATCAGTCAAAGGTTTTTGAACAATAAGATCTTTAATGTTTTTTTTTTTTAAATAAGTATCTTCTGTTCACCAAGCCTGCATTTATTTGTTCCAAAGTACAGCAAAAACATGTGAAAAATTTTTGAAATATTTTCACTATTTAAAATAACTCTTTTCTATTTGAATACATTTTAAAATTAATTTATTCCTGTGATTTCAAAGCTGAATTTTTAGTATCATTACTCCAGTCACATGATCTTTCAGAAATCAATAATATTCTGATTTGCAGCTCAAAAAAAAACATTTATTATTATTATTGTTGAAAACAGCCAAGTATTTTTTTTTTTTTTGGTTCAGGTTTCTTTGATGAATAGAAAGTGTAGAAGAACAGCATTTATCTAAAATATAAATCTTCTGGAACATTATAAACAGCTTTATCATCACTTATAAAAATATAAATTTTTATTAAAAAAAAAAATCAGAAATAAATTACATTTTCAAATATATTTAAATAGAAAAAAAAGTTATTTTAAATATTAAAAATATTTCAACATTTTTACTATTTTTGCTGTACTTTGCATCAAATAAATGCAGGCTTGGTGAGCAGAAGAAACTTCTTTAAAAAAATAAATAAATAAATAAAAAAAAAATCTTACTGTTCAAAAACTTTTGACTGGCAGTGGCCAAGCCTTAGTTGGGACTTCCTGTTTGTCTTACAATTGAGAAACCTGTTTGGAAACGACCATTATTTCATTTACAGTTAAATTTTAAGTACACATTGCTTAGCTTATGTTTGGCTTATTTTTATTTTTACTATTTTACATAAAAAACCTTTTAGAAGTGCAATTGCATTTATTCATTTTGGTGCATCGGAAGCCAGAGAGCAAATGTGACATCTGTTCTAAAAAACCTACTGTTTTTAAATGATAAAAACAATAGAATCAAATACTAGCGCATACATCTGGCAGTGTAGAAACGCTTCTGAAAATGATTCTGGGGCATCACAGAAGTATGACGAATATATGTAAATAGCACCATGACACGACCCCTGGTGCAACAATCCTAAGTGACCACCAGGGAGGGCTAAAGAGCAGCCATGTACGTGTATCTAAATTCCATACAGCTGGAGAGCTTCCAGTTCAATGCCGATCTCTCTCCCTTTCCCTTCCCGCTCCGGTCCCCCCTCCCCCTGCGATGTTTTTTTTCAGCCCGTGTCTCTCTCTCCCCTCCTTTCCTTCCTCTCTCTTTCTCTTTCTCAGCCTCTTCCTTTCCCTTCCCTGGCTGCAAACCAGTTCACTCCCTTTCCCCTCTTTCTCCCAACTCATTTCCATCGAATTTTTCTCTTCCAGCAATCATCTGACTGCATGTCCGAACAATTATACACACACACCGGCAAAAGACCCTCTTGTTCGCCATCCTGCCCATTACCCTGCCACTTCTGTCTGCCCTTCTTTGCATTTTACTCCCTCTTTCAAAGGTGTGACGACATTTCAAGTTATGTAACATTGTTTACACCCAGTTTAGAGAGAACCCTGCCCAGCAACACACACTCACACACACCCAACAGAAGAGGATGCATCCAGCTTATAATCAACGCAAAAAGAGCCATGGGCCTCCAGTGTGCTGAAGGTTACATAACCGTCCAGAGGAGTGGTGCAGTGATGCCATTAGACCAGGATGCCAGACACTTGTCTGCCATATATATATATATATATATATATATATATATATATATATATATATACACACACACACACACATCCCAACAAAGAGATATATAGAATATATAGATATGGTATATGGATACGCAGATACACTCTCTCTCACCTGGGTTCCATCCCTTGTGTGCTGAAAGAGGCCGATCCAGACTCTGTGCCGCTCTCAGCATCACTTTCAGACTGATACTCGACTGGAGAGGTTGAGCCTGGCTTTATACGCACTGAAAAATAAAAATAAATTAATTTGAGTGAAAAAATCAATTGAAATATTAACATGGATTTCAGCATTTTTAAGTATCTCACCCTTTATTACTATTATTAAAATTTTGAATATGTTTTTATTTTATAAACTACCAGTCAAAAGTTTTTGAACAGTAAGATTTTTAATGTTTTTAATAAAGTCTCTTCTGCTCAACAAGTCTGCAATTACTTGATCCAAAATACTGCAAAAGCAGTAATAATGTGAAATATTTGTACTATTTAAAATAACTGCTTTATATTTGAATATATTTTAAAATGTAATTTATTCCTGTGTTCAAAGCTAAATTTTCAGCATCATTACTCCACTCTTCAGTGTCACATGATCCTTCAGAAATCATTCTAATATGCTGATTTGCTGTTGAAGAATTTTTTTTTAAATTATTATCCATATTAAAACAATTGAGTACTACTACTTTGATGAATAGAACGATCCAAAGATTAGCATTTATCTTAAATAAGCTTTTGTAAAATTATACACTACCATTCAAAAGCCTGGAGTCAGTATTTATTTATTTTTGGAAATAAATTATAGAAATTAATACTTTTATTTAGCAAGGATGCTTTACATTGATCAAAAGTGATGATAAAGACATTTATAATGTTACGAAAGATTAATGATGCTATAAATTCAGCTTTGAAATCAGAAATAAATTACATTTTACATGTTAAATTAATTAAAAATGTAAACATAATTAAACATTGTTTTTGCTTTACTTTGGATCAAATAAATGCAGGCTTCGTGAGCAGAAGAGACTTATTTAAAAAACATTAAAAATCTTACTGTTCAAAAACTTTTGACTGGTAGTGTATTTTTAATTTTAGAGTTGTACGTATTTTTGTTATTTTGTCTTATCAGTTTTTAATACGCTTTTTAATTATTTTTATGTAATTTTTATTAATTTCAGATTTAGTTACTTTGCAAGTAGCCCACATTAAATAAGTTTTATTATACATATATATATATATACACACATTCCAGTTTTCTGTTTGTTTTTTTTTTGTGGGGGGGGGGGGGGGTATAGATTAACTAATTGTCACAAGAACATTGTGTTAGTAACACAAAGTCTCACAATATAGCACAGTAAGTTAGCTATATGCAAAAGATTCATTAATTCGGCAATTGGTTGGACTATACTGGTCACACTGTATTGTTTTGATGCACTAAAAATCATTTTGTTTGGAAATTTGATTCAATAGTAGTGTTGTGGTGCCACTAGAGTTAAAAAAAAATAAATAAAAAAATGTTTAAATGCATGTTAGAATGCACATCATTAACAGAGCTGACCTATATTTGGTTCCAATCTTTTTTTGGATGTGGTTTTGAATAAAAATCAGCTCTTGTTACAGACCCTACCAATGAACATCTTTCGCACATCATTAAAAGCAATTAAATATCATTTATACAACTGAGTTAACGTGATTAATGCCACAAATTTGCAGGATAAAATTTGTTTTTGAAACCCAGATCTTCAATGTGGTCTTATACTATACAAGTTATTCTGTTCATATGTTATAATTGTTTAAAAAACCTCCTGCTGAAATAAGGTGTGAGTGGAGCACTGGGCCCATTTCTCAAACAAGCCATTAAATCAAATACAGAAAACCATTCCTGCCTAAAGTTTAATTTAAACAACACTTCCAGGGCCTAATATGATTCAGACCATTATTTAAAATTTCTGAGACTTCTTCTTTGTGTTTTCTGGCAACCAGACAGTTCTCAAATCCACAGGACAAAGAAAAAGAGAGAGAGAGAAAAAAAATTACAAGTTAAATTCATGTTCCATATTGACAAAGGGTGTGGATAGTTAAAGGAACACTCCACTTTTTTTGAAAATAGGCTCATTGTACAACTCCCCTAGAGTTAAACAGTTGAGTTTTACCGTTTTCGAATCCATTCAGCTGATCTCCGAGTCTGGCGGTAGCACTTTTAGCATAGCTTACATAGATCATTGAATCCGATTAGAACGATAGCATCTCACTCAAAAATGACCATATATAACTGACGATATTTTTCCTAATTAAAACTTGACTCTTCTGTAGTTATATTGTGTACTAAGACTGACAGAAAATGAAAAGTTGCGATTTTCTAGGCTGATATGGCTAGGAACTATACTCTCATTCTGCAATGATATTACGCAGCGCCTGAAAGTGACCGGCACTAAGTTTGTGTAGATGTAGAGCTGCAGCTGGCAGAGTTGACAGCTGTGTAATATCATTGTGCCTGCTGCTCCCATGGTACGACAGCAAAGTTTGTTGATTAATACGCCGAAATGAGAGTATAGTTCCTAACCATATCGACCTAGAAAATCGCAACTTTTCATTTTTCGTCCGTCTTTGTACACGATGTAACTACAGAAGAGTCAAGTTTTAAACAGGAAAAATATCTAAACTCTTTGGTCATTTTTGAGCAAGATACTAACGGTCTAATCGGATTTAATGCTCTATGCTAAGCTATGGATTCGAAAACGGTAAAACTCAACTGTTTAACTCTAGGGGAGTTGGAAAATTAGCCTATTTTCAAAAAAAAAAAAAAAGTGGAGTGTTCCTTTAAGTACTGGCCTGAGATCTCTGTAAATGACCTTTAACCCGCCACAGAGGAGATGATTTGTAGAAGCCCCAGAGTATTCAAAGATTACCCTCCAAATGAAAGGGGGAAGGGTGCTGCCCATTCATTAATTGTCTCCTCTCTCCAACCTCGACTGCCCCACATTACTCAAAAGACAAAAAACCCAAATTCAGAGATACTTCATGTACAGCCTCTCATTAGAGACAATATGGGGCGCTATGGGCCTGTTCACTAAAGCACACTGCGTCCTCCACCTTGGTAGTTTTCCCATAAATTGAGTCCAAAAGAAACTGATCTACTTCTCTTTGAAGATGGTCCCCACCCAAATTCACACAATTCACTGACCTTCATACTCTGCCCATTACGTTCAACTGGGCTTCACCAGCGGAGCTACATATAAAGTTAATAACCACCATGCACAACTCCTCCCTGAGTTCAGAATTTGGGGTTATATTCGTGTGTTAAACAAGCATTAGTGTTTTTTCATAGTTTTATTTGGGTGGGGTTCTCCTATTAAAAAACATTCAGCACATTTCATTCAGCGCTTTTTGTGTGTTTTAATGTTCTTATTACGGTCCAAGACCTGCATGGTGTCTTTCAGAGGAGGTTGAAAGCCGTGAGATTAAAAGGGCAATGGGAAGAAAAAGACCCAAGTGGACCAAACCAATTGGCTCTTATGAGGGGTGAAGCATGGAAAGATCCAAGTTTTGGGGAAGAAAACTGAAGTCTTAAACCTAAATATGAATGGTTCCTTTCTCAAAAATGTTCACAGTAACCACAGTTTCATCTTGGGGCAAATTATGCACCAAAGTTTAATACTTGGGGTTAGGCATTTTAACAAACCCCTAAGACTGAGAAATACTAAAAGTCCCTAGCAAGACCACTAATAACCACTGTAACTACGGTATTTGTAGGAAAGTATGGCTACTACGGTAAAGTTTTATAATTTGTCCTGCATAAATGTTTAACACCATATCGAAAGCTGTTTGTTTAAAACAGAAAGGCTTCAAAAAACCCTTTTCATAGTGAAACTGGAACACAGTGTGTACTTTTTACTTAGCAATTTCCATTTAATAACACCTTTTTAATAAAGACCAGTAAGATTTTCTTGATTATCTCCTTCAATTAAAAGTTTAAGCTTGCATCTGCCTCACCCTGAAATCATCTTTTGTGTCTTTTATATGTACGTCCACATGTGTGGGATGAAGCCGCGTCTGTTTGCTGATAACTAAATGCCAATGGCACGAAACTGCAAGAGGGCGAGACCAAGGGTGTGACCGCCTCAAGGAAACGGGCAAAAGAACTGAAGGACAGATGATCCGCAGTGCCATATGAACAGTTAAAAAAAAAAAAAAAAGGGGGGGACAAGATCCATCCCAGGCTCATATTTGCCTTCTTGCCTTTGACCCACTGCACAATGCCACTTCATGCATGCCTACAAAAACTCTACTCGAGTAAGAGCATGTCACTCTATTGAACATGGATGGGGATTGTAAAGTAAACAATGATTCTGCTTCTATTCCATTTAACAATTCGAGTTAAATGAGTCTTTTAGTAGTTTTGAGAAAGAAAGAATAGACAATATTTACTGCTCGTACAATAGCCCGTCAAATGATGAGATTAATCCTTTCAGATTTCAATCAAATGGTTATAATGAGAGCTGTCGAAGTTAATGATGCAATTAAATAGGTTTAAAAGCATGAACAGATTCATCTATTTTAACACTACTGTTCTTAATAGTTTCTAAAAACTGATCTTGAGCCTTCAAAAATGATTAGAATTGATCTTAACACATGTAAGTTTGTCTATAAAGTGTACAGAAAGTTTTATAATTGAATTAAAGCAGATTTGTATTTCCATTTTCAATTGCATTTTGATGCAGTTTAAGAAATATAAAATCTTGCATGTGAGACAAGTATCTGGAATATCTGCCTGTTCAGCTAAAATACATAATATTATAATTCTATAATTCTTTCATGTTTTTGAAAGAAGTTCCTTCTAATGCAACACTTGTTTGATCTAATAAAATAAATAATATAGCTGCAATTAGCGATTGCCAGGGTTTAAGCGCTTTAGGTATTTAAGCACATAAGGAAAAAGACATTACATATTATTTAGCAAGCCTGTAACCACCTAAATCAATTACTAGAAAAGCTTTTTGTCAAGTCCAGGTGATTTATCAAGGAAATATGATGTTTTTATAACATTTATGACTGTTATAGTGCTAGCTGTGGTCCGATCTCCCTGAAACTGTTTAGAATCACCCGCCACATGTGCTCAGCGGGTTTCGTGAAGTTTTGAGTTTTTCGTTTAGGCTTTATAGGCTTTTGGGTATATTTGGACAGGCCCTTTTTCTAAAGGATCCCATTAAAGCTTCCCAAAGGGTAAATTACAACATGTTTTGATAATTATTGACCTAGAGAGTCCAGAGAATTGCCCTGCTGTGTTTTTTCCAGACTGAGCAAAAAACCTAGGACTAGTTCGCAAAAGTAGGTTTTTCATATCTTCTCAAACATTTGTAAAACGGTTTGATTGACAGCAGTGGTTCTAGAGGCAAAGTTGTTCAGAACGAGGAGGTCAATCATACAATATGAATACCGCGTGTATGTGCGGAACACCGCGCATTGTACAATTGTTTACGCATTCAAAAAAATGTGATACCGCCCCCCAGTGGCAGATTCCTTTTACATTTTTCACAGATCTTTGGGGCTGTGAGCCAAACAGGCCCACTGATTTTCATTTCAATTGGCCTTCGTTAACCGTCTCTAATAAATGCTCAAATTTCATCTGCCAGTGGCAGGCGGCCATGTTTTTTGGAGATACGCAAATGTCCCCATAGACACCTGTGGCACCTTGAACCAAGACCGTGCACAGCGTTTTTCATGTTGATAGGACAAATGGTTACCTAGTTATAGCCATTTTTATGTTTTTTCCCTCTTATAACGCCACCAAGAGGCCAATCTCTGCGACCTTGAGCTTGAGCTCTTACACAGGTGTTCAGTGTTCTGACGAAGATATCTCATTCCATTCAGGAGTTGTAGGCATTTTACTAAAAGTGGTCCTACCCCTTTCAAACGTTTTGCCATTTGCCACGGTGAGTCAAAAGTTCAACTTTTTTTTGATAATTATTGATATTCACTCTCCAGAGAATATTTTGCACTGGTTTGGTTCTGATGGGGCGTAAAACCTGAGCTAGTTTGCAAAAGGAGGTTTTGCAAAAAATGCGAAATACCAATCTAATCTGTGTTTTGTCCGGCATGAGCCAAGGATTCCAACGACATAAGACGCTTGAGCCTATGACTGACAGTTTAGGAGTTATGAGTGACTACTTTTGATCGCTGTAGCGCCCCGTCAGGCCATTTGGAACGAGCCTCGGTCACATTGTAGGTGGTGTGCATAATACTAAGTTTCAAGTCTCTACGAATTAGTTTGGTCTGCACAATCAGTTTTATGTGGAAATCGCTCATCTGTGACCATTCTAACAACTATAATAGGGTTTCAGTGTTATGCTTGAACTCCTAATTATTACAGTTTAAAATAACTGTTTTCTATCTGAATACATTTTAAAATGTAATTTATTTCTTTCAATTTTCCATTCTTTATTGCTGCATGATCTGTTAAAAATATTTCTAATATGGTGATTTGTTGCACCAGAAATATTTCGTATTATAATCAACATTAAAAAAACGATTATGCTGCCAAGTATTTTTGTGCAAACAGTTACATATTTTTTTTTTTTTAGGATTCTTTGATGAACAAAGTTCAGAAGAGCACTGACTTTAAACAGAAATAGGCATTTGATTAATTTAATGCATCCTTACTGAAAAAAACTTTTTTTTTTCTTTAAAAATTTTAAAATGGTAAGACATTGGTTGTCTTTTATTAAAAAATATTATTATAAAATACTTGAACAACAACAACAACAACAAAAATGACTAACATTTACTGTTTAATAATTCCATATGAATTAATTTATATTTAATATTTCAATACATTAAATTAAATATTTAATCGACTGACAGCTAAGTGGTTCTAATGCACTAATGTTGTGTAATTTTTTATTTTATTAATGGAAGCAAACATCAAGAAAAGCATACGGTTATGGTATGTTGTAAATATCAAAACGGTAACACTTTACAAGGTGTCATTTGTTAACATTAGTTAATGTATTAACTAACATGAGCGAACAATGAACAATACATTTATTGCAGTATTTATTAATCTTTGTTAATGTTAGTTAATGAAAATACAGTCGTTCATTGTTCATGTTAGTTCATGGTGCATTAAGTTTAACAAACAACTAGTGATTTTAATAATGCATGAAATATTAACTAAGGTTATAAATGCTGTAGAAGTATTGTTCATTCTTAATTCATGCTAACTAGTGTAGTTAACTAATGTTAACTAATGTACCTTATTGTAAAGTGTTACTATCAATACAATTCTGAATTAGAACAGGTTCATGATTCCCAACTCACCATAATAGCTATTATGTAGATTTATGAGATGTAGATTTATCTCTTTCAGTTCAATGGTCATAGTACAATTGACTGTGACCTGACACTAAAACAATGTGTGCTAAATACTAAATTAAAGGAGAAGTCCACTTCCAGAGCAAAAATTGATAGTTAATGTACTCACCCCCTTGTCATCCAAGATTTTTCATGTCTTTCATGAGCAAGACAAGACGAGCGTTTGAGATTAAAAAGTATTTAAATTGTATTTATTTTAATGAAAATAACCGATCATTTCACTAGATAAGACCCTTCTTCCTCGGCTGGGATCGTTTACAACCGCATTTGGGATCGTTTGAAGCCGCATTTAAACTGCATTTTGGAAGTTCAATATCGGGGCATCAAACCATCCATTATATGAAAAAAAATCCTGAAATGTTTAACTCAAAAAACAATTTCTTTATGGCTGAAGAAAAAAAGTCATGAACATCTTGGATGACAAGGGGGTGAATACATTATCTGTAAATTTTTGTTCTGGAAGTGGACTTCTCCTTTAAAGAACAGAATGGTAAAATGAGACTTTAAAGGAGTAGTTCACTTCCAGAACAAAAAGTTACAGATTACTCGTCTTGTCTAGCTCTGCGTGAGCTCTGTTGAAAAACTCCCATCTCATTTTCTCCTTCAACTTCAGAATCATCCTACATCGCTGTTTTACGTTTTTTTGTAAAGGGTGTTTGACCCCTCTTGCACGTTCACTTTGTAAACACTGGGTCGGTACTTCTGCAGCGATGTAGGACGACTGAAGTCCACTATATGGAGAAAAATCCTGAAATGTTTGCCTCAAAAAACATAATTTCTTTACGACTGAAGAAAGAAAGACATGACCATCTTGGATGACAAGGGGGTGAGTAAATTATCTGTAAATTTTTGTTCTGGAAGTGAACTTCTCCTTTAATGCCACTAGCGCTATAACCAAGCATGTGCAATAGGATTCAGCCATATTACCTGATCCCTCCGACCGCCCGTCGCTTCCGATGAGAGGTACTGTGATGGCGGCGGTGGCCACTCCGTCTGTTGGTACGGTTGTGTAGACCACTGGTAAGGACTGCACCACCACGGGGATGGTTTGCAGCTGCCCCATTTTACTGGGCATGTTCACGGAGGGTATGGTGTGGATGACATGCAGGATCTGCTGACCTCCGACCCCATGCGTGGATGCCAGGATGGAGCCCGGTGACAGCACGGCCGGGATGGTGGCGCTCGCCGTGATGTTTTGAGGCAGGTTCGCAGGGGTGGAGGTTGCCGTGGCTATCGGAAGGGAGGGGCGAGGCTTGTTGAGGGACAGGTCCACGGGTTCCGTCTGGTCGTCATCGTTGTGTTGGGTGCTGATGTCACGGAGCGGAGGGGGCGAGGATTTGATTTTGAGGTCCGTAGGCTCAGGGCAATCATCTAACGGCTCTTGTTTCTGTAGAGGCACAAAAATAGACGAAAACTGTGAGGAAAACGAGGGAGATAAGGAACAAATATGGAAGAGCAAACGAGGCGAGGAAGGAGATTACGAAGGACAGAAAGGAAAGGGAGGGTACGGAGCGCTCATGCTCAGCTGTGCAGCAGCTCCACAAAACACAGGAACAATGGCTGGCCAGATTGGGCCTCCGCGCTGCAGAGGAGAAGGCCTAAACCTGGCATGAGTCCAGCTCAACACAGCCAAACCCAGACACACACACATTTACACACACATACACAAAGCAGAGATCTGTGCATGTGAGAGTGTGTGTGTGTGTGTGTGCGTGTGAGTAAGCTACACCCATTAAACTCCCTCTGCAGTCAGACTTATAAGTAACCTTAAGGCCAGTGTGTTTATGCTTTCGGTGAGGTAATAAAACAAATGAAAAGTTTGAAAATAATTCCTGAATGACACTTTATGCAAACAGAGTGGTTGGTGTGTTTTCAGCATCGGCAAGAGAACACTGAACTTAAAACATTAAACTTGTGCTGCCTTCCCATGCAAAACGCTTAAGCATGATGCTAGGATGTTGTAGGTGGTTGTCAGGGTGTTGCTAAGTGGTTGATAAAGTATTCTGAGTGCTTTTTAGCACATTGCTTTGCAGTTGTTGGGTCTAGTTCCACTTTTCAATGCAAGTCTATGGGAATTCTAAGGATCTAAATGGGTAAAAACACTATTCAGATTATCCAAAAATGAATTTTCTTTCACATGCTGCTTGCTGTAGGCATGAATTAAAATATTTTAAATATTTGTTAATCATTTAAAATAAAATATTTTTCCCAATTGGCATTTTAAAGCTTATTATTAGTAGTAGTAGCAGTAGTAGTATTATTAGTTTGCTTGTTAGTGTGCTTTTTTTGTTAAAAAGACATTTTTTAAATAGGTTTTTACAAGTAATTTTTTTTAAACCATTATTAGACATAAAACATAATAAATAAATAAATAAATAAATAAAACAAAACGCAAACTCCTTGCATCAAACTGATTATTTTAAAAGGGTCATGACATGAGAAATCAAATTTGTCTTGATCTTTTGGCATATAAGAGGTTTTTGTACCATTAAAACATCCTGCATGTTTCATAGCTTAAAACCTCCTCCTCATTATAAACAAAGCACTTATTTAATCAAGCTCGTTTGGATCCGAGGTGCACTAGATCTGACTGCAGCTGCATCACAAACTGTAAGTTAAACAGGTCATTTCAGACTGAAAATAATTTTTCCACTTTTTTTGTGCAAAACACTTTATTGAAATTATACGTAAACCTCAAGGAACGTATTAAAATAATAATTACAAAAAAAAAAATCTGTCATGACCCCTTTAATTAATCAAATTATTAGAATTTGTCAAAATATTCAACAACAAAATTAATTTTATTTCTATTTTATGCTTTTATTATATGTTCATCTCCATTTTTTCTCTAAATACCCAATAATAGGTATTACTAATTTACAATAATAGTGATGCCTGCATTCAAAACAAGGTTTTATGTCAGTTTGCTGTAATGAGACCTTTCAGCTTGAAGCTGAACTTTCCAATTCACATGCTTAAATGATATAATTAAAAATGTAAGCAGCACAGTAAATTCTCCTGCCATCAAAAAAAAACAATATAAAGTCAAGACAGGTACAGACAGAGGTTATGCAGCCGAGTTGTGTAACTGGAGGTGTTAGGATTAAACGAATGAGAAAAAAACGAGAGCGAGTGGGCCGGGGTGGGAGCGAAACACAGAGAATAAGGGGAGAGTGGGTGGGAAAGGCCTCCGGTTGTCATGGAAACTGGGAGGTATATCAGCTGACTCACTTTCCCTCTCTTTCGCGATCCCGCCCACCTCTCTCTCGGTCTCTCTACGATTCTCCACCCTGCCACCTCACTCTCTCTGCATCCCCACCCTTCATCCACTCCACCTTTCTTGTCATCTTGAGTCGTTTTCCATTGCTCAAACTCAAAGAAATCACGTAAAGACGTAGCGCTGGAGTCGGGAGAAAGACATCGATAAGTGACCCAATTATCGCTAGCGTGCTGTGTGGGATGTTAATTGAGTGTGTTCAATATCTATTAGCAGTTGTAGGAAACTGTCTAGGCCTGTGGCAGCAAGTAAGAGTGGAAAGAAGGACAAGCCTTGTGGCTGTCATTATCAAAACCAATTGTGTTTGATCTGCGTGATCTTTTACGACAACATTCATATTAGCCATACGTATGGGTTCTGTTAACGAGATGGAACCAAAAACTAATTGGGAGAAACATTTTGAGATCCATCTTTTCACACTGAGGGACTCATATGCAACTATTACAGAAGGTTCAAATGCTCACTGATGCTCTACAAGGGAAAAACGATGCACTAAGAGCCGGGGGTGAAAACTTTTGAACAGAATGAAGACGTGTACATTTTTCTTATTTTGCCTAAATATCATATTTTTTTCTGTAATAGTTGCATATGAGTCCCTCAGCTGTCCTCAGTGTGAAAAGATGGATTTCAAAATCATATAGTCATTGTTGGAAAGGGTTCAAATACACAAAAATGTTGAAAAAACAAAGAATTTTTGGGACCTGAAGGATTTTAACTGTTAAGGACAAACAAGGTACTCATGAACAACTATCACTAAAAAAAAAAAAACACAGCTGTGGATCATTCAGGTAACACCACAGTATGAAGAATCAAGCATATGTACACTTTTAAATGGGGTCATTTTTATAAATTCAACTATTATTTTCTCTTGTGGAATATATGTAAATGTCTTTTATGTGAAATATCTTATTCAGGTCAGTACTAAAAAAAATAATAATAAAATAACATGCATTTTGTATGATCCCTCTTACTTTGGTTAAAATAATTAACATTTTGAAGATTCAGCAAGGAGTATGTAAACTTTTGACCTCAACTGTATATTACATGACCACGAATATTTTTCCAAAATTTAGTGGCTCAAAAAAACAATACATTATTAATAAGAGTGGATGAGCCATGTTTGAGTCTTTTATAAAACAGCCAATAGATGAACAGTTGCACACTCCATTTTAAAGGGCCATGTTGCAGTAATAGTTACACTGTGGCATAGTGCTGCACAATTTATCAAAACAAATTTGTTACCTTACAATTAACAAATGTGACCGAACAGCTTCCTCCCCCTTATTATCACACCCCATCCCTTAAATCGCCACCTTTCATCAGGTTCCTGACAGGTGTGGTTGTGACAGAGAGAGGACGGGCACAGTAACAACCAGGACTGGTGGCAGGTGATGAGGCACACCTGAATTAAATGGAGCTTCGTCACCACAACCGTTAAATGCCAAGCACGCCTATTCTCAAGAGACCGGTCTCTTTTCCCTCTGTGTGCACACTGGTGTCCTTGCAAGGCCAGGAGGGAAGCTGGAAAGGACTGGGAGCATACAACGCTGGCGTCCGGCTGGAATTCGCCCCTCGGAAAAGCCAAGCTGCTACAGAAGCCACTGCTCCTTGTGCTCTGAATAGAGGAGTGGCTGCCGAGACTCCGCCTCACTTTACTTAGGCTGAACTCCCTCGACACTACCTGTCTTCGTGACTTCCCTGGCGCAGTGAGGACACCAGCTCCCAGGTTTATTTTGGACACGTTTATCCCTTTTTGGTAAGTTTTATTTATGTTAAGTATAACCCTCTCCACAGCCTGATGCCACACCCACTGTGTCTGTCGTTGCTCCTCCCACTGCACAAAGCTAAATACAATGGAAGATCTGGCTGTGGATATACTGCAGTACAAACACACGCAGGTAAAACACAGAAAAAACTGATCAAAACAGCCAACTATTAGCATATCAAGTGCATACAAACATACAAAGTGAACGGTCCAGTGGAAAAGTATTGGGATAAACATAAGTGAAGACAGAAGTGCAACTAATCATGGTAAAGGTTGGCAGCACAGAGAGAACCGCTCCCTGTTTCTCACCGTGTAGAAATGCAGAACAAATTGGGGGAGAGAGAGAGAGAGAGAGAGAGAGAGAGAGAGAGAAAAAACTACAACTATTATGCGAGTTTCCGGTGAAAAATCCTTCCGTTTAATAATGTTATGAATGATGGACTGATGGTAGTACGACTCTCTGCTGACCTTACCAATGACCATTAACGGGGAAATTGGCCATTAATAATATTCCCAAGAGGGTTCATCAAGTTTACATTCCACCACAGTACTGAGAGATGAAAAAGCTTTGTTACAAATTAGGTTACTAAACAATTACAACAGACGACAAAAGACTGATTACAACTATCTGCATTCCTGTCTTGGATAATGAAGTTTTACGCATTGATGACAACTGTTTTTACGGCCTTCAAAACAGCAAAAGGGAGGGGCTACCTCTACTACCACAGTTCAGTATTCAAAGATAGGATGATGGTTTTGCACTATGCTGAACCATCAAATAGGGTCATCAATCTCAGTAGCCAATACCAGTGATGGTATAGATATAGGGATGGTAAGATACACCGATTCGCGTCCGTGCATCCGCATAAGAATTAACGATGCAATGCAACAATTTAAAACATGTGCATTGGATAACAGTTGGCATTTGTACCGCGATGCATTATTTATATATATATATAAATATATATATATATATATATATATATATATATATATATATATATATATATATATATATATATATATAACATTAATAAAATTAGAGTATAAAAATATAAATAGAATATAAAAATATATAAAATTACAGTAGATGCACTATACTTTTATTATTCAATAAGTGACCAATAATTTGTGGCCAATGTTTTATATGTAGATGATGATATGATACAATGAACCAAAGAAATAAAAGTGAACTATCTGTATGTACTAGGGATGTGCACGAATAGTGAAACCATGGAGAACAAATAACGCGTTCTACGGAGCCACTAAAGGGACATGGTTAGACGCTTGCTAGCGGTAGCCTGTTATATCACAGCAAAGACTATAGAAATACAAAGACAGTTTATTCCTATACTTATGAATGGGATAAACTGCAACGTGCAATATGGCGGAACAGTTCCACCTTCTAAATGAAAGAGCCAATCGCTGATTGGTCAAGTTATCGTGTCACTGCAGCAGCTGTTAAAAGCTACGGTTCCCATATGAACCCCAGGCTAGACCAGGCAATGCACGTGTAGTCATAAGCGCACTATGACTGCGCATGCACATTGGCTGGTCTAGCCCAGAAAAAAATAAGCTTTTTAAACACTATTTGAGCATAAAGAAACAACATTCATGGGGCAGCTAATTTTTTTCGGAATTTTTTTAATTTTTGGAATAAAACATGCAAGAAGATGGGAGTGAACTTCTTTTAACTTGAGCGTCGCATGTTTAGAATGCCGTTTCATGAATGAGATGTTGCAAGAGACACAAGTGCAACAGTCAAATGTGTCCATGTTTACACAAAAAAAAACATTGGAAAAGCAGCGCAACTGAATAAAAAAACCTGTGAAGAACTACCACTGCATGTCTGATGTTTCATGTTTGCATCGTGGTGACAGGATGAAAGCTGATATTCACTGTTTTTACATAAGATTTATAGTTAATAACAGTCTACTGGTGTTATACCTTCAGTCATTTTGAATTACCCTGACTTTTGAATTTTTTTTTTTCCCTCATATTATTACTGAACACATAATATGTATAAGACAAGTTTGTACAAGTGATTTGTTTAACATTCACATCATGTTGACAACTTCTTGTGTGGTACACTTGGAACAGAATTTTCTTTAATTAGAGAGTTAATAAATAAAAAGTTACTTGAATCATGTCGCAGTTACATTTTCAATTACCTATAGTTAAAAATGTAAGAAAAAAAAAAAACAAAAAAAAAACGGTCAAACGGTCTGAAAAATAGAAAAATAAATAAATAGATATATTAAGATTTACATTTTTTTGCAATATCGACCAGCCCCGCAGCTTCATATGTATCTTTAATGTTTTGCATCGTCGGCTATGCATCAACATACATATCGCATCGGCCTAAGTTATGGAGATGTACATACCTAGAGTGAAATATCAAGATTCCTGATACCACATCAATCAAAAACTGCTGCACCCTAATTACTAACACATTCAAATAATGGCATGTAGACTTAAAGTATAGGTATTCTTAACATCCTTGCAGCCAAATGTTAGTCCGCTTGTCTGGAGCTCAGCTCATTACGCTGGAAATGAACATTTGGTACATGCTGCTTTGAAGACCTAAAGCGGTAAGACTTCTGTCTGATTACGTCAGGAACATAAATAAAAGCCCATTTTGTTTTGTCTCTCCAGTCCGTCTTTAAACTGTCAGAATGATGACACAAGAAAGTTTATGATCACTGACAAAGACCTCAGTGTGTCCAATACACTGCCCCAGGTTCACAGGCAACCTAGCCCTGTAATAACTCACTTTTGCCATCCCAGCTATGTCCACTCAATGTCAGTAAGCAGCTGGTGTGTATCCTACCCAAAACTCAAGCTCAAGAGTTTCTCAAACCTTTAGGGTTCATGTTGTTCAGTCAAGCCAGTCGTTTAGGATTCTGCAGGGTGTGGTGTACAGATACGGATGATAAAATATAGGAGTGGAAGGAAACGCAACTAGCTGGGGTGATATTAGCATCTGAGTTTGCGGCCCTGCCTAGCATTTGAAAGGGAGTGTCATATAGCCTCTCCCACAAACAATTCGCCAGCTACCCACCCTGGGCCTCACCGACCTACCGGGTTACAACGTCATGCTGTCTACGAAAACCTACTCAATAAACTGTGATGTGTTCGAGTGCACAACTGTGAAATACCTGGCAACCGACAGCGAGCCCCTTACTTCCTTTTCACAACCGCCTCCTGCCGTATCAGATTGCGCAGGTGAAATCGACAGCAGCTCTCAACGGTAACTCCAAGGTACTTTTTTCCCCAAACTGAACAACTCACTGAAGACCAGCAGCTGCCTTCGACTTTTTCCCTGGTGAATCTTTCTACAGATTTTTGACCAGTGCCAAAGCTGTTCTATAACAAACACAGAATCGAGTCTTTATGAAGCGCCCGGCTGGGTAAAAGCACATTAGACACAGAGAAGGCTGTGTGTGTGTTTGTGTATGAAGAGGATGAGAATAAAAGGGTGTGGAGCACATCTTTGTGCCTAAATTCTCCCAGAGTAAGTGTATGTCGGGCATGTGTGGTGTATGTGGATGCGAGCATGTGTGTAACCCTGCAGGTACGCGGTGTTCCGTGTGTCTTACGGCTTTAGGATCGTATAGTGAGGGAGTGGGAGTGTTGTGAGGGGGTGGGGTGGTGTGTCAGTGTGTGTGTGTTCAGGCGGAGGGGTGTGGGGAGGCTACATCACAGTCGTTCCAACTCCCGCCAGAGCCTCGTTGCCATGACTACAGCAGAACGGAAGCCTCCCTCGATATATCCTATTAGGGTCTTGGCGAGACTTGGAAGGAAAGATAGAAGGACAGAAAAGGAAAGGTACAAAAAGACACCACAACAAAGTGAAGGGGAAAGAGGAGTAATATTAATACATAAAATATTATGTTATGACTCCTAATGGGGAACTTCAGACTGTGAGATACCATCTGGCAAAGGGAATTGCCTGTTAATGATCACCCTTCTATTTCTTCATTCCGTCTTGTATATTTAGTAATGGGAAAAAATTCAAATTCCAAGTTCCAAAACATTGATTTAAAGAATGCTGATAAGTGGAATTGTCTTCAAAGAAATTATTTAGTTCTTTCCTGGTTTTAGATGCACACGGGATGCATATCCGCTGCATGCTGAACGTAAAAAGGGAAGTGCTCTTCAAAAACAAAATCTCAGTTTGATTGGCTGACTTGGTACAATTTATATCTCTCTGAAGGGAAAAAGTTTATAAGTTAAGTCGAGAGAATTTGTTAAAGTTTGCGAGGTTCATGGTAGAAAGTAAACAAAATTTATTCTAGAAAGCATTTGACTGGACGAAAAAAAATGTGCAGGGCTCTACGGTGCGACCATTTCAGTCGCATTTGTTTTTGCAATGTTGAGTAATGTATCACAGACATATCTCACGAAATCTTTTCATAAAGTTTACAGAGTGTAAATAGTGCAGTTGATTATAATGGAACTTCGTGAGACTGCGATGAACTAAGATGAGTGACAGCTTTTAATGATTTTTAAGGGATTCTGTAAATGAGACACTGATTAAATTTAACAGTTAAATAAACAAGAAGTTAATATTAAGTGACTTACACTGTCTGACTATAACACTGTTGCCTGATTTTGCTCTATTTCATCATCAAAAATAGTCTAAAACAAGTCAAAACTAAGCCGTTGTGCATCTCCATTCAAACGCAGAGTTGTTTCGTTTATGAATGAATGTTTGTTTTTAAACCAATCTAGTGAGTCAATGATTCAATTTCCCATTCGTAAATACTGTCACTTGCTTTATTTCTGAATGAATCAGCCGTTTGAACAAATCAAATGAATGATTCAGTAATTAAATAAGTGATTTGCCGCTGCCTACTGGCAGATTTAGTTTCATTTTTAAAATATCTTTTCAGTTATTTTCAGTTATCATTTAATATTTCTGTATTCAATATTTTGTGTTTAAAACAATAATCTCAACATGAATTTATGAATTTGATTTAACTCATGCCACCTCTGAGCCTCATTAAACATATGAAAATACACCTGCAAGCCACTTTTGTGTTCTTCTGTGCCACCTCTGTAGTACAAATTGATTTTGTTAATGCTGATTTCATTTGATTGGTAACTTATTCTTATTCTACTTGTTCTTATTCTGTTGTTTTAATTAGAAATTTTTTTTTTTATCAGATTTTTAAATTATTGTTTAGAAGGTGCTCCTGAAATTTTGATTGTGCTCCTAAATTTTTAAGTTAGGAGCACAAGTGCTTCTAAAAAGAAAAGTAAGTGTAGGGCTCTGATGTGATTTTTGGTCTGTTTTCCCAGAAGAAAACTAAATTTTCAACGAATGTCAGTAAAGGATGCCTCAAAGCAGATATGGACTAAAAACCACAAAATTATATTCTATTTAAATTTTATTAGCATGATGTGAACAATTCATCCATGCATATGCTTTATTTAAAAAAATAACCTCATAATTTTTACTTAAAATGTCATAACTATCATAACTTGATCTTCTGGTGAAACAACTTCCTTCTAATGACACATGCTGGACTTTTCCAGTCATTTAATTTGCATAAACCCCCCCTTCCGTTCCTGCAATCAACTGCAAGCTCACATTCACACCTTCCTCCCTCCAATCAACAAACAATGTATACAACCAAGCCCCCACCCTAATTTTCTTTTTTAACAATCCAGTTCACTCAGATGTGATATAAAAGAAAAGATCTGTCTAATATAAGTCTGCAAATATTGCATGCTTTTGTAGAATAAATGTTGCCTAAACATTTAGATACGCCCTGGCCTTATCCAAAATGAGGAGATCCAAGTTCACCCAGTCTAGAGGAATCCTGAGGTCCACTGACTTCATTTTCGTGACACTGCAACCACACCCCTTTCCAATAACTTCAAGCTTCATACTCTCCATCCCACTACGAAGTTCAACCCCCGCACACACATATGCCACATTACAAAAGCTCACTCACCACCATACACTCCACCTCCTCTGGCTCCGGCTTGATTTGTATGGATGGCATCTCCTCAACAGGCTCAGAGGTGGCTGCAGTGGATTTCTTCGGACTCGTCTGACACTGCGAAGGAGAAACAAAGAACACTTAAGAGCTAATCAGAGTGTCAAGTTGTAGTCTTACCAACATGAGTTAGCAGAATGCTAACCTCCAAGCAAGCGACCTGAGTTCAGAATTGAATTTAGTAGAGCAAGATGGAAAAGTTACCATGAAGCTACAGACAGAGAGTTAATGATCCTCACCAGACTATTGTGAGAAGAGTAAAAAGACAGTTAGTCTCTCTCAAGTTAGTTGGGGGAGGAGGAAACAAAAGAGGTGATGCGTGGAAATCAAGTACAGGTCAATCAAATGTGGGGGGGGTGTATCAAAGAAGAGAAAGGCAAAAAAGGCCTAGACTATACTAAAGATACTTTAGATATTAACATCTACAGTACCTAAATGACAAAGGTGTACAAAACAGAAGATTAGAGGAGGAAAAGATGCTTCTAAAGACTGACCAGCTGGAGAAAGACAAGAAGAGAAAAAGAGTGAACCAGCAGGGAGGAGTAGTCAGCAATCCTGCGTCGCCTCCCTCTTTGAGCCAAGCAGAGTCACACCCAATTCTTTAAGACCGAATAGCAGGAGAAGGGCCAGTCTCACAGAGTAGAGCAGCAGTATTAGTGGAGGGAGAGAGAGAGAGAGAGAGAGAGGGAGAAATGTGGTAATGCTTAGGCATGGGGGTGGGAGTTGGGGTCATGTGACCCAGATGCAGTAGATTCCACAAAGAGGTGTGGCCCCCCATAAGCTGGGGTGTGGCCGCCCTCAATGTGCCCCTCCTCCCAACCTGGCACGGACACACGGTGAACACATGCACTGTGAACAAACATATATGCATTCCTTTTGATGGCTAATGTTGTCTGAGATGGCGGGTAAACACTAGTGTTACCCAACGCTTCATACAAACTAAATGTGAGCAAGAACGTCTGTAAAAGTGGCTTTGGTAAGTATATATATATATAAATATATATATATATATATAATACTGTGATACTTGCAATAGGAACTGTCACATTTAAGACAAATGATAGGCTGGCAAGTAAATAAGAACCACAAATAAATGGTAAATTTCTAATGTGCACTAAATAGTGTACCCATAAAAAGTTCTCTCAGCCAATGAAATTGGGGGATGGGTCTCTGCAGGGGGATAGGACCCTAAACCACACATCTTTTCACCATCCATTAAGGAGTCCTAAAAAAGGCTGAAGACCTTTGTCCTGGAAATGTTATCATCAGTTTACCTATGATGCCTCAAGGTTTTTCCGTTAACTTTCAAACTCTAATTGGCAACATAACTATATAAAATTCATTGCATAGATCCATCAAGATGAAAATATGATGCATGCTTATGTTTCCGTTTTAGCTGCAGCTAGACTTGGGGAATGAGACTCACAATGATCATCTTCAATATGCAAGAAAAATCACTGCAAAATAATACCAATGTTAACAACTTTAAAGGATAAACGTGCATAAATATTATCTTTTAATTTAAGCGTATAATGTTAAATACAGTTTCCTGGCAGGTAAGTCTTTATCCTAATTCACCCATGGCTGCCAGAAAGTGACTTTTGGACTCTGTCTGCAAGTTATGCACACAAGGCTGGCTCCAGCAATATGGAAGTATGCGAGCACTTCAATGATTGAGAGTAGTATTCGCCCACTAGCAAATCCTTCGGAGAGATGATGATGTATATCGTCGAGGAAGCATTACCAGAGTATGTGTGTATATATGTGTGTGTAGAGGCTCCCCTGGGAGCTTGCGCTGTGGGTAGTTCCAGGAATAAAAGAGGGTGGGGTGGGTGTGACCCCAGTCCCTCTATGCCCCAGCAGGAAGTTATGGAGAGAGGAGGGGGGTTCTCATTACTGAGAGAGGGAACATCGAGGATTAGAAAGAGGAAAGCACAAAGTAGAGAGGAAAGAACGAAAGAACAGGGAAGATGTGAAGAAGAGAGGGAACGATTGGGGGTGGAGGGGGAGTGGAAGAGAGAACCATCACAATCTGGGTCATGGCTTTCTCTCTCACTCAGTAGCTCCCAAGCCCCCGTGGCAACCAGTCCCCGCCCCAGTGCGGCGTGGGTAGAGTGGCCGTCTGGGACTGCATAGCTCACCACGCAGGCCCTTCTGTCCATCCCTTCTTCTCCAAAGAGTTATACTTTGGTAGAAATTCTATTGGAACCTAACAATCCTCATTGCGTTTAGCATTTTAAGATGTACCGAAACAAAAAACAAAAAACAAAAAAATGTTGGGGCAACTAAGTGCAAAATGCCAAAGAAGCAAGTAAGCCACACCAGATTTATTGACCGTTGCATTTGTTGCAGAAACAGTTAGCAGTACAAACCCAGCCCTAATGCCATGACATATAATATCCCTTGGGCACTTCATCAGGGGCTTCCCAGGCTCGAATCGCAGTTTTTTCAAACCCGAGACACCTAAGGTCAGCAGAACCTTGTTGCTCTTTGAGAATGTTACTCTGGGATTTACTTGGACCAGAAGAGGCTAAACTCATAATGCGTGAGGCCCTGAGAAGGAAGTAGGACTTCAGCTCTGAAGGGCCGAAAGGGTGTTCAAAGCCGTGTGTTGCACAATCGTGTAACACGAGATTAGACGTTGGCTCGTGCTCCATACCACAGCTAGGCCCAACTGGACCCCCCTAGGAGGAGTGGTTGAAAGGGTGCGGGAGAAGTACTTGCAGAGGGGGCAGGGAGGTGTGGGCTGTTCTCTGAGCGGTATGGGACAGTTTTCCTAGCAGCAGGGAGGAAAGGCAGGGCCTCTCCACCTCCCCTGCTGTTGTGTAGCTAGTTTCTCTGACCGCTGTAAGTACACAAGTAAAACCTTTGCCCAAATTCCAAAGTGCAGGAGCTGCCCCAATCTAGGACCTTGTCCTTTCATTGGATCATTGAGGCAAATGGAGGTGGGAGGAAACCATTCCAAGTTCGAGAGGAGATGTGTTGACTCCATGTCCACAGTTGTTCCTTTTTCCATCACATAGCCACCATATCCTAACATTGTATTCCAAAATAATACCACTGCACCAACTAGTGTTATTGTAGATACTCACCCAACCAGACCTTGAACAATGAGGATTCAATAAATTAAATTATCAACTTTCAATCTAACTACGTTATTAACTCTTGTTTCAGGTTCACTCTGGCCTACATTAAGTATCATATGAAAGCTCACCAAACAAATAAATAGCAGGGTACTGGGTTGTTTTAGCCTAGGGAGAATTCTGCACATAAATATTCACACATATTGGTCTACAGTGTAGCACAATGGTCCATAAGGCCAAATAAAGAAAAAAGAAAAATAGATCAGCTTTGTTCTCATCTCATATAGAGTAAACACAAAATATATGACAGCAAAAACTGAATTGAGATCAGATTTTGTGACATGGTGCACAGCAAAGCTTGAGAATACAAAGGTATTAGGGATGTAACGATATTCTCAATATTGTGGTATCGCGATAGCAAAATTGCCTTGATATTATCACGGTCACATGACGATATAAAACGATAGAGATCTTCGGGGCAAAAAGTGTAGTTTTTAAAATATTCTAACATAAAAGATTTTTAATGTTGTGTTTTGGGCCATTATGCTTTGGTCTCTGTCAAAAGAACTAAAACCCAAAGCGCAATATGGCTTAATCCTTTCATCGAACCTGTTGCGCTTCGTTGCGCTTTACAGTGAATGCAGTGAACTGGTTTATTGCATGTGCTGTGAGTTTAGCGTGTGTTTGGGAATCCAACGGCCACCTTTTATGCTTTATTTTCACATTAGATGATTACAGCATTTCACTAGATTTGTAGTGAGACTTGTTTTTGTAAGCTTGTTTTCACTGACACTAGAGTTTTCCATCAAAATAAAAGCTCTACTGCTGTTTCTGTCAAAATAAAAGCTTAAAAGTGCAGTATGAACTGCTGACAGCAACTGATTTAAATGGGCAATGTTTCTGCAGTCCAAATTCAAAATATCTCTTTCAAGTGTAGAAATTAGGAAAGTAGTACTGTAATTTTCCTACTGTAGCGTGAAGCAAAAATACCTGTGAAATATGCATTTTCATTTATTTTTCAGTGCAACTGTTTTACAATATATGGCTAATACTGTCATAGGAATAGCAATATAAAATTGTTATTATATTCTAATTTGTTTGGCTTCTAAGACACCAGTGTGAATGTAATTTAGACTGAGACGATATAATTCGCGATATAATTTTCCTCGATAAAACGATATGAAAAGTTCGATAAATGTTCGATATCATTTTTATGTGCCAAAAGCGGAACGAAATAGCGCGACTCATTTGAATCGCAACACACGCACCGTTTATCCGCTCGGACCAAAGTTTAAACTGCGGCGCTGCGCGAGCTCACTAGAGAAGATGCATTTATCTAGATGCGGCACGGACGCGCCTGGAAAAACCGAGCGCGTCGCCACCGCGTCGCTTCCGTAATGAGCGTAGCTGCCGCGCGCCTACATTTGAAATAACAAACTTGAACGCGCAAAAGACGCGATATGTGAACAGCTCCGTCACGCGAGCACTAAACAGTGCTGTGAGATCCAGTGTGAAACACTTGAATTCAGCGATGAACACAAATGGCTCTGTGATTCAAACTAATTTAAAGCTGTGTGCAGTGAGACAGTAAGAAGGGTTTTCAATCTACACATCGCCATCATTTACCATGGATTTACTGTAGTAACACTCACTGCACCATGGTATTGTGGCAGCAATGTGGGATATTCGCATTTAATTTTATTACAGGAATAATGGTATATAATTATAGTATGTGTGTATTTGTGATTAAGCTATAGCATGTGTGCATTTATAGTGAATGTTTTTAGACTACCGTTTTTCATACAAATAGGTTACCTATAAAACCATGTAGTTATATTTTTACCATGGTATTGAGGTACCATTATGTGCGGTTTAAACTGTGTTTATCATGATTTAAAATGTATGCTTGCTACTATGGGAGACCAATGCTTAAAAAAAAAAAAAAAAAAAAAACTTTTAACAAGTTACTGATTGATAATGTACAAAAAAGAATTACATCTGCATCCTCAAGCTACTATCAAATGAGCATTTCTAAGAGACAAAAAAAGTGATATTATTATTATTATTATTATTATTATCATCATTATCAGACAACCCAAACCCTGTCTTTTGATTTGAAACAATATAGGTACAAGTCAGTCCAAGTCTTCATTTTTTTATTTTATTTTTTTAAATATCGCAATAAATATCATATTGTGGACTTCATATTGTGTTATTATCGTATTGTTAGATTTTGCTCATGAAAAAATCATTGCTTACCTCAGTGTGAAGATGCCTGGCTAACATATTCTGAATTACTTGGCAAAAATATTGTTTTTACAACAGGTGTGTACACCTATATGCATCAAAACAATGTTGACTCATGTAGCATACCGATTTCTGGCCAATAAAATTAGCATTAGCAAGTAGCAAAGCACATATATAAGCATAAGCTACATAAGTTAAAAGCTATTTATATATAACATAGAAAGAACCCTAATGTTTGTTCCATCCTGGAGGGTAAACTGTGCTTTTTTAAGCAATTTCATCAGGTCTTTAAATGTAAATTCCTCTCTCCTTTCTCAAAAATGTTTCTGTGAATAGTTTTCTGTGCTTGCTTTTGGTCTTAGACGTTTCTCCACTGTCATCTTTATGTAAAGTAAGAGTATCTAAGCACCCATCTTTGTTTTCTAGAATGCAAGCTCTTCCTACATGTAAAAACTCTGAGCAGTTGTCATTTTTGACAAGTCTATTTCATCTAATTCCTGTAAGCTGTAAAATACGTTGTGGTTTTAGGGTGAAGTGAACCAACCTCTAAGGGAGTAACTGACTGACAAGTAAACTTACTTTGTCATTGCTTTTCTCAGAGGCACTCCACTAACTCCATGCACTGCCAAATAAGGTGTTCGAGGACCAACTACGAAAACAAATGAGATGTTCCTTTAGTGTTCATGGAAGAAGACAGCCTCTCCAGCACTTGGGGGGGATACTACTCTTTTGTCAAGAAAATAAGGTCTCTGGTTGTGTATGCATGTGCAGATCCATGTGTACGTGTACATGTTTGCCGCTGCTGTTTAAATATGTCAGAACAGCGTAATTTTAATGCAGTCTGTTGGGGCCTGGGGCACATCTTGTTCTGTGTACCAGCCAGTGCTGTCACCGCGTCCCTCCATGTAATCAACTCATCGGTCCAAAAGCAAAAGAGGAGAAAGAAAAAGAGTGAGAGGGAGAGAGAAAGGAAAAGAGAAAAGAGGCAGAAGGGGAGGATACACATGTAAGGTCACAGCTGCATGGGGTGTGTGAGGGGGATGAGCAGGCAGAGAGTTTGGTGACACACACAGAGCACAGGCTGTGGTGCAAGGACTCTGTCCTACCCTCTGGTTCTTTCCGTTAGCCTCTTAAAGGTACAAGCCCTCCCTTTGGCCAAAGACCACCCTGTGTGTCAGGCTTCTCTCTTTAAAGCACTATGCCTTTAGAAGCACTGCTGTGGTACCAGTGATAGTTTCAGATGGTATTACAAGAGCACTTTGATATTAGTCTAGGGTTTGGCACACTTTGCAGTTTATTTTAGAATCACTGCATACTAAAGGTGGTGTCACATTAGTGAAATTTCTGCAAAAGTTTGCAGGCAAGAAAACGTAGTGATGTATGAAGCACAGCTCACATAGAAGTCAGTTTTAATCCAAGCAGCTTTCGCTGTTGGTCAGTGTGGCGCAATTACAAATTTGAACCAGTCGCAAAATCGGCATGGGGAGACACGTTGCAGTCACACAAAATTTCTGATCGTATGGATTCCTACTAAAAAGACTAGATTTCCACGGTAAATGTCACTGCTGTAATATAAAATCTGTTCAGCAGAATTTTGCAGTGCAGAAAATGCAAAATCCTGTTGCTTTTGGGTCAACACATGGGTAGGGATGTAACAGTATGAAAATTTCCTATCACGATTATAGTGACCAAAATTATCACGTATTATCACAGTATTTATAAAATGTGCTGGAAATGTTTAAAAAGTACTGACACATAAATCACTTCACCAAGTTTTACATTTAAAATCAACAAACAACAAATAAAATGACTTTTTGTTTGCCTAATCAGTAAAACAATAACAGTACCAATGATGTCCGGATGTTAAATGGCAACATGACTGACAACTTACATGGCACATTCAAATATCTAATGTAAATGATCAAATACAGCTTTGAAAACGTTTCATAAAAGGTCAACTTCACATTTCAGGCTTTAAATAAAGAAATGGGTTAAGTCAAAAAGATAACTGATTAATAAATGATTATATGTATCTGCTCCATAAATCTAGATAACTTATCTAAATTGTTTTAATGTGTAGAATCCACATATGTTTGTTTTCATCAACTGGTCAAAATATAAACTACAGCAGGTCATGCAAATTCGGTCTGTTTTTTGGCAAGACAAAAACTGCACACAAGCTGCAAGTAAATGTAAGTCTCTGTAAATGCACTGTATGACACTAGATGGCGCTTATGGAAAAGCTGAATTACAGCTGTTTCACGTGAGCTCTACTTTAGATATTACATGGAGTGAAGATGAAAACAAGATGCCATCCAATCTTTTCTGAAGACAGTCAGAACCCTCAGAGGCACATTAATATAATTAATTCGTTCATATTCATTTCATTTGTATAATTCCCGATTTATGTTTCTGCCGGTGAGTGCACAACCCCCAATTGCGAAGTGAAATGCACGGACTGCAAATACATTAGTTACCAAATACAAACATTCTTTCTATGAGGACTGCGCTTCACTAAAAAAAAAGATTTAATAAATACCTCTTTACAATAAGCACTTATTCGTGCCTACATAGAACAAAGTTGGAGGCCGTGTTTTTCCGTGGGTGCTCGATCATTTCCGTGGGCATCGGCGCCTATGCTATTAGCACCCTTTTAAAACATCTCAGCTTTTCAGCCGTCTCTTCACACAAAGTGAAACTACTGTGCATGCTGTGTGTGAATGAGACTGTTACTTAAAACTGTGCTTTATGCTGCACAGTATTTATTTATCATCAGTTGTTCAAATCGCGGTAATCGAATACGGTTATAGTGATAATTAAAATAGCAAACAGTAATACTGACAGTGGGGAATTTTATCATGATTTATCAAACCGGTAATTGTTACATCCCTACATGGGTAATGATTACAAAAATATCAAGTCTTTAGATTCAGCAATGCATCACCCCAAAGCAGAGACTTGGAGACTGGCCTTGAGTGAAGCCTCTTCTCTTGGCTGCCTACAACTCCACCCTTCCTCTTCAGTGAGATGTGTGAGACAGCGTCGTGTCACCCTCACACACACACAAGTCGTGGTGGAACAAAAGGGCTGTGTGCAACAAGAAGGGCCCTGCCTCGGAAGAGTCTGCTGGGGGATGAAATGAGAAAAAGCAAGCAGCGAAAAGAGAAACGGAAGAGTTTTTGAGGTGAGAGTTGAGACCAATGTAAGAATCACTGTAAGAATCACCTGCATAGGTCAAGGCCAACTCAATAGCTGTAGTAGGAGACACAGGAATTGGAACGTAATCAAAGTTTTACTATAAGTTGATACTTTGCAATCTTACATGACACTTGTAGTGTTCCTAAGTCATTTTGATGAATTCTGGTTTGCTCATCACACAAATCAAAGCCTGAACATCTCCAGAGTAGCTCTTAAATCAAACACGGCACCATGCTCCGATCAACCAGGTTCTGATGACTATCTGCTTATAATTGCTCCTTTTGATTTGATGTGATTGGTGAGCTCTGGCATTAAGCATAGTAGGCTCTTTCCTTATAAGCCTATCTGTCTGAATATAATATGTGACCCTGGACCACAAAAACAGGCATAATTTTATTGAAATTGAGAACGTAATGGAACCTGATCTTTACTTAATATCCTAATGATTTTTGTCATTTAAAAAAAAATGTGTGTAAAAAAATGTTTTTTTTTTTTCTCTCTCTCTCTCTATATACACACACACACACACACACACACATATAAATATATATATATATATATATATATATATATATATATATATATATATATATATATAATTTAATCAAAATACAGTAAAAACAGTTATGTTATAAAATGCTATCACATAAAAATAAAAATGTAATTTATTCATATACTCCAATCTGGAAGTGTCACATGATCCTTCAGAAATCATTTTAATATGCTGATTCGGTGCTCAAGAAACATTTCTTATTTTTATTATTATTATCAATGTTGAAAACAGTTGTGCTGCTTCATATTTTTGTGTAAATCATGACACAAATTCTTTGATAAATACAATTTTTTACAATTCTTTGATAATTAGAAATTTCAAGAAGAGAAAGTAAATAAACTGAAAGTACAAAAATATTTTATACAATTATTTTTACTATCAATTTTTATCTATTTAATGTATCTTTGCTGAATAAGAGTATTACGTATAAAGTATTAAGAGCATGTAATGGAAAAATCTGATTAGAACATGTCTATTAATAATGCTACAAGATAAAAAGAACACTTCAGATAGACCATGTGATCAGCGATTGGTACTTCTTCCAATGAAAAAAATCCAGATCAGAGCACCATTACACACCCTTAAACTCTTACCCTTACATTTCAGCAAAAGCAAAAGCAATCATAATTTCAGGATATTTGCAATATAGTTCTACTTTCTCTTTGAAGCTTGACATAGTGGTCACAAAAAAGTTCTTCAGAATTCTTCTTTTGTGTTCCCCTTAAAATCAACATGAGGAAGAGTAAACAATGACATAACACTCATTTTTGGGTGTACTGTTTCTTTAAGAATACCCACGGTGATGGCTGGGAGTGTATATTGGCTGTGAATAAATTCAAACAAACGCACACGTAGGACTTTCTCTTTATGGCTGGCACAGTCACCATAGCAGTGAACTTGGCCTTATCTCACCACACCCTTCTGACGCAAACTCTGCTGCTACTTCCCATAGCCCTCCCCACCCTAAAACACACGCTCACACACTCACACACAATAGTCCTAACATGCTCATTCCTTCACCTCCAGCTCTTTTACTCAAAAAAAGAAAGGTCTGTCCAGCATACGTGGAGAAATTAAATTTCCTCACATGATGCTGTAGCTTTGCTAATGTGATGCAAACCTCAATGTCTCAAGCCATTCAGTGTCCGTGAAGCAGATGAGCACCCAAGACAGGAAGGAAGAAGTTTCTCTCTCTTTCTAAAAGGCAGCTCATCTCTGCTGCAGAGCTGCGCCGAGAGAAAAACATCAAGAGAGATAGGGTGATGTCAACTTTAAAGGCACAGGGGCAAACTGCAATTCCTAAGAACACACCTGAGCACATAGTCTACACTTCCCTGGAAGAATGTACACGTTTTACGCCTCGCTCCTTATAATTAAGCTGCAGTAAAAGGCTAATGCAAATGTCCAGCATTTGCATATGCTTAAAGGGGGATACAGGAACAAAGGTTCGACTCTAGTTTTCCAAATCACGTAATTTTCACATTCTGAGCAATGGCTTGCATGCTGTTTCCAACATCAATAGTCTCACACACACATTGAGACACACCCTCCCCACCCTGAGCACCCCACCCCCGCTCCCTCTTTTTCATTGCAGACAGTTTGGCAGAACTGCAGGGGTTGCTATGGGGACGGGATTCTTTCCCTGGTTAATGATTGTGCCGCAATGGTAGGGGGTCATTCTGTCACATCGCCTCTAATCTGGGGAGACATGGACAATATCCTTACAGTTCCATACCACACACACAAACACACCCCAGAGCCCCCACTCATCCAAAACCTCACCTCTAACTTGGCTTACTTCCTTTAGGTCTGGGAGCTAAACCACAGTACGTTGCACGTCCCCTTTAACCTCTCGCTTACAAGTCTCATTTTCCCTCCAGCCAGTACGCTGGTGCCTCACTTCCTCTGCTCTCTCGGACAACCGAATCCTCCTCAGGCTGCTCTCAAAGTAAAAAAAAAGATCTGATTGTATCTGAGGTGCATTAGTTTCTTCTGCCACGAGGATACATACATAACCTCTAAAAAAAGAAGAGCCCCAAAAAGTCCTGCACATGAATGCACTGAAGCAGAACAAAATGAAAATTTGGCATGCACCAATACCAGTTCTTCCAAAATGAGTACGATACGGATACTTTCATTTTTGGTACTTGCAATTACCAATACCTGTATTTTCATTGCATTTGTAATTTCTTTTTTTAAAAATTGGGTGGAGAAACTAAAAGTATATGAGTCATTTCACATTGGTATCAGTGCATCCCTATTTACTTTCAGAATTTGTGTTAAAGAAACAGTTCACACAAAAATAAAAATTCTGTCATTGATTACTCACCCTCATATCCTTTCAAACCCATAAGACCTTTGTTCATCTTCTGAACACAAATTGAGATATTTTTGATGAAATCCAAGTGCTTTCTAAAACTGCATAGACAGCTTCGCTCAAGGCCCAGAAAGGTAGTAAGGACATCGTTAAAATAGTCCATGTGGCATCTAGGGCTGGCGATATGGCGAAAAAATAAAATCTCAATTTTTTTCAGAACGTTTGACCGATTCTCATTTTTTTTTAACTAGTCACCTTGAAAATGTAACTACAACATGATTCGAAGTAACTGTTTCTTTATTAACCCTCTAGTTAAAGAAAATTCTATTCCAAGTGCACCACACATAAAGTTGTCAACATGATGCAAATGTTAAACAAATCACTTGTTAAATATCTTTGCAGAAAAGATGCATGGACTACAACTACATCTTTTACAAACTTGTCTTGTACATATTATATGTTCAAAAATAATAAGACGAAAATGCTTTAAAAAAATAAATAAATAAATAAATTCTCAAAAGTCATTCAAATTCAAAATGACTAAAGGTACAACACCAGTAGACTATTATTAACTATAAATGTGACCCTGGACCACAAAACCAGTCTTAAGTAGCACGGATACATTTTTAACAATAGCCAAAAATACATATGGGTCAAAATTATTAATTTTTCTTTTATGCCAAAAATCTTTAGGATATTAAGTAAAGATCATGTTCCATGAAGATATTTTGTAAATTTCCTACCATAAATATATCAAAACTTAATTTTTGAGTAGTAACATGCATTGCTAAGAACTTCATCTGGACAATTTTAAAGGTGATCTTCTCAATATTTATCTCAATATTACAGTATTTGCACCCTCAGATTCCAGATTTTCAAATAGTTTTATCTCGGCCAAATATTGTCCTATCCTAACAAACCATCAGTTGAAAGCTTATTTATTCAGCTTTCAAATGATGTATAAATCAGACTGTCACCATAATGCAAACATGAAATATCAGACATACAGTAGTTCTTCATAGTTTTTTTTTTTATTCGATTGTGCTGCTTTTCCGTTGTCTTTTCTATGTAAACCATTTCGGCGGTTGCATTCGTGTTTTGCAGTGTCTCATGCATGTGACGTGGCGCTAAAGTCAAAAGAAGTTCACTCCCATCTTCTTGAATGTTTTTCCTATTCCACTGCCCGCGTCACATCTTTGTCAACACAAAAATGCATTCTGTATGAATGGCGCCTAGCGATATGAGCACATCACATGTGAGTGGTTAATCACATGCACTGATATGCGGTTGGATTGTTCTTTTCTCTTTACTGTTATCACTGGCATATTGTCACAGTGTCTAATTCTAATGTTTGGTAATATTTCTACTTAAAATCTCGATTCCTCGATTTCTAAAAAATGAAATTGTGGCAAAACGAAAATTAATATATAAAATTGGGAAATAAATAAATAAATAAATTAAAAAAAAAAATAAAAATCACCCAGCCCTATCAGTGATTCAACTGTAATGTTATGAAGCTACGAGAATACATTTTGTGCGCAAAGAAAACAAAAATAACTTTATTCAACAATTTATTTTCTTTCGCGTCTTCGCCGTGCATTCAGGAGAGTACTACGACGCATGCTGGTCATATTGTGTTATTATTGAAAAGACAAAATCATTTCAAAAATAATATGTTTCTTCTCTAAAATGACACCACCAAACCCTCTTAATTTTCATATTTCATGATTCACCACTTTCAACCTTTCAGGATCCAATCAAAGTCCCACCCTACTTTTCTCACTGAATATCCTGTTTAACTTGGAAATGTGTCACATTACAGATGTAAAATGGGTTGTGAACTCTTCAACGCAGTGTTAAAAGTTGAGGACCAAAAACATAACCTCAAATTTGCCCACTTTGCTCACTAACTTGATACTGAGGCCTTTCAGAACCGTGTGCTCAGTCAGTGAGCTAAAAATTGTGGATATTAGTATAAAATATAGACTTATCAGAAACCGAGATGACAAGAAACAGAACAGAATGAAAGGGCAGATGGTAATATTGAAGTCAATGGTCCTAAAATTGTCATTTTTCAGAGCTCAAGCTAGGCCTAGATTATTGCATTTAGTGAACTGTCATTTCTACAGATGGCATAGAGGGCTGATTCATTTGCAGTTTCCTCGAGAATATACAATTTCCTTTTCTTAAGAATGTAAAAAAGCTTGAAACCCTCATAAAAAGCTCTCAGCATGGTAAAGAATTGAGCTTTTTATGACGCTGTTCAGAAACATGTAATATGTTAACACGTACAAAAATGTGAATGCATTTTTTAATTAAACCCAAAGTACTTAGTTTTTTTATGCATTCACAAGGGTATGCATACAGTGGACAGGATGCAAATTTCATCATCAGCACAGCTACATTTTTTTTATGACCTAATTAATTAGTCCACAAGTTGCCAACAAGTGGCCCAGCCTGTTTTTTCACAGACAGAAAAGAAATGGAGGCAGCAAAACAACAACAACAACTGGAAATGCAACAACTGTGTGAGGGGGTAAAGAAACACATGCAACTCTTAAAAAAGACATTTTATCGCTTATAACTTCTGGAAAGAAATATAGCAGACACTGGACAAGGATGGAATTTTGTGTGCATGCTATCAAATGCAATAAGTTGAAGGAATGGATGTATATGTTCAACATTTCTTTTTAAAAAAAGTGGCTTAACTGTGGTCTTCAGGCAGAAGTAGACATTAAGTCTGATTCCCAACAGATCTACAGGTGTATGTTGTTGACTCCAGGCCGTAGGGTGTTAGAATATAAAGGGATTTTACACCTGACTTAATTGTGAGTCTTTTATGGATCACTAATACAAGGTGATAAAAGACAAGCTGGACTGTCCCACCTGTATGTGTATTCACACACTGTATTCAGAATAAGGCCTAAACTGAAGGTGCCAGTGGCACAATATCCTAGTGTCAGCCCCTCTAACTTCCTATGGTTAGCATTTTTGAGAAAAGTGTGGTGAGAAAGTGGGCGAGGGCAATGGTCAGCAAAGCATGTGATGTTGAGGCATTATCAGCCATGTTGTTGACTTACCTCAAATATCTAATGAGGAAGTGTCCTACCTCATATGATACAGATTCAAGTTTATACAAAACAGAACACTGACTAATTTGTGCTGCACTTTTAGAGCTAAGCTTTAGGACAGGTTAAGGGTGTGACGCCAAAAGTGCAGTCAATAACACGAGAGGCGATTTAAGACAGGGAGTGTGAGGAACTGCTAGGCGTGCACTGCTGCCACCCTGCAAAAACACAACCTCAGTCACACCCAGGGCCGACTGCACCCTTCTCCTAAAAATAACTGTGCTCTAGGACGGTGGCAGTCCCTAACTGTCTCAACTCCTAAAAACAGATGCACTTTACATCACCCCCACCGGCTCGTTGGCATGATCAGTTTGCCAATGGATGCCTCAATGTATAACACCCTCCTGAAGCGATGTCACGCTGACAAAACCCAAAGGATGAGACCTGCAGAAGGTAGCTGAGTGTTTAACCACTTTGACCAAAGTTTGTCCATAGATGTTAATGATTACCAGCTGTCTGGCACACCCAGAGCACTCTCTGTTCCTCCAATGATAATGCCTCAGTCCACTCACCTCCCTGACTCCGTCAATAACAGCTCACGCAGGAGACTCTGCTCCCAAGAATGAGTTCAGCCGCAGAATATGCCGTATTAAAGGCAAAAAGTGGTGTACAATTACATTAATTAGGTCTAACAGGTAGCTCTACAGAGGTAGAGATGCAATAGACCTCAGTCAGCTTAGACGCCACGCTGAATTTAATGCGGGTGAAATGAGGCTGTGCGGGATAGAAACACGTTCCATCAGCTAAACAATCAGTATAGTGTTTAAAAACAGTACAGTCCATTGAATACACTGTACGCCTATCCCTTACAGCCTTGTTTTCATTCCTGTCAAAAATTAAATATGGTGGTAGTATCCTGACTAAGGTCTATATCCTTAAATTGTGCCTTTGTAGGAATGAATCAAAATGGCAAGATATTTTGCCAATGTAATCATATGTAACAAGCGTAATGTTTACAAATATTTTGTGCAAAAATATATATAGAAAAATAAATGAATAAATAAATTATATATATATATATATATATATATATATATATATATATATATATATATATATATATTTTTTTTTTTTTTTTTTTTTTTTTTTTTTGTTAAATTAAATATAATATTATATAAAGTAAATTAATAATTACATTATTAATTGTGACCCTGGACCACAAAACCAGTCATATTTTTGGAAATTGGGTTTTATACATCATCTGAAAGCTGTTTTCCATTGATGTGTGTTAGGATAGGAATATTTGGCAGAGATTAAACTATATAAAAAAAAAAAACTGAATTCCCCTTTGCCTAAGAAAATCACCTTTAAAGTTATCCAAATGAAGTTCTTAGCAATTACTAATCCAAAATATCTATATTTTGTGATACATTTACAGTAGGAAATTTACAAAATATCTTAATGGAAAATGATCTTTACTTAATATTCTAATGATTTTTGGCATAAAAGAAAATTTGATCATTTTGACCCATACAATGTATTGTTAGCTCTATTGCTACAAATATACCCGTGCTACTTACAACAGGTTTTGTGGTCCAGGCTCACATTTGTTTCTGAATAGTGACCAGTGTCTGGGCCATCAGTGTTTACTCTGCGAACCAATTTCTGAAAGACGACCAACCAATCAAATCGCAAAATATATATTTTGCAACATATATGCACATCTTTAAATATCTCTAGATATCAGTGTAACCCATTAAAAGTTCTAGTACATACTTTCGTGCAGCAAAAACAAATGAAACACAATTATGCACACTACAAATGTGACCCCCTCCTTACTTGGCATCATGGGATGTTCATGACAGTTTTCAGCAGCCTACAGTCCTAATTGAGCACAACCAGCTGCAGTCTCTTTTTAGACAACACACACTGATATTTAGCCCTTTAACAACTGAAAGGTGATGACAAAAGGCAAAAGCATGTAGCATTATTAGGGCAGCGTCAACATAAGAGAATTTCTTCATCCCATGCAAATGCAAGGCTGCTGCCCCTTTAAGAAAGCAGCTAAGATGGTGTCTCTCCAGCGAGCTGCATTCGGCGCGCTTCCTTCCTGCCTTCGCCGCTTTAAAACAGCACTGCAGATAAGCGACGACTCTGACAGATGTGCCACACACTGACTTTGTTGCACAAGTATTTCAAATGCAGCCGCGTTATCGTTAGGAGGCTTTCCGATAAGCACGGGCTCAGAGCCGCATGCACAGGAGTGAAGTAATCAGCCAGCAGCTCAGATATTATCGGCTCATTACGGTTAACGGCGAGCAAAGCGAAACCGGGTAACTGCTCATAGATGAGGAACTCAGGCGGAGTCCTGCAGAATGGAAACCGGACAGCGACAGCCGTCAAAAGCCACCGGCTACGGTGCAAATGAGTCGATAGCGAACGATAAACGGACTTACTTTTTTGTTCCGAGTCTCCGTGTGCATCTCGGTATCTAAGCGGCGGTGAAGGGGTGGAGTGGAGGGGGGGTCGATCGGATCGGGCGGGGTGATATTTGAATAACACTGAGCTCAATGTCAGTTTTTCCACCTCAGTATTAGAGGAGAAAGGTGCGCTCGTTGCCTCGGCGGATCACAGAAATCATATCCCCGGCGTCGAGAAATAAACCCTCTTTCCGTCGCCCCGGTCGTCTTTCACTGTGTGTTTGTTGCCTGTTTCAGGGTTGGGCTCGAGCTGTGAGTCTCTCCTCCGCCTCTCCCTGCTGCTGACCCCACCCTGCGTCCCCACCCCTTCACTGTGTCAATCACAGCCGCTGTGTGTGTGCTTGTGTGTGCAGCCCGAACCAGCAGCGGCGCCCAACGCGCCACCACGATAATAGAACCTCAGAATCATCATCATCGCACCCTGTGTCACCTAACCTAATGACGTAAAGTGGCACCGGATGTTCAGAGCTGCTCAACTATTGTGGTCTTTTTGCATGAGCTAGAAATGATGTCCCATATGTGTTTTCATTGTTTGCCTTGACTTTTGGCTTGTAACTGAGTGTGGAAGGTTACCTAGCTATAATTTGGAGACAAAAATGCCCCTAAAGTAAGCTAAAGCATACAAAAACTTTTAAAACAATGAGTGTTTTTTTATATTTTTTTTTTAGTAGGGCTGTCAAACGATTAATCACATCCAAAAGAAAAGTTTGTTTACATACTATATGTGTGTGTACTGTGTGTATTTATTATATAGAAATACACACACATCTAAATATTAAGGAAAAATATTTTAATTATATATACAATATTTGCATTTATAAATAATCTACATTATATACAAGTATATATATATATATATATATATATATATATATATATATAGTGTGTGTGTGTGTGTGTGTGTGTGTATTTGTGTATTTATATATACATAATAAATTTACAAACATAAGTATGTAAACAAACTTCTATTTTGGATGCAATTAATCGTGATTAATCGTTTGACAGCCCTATTTTTGTAGTCTAAAATGCAGAACTTTTTAGTGGTAGGTATGGCTGTAATTAAAATTAGCTGTATAAAAACATTAAAAGTCTATAGAAAGAGTTTGGGGTTCATAGGACCACTTAGGGATGTTTAAAAAATTAAAATTAACACCCACTGAACTTGATGTGGTTACAGTTTCATTCTGCATCTGTGGAACTGAGGAGATTAACAGTGATCATTTTATTCCACTGGCAGTCATAGTTTTCGAACAGTAATTAAAAGATAAAGGTAACCTAAAACCAAATAATAAAGATCACCACTTTGGACATTAAGTCATTGACATAACATGTACATGCCTCTGAATTTTAATTCGTTTTCCTCCTTTATATTTTTCCCTCATGTTTTAAAGTCATTGTATATAGTTATCAATAATAATAATCGGGTCTTAATGACTAACATATTTCTTTGCAGATGACTAATATTCTTTTCCCGATTTTCAACTACATTTCCCATAATCCTTTTAACGTACACTTCCTATGACAAACGGAAGCCTCCGTACAACTGGAACATGAAGCGGTAAGGGACAAATCTCTTGTAAGAGAACGTTCAGATACTTTTTAACATATTATTTACCGGTTGCTGGTTTGGTATACGGTGTCGGGTCAAATATGGTCCTTCTCTGAGAAGCCTGCATTGACTTTTGCGAGAGGTTCACAACGCACCCGAGGATGAAATGTGCAGAACAAACCAGCAGGTTCGGGCTGTTATGTTTAGGGACTTCTTTAAAATCAAACTTTAGCCACTTGTTTCCAATGTTGGGATCCTTTGGAAGGCAGTGCAGGGATGCAGATATTATCCTACAGCCGGGAATAGCACAGTGTTTGAAGAATTTCCCTCACAAATACACGCTGACTGACTTGTTTAACTGTGAGTGGGCGTGCTATAAAAATGGGCGGTCATATGTTAATTTAGGCTGTGATGTCAATATTAAGATGTGTCAGGCATATTATATTAATTCATTAGTGAGTCAGACACATTATATGCTTCAGGGCACAAAAGAAAAAAGCCAATGAGCAGTTCATAACAATGTATGACTTTCTTGTAATTTATAAGCTAGTTTTGTGAATTTTTGAGCAACATCAAAAGTACACATAAAATTATATTTATTGAAATAGGTATACATTTAAAACTAATTAACATGTTCAATATAGTGGTCAGTAGGTCAGATTTAAAGCTGTCATCTCAAATGCTTTACCTTTTCCGTTGGTTTTAACTACATTTCCCATAATCCGCTTCACCTACACTCACTTCCTGTTGAAAATAGGAAGTTGAGGGTGCAATGTGAAACATGAAGCGATAAGGAGCAAAGAGCCTTACAGTGTATGGTTTCTGTATGCGAATGACATTTAATGTCATCAGCCAACATTTTCCACGTGTAAAAAAACAGTAAGCAGTTTTACTTACAAGTTGTGGGTTTGGTGGCGGCTCAAATATAGTCGGCACTCTCCCTTCCTTCAGTAAGAGTTTACTTGCATAGCCTGCATTAAATTGTGACAGGTTCACAAACGAGTCCGGACTGAAATGCGCTGAACAGACTGTTAATGTAGGACTGTAACGATCAGGAACGTCGGTATAGAGAAACTTCAGCCATTCGTTTCTGATACTGGGATCCTTTGGGAGGCTGTGCAGAGACACAGGCTCGATCCTACACCCAGGAATGGCACAGCGTTTGATGGATTTCCCCCACATCTAGATACGGACGAAAATAACACTGCGCTCTTCGTCTTGTCATTAGAAATAATATTAACCTCCTTATAGTTACTCCATGATTGGGCGGGCCAGAAATGTGGGCGATCATATGTTAATTTGCTCATGGCTGTGACGTCAATACCACGACGGTTTCTGGGTGACCTGTTTTTGCAGCTTATTTTCTATAAATGGGGCTGCTAGGGTGAAAGTTTTAATCATCGCCCACTGAAGCAACAACTGAAATCTTGTATTTGGTGAAACTGCCTTTTTAAATCATGAAGTGTTCACATTAGTTTGTGTGTTTGGTGAGGCTGGTGTATTTTTCACTGTGTGTGAAGTGACAATCAACTATTAAAGTCTAAACTCGGAAAAAGTTGAACAACCTCCCCAGTTTAATACCGCATATGAAGTCTTAAATGACTGAGTTATGTTATTTGCACAGCACTGAGACGCTTGGCTTGTCCTTCGATTTAAACTACATCTCCCATGAGCCTTTCAGCCGAAGCTTGCTTCCGGTCGAAACAGGAAGTGCGGTTATAGTGTAAACATGAAGCGGTAAGGGAGGATTGCGATGTGTTTTAATGTTTGATTTCGGTCTGAAACTACTTGCGTATTAAACTGTGCCCGCATTTGAATATAGGAAGACTTATTCCTTCAGTGGCATGTGAAAAGAGCCGATGTCTCTCGTGTTTATAAAGCTAGTCACATCACTAGCTGATTACGATACAGTTGTGAAGGTTTATTTATGAAGACAAACGCTCAAATTTGCGCAGTGTTATTTATTGGTTAAACGTGCCTGCCGTTTTTTTATTTATACCTGTACGTAATGATTTAATGTTAAATGTGACCCTGGACCACAAAACCAGTCTTAAGTAGCACGGGTATATTTGTAGCAGTAGTCAAAATAATCGATTTTTCTTTTATACGAAAAATCATTAGGATATTAAGTAAAAATCATGTTCAATGGAGATATTTAGTAAATTTCCTTCCGTAAAGTAATTTTTGATTAGTAATATCCATTGCTAAGAACTTAATTTGAACAACTTTAAAGGCGATTTTCTCCATATTTAGATTTTTTTTTTTTTTGCACCCTCAGATTCCAGATTTTCAAATAGTTGTATCTCGGCTAAAGTGTCCTATTCTAACAATCTATACATCAATGGAAAGCTTATTTATGTGTAAATCTCAATTTAAAAAATTGACCCTTATGACTGGTTTTGTGGTCCAGGGTTACAAATGGGTTAGGAAAAAGGTTTCCTGCGAGTAAGATGCTCCATTCAATTTAAACATTTTTTATTGTATGTATATTATTATTAATGGTTTTCATTAATAATTTAGAGTTATTATTAATGGTTTTCATAAGCTTAACTTAGAGACTGTGTAGTATATGTGTAGGACTATGAAATGCATGTAATGAAAAAATAATGAATTTAAAATGAATTGCAACTATTTACATCAGATAAAACAAACACTTAACTTCACAAATTTCTTTTAACTCAACTTTTAACTTTTAACACAAAATATAGTTGTTGTTTTTTCTTTTAATTGAATTAAAAAGCAGTTGGGCATGTTCATTTCAGCTGCTCATTTACTATACTTCATGAACACAGTAGTGCAATGATTGCAAAAAAAAAAAAAAAAAAGCCAAATATTACAAATTGTATTAAAATGTATCACCTAAAATGTATTTACAAATCATGATAGTGTCATGGATTTTAATTTTATGTACTGCCTTTTAATTTGTGCTGTTGAAAAAAGATAGAAAGAAGGAATAGTAATAACAAAAAAAAAGAATAACCAGAATGAACAAAAATGAATAAACATCTGGATGCATTTGGGGTGGGGAGAATTTAAAGTTAATTGTATTTTGGATGAAAAGGTGAAAAACAGTTGACAGAAATGTGATTCTTCTTTCAGGATTACTCGTCATGTCTGTAATGATGTGCCCATCCCTGAAGAACAGGAAACAGAGGGCCAAAGACAGCTACACAATCTGCTGCTAAAGCAGCTAGATACAGATGTAAACATTGACCGGTCAGTTAACTATTACTGAGAATTTTGATGGATTTTCAATTAATTTTTAATCAGGTACACATATATAGCAGGAAGTTGGTTTGGATGTTTGTAATTGCTGTCTGTGTTGGTTATTGTACTGAATTATGTTTTTAAAACAATAAACTGGTTAATATTTGTTTCTTAATATATTTAAATTATTATTGTTTATTGTGCATATATGTTTTATATTGGAATATATTTTAAAATGTAATTTATTCCTGTGATTTCAAAACTGAATTTTTAGCATCATTACTCCATTCACGTAATCCTACAGAAATCAGTAGAATTTTTTCTGGTGTCTTTGAATAGAAAGTTCGGAAGAACAGCATTTATCTAAAACAGAAATCTTTTGTAACATTATAAATGTCTTTATCATCATTTGCTAAATAAAATATGTATATATATATTTATGGGCTGTCAAAAGATTAATCGCATACAGAATGAAAGTTTGATAATTATAATGTTATTGTATTTATTAGTTATTGTAATTATTATGTATATATAGATACACAAATTCATGTATATATTTAAGATAAATATGTAATTAATTTATTTATGTATGTAAATATTTTTATTTATATATAAGATAAATTATATAAAAATTATAATAAATACACATACTTGTAAATATTTCTTAAATATGTACATGAATGTGTTTGTATTTATATATACATAATAAATATACACAGTACACAAATATATTAGGCAAACTCAAACTTTTATTTTGTATGCGATTAATATATATGTGCGTTTGTGTGTATATCTATATTTGTATATATGTATACTGACTCCAAGTTTTTGGATGGTATAGTGTATAATGTTACAAAAGCTTTCTATATCAGATAAATGCTTTCTCTTCAGCAAAAAAAAAAAAATACTGATAATAATAATAATAATAAATGTTTCTTGAACAGCAAATTTAGCATTTTAGAATGGTTTCTGAAGGATCATGTGACACTGAAGACTGAAGTAATGATGCTGAAAGTTTTTCTTTGATCACAGAATAAATTACATTTTAAAATCTATTCAAATATAAAGCAGTTATTTAATTAGTAAAAACATTTCACAATACTATTGCTTTTGGTGTATTTTGGATCAAATAAATGCAGGCCTGGCAGGAAGAGGATTATTTAAAAAAGCTTAAAAATCTTACTGTTCAAAAACTTTTGACTGGTAGTGTATATATCACACATTTTCCTATTTATTTATTTTAGGTGTGTTGCTAAGAAGAAATGCTTTGCTCCAGCAGCAGTGTACAAGCCTTTTGGGGAACAAGCAGCTGGTGTGAAGAGTCTGTCCCAGTTCCAGGCCTTGCAGGACGGGGATCATGAACTGGCCGCTTTGAGAGAGCTGGGTCTTACAGATGCTGAAATCGAGCTGTGGAGATGCAGGGATCAACCAGAAAGCTCGTGGAAGGTCTGATTACACTTATCTTAATTTTAATCTTAAGTTTAGGATGACATATTCTGAAAGTAGAGATTTTGAATTGTAAGGATTGTGAGAAATATGAAGGGGGGAGAATGTCAGCTGTACGTCATTCAATGAAACATGACCCAATTCATAATTTTCTCAGGACAGAGGGGTTTGTGTGGCACCTGAGGTGAGGAATGAGCGCCTGCAGGCCATCCGGGATAAAATGACAGCACATGCGGAGCTGTTGTCCCGTCCTCAGCGTTTCTCAAGCAGTCGGCCACTTTCCCGTAGGGAGATGGAAATCGAAAAGGCTCTTTTTCAAGGCAGTGACCGCTGCAGCTTCCTCACTGCCCTTTACCATAGAGGTTGAGAGAATACTGTAATACTAAGTAGTTTTACCTTTAGGCACTTTTTGTACCTGTTTGAAACTGTGCTGTCTTTTCTTTCCGCAGAGGAAGAGTCACCAGTCAGCCAGCAGGGGGAGACATCTGCCAGCACAATGGACCATTTCTATAAAGACTTCCTTGAAGACCAGAAAAAAAACAAGGAGTGTTTGCCTCAACCAAAAATTGCCACTGATATTCAGTGTAAATCACCAAGCTCTAAAACAGACCAAACACAAACTCCCACAGTCCATGATTCCAGCCCAACCGAAGATGAACACATATGCACAGAACCAAGCCCTATGTCAGACACTGTTAGCCAATCACAGTCTCAAGAAAAAATTGTTATACCTGTGAAAGTGACATTAAGCCAGTCCATTGGCACACTAAGTGCAGCTTCTGCCCAAGGCCATGATGGGCCTGTCACAGTATGTGGAAGGATAGAAGAAATTTCAGATGAAGAGATCAAGAAAAATCGGGAGACAGAAGAGGGCATACGGAATATTCCTCGATTTAAGAACTACCAGAGAGGAACGCCGTCTAATGTAAGAGTGGATAACAGCAACATAACTGCTTTAAAAATGTTATAAGATGTTAGAAAGAAATAATGCATTAGTAGGATATCTTTATAACATTATACACTACCAGTCAAAAGTTTTTGGACAGTAAGATTTTTAATGTCTCTTCTGCTCATCAAGCCTGCATTGTAATGATGCTGAAAATTTAGCTTTGATCACAAGAATAAATTACATTTAAAAATATATTCGAATAGAAAGCAGTTATTTTAAATAGTAAAAATATTTCACATTATTACTGCTTTTGCTGTATTTTGGATCAAATAAATGCATTCTTGGTAAGCAGAAAAGTCTTCTTTTATAAAACATTACTGTCCAAAAACTTTTGTCTGGTAGTGTATAATAATTAGAAGCTGGGTTATATATATGTCATATTATACATACAATACTCTTCAAATGTTTGGGGTTGATAGGATTTTGCAAATGTTTTAAAATAAGTTTCTTACGCCCATCAAAGCTTGGTTATTTGATCAAAAATGCAGTAATATTATGAATTTTAATACAGTTTAAAATTTATTATATTTATAACAATTTATAACTGTTTTCTATTTTAATATAATTTAAAATGTAATTTATTTCTGTGATGGCAAAGCTGAATTTTCAGCATCATTACTCCAGTCTTCAGTGCTATTTTTTAAAAAAAAAAATTCAAAAATTCTTTGAAGAATAGAAAGTTTAAGTGGACAGCATTTGTTTGAAATGGAAATGTTTTGTAAAGTCTTTACTGTCACTTTTGATTAGTTTAGTGCGTTCTTGTGGAATTAATTAATTTAAAAAATTAATTAAAAGAAAATCTTATTGACCCCAGTATTTGGTCATATACGGTCATGGCCAAAAACATCAGCACCCTTGCAGTTCTGTCAGGAAATGCAACACTTCTCTCAGAAAATTGTTGCAGTTGCAAATGTTTTGGTACTCACATGTTTATTTTTTTGGTTTGCATTGGAACAACACAAAAAAAACATAGAAGAAAAGTCAAATCTGATACAATTCCATAACCCAAAAATGCACCGGACAAAATTATTGTCACACTTAACTTAATATTTGATAGCACCCCCTTTGGAAAAAATAACTGAAATCAATCGCTTCCTGTAACCATGAATGAGTTTTTTACACCTCTCTGCTTGAATTTTGGACCACTCTTCTTTTGCAGACTGCTCCAGGTCATTCAGATTTGAAGGATGCCTTCTCAAAACTGTTGTTTTGAGATCTCTCCACAGGTGTTCTATGGGTTTCAGACTCTGGACTCATTGCTGGCCATTTCAGAACTCTCCAGCGCTTTGTTTGTAACCATTTCTGAGTGCTTTTTGAAGTGTGTTTCGGGTCATTGTCCTGCTAGAAGACCCATGACCTCTGGTGGAGACGCAGCTTTCTGACACTGGCCACTATGTTGCGCCCCAAAATTCTTTGGTAATCATCAGATTTCATGATACCTTTCACACAGTCAAGGCATCCAGTGGCAGAAGCAGCAAAGCAACCCCAAAACATCTTTGAACCTCCACCATGTTTGACTGTAGGGACTGTGTTCCTTTCTTTGAAGGCCTCATTTCTTTTTCTATAAACAGTGCCATGATGTCCTTTACCAAAAATCTCTACTTTGTCTCATCTGTCCACAGTACGTTCTCTCAGAAGGATTGTGGTTTTGTCACATAAGTTTTGGCAAAGTCCAGTCTTGCTTTTTATGCCTTTGTGTCAGCAGTGGTGTCCTCCTGGGTCTCCTACGATAGCATCCCTTTTCATTCAGATGGTGACGGATAGTACAAGCTGACACTGTTGTACCCTGTGTCTGCAGATCAGCTTGACTTTGTTTGGAAGTTAAACGGCATTCTTTATCCACCTTTCAAACAATCCTTTGTTGTAATTTTTCATTAATTTTGCTCTTCCGTCCACGTCCAGGGAGGTTAGCTACAGTGCCATGGGCTGTAAACCTCTTGATGATATTGCACACAGTGGACACAGGAACATTAAGATTTCTGGAGATGGACTTGTAGCCTTGAGATTGTCCATGTTTTTCTAAATTTTTTTCTATCAAATCCACAGACAGCTCTTTACACTTCTTTCTTTTCTCCATGCTCAGTGTGACACACAACACAAAGGTTGAATAAATTTTTCTCCATTTTAACTGGTTGCAGATGTGATTTCTATATTGCCCACACCTGTTACTTGCCACAGGTGTGTCTAAATACAAATTACAGGAGCATCACATGCTTAAAAAGCAATTATTTCTTACAATTTTGTCAAGGTACCAATAATTTTGTCCAGTCCATTTTTGAGTTCTGTGTGAAATTTTATCAAGTTTGACTTTTCTTCTGTTTTTTTTTTTTTTTTTTTGGTGTGTTGTTGCAGTGCGAACAAAAACAATAAGCACGTGAATACCAAAACATTTGCAATTGGAACAATTTTCTGAGAGAAGTGTTGCATCTTCTGACAGAATTTCAAAGGTGCTGATATTTTTGGCCATGACTGTATGTGAAGGTAATTTTAGACATCAGAATACATTTATCTTTCCTTCTTGTGTGTGTAGGTCCTGTGCGTGAAGAACATGAGTCCACGAGCATCACTGGCTCAGCTGGTTTCTCTCTTTTCGAGGTTTCAGAAAGACGACGCACAGCCCATTCTGTACCGCTTGCTGACTGGCAGACTCAAGGGCCAAGCTTTCATTACATTCCCTGGTAAGATAAAGACTTTACAAAAGTTATACATTATTATTCCCATAACAAACCACCATACAGTGCTTAAATTCACTTTGCAGTAAATGTAACTCCATAAAATGAGATTAGTAGAATCCCATTTACCTGGGGTTTAGAATTGCCCAGTGTTAATTATTTCAAGTGTGAGAAACCTTAACGTTTGTGGTACTATCAGTAATTCTGTCAAATATGCCCTTTACCAGTAGCTACTACTTGATCTATGACTATGCTTCACATTTTATAACAATAAAAAATTGTAAGGCAAATCTTGTTTTATTGATGGGGAAAAAATGTATGGCAAAAGCAACCACTTTTCCCTAAGAGGCATGGATTTGTTTCAAACATGTTGTGATACTGCATATCTGAGCTCTTGGTAGCGTCACAAGCTGTTAAAATGAACAAAATCCTTTCTTCCAAATCTCCCTAAAACTGATTCAAATATAGAATCTTATGAATAGATTACATAGAGCAAGGTAATGTGCCTCAATTTGACCATTTCAGTGCACTTTTAGCACTCAGACATGTCTATTCTATGCATATTGTTTTGATAGAGGAAAACAAGATACAATTCTAATTTCAACACTTTTTTTATTCTTAACATAAGTATTGGCTGCATACAAAGAGACCAACATTTGGTTTTCAACCACTGAAAATGGGTAACATTCAACAACCCGAAAATGGAGCCTCATTGAGATTCCCATATCTCTGGGAATGAATGATGTAGGACCTTGAAAATTAGGATTCCGAAAGAAAAGTTTATTAAGAACTAGAATCTAAAATCATATTGCAATACTTTTAATATTTCTTGAGCAATAGGCACGCAAACTTTAGGAAAAGAACATTTATGGCATTCAGACAGGTATGTTCAATGCAGTTGTTTTGACAGAAGGAAACAAGATACAATTCTAATTTCAACATTACTTGTTCTTTAGACAAAGAAGTCTGTCTGCGCCGATAGCCTTGCGGGCAGAGCACCGACATATGGAGCAGTTGCGCTTAGGTCGAATCCCGAAAATGTGTGCAATTTAATGACTTACTCCTGGAGCCATATTGAAATCACAATATCTCTGGGACCGAACCATTTGGAGCCTGGACCACAAAATCATAAGGATCAATTTTTCAATTGAGATTTATACATAAGCTGAGATTTATACATAAGCTGAATAAATAAGCTTTCCATTGATGTATGGTTTGTTAGGATAGGACAATATTTGGCCGAGATACAACTATTTGAAAATCTGGAATCTGAAGGTTCCAAAAATAGAAATATTGAGAAAATCGCCTTAAAAGTTGTCCAGGTTCTTAATAATGAATATTACTAATCAAAAATTAAGTTTTGATATATTTACGGTAGGAAATTTACAAAATATCTTCATGGAACATGATCTTCACTTAATTTCCTAATGATTTTTGGCGTATTTTTGGCTATTGCTACAAATATACCCCAGCGACTTAAAACTGGTTTTGTGGTCCAGGGTCACATATAAGGCCTTAAAAATAAAGATGCCAAAAAGAAAGTGTGTTAAGACCCATTATAGACCATTTCGTCAGATGTAAACATACTGGTCCCGATACACTTCCTGTTTCTTTTTTTTTAACTTTACACAAACATCACAAAAAAATACAACCAATATAACATTTGACTGGATGAAAATTCTACATCAGCACCTTTAAGACGTATTTGTATATGTGAAATAAAAAAATAAAATAAAATAAAAAAAACAGGAAGTGCTTCTGGACCAGTGTTGTTTACATCTAGCGAAATGGTCTATATAAAAGGGCATTAAGATATCTTTAATGTCTTGAGTTACAGGTATGCAAACTTTTTTTTGAAAAGTGCTGTTTCCCATTTTTGACTGGTCATCATTGGCACATAATTCAAAAAAGCTAAAATTGCTAAAGTCGGCAGATTTTACTAACAGACCTACCAATCTCTGTGTAAAAATAACATCTTTCTGAAGTCTGTCTGTAATTTGGCTCTGAAACTCAGGTGAAAATTGTCATTTTGACCCTCCTCTACAAAATAGAAACTAAATTAATTTAAAATTAAAAATTTGAGCCAGGGACCTCTGGTTGAGTTGACACGGAATGACCCAGTTATTATCTGTCATACATATATGACTTTTTCTTTTACAAAGTCCTGCCGCTGCACAGAAAGCAATTTCTCTCTATTCCAAAAAAAAAAAAAAGTATTGTCCGGAGCTCAGCTGGAAGGGAAATATAGAGACCAAACCTTTTAGAACTTAAATACCACTGTTATATAACTGGAGTAACTTCCTTTTTGTGTTTCACAGACGTCAAAAGTGCCCAAGCAGCTCTAGACTTGTTAAATGGCTACAAGTTGCTTGAAAAGCCACTGATCATTGAGTTTGGCAGAGAGAGAAGTAAAGAAACAGATGCACAGACTGATGGACCCTCTGTAGATCCCAAAACCCCTTCAATAGAAAAGGATGAATCATCTTTCAACAAGAAACCTGCCTAACTGTATTTTAATAGGCATTTAATATTTGTAAATAATTCTTTATTTTAAAAAAAATCATTGTAAATTTTTCATATGCTGTTTATTTGGAATTAAAATCACGTTGTGAATCTCTGACATTCTGTTTTCAAAACAAGCGTCTCATAAGATAAATGCAATTCTTCTGCTCACCAACAGATGTCACCATTTCTCCATTACTTAATACAAGACGTCAAAACGCTCGGTAGACATCGTGTCCTGCGCAATGAATGTTTGTTTACTTAAACAAACTTGGGGAAAAAAACATTATTATTACGCAAAAAAGTATTCTAAAGTATATTCCAGGAAGATTCTACAATCACCAGCAGCAGCGTAGCAAAACTGTACACTAACTGTTAGCATGTTTAGAAGCTTTCACTTCTGCTTTTCTGAAATACACACAAGGTTGTGCTCAAGGTCAATGAACCCTACATGTACAGGACTATCCAAAAGAGCCAATTACATTTCAGTGTGATGTTTGCTACTCTCTTTTTCTCACAGTTACACATTAAAATGAAGTTAAAATCAATGCAGTCGAGTTTCAGCTGGAGTGCTTCAAGTGCCTTCACTGTAAATCATTTGTTTAATTGATAAGGTCACCTCAACATAAGTTACACACAGAATATTGTTTAGAATATGTGGTTCCCAGCACAGAATGAGAACATTTTGGGGTCCTTAGTGAGGCAAAAATTACTCATTTGCAGTGTTTTTGTGTGTTTTTTTCTTTAGAACAACAAATACTTGAGTAGGAGTTGCAGGGGCTGCAATTCTATCACGAGCACAGCCAACCCTAGTGATATGCAAACTTACATAAGACTCATTAAATCATTAAAAAAAGTACTACATCCTTTTCTTTGTTTTTAGTAAAACAGGGTTGTCCAATCACTGTCAGCACACATATTCATAAAAAGCAATCCCTAAATTCCATTTCATACTCAGGTCGGTTCATATTGTAGTTCCCTCTTTCCCTCGTTTTGTATCATGATGCACATGAGTGGGGGAAAAAAAGAACTTCATGCTATGTGACGTGCAATAATTCAGTGTTGAGAAAAGTTACATTTGTAAGTAATGCATTACAATATTGCGTTACTCCCAAAAAATAACTAATGCTGTTACTTTTAATGGAAAGTAATGTGTTAAGTTACTTTTGCGTTTTATTTTTCAATCGGGGCAGGGCTTGCTTTATTTATTTTTAATAAAAATGTTTATTTTTAGCAAATGTACTAGCCCTTTCACACCAAAAAGTGAAATGAATAAGCCTCAGGCTGAAGGAAAAACAAATTAAGTCTGTACAGTAGAATGCAGGAGAAAGAGGGTTCAACACTCTTCAGTAAAAAAAAAAAAAAAAAAAGAAAAAAACAATGAAGGACAAATGTTTATCTACAGTCATTGTTGCTTATTACTATGGTTGAACTGGATTATCAAAGGTCAGCAGCAAAGACACTGGTTATTAAAATGGGATTAAATACATAAAAGGATATTTATGTTGTTTAACATTTAATTATTGCAGGTTTGTGTCATATTCTGAGTCTGCATTTTACTGTTTTAATTCATTTTGCTGAATATAGAATGAGTTTATTTTATTTTATTTTATTTTATTTTTTTGTTTTGTTTTTTTGCGAGTGAGATGAATTAATGCATGTTCACATTTAGTGTAGAACTACAGTAGTCATCATGTTTATACAGCGCCTCTGTACTTCCGATTTCTCTAAACATAGGGACAGGATGGGAAAAATGGGAAAACAAAGTAACTGGCATAACTTATTTGAAAAAGTAACACAGATATTTTCTTGTTAAATAAAAAGTAATGCATTACGTTACTAGTTGCTTGAAAAAAGTAATCTGATTACATAACTCGCATTACTTGTAATGCATCACTTGTAACCCCCAACACTGCATCTAAATGGTAACAAAAATCATTATAAATGCAGTATTTAAGAACCTATTACTTGGAAAATAATTTAACGTAATAAGAGTTTTCATTCCAAAACTGGTAGTAAATTTCACATTGAATTACAAAGAAATGGCAAGTGACAAATTGAATTAAATGTGATTTTTTTTTTTTTTTTTTTTAATGTAGAAAGACTGAAGTACCATAGTGTTTTCTTAAAAAATAAACACCAATATTCTAATTTACAACAAATTTTTATTTTATTTTATTTTATTTTAAATGAACACCTGAAAGACCACCTGAAAAAAATTGTGACCACTTACAGGACCCAAGATGTATATTATCCTTCACACATTTATATGTTTAACTAAAAGTTAAAAATTATGTTGCACTATTTTGTCATTTAGTATATTTTAAATGCCATGAAAATGTGATCATTCTTGAGCAAGTTTTTTTTAAATACAAATCCTTCATATTTATACTGTAAAAAAATATGATTTGAATATATATTAAAATGTATATATATATATATATATATATATATATATATATATATATATATATATATAGATATATATATTTTCTAACTATTGTAATATTCTCTTAGGTTTAGGTACTGTATTATTTATTGATTTACTGTTTTTTATTTATTTATTTTACTCACATTTGCTCACTCACAGGCCCCTGGCGGCTCCCCGGACCCCCATTTGAGTACTCTTGCTAGGGCACAGCATAGTTTTCTTGGAGCTCAGGACAACAAAGTATACCAACAGTCTCTGTCCTCTTATTAAAAATGCATCCTTCTACGTTTTTACTCTAAAATATACAGGTGCTTAGATAATTAGCCAGATTATCAGATATTTATGACTGTGCTTCTGAGGAAGGGAAAAGGCTGCTAGCCTCTCTGACCTACCTATTGAGAGATGTTTACTGTGTCTGCTAAGTAGAACAAAAATAGAAGAGCTTTACATAAAGAGTTCAGGGCCAAAGACTAATAAACAACCCAAATCTTTATTTAGAAAGTGAATATGATCATTTCATGCTCAAACTGAGTGCATATAAATTTGATGACAAAATAAAGATTACCGTAATTAACAATTTAAAACAATATTAATAAAACGGTCATATAAAACAGTAACATTGCAAAATGTGAATACATATTTTTAAGTGCACTTAACAAAGTAGATTAGAGGGCTTTATGAGAGGGCAGCTGAAAAGTCTATATAAAATTTTAGCTTTGCATATTTACATATGATTCTGTTGATCCATATTGAAATCCATCTTACTGTTTATTTAGAATTTTTGAACTTTTAAAAAAAGAACAGGAATGGCTGTTAAGAAAAGAGAAACCAAAAGTACCTTCTGTTCAGGCAAACGCATTTGCTCTTTGTCTATTCTTCTTGTGCCTTAATCCAACACCCTGCCTATTATAAGAATCTTTCAACAGTCCACGTATTAATCACTTCAGTGCTTTTAGAAAAAATGAAAAAGGACTTGCACAAATCCTCAGACGTAGCCTGTAACGTCATACCCGGCTGCTGTGTTCTGCCGAGCCGATTTCCTGGAATCCAGAGCTGGTGTAATGGAGTGGGTATCGGTGCTTGCATGGCTGTTAAGGGTCTGGTTCTTGTTGGCCAGTTTGGGGTTTGTGTTTGAATGTAGCGTGGCTGGATGGTAGGGCATCAAATGGGATGTTCCACGTGGTCCGTTGCGGTCAGGGTAGGGGTAATGGCGTCTGGTTCCCCTGCTACCCTCCAAATCGTCACAATAGGATGCACTCAACAGCCCTCCACCTAGCATGGACAAGAGCGAAGAAGCCAAGCCCAAGTATAGGCAGTCACCTATCTCAAACTTCAGACTGGCTGGCAGGTTCTGCATGTGGAAGGTCTGCACCAGCTCATGGGTCTTCCAAGACACGGGGATCAACGACAAGAGCCCTGCCAGGAGAAAGAGGGAACCGCCCACCCCAGCCACCCTGCTTTTGAACGAAGAGCCATCCATGCAGACGGTGCACTGCATGCCGATAGTGGACACCGCGATGGCCATGATGGAAAAGATGGAGGAGATGACCATCATGGCTCTGGCTGCTTGTAGATCAGTGGTGAGCCCCAGAAGGGTGTTGTAGGTCTCACACTGGAAGGCTCCGGTGCTCTGGTAGACACACTCCATCCATAAACCTTTCATGTTGACTACCGCTGTCACGATGTTGGGGCCAATGTGTGCTGATGTTGCCCAGTATGGCAGAAGAGTGGCTACCAGGTTCCCAAGCATACCAAAGAGGCCGAAAAAGAAACCCATCAACTCCAGCGCTGCTATCGCCATGTCGCCCACAGGATGAACGTGTTCTCCAAAAGTCAAAAAATCTTCCGCTTGATTACTGTAAAGGGAAATAATATACACTTTAGCTTAATAAATCTATTCCTATCAAAAAAAAAAGTGTGCTTAATTGTACTTAAAGGAGAAGTCCACTTCCAGAACAACAATTTACAAATAATTACTCACCCCCTTGTCATCCAAGATGTTCATGTCTTTCTTTCTTCAGTCATTAGGAAATTATGTTTTTTGAAAAAAACATTTCAGCATTTTTCTCCATATAATGGACTGATATGGTGCCCCGATTTTGAACTTCCAAAATGCAGTTTAAATGCAGTTTCAAACGATCCCAAATGTGGTTGTAAATGATCCCAGCCGAGAAAGAGGGGTCTTATCTAGCATAACAATCGGTTATTTTAATTAAAAAAAATACAATTTATATACTTTTTAATACCAAACGCTCGTCTTGTCTTACTCTGCCTGGACTGTTTTTGTTCCGGTTCATGACAGTTAGGGTATGTTGATAAACTCCCATCCCATGTTCTCCCTCAACTTTGAAATCGTCCTATATCACTGTTTTACCTTTTTTATTAAGGGTGTTTGATCTTCTTTGCATGTTCACTTTGCAAAGACTGGGTCGGTACTTCTGCAGCGATGTAGCATGATTTTGAAATCGTTTTTGAAGTTGAGGAAGAAAATACGGTCAGAGTTTTTCGACATACCCTAACTGTCTTGAGTCAGAATACACAGAGTTCAGGGAGAGAAAGGCAAGATGAGCGTTTGAGATTAAAAAGTATTTAAATTGTATTTTTTTAGTGAAAATAACCGATCATTTCACTAGATAAGACCCTTCTTCCTCGGCTGGGATCATTTACAACCGCATTTGGGATCGATTGAAGCCGCATTTAAACTGCCTTTTGGAAGTTCAAAATCGGGGCACCATAGCAGTCCATTATATGGAGAAAAATGCAGAAATGTTTTCCTCAAAAAAAAAAAAATTTCTTTACGACTGAAGAAAGAAAGACATGAACATCTTGGATGACAAGGGGGTGAGTACATTATATGTGAATCTTTGTTTTGGAAGTGGACTTCTCCTTTAATGTGCATGTGTATAGTTTTTCAAATATTAAAAGTATATTTTTAAAAATAACTATTGCAGATAATATATTAATTAATCAAATGCTACTTAGGCGTACTTAAAGAGAAAACACTTCTATGACTATTTGTTAACACAACTAAGTACACTTTTAGAAGGTAATTTCAAATGTAAGTACATTTTAACTTTTTGTTTTAAATAAGTACACTTATTTTGATGTTAACTACTAGAACGCTTGTAAAATAAATGTTATTATAAGATGTGTTATTCAATATTACGTTTAAAGTTAATACATTAATAAAACTGAATTGCAACTTCATTACAAATGTGTAATTACAAATACAGTTGAAGTCAAAAGTTTACATACACCTTGCAGAATCTGCAAAATGTTCATTATTTTACCAAAATAGGAAGGATCATCCAAAATGCATGTTATTTTTTATTTAGTACTGACCTGAATAAGATATTTCACATAAAAGACATTTACATATAGTCCACAAAAGAAAATAATAGTTAAATTTATAAAAATGATCCCGTTCAAAAGTTTACATATGCTTATTCTTAACACTGTGCTGTTACCTGAATAATCCACAGCTGAGTTTTTTTGTTTAGTGATAGTTGTTTAGAGTCCCTTGTTTGTCCTGAACAGTTAAACTGTCCGCTGTCCTTCTGAAAAATCCTTCAGGTCCCACAAATTATTTGATTTTTCAGCATTTTTGTGTATTTGAACCCTTTTCAACAATGACTGTATAATTTTGAGATACATCTTTTCACACTGAAGACAACTGAGGGACTTTATTTAGAAAAAATAAGAAAAGTGTACACCCTGGCTCTTAATGCATTGTTTTTCCTTCTGGAGCATCAGTGAGTGTTTGACCTTTCTGTAATAGTTGCATATGAGTCCCTCAGTTGTCCTCAGTATAAAAAGATGGATCTCAAAATCATACAGTCATCGTTGGAAAGGGTTCAAATGCACAAAAATTCGGAAAAACCAAAGAATTTGTTGGACATGAAGGATTTTTTTCTGAAGAACGGCGGGCAGTTTACCTGTTCAGGACAAACAAGTGACTTGAATAACTATTGCTAAACAAAACAAACAAACAAAAAAAAAAAAACAGCGGTTGATCATTCAGGCAACAACACAGCATCAAGAATCAATGTAAACTTTTGAACAGGGTCATTTTTATAAATTCAACTCTTGTGGACTTTATGTAAATGTCTTCTATGTGAAATATCTTATTAAATTTCTAACTAAAAAATAACATGCATTTTATATGATCCCTCTTATTTTAGTAAAATAATTAACATTTTGCAGATTCTGCAAGGTGTATGTAAACTTCTGACCTCAACTTTATGTACTATAGTCTTACTTATGTCAACAAACTACATTAGATAATTGTGAAAACATTACATTCAATTCACACTTACGCATATTATTTTAATAAAAAAGTACTGCGTTTTATGCAATGTATGCTAAAGTATAATTATTTTTCACATTAGGCTCAAATGTACTTACACTACATATGTTAATGAGTGAGATCCAGTTTCCAGTCGTTCTTGTGTTCCCACAGTCCTTATATTTGTGCTCCTACCATCTCTGTTCTCTGTAGATATTAGGAGCTGACCCTGTCCATGTACACATAGGCACCTCTAGAGAAGTGAAGTTAAAGATTTACTCGTTGCTCACCCCAAAACTGACCTTTTCTGTGTACATCCCAAAAACAAGGCCACTGTGGGAAAGGACAGCATCAGTCACAGCCAGTAAGTGTTATTTGCTTTTTCAGGATGTACAAATGACTCAGATATTATTAGATGTTTTGTGATTTAAACGTTGTACTATAAAGACACATTTTCATTATATAACATATTATGTTGTATGTAATATACATTACATACAGTGCGCCCATAACTATTGTATGAATTTCTTTAATATATTTTTAATATCAAACAAGTAAGCGTGCTTTGATTCAGACGTAGGCATAAGAGCGCAGGTTACGGTGACCAGACGCCCTCGTTTTTGGGGGACAGTCCTGGCTGTTGTTGTCCTGTGAGACTGTGCCCCCAGTGTTGTCACGTCCGCAGTTTTCCCGCGGAATTGAGCTACTTTCATACTTTTGCCGCGGGTTGTATTTCATGCCCGCGGCTTGATATTACTCAGTGTAGTAATATTTAGCCCCTGGAATGCTAATTCTACCACAGGAACCCCACCACAAAACGTGTATTTTGGCCCCTGAAGGACCCCCCTTTGAAACGCGATTGGGCAACTTTTGAATAGCAATTGGGTGGGTTTTGTTGTGAAAACCTGGCAACCCTACTGACTGGACCTGAACAGCGCATTCAAAATACCCTGTAGATACACTGCTAAAAGCCCGACCAAACTAGCTTTCAAAAGCACATACAGCATTAAAAATTCAATTAGATTTTGACCATTAAACCAGAAATTTAAATGAAATTTCATCTCAGAAATCACGACTGAAAAGATAGGACCGCTAGTGTGATATAGCTTTCATATAACAATTTAATAAACAAGACGTCGATAATGAGTAACTTACATTTTAATTCCTTGCCACATACCTTGTCTATTTTTCTCGACCAACGAAAATATTCCAAAATATCCACAGCAGAAACAACCAACTATTAGCAGAATCAGTACAACACGCTAGCAGTGTTGCTGAATCAGTAAACGAATCGTTTGATTCTGAATGATTCAGTGAATGACTCGATCATAATATACGCACAAAATCACTTGTCGCCACAAGAATGTGTTTTTCAACGACTCTGCCGGCGAACAATCAAATTCAGTGACCGGAATTAGCCTAACAGTTGCATAAAACAAAATTCTAGTATTTAATTAAACGAAAAAAGTAAAGTAGCCTATGCTAAAAAAAAATACCTTTAAAGCAAAACTGTTCACTGAAAATGTGAACAGTTTTAAAACAAATTAAAACACAATACTTTATTTTTATGAATTAATACATAACATTATTTTGTAATTTATTAAAAGTGTCACAGACAACTATGTCCAAGGACAAAGGACATTAATGTTAACAAGAGTTTGATTCATTCTTCTGTCTGATTTGCTATAAAAACATTTGTATTTAATAGACAACAAACAATTACACATTAAAATGCAGAAAATGCATCATAACAAACATACTTAAACGTACCTGGTTAGATATTTCATCAAGTAAACAAAAAGAGTGTACCTTTGCAGAAATGTCAAATCACAGAACAGTACATATGTGTGTGTGTGTGCAGATACAGTTTGAGCCGGTTTCAGGTGAACCCTTGACTCAATCTCAGTTAAATCACCCCACTGTAATGAGATTATACCAGTAATCCAGCCTCTTACTGGAAGGGTCAACCACGAACCAACGAAAACAATAGATTCATGTGACAGGATATGTTTGTCCATTTATGCCACCAAATTTACTCTGCATATTATAACTTTGTAGTATTAATTTCTAATATTTTCAGGTTGTACCAAACTGCCATAAAGGAAAATTAACTACAGTCCCCTCCACTAATATTGGCACCCTTGGTAAATATGAACAAAGGTGGCTGTGAAAATAAATCTGCATTGTTTATCCTTTTAATCTTTCATTCAAAAAAATTCACAAAATTCTAACCTATCATAGAAGTAAAACAATGAAAAGCAGGGGGAAAATATCATTATGAAATAAATGTTTTTCTCTAGTTCATGTTGACCACAATTATTGGCACCCAATTATTGCAACGTCCTTTATTCAAGATAACAGCTCTGAGTTTTCTCCTTTAATGCCTGAAGAGTTTGGAGAACATCTGACATAAGATCAGAGATCCTTCAGTTTCCTGGCTTCATGTTGGTGCTTCTTCTCTTCAGTTCACCCCACTCATTTTCTGTAAGGTTCAGGTCAGGGAACTGGGACGACCATGGCAGAAGCTTCATTTTATGCTATGTCCTGATGGAGGATTCAACCACAGCTCATTATAGAACTTCTAACAGATGCAGTCAGATTTAGATTTTTTATCTGTTGGTATTTGCTATGGCATGATGCCATGTATCTGAACAAGATGTCCAGGACCTCTGGCAAGAAAATAAGCCTGCAACATTAAAGATCCAGCAGTATATTTAACCGTGGGCATGGGGTACTTTTTGTACCAAACCCATCTGGTGGGTTTGCTGCCAGAAAGCTCTTTTTTTAGTTTCATCTGACCACAGAAGCCAGTCCCATTTGAAATTCAAGTCGTATCTGACAACTGAATATGCTGGAGTTTGATTTTGGATGAGCAAGTCGGATTTTTCTTAAAACCCTCCTGAACAACATGTGGTGATGTAGGGGCTGTTTGAATTTTTTTTTAGTCTTTCGACCCCAAGACTCAACTAATTTCTGCAATTCTCCTGCTGTGATCCTTGGAGAGTCTTTGGACACTTAAACTCTCCTCCTCACCATGCATTAGGACGATATAGACACACATCCTTTTCCAGGCAGATTTGTAGCAACTTTAGTTGATTGGAATTCTTAATTACGATGGAAATGGGGGTTTTCAATGCTTTAGCTCTTTTCTTACAGCCACTTTCTATTTTGTGAAGCTCAACAATCTTGTTCTGCACCTCAGAACTATATTATTTGATTTTATTCCTTGTGATGGATGATTAAGGGAATTTGGCCTTTGTGCTCCTCATATTTATAATCCTGTGAAACAGGAAGTCATGGCTGGACAATATCATACTCCTAGTCATTCTAGTGTGCTAAATAAATGCAAATATGAATGGGAATTTACCTCAGAGATATTTTACTCATTATAATTTCTAAGGGTGCCAATAATTGGGCCCACCATGCATTGGAGAAAAACATTTATTTCATAACGTAAGTTTCCCCCCCACTTTTAATTGTTTTACTTCGAAGAAAGGTTAGCATTTTGTGAATTTTTTGATTGTAAGATCAAAACGATAAACAAAGCAGATTTATTTTTATAGCCGTCTTTGCTCATATTTACCAAGGTTGCTAATATTAGTGGACGGCACTGTATATGTGACCCTGGACAACAAAACCAGTCCATTTTTTGAAATTAAGATTTAGACATCTAAGTTTTTAAGACATAATTTAAAAAAAAACTGAAATCTGAGGATTCGCAAAAAAAAAAAAAAAAAAAAAAATTCCAAATGTCCAAATGAAGTTCTAAGCAATGTTTATTACTAATCAAAAATTAAGCTTTGATATACTTATGGTAGGAAGTTTACATAATATCTTTATGGACCTTGATCTTATATCCTAACAAATTTTGGCCTAAAAGAAAAATCAATAATTTTGACCTATACAGTGTATTGTTGGCTATTGCTACAAATATTCCTGTGCTACTTGTGACTGGTTTTGTGGTCCAGGGTCACATATGCTGATATATTGATTGATTGAAGTTATTGTTTATATTCATATAACTATGAAATCAACTATAAATCAAATAAAATAACTTTTTAACAATATTATTCAATTTTGCTAAATAACTAATCATTGATAACATATATTTACACACTGGGTCACAGTGAGGTCTCTCAGGTCAGGGGTGAGATGAAGGTGCTGTAGTGGGAACGCCGATACTGTGTTTAGACCCACAGGATGAGGTGCCAGTACAGAGGGACAGCAGAGGAGCAGTGAGGGTGAGAGGAATGTGTCTACAGAGGTGCCATCCACACACCTCTGCAAATGAGCTTAGAGGTGTGGAGATACACACAATGCAGGACAGTCTGAGTCTGAACATTTATTCCCAGATCAACACCTATGAAATTTGACCTAAGGACAGAAATAAACACACTGAAATAATGAGTTATAGTATGCTATTTCATAAAATGCATTGCTAGAAAGAAACGAGATATAATAAAATTAACAAACACTAACAAAAATTTAAGTTAGTAAATTTGACAATTCTGTTTGCTTGTATGAAAGCATTTTTCATTTATGACTTAAGATGACTTTTTCTGAGTTGCACAGGAAATAAGGGTGTGAAGTGTAGATATCAAGCATCGAACCATATCACACAGCATATAAGCCAGTTTCCAGAAATGTTCCATCTCATTACCTTGTAGTTCTCACCACATCACTGTTGAACTCATTTGTGAAGATGTGTGTGGATGACACCAGTCCTCGCACCTTCATGGCCACACTTCTCTCACCCTCACTTCTCTTCTGTTCTTTCCGTTCTGCCGCTAACTGACATGTACCAGGTTCCCACAACAGCACCTGCACGCTTCATCTCTGAGCTAGACACACACTGACCCTACCATGACCTCATTTACATATATCATATTTTGTGTATTTATTAATATCAGATGACCCCAAAACTAATAATATTACATATAGGCCTACTGAACAAACCATTAAATTCTTTAACTCTGTACTATAGATAGATACGGACGAACAGACAGACAGATAGATAGATAGATATTAGTTTAACAATGTTGAAGTCTCTTATGCAATACATAGATAGATAGATAGATAGATAGACAGACAGACATCCATCTTTTTCATTGGGCAAAATAATTTAGATTTTTAAAAAATGTTTTTCAGACTAGAAAAAATATGTTCTTTTTCTTAATGACCATAAAATTATTGAAGGAGCCAGAACAACAATTTACAGATAATGTACTCACCCCCTTGTCATCCAAGATGTTCATGTCTGTCCTTCTTCAGTCATAAAGGAAAACATTTTGAGGAAAACATTTCAGGATTTTTCTCCATATATTGGACTGATATGGTGCACCGAGTTTGAACTTCAAACTAAAATGCAGTTTAAATGCGGCTTCAAATGATCCCAAATGCAGCCGAGGAAGAAGGGTCTCATCTAGCGAAATGATCAGTTATTTTCATTTAAAAAAAAAATACAATTTAAATACTTTTTAATCTCAAACGCTCGTCTTGTCTTGCTCTCCCTGACCTCTGTGTGTTCTGGCTAAAGACAGTTAGGGTATGTCAAAAAACTCAATCATATTTTCATTTCAAAAAATCATTTCAAAATCATCCTACATCGCAGCAGAAGTTCCGACCCAGTCTTTGCAAAGTGAACATGCAAAGAAGATCAAACACCCTTAACAAAAAAGGTAAAACAGTGATATTGGACGATTTTGAAGTTGAGGGAGAACATGAGATGGGAGTTTTTCGACATACCCTAACTGTCTTGAGCCAGAATACGCAAGAGTTCAGGGAGAGCAAGACAAGATGAGCATTTGAGATTAAAAAGTATTTAAATTGTATTTTTTTTAATGAAAATAACCGATCATTTCACTAGATAAGACCCCTCTTCCTTGACTGGGATCGTTTGAAGCCGCATTCAAACTCCATTTTGGAAGTTCAAACTTGGGGCACCATAGCAGTCCATTATATGGAGAAAAATCCTAAAATGTTTTCCTCAAAAAACATAATTTCTTTATGACTGAAGAAAGAAAGACATGAACATCTTGGATGACAAGGGGGTGAGTACATTATCTATAAATTGTTATTCTGGAAGTGGACTTCCCCTTTAATTGCTTACCATATAATCCAAGCACTGAAAAGCAGTTGCTTATAGATTTGAATCAGCTGATGCTTTTGCCTTGGCTAATTGTAGAAATCCTCAATAACAGAGAAAGATTAATGATGCGGAGCGAGGTAAATTTATTGATCTTTGTAGCTTAAGTGTGATATCATGATTGCATTAATACTGATGATTTCTATCACTGTGTAAAAGGTTAACAGACCAACATTGCTTTAAGCAATGACCGTCTAGTGACCCTGTTCACTCAAGCGCTTCTCACACCTCTCATCTTATCTAAGGAGGTGTTGAGGTGACACCAGCCCTCACACTGCAGATCACCACCATTCTGCTCACTTTCTGCTCAAACACACATGCCCAGGTCAAGACACGGAGCCAGGGCGGCCATTCCCACATCAGCACCTACATACTCTTGGCCTGGACGCTGACCTCAGATGAACACATTCCAGCACCCTTTGTTTCAACAATTTTTCTGTTACACATAGCCATGAAAGTTTTTTGGCCAGTATTTAAGGTCAAAGAGATAGAGTTTAGATAAAGAACACACTCAAGGATTTTCAGGATTAGGCTGTTCTTGAGTAATAGGGTGTTAAGACCTGGCAAATGTCTAGATAAGGAAAAATAAATGCTGATTAATTAGCGTTTAGCAATAGAGTGCACTTAATTGATAATACAGGAGTAAAATGTGGTTCTCAAATGGAAGGTCACAGGTCTGTTCTAAGGGGAACAGTTTGCTAGAAAAAGTGATTTAAAAACATTTGCTTGAAAAAAGTTTTAAATAAATTTCAAACATATAAAGGTGCAATATATTGTGAGTTTAATTATTATTATTAATACTTTTATTCAGAAAAGGTGCATTACACTGATCAAAAATGATCTATAATCTATCTATAAATTAGAGTATTTTTGAGAAATAATGATAACTTTGGCCAAACTTTAAATTAATGCTAATAGGTTCTCATAACACTATGTTCTATAAAACTGTACAACTATACAACAATATAATTATATGTTAACACTTTATTTTAGGGACCTATTAACTAGCTGTTTATTACCTTGCATATTACTAGCATATTGGCTGCTTATTAGTACTTATTAATGCCTTATTCTGCATGAACATATTATAGATCCAGAATCTGTGAAAATGTGAATAATTTTAACAAAATAAGAGGGATCATACAAAATGCATGTTGTTTTTTATTTAGTACTGTCCTGAGTGAGATATTTTACATAAAAGATGTTTACATATAGTCCACAAGACAAAAAAAAAAAAATAGCTGAAATTATTAAAATATTCCCCTGCAAAAGTCTTCCGGGAAACATGCAAGTACCTTCTGTTGCTTCCAAAGGGCAGTACTAAATGGAAAAAATATATATATTTCAGCAAAATAAGAAAAATTTGAACATATTCATCCTGTTCAAAAGTTTTCACCCCCTGCCTCTTAATGCATCGTGTTTCCTTCTGGAGCATCAGTGAGTGTTTGAACCTTTTTTAATAGTTGTGTTTGAGTCCCTCAGTTGTCCTCAGTATGAAAAATCATACAGTCACTGCTGGAAAGGGTTTAAATATGCAAAAGATGCTGGAAAACTGAAGAATCTGCATGACTTGGAGGATTTTTCTGAAGAACAGTGGACAGTTGTTCTGAACTGTTCAGAACAAACAAGGGACTCATGAGCAACCATCACAAAAAAAAAACAAAAAAAAAAAACAGTTGTAGATCATGGGTTCACAAACTTTTGAAGGGAGTTATTTTTAATAATTTTAAGCTATTTTTTGGTCTTGTGGACTATATGTAAACATATTTGATGTAAAATATCTTACTCAGAACAGTACTAAATAAAAAATAACATGCATTTTGTATGATCTCTCCTATTTTGTTAAAATTATTCACATTTTCACAGATTCTGCAAGGGGTTCACAAATGTTCGCATAAAACCGTACCTATACATAACAACTACCTTAATAACAATTAATAAGCAGCAAATTAGGAGTTTATTAAGGCAAAAGTTGTAGTTAATAATTAACAGTGAGAACTGATCTCTGAACTAAAATGCGACCAATTATATTAAAAGTTAATTCAGTTTGAGAGTCTGTCATGCTTCTGTACTGCTCTGGGTTAAACCAGGATCAGTGTTTATTTGTATATAGGTGTTGATGTGGGAACAGTGATGCAGGTTCTGGTACATGTTCTGTGTGTAACTGGGTGTCAGTAGAGAGAGCGGAGCAGCAGAAAGGGTGAGAGAAGTGTGTTCATGAAGGTGTGAGGGCTGGTGTCATCCTCAGATGAGAGAGGTGTGATGCTTGTGTAGAAGTGAGAATGGCTGGGTCACTGGAAAATACAGCGCTGGACACTCTGACCCTGAGAAAAGGTCAACCTTGTGATGAAAGATCATAAACATTTCATTTTTCAGTGGCTACCTGTGGTAATAATGTAATTGGCCCTTGTCAAGGTCACGCCATGTTTAATTTTTGATTTTTGGGTGAAAATGAGGCTGAGTTATAGTAAACATTAGTTTGAATTACAGTGTTAATAGTTCAAAGGGATCCTAAAAGCACAAATAATTAGTTAGTCTTTTTGAGCAGACGGGCTGCCCCCTATTGGAGGCTTTTCTAATTACATTAACATCATTCACATTCATTCAGCTTCAGGGCGCTTTCATTCTGTTAAATGATTGATGAATGTGCATCAGCGAGGTTCGGATCTGAAGTGAGAATGTCGGTGCTGATGTGGGAACACCAATGCTGGTCCTGGAACATGGACGGAGCAGAAGAGAGGGTGAGAGAAGTGTGTTCATGAGGTGTGAAGGCTGGTGTCATCCACACACATTGCCTCAGATGAGAGCAGGGGTGTGATGCTTGTGTAGACGTGAGAATGACTGGGTCACTGAAATGAACAGCGCTGGACACTCTGACCCTGAGAAGAGCTCAGCTGTACCAGGAGGAGGTAGTTGATAACATCTCAAAATTTTAAAATGCATTTTAAAATGCTAATACTAGATTGGCTTTGAGTTTTCTAATGTATTAGTAGTACGTTTATTAGATTAGATTTACAGTGCCTTCCATTAATATTGGCACCCTTGGTAAATATGAGCAAAGGTGGTTGTGAAAATATAAAGATAAATCTGCATTATTTATATTTTTGATCTTTCATTTAAAAAAAAACACAAAAATGTAACCTTTCACAGAAGTAAAACAATTGAAAGTGGGGAAAACTCATATTATGAAATCTTTTTCTCCAATGCATGTTGGCAACAATTACTTGCACCCCTATAAATTCTTATGAGTAAAATACCTAAAAAAAAGTTGTTGTTTTTTTTGTTTTGTTTTTTTTTTTTTTTAGCACACCAGAGTGACTAGGAGTATAAAATTGTACGGCCATGACTTCCTGTTTCACAGAATTATAAATATGAGGAACACAAAGGTCAAATTAGGGGTGTGAGATATCGTCTGCGAAAATATCGTAATTGATGTTTTAACAATGGTCAATTTCAAAATCACGCATTACGTGAAGTCTAACAATTGCGTTCTTTCACTGGATGATTCAGTCTAATAAAATACATTTAGAATTTTCACAAATTAAGCACATGGGAACAGAAAATGTATAGATTTATTCCACTTCATACTGTTAATCAATATCACACGAAGCGTGCCGTTTTCTTCTCCAAAAATTACCATGATTGCAAATGGATTTTTACAACAGTTCAAGAGACAAAAATTAAGATAAATACGTTTTAGTCAACATATTGCCCGTTTTTGCTCTATTTCGCCAACAAAAATCATTCCAAACACAGCCAAAGCACTGTTTCGCGTCTCTGAGCACCATGACGGTGCTTCGTTCCTGAGTGATTCAACCGTTTAAATTATTCGGTTCAGTCGCAATGAATCACTTATTAACTGTGACTTTCTGCCACCTATTGGCGCTTTTAATTCCACATTTAAAGTATCTTTTTATTATTTAAATAATTTCAAATATCAGTATTCAACGTTTTATGTTTAAAATATCAAAACATTATTTGTGCATTTGTAACTGCAGGTTAAATGCATTCATGACCTGCATTAAACAGTGTGTAAATACATCTAAATGCCACTTTAGATGTAGCTTCTGTATTTCCTCTGCACTGCAAAGACGAACTTTGTTGATACTGATTTAATTTGCTTGGTAACATCCCAAATGTAAGAATTTGACTCAAAAGATAATGCACACTTTTAGAAAAAATGGCTTTCAATCCATTCAGACTTATTGGAAAAGATTCGTTTCTATCAGTATTCCGCACAGAGTTTGAGGAATACCAAAAAATGTGGGATATTTCACTCTGCAAAATATCATCTAATTACTGTTATCGATAAAATCCCAGAAAATATCGAGATATTATTTTTTGTCAATATCACACACCCCTAGGTCAAATTCCATCACAAGGAGGAGAACCAAAAAAATATAGTTTGTAATGTGCAGAACAAGATTGTTGAGCTTCACAAAATAGAAAGTGGCTGTAAGAAAATAGCTAAAGCATTGAAAATCCCCATTTCCACCATCAGGGCAATAATTAAGAAGTTTCAATCAACTAAAAGACCCTTGAAGAGGATGTGTGTCTACAGTGCCCTCCACGAATATTGGCACCCTTGATAAATATGAGCAAAGGCAGCTGTGGAAATAAATCTGCATTGTTTATCCTTTTGGCCTTTTATTAAAAAAAATTACAAAATTCTAACCTTTCATTAAAGTAAAACAATAGAAAGTTTGGGGGAAATATCATTATTAAATAATTATTTTTTTCTCTAGTTCACGTTGGCCACAATTATTGGCACCCAATTATTGCAACGTTCTTGTCCCAAGATAACAGCTCTGAATTTTCTCCTATAATCCCTGATTAGTTTGGAGAACACCTGACAAGAGATCAGAGACCATTCCTTTATATAAAATCTCTCCAGATCCTTCAGATTCCAAGCTCCATGTTGGTTCTTCTCCTCTTCAGTTCACCCCACTCATTTCCTAAAGGGTTCAGGTCAGGGAACTGGGACGGCCAGGGCAGAAGCTTCATTTTGTTCTCAGTGACACATTTTTGTGTTTGTTTTGGATCATTGTCCTGATGGAATATCTAAACACGGCCCATTAAAAGATTTCTAACAGTGGCAGTCAGGTTTATATTGTTTTTAATCTCTTAGTATTTGATAGAATCCATGAACCCATGTATCTAAACAAGATATCCAGGATCTCTGGCAGAAAAATAGGCCCAGAACTTTAAAGATCCAGCAGTTTTTTAAATGTGGTGATGGGGTACTTTTTATCACTGTTTGCATCAAACCCATCTTGAGTGTTTGCTGCCAAAAAGCTCTTTTTTTAATTTCATCTGACCATAGAAACCAGTCCTGTTTGAAGTTCTAGTCGTGTCTGACAACTGAATATGCTGGAGTTTGTTTTTGGGTGAGCGAGCAGGATTTCTCTTGAAACCCTCCTACACAACATGTGGTGATGTAGGGGCTATTTGAATTTTTTTTTTTTTAGGCTTTCTGGGCCCAAGACTCAACAAATCTTTGCAATTTTCCATATGTGATCCTTGGAGAGTCTTTGGCCACTCAAAAGTCTCCTCCTCACCATCCATTTGGATGATATAGACACACGTTCTCTTCTAGGCAGATTTGTAACATCTTTAGTTGATTGAAACTTCTTAATTATTGCCCTGATGGTGGAAATGGGAATTTTCAATGCTGTAGCTCTTTTCTTACAGCCACTTTCTATTTTGTGAAGCTCAGCAATCTTGTTCTACACATCTGAACTATATTCTTTGGTTTTACTCCTTGTGATAGACAATTAAGGCAATTTGGCCTTTGTGTTCCTTATATGTATAATCCTGTGCAACAAGAAGTCATGGCTAGACAATTTCATGTTCCTAGTCACCCTGGTGTGCTAAACAGAATGGGAATATACTTCAGAGATATTTTACTCATAAAAATTTAGGGGTGCCAATAATTGTGGCCAACGTGAATTGGAGAAAAACATTTATTTCATAATGAGATTTTCTCCTTACTTTCCATTGTTTTTCTTCAATGATAGGTTAGAATTTTGTGAATTTTTTGAATGAAAGATCAAAAGGATAAACAATGCAGATTTATTTCCACAGCTGCCTTTGCTCATATTTATCAAGGGTGCCAATATTTGTGGAGGGCACTGTATATTGTCCTAATGAACAGTGTGGAGGAGAGTTTGAGTGGCCTCCAAGGATCTCCAAAGATCACAGCTGGAGAATTGCAGAGATTAGTTGAGTCTTGGGGTCAGAAAGCCTAAAAAAAATCAAGCAGCTCCTACATCACCACATGTTGTTTGGGAGGGTTTCAAGAAAAATCCTCCTCGCTCATCCAAAAACAAACTGCAGGATATTCAGTTGTCAGACACGACTGGAACTTCAAACGTGACTGGGTTTTATGGTCATATGAAACTAAAAAAGAGCTTTTTGGCAGCAAAACTACCAGATGGGTTTGGCGCAAACAGGGATAAAAAGTACTCCATGTTCACGGTTAAATATCCTGCTAGATCTTTAATGTTCTGGGCCTATTTTTCTGCCTCATGTCCTTGACATCTTGTTTAGATACATGGCATCATGGATGCTGTCAAACAGATAAAAGAATCAAAACCTCACTGCCTATGTTAGAAATCTTATAATAGGACAACAGTACAAAACAGACATCAAAATTAACACAAAAATGTGTCACTGAGGAGAAAATGAGTGGGGTGAACTGAACAGAAGAAGCACCAACATGGAGCTGGGAATCTGAAGGATCTGGAGAGATTCTGCACGAAGGACTGGATTGTTCTCCAAACTCATCAGGCATAATAAGAGAAAACTCAGAGCTGTTATCTTTGGAAAAGGATGTTGCAAAAATTGGGTGCCAACGTGAACTACAGAAAAACATTTATTTCATAATGTGATTTTCCCCCCACTTTCTATTGTTTTACTTCAACGATAGGTTCGAATTTTGTGCATTTTCTAAATGAAAGATCAAAAGAATTAACAACACAGATTTATTTTTTACAGCCACTTTTGCTCCTATTTACCAAGGGTGCCTATATTAGTGAAAAGCAGGATTTTTGTATTTATGTTGATTCAATTAAACAGAGCCATTCAAATTTGTTTAAGTGTGAGAGAATGTAAAGGCCATTTACCTAATTTTATTCACAGGATGTTGGTAACATTTGTTACACGTTCTAAATTGCACTTTTTCACCTCACTAGTCAGATGACAGGAGACGTGCATCAGTAGGTAAGGAAACAGGTCTAGTTCATTTATCTGGGTCAAAAGTCTGGGTCAGTTAATCTGAAATGTTTATAGTTGCACTAAAAATTCAATTTTACTTCAAAAAAAAAAAAAAAAAAAGGGGGGTTTGAATTGACAGTGCATCTAAAGAATCTTGCTCCTTTAGTAGGCTGATGAGGGTCTCCTGTAGTTTTAAGAAAAGCAATCAACATAAATTGCTCAAACACTATATTTAGTACAATAGTTTAAAGTAAAGAGTGTTGTTTGATTGAATCTGACAATATTGTGAGCATTGAAGTAATACTGCACCAGTGAAGTAATTATTTAAACATAAAAAGCCAAGTGAAATATTTTTTTTTTAAAAAGGCATTATTTAATATATTTTGGTGCAATGCCTTTTTTACCTTTACAATGTCAGATTACAGATTGTAAAAGATTTAAAAGATTTATTTCCAGTTATTTGCCCAAAGTTTAAATTGAGTTTCACCATTATTCAATTCATGCATATTTTAAAAGGAGGCATTTCCAACAGCAGTGTGTTTTTGCTAAATCTGAAATGTGAGAAATCAGTTAACATTTAAATAAGCCATGGAATTTCCTCTGAAATAATCCATTACGTGTATTTTGGAATTTGCCAGTGCCGTGATCTAAATGATTAAGTCAATCTTGGCTTGAGGGAAAGGTTATGTGCCGGCCACTGCATTATTAAAATATTTTAAAAACATAACTTAATCAGACCAATCAATCAGTCAGAACATTAATACTTTTTAACCCAGTTCGTTAGCCAGCTAGACATTAAGTTTAAAATAAACAGTTTAAACTGACAACTCAGTGTCACGTATTAGTCACATATCAGTTCATATCTTTGATAAAAAAGAAAGACAAAGAAATTTATTTGACTCTGCAGTACTTCATTACAAAATAACAAATCACAGATCTTCACTTCACTTCAACAGATACATACTGCGTGCTCTAACTAATCCATTTCTTGTTATTTTAAATTAAAGATTCGTGTTGACTTGCTTTAAAAAAAACACATTGGTCAGGCTTGGGGAGCAGTGGGCTGGTGATTACTGACATTCCTGACCATGGGGGAGAAGATTTTTTAAGAGCCGTTAGTGGCAGGGGGTTTCCAAGGCTCTGAGATCAGCAAATGTTACAACAGACTGGGACTAGACAGACCCCATAAGCCAGAACACTCCCAAATGAACAGAATAAACAACATACCTCTTATTGCCACCCTCACTGTCTACTGCTCTCTGCTTCAGTTTCTTAGCATCTATCTATCTATCTATCTATCTATCTACGCTTTGATCCTTTAAATTACTTTAACTGGTGTAATCTGTGGCCATTAGATTAGGCCTAATTTATCTGCAACAGACCTATATCATCAGGAAATGAACTTAAACCATCTATTAGCAAGACTACATTTGCCCGTCACATCTTTTACTAATTAGATTAGTAAACTGAACGAAAACACAGCCTTTAATTGATTCATTGCATTATCTGTTATCTCAACTGTATGTTTAAGCAATTGCTCGCCGTTATCTTGCGTCGTCCATTTGTGCCTTTTGCCTGACGCGGGTCAGTTTGCTGGCCCTACAGGCGGTCGGAGTGACGCAGTCTCGCAAATTTGCTCCTCCAAATGGAGCGACGAAGTCCATCAAGTCCCCATTAGGACCTCATTAAATTCGCTTAGTGAGATATTTTGCACCCTTCTTAACGGGCTGAAGTGTGAACGCGTGCTTTTAGACAAATAGCGTGGGACTCGCTCGAACTGACCGCGGATCGGCTTTAGTTCTTTAAGCTTTTGGTGACTCCTGCAAGTGTTTTAGTTAAGAGCTGTTTTTAGATCAGTAGTTGGGAGCAATAATTAAAGGAGCCATCGACAGCAGAAACGGGGCTTTAGAAAATCAAAATAAAAGTAGGCGTACTACCAGTCGAAGGTTTTTGAACAGTAAGATTTTTAATGTCTTTTTGGAAGTCTCTTCTGCTCACCAAGCCTGCATTTATTTGATCCAAAATACAGCAAAAGCAGTAATATTGTGAAATATTTTTAACATTTCAAATAACTGCTTTCTATTTGTATATATTTTATGTGATCAAAGCTAAATTTTCAGCGTTATTACTCGTGTCACATGATCCGATTTGCTGTTCAAGAGACACTTTTTTTATTTTTAGGCCTATTATTATTATCAATATTTAAAACAGTGAAGTAAAGAAATTCTAGAAATTAATACATACTTTTATTTAGCAAGGATGCTTTAAATTGTTTAAAAGTAATGATAAAGACATTTATAATGTTACAAAGATTTCTATTTCAGATAAATGTTATTCTTCTGAACTTTCTATTCATCAAAGAAACCTGAAAAAATCCTACTCAGCTGTTTTCAACATAATCATAATAAATGTTTTATGAGGAGCAAATCAGAATGATTTCTGAAGGACCATGTGACTATGATGCTAAAAATTCAGCTTTGAAATCACATGAATAAATTACATGTTAAATATAAAATAGAAAACAAATTCAATAAAATTCAAAATTCAATAAAATTCAAATAGAAAACAGTTTAAACAGTAAAAATATTTCAACATTTTACTGTTTTTGCTGCACTTTTGATTAAATAAATGCAGGCTCGGTGAGCAGAAGACAATTCTTTAAGAAGAAGAAAAAAACATTTGACTGGTAGTGTACCTCATATAAAGAAAATTTTAAAAGGCTTATTTTAAATAAAAAAAAATTAAACTTAGAATTAGGCAAAGAATGACTTTAAATGTTAACAAACTCTTTATGTAATCTCAAGCTAAATGAAAAATAATAATAGCCTATAGGCCTGTGTTGGGTATAGTTGTGCTTAAAACAAAAGGTTTTACCGTTAGCCTATAAACCTATGTCACTAAATGGTGTTTATTATAATAAAAGAGAGAGAATGTAGAGAATAGAGAATTTCTACAAACGCTCAGTTTTGCACAGTCAGTTGCTGTACAAAATCAAAATTGAAACAGGTAAAAGTAATACAATTCAATAGTGTTTTATTAATTCATTTTATTTACATAGTTTTATAGCCTACTTTTAACAAGAACCCAGGGTACAAAAAATCTAAATAAATAAATAACTTAATATATTTAGAGAATTAATAAGGAACGTTGTATTCTATAAATAGATAAGCAAGATATTGCACACTTTTTTGTTTTTACGTATGGCTTGATCACAAATGCGTATAGTCCTAATTAATGTAGCCTCAAAACCTTATAACTAACTAACTATATTATATATGACCCCACTCATGTGTTGCCCCCCGTCGTCTTTCTCGCAGATGGTGTGTAAGTTTGCCCCTCCGTGTTGTTGCAATAACCTGACGGTACCAGATTTCTCACCCTCACGCTGGGACGCACTGTTTATACAACTGGAGAAGTCTTCACACCAAAATGTCCATAGCAGTCTCTATCCCAATCATTTGGCAAACAGCACCAAACCCCCTCCTAAAACAACCTCAGATCATTTGGCATCGGCACCGTCGTCCAGCCCCGCCCCTGCAGCTCTAGCTCCATATAAACCGAGAGAACGACTCTCTTCATTCATTCACTTCCCTCCGGAGGACAACGACTCATCCAACGCGTCAGTCACTCGGAGATCTGGCAAAAAAAGGACTATTTGGGACTATCGCCTCGGGAAAAAGAGAAATGAATTCTGTGTGCGTTGCCGCTCCTCTTTCCAATACAATGACCACTGTTATCCAGCAGTCTAGCAGGTGAGCGTTCTATTCTGTCCGGTTCTATTCTATATTAGAGGGTTGCCTGTTAGATGCACATCTAAAATATTACCGTCTTCGATCCACAGCCCAGCTTCCCTGTGGAGACCGTGGCTTGCGACCAGAAAGGATGCACAAACTGAATGCCGGAGAACCAAGCTGGCTTGTGTAAGTTTTCCACCCTTCCTAATATTTCAATATAATTTTAATATGTTTAGGAATGTTATTAAGCTCCGAAAACACATGGTACCCTAATGAGAGCTATTTAGTTGGGTGTAGGTAATTCAGCTGCACAGAAAATGTCAATTTGTTGTGTGGCAGAGAGTTTTTTTTTTTTTTTTTTTTAGAGCAGCAGGTAGCTTTAAGGTGACAGACAGGCATGTGGTGAGCATTAGGCAGCAGATTGTGTGACTGTGGAGGTGTTTCATTGACACCAAGCCATTCAGTGACGCAAAGGCAAACTGAGAGCAGCTCTAGCACTGAGACACTTAGCCATATGGCACCACTGTCTGAGTGTGAACACTGAGTCTGTGCCCAGAGACGAGGTGTAGGGGAAAACAGCTCCCAGAGAGCAAGCGATCGCTTGCCAAGATTTAAGCAGACACCTCAAGGTTTGGGAAAGGGAGTTGGAGGCAGTTTCCCACAAACACTTTAGCCTGACACCCTCCATGTCACAGCTTTTGCATCCTGCCCAGGGTGTTATACACCCACGAAGCTGGCAGTGATATCACCTCATAAACACTGGACAGGAAGCATTGTTTGAGTTGTGTTTCATGCATGTGGTCTTACACGTCTTTTCTCACTCTTTCCAGCCTTACTCCAGGCCAGAAGTGCCCAGTAACACCACAACAGATGGCAAAATGCAGTCTTTCCAGCACCCTGTCAGGTCAGTGAGCATTTAATTTTGCTTGAGCAATGGTTTTGTTTTATAACAAGGCCCTAAAACCCTAATCCATTCCAAAGGAGGCTTATTTTATTGTGTTAAAAAAGCATTCGCTTGCTCTATTTGCGTATTTACCGATTTATTTCTTCATGCTTTAGGCTGTACTGGCCCAGATCGAAATCCTACGACTACCTCTTTAGCGATGGCGAGGCCCTGCTCAGAAATTTCCCAGTGCAGGCCACCATAAACTTCTACGACGAGTCAGACAGCGAGGACGAGGAGGACAGTGATGAAGACGACGACAGCGACGCTGAGGAGTGTGTTAAACTTAACAGTCACTTCACCAGTTACAACTGAATGTTCAACCTCACCCGTGACTTTACACTGGGGAAAAGTTCATAAATTTAACATCAACACTGGATAATGCCACATCGTGCTCTATTAGAGAAGTCGTGCCATCAATAATTCAGTGCATGGACATGGTGTTTCTCATGAGCATCTAGAGCACAACCAGAGTGATTTTACTGATTGTTTTGTGCAGGAAACACAGATTACATGAATGCAGATTCAGGTCTCAGTTCCTGTTAAAAACAGTGAAAATGCAATCCCACATTGGGAAATGTTGTTTCCGAGCAATCTCAGGGTTCCTACCTTCTTTTGTATATAAAATTCTATTTGTATTCTATTCCCTATCTCTAACTTATGATTTATGTACATTATGTGTATATATATGTATTTATGGCATATTTTTCTACTTTTGTACTTTTGATTTAAAATAAAATCTATATTTAAATGAGTGAAAATCAGTGTTTCTGATAAGTTTCTTTTTTGAACTCGTTTGAGTCCTTTGATGTTCTCTGACCCTATCTGTTGACTAGATGGGGCTCTGCTGTTTGTCCAGGTTTCAAACAAAAGAGGTTTGATAAAGGACAATGCCTCCCTAAGAATGTCAGATTTTTAAGATTGGACTCTTTGCTATTTCTATGAATAGATATAAGGGAAAAGACTGTTTCTTATTGGAGGACAGTGGCTATAGCGTACTTACATGGGCCGCTGTTTGCTGATAACACTTAAAAGATACATGTTTGTTTACTGCATAAGTTAAACATCAGTTTCCCTTTGTAGGGAATTCTGACAAATCATTTACAAAACCTACTGAAAGGCACCTAATAATAACAAAAACCCTTAAAAAAAAAAGAATTACATGACAGTACTTTTTTTCGGGATTCTTTGATGAATAGAAAGATCCAAAGATCAGCATTTATCTGAAATAAAAAGCTTTTGTAACATACACTATAGCATTCAAAAACTTGATGTTACTATATTTATTTATTTATTTATTGGTTGGTAAAGAAATTTCTATTTTTATTTAGCAAGGATGCTTTAAATTGATCAAAGGTGAAGACATTTATAATGTCAGAAAAGATTTTTTGATATATGATATTTATGATATGATGATATTTTAGATATATGCTATTTTTCTGAAATTTCTATTCATCAAAGAAACCTGAAAAAATTCTACTCAGCTGTTTTTAACATAATAATATTATTAAATGTTTTTTTAAACAGCAAATCAGAATATTAAAATGATTTCTGAAGGATCATGTGACTGGAGTAATGATGCTAAATATTCAGCTTTGAAATCACAGGAATAAATTACATTTTAAAATATATTCAAATAGGAAACAGTCATTTTAAAAATAGTAAAAATATTTAAAAATGTTACCATCTTTGCTGTACTTTAGATCAAATAAATGCAGGCTTGGTTAGCAGAAGAGACTTTTTTAAAAACCATGAAAAATCTTACTGTTCAAAAACTTTCGACTGGTAGTGTACCTAAGCAGGACTTAAGTACATCTTTATATATTAAATATTAAAATATTTCATAATTACCTCTATTGTCTTGAAATGTGGTTAAAGTGTACTGATTAATCTACTGACAAGCATGCTTTTATCTTAATTTTAATTGAAATGTGTATTTCATGCAGTGTATTTGTATTTACACAATTAACAAAGTTGCAATTCAGGATATCAAATACCTAGTACTAAAGTACTTTATATGTGCGTTAGTATTTTAACACATAAAAATAAGTGTACTTCTTTAAAGCATGATAAAATATTATTAAAACAAATAGTAATTAAAGTAAAAGTTTTAGAAAATGCACTGTTATAAAGTCAAATTGAAAGTTTTACTTTAAAATACATTTTCATTACTAAAAAATGTAATCTAAAGTAAAAATTTCAATTTGACATCATTGCAAAGAGCACTGTCTAAAACTGTTTAGAAAAAGTCATCAAACTGTGTCACTTTAGGTACACTTAAGAGGCTTTTTATGTAATTAATTTTACACTGTTTTTTTTTTATATACTTTTACAATTTAATGTACATATAATACAATAATGTGCACTTATTTTTTTCACACAGGGAAGAGAGACTTCAAAATTGAGAAGCATATTGTGCATTACAGTCTTACAGCATAACAGTAGTTACATCAGGGGTTTTCAACAGAGTGTCTGTGACCTCTAGGGGGCCTATGGCGGTACTGCAGGGTGTCTATGTGTTATTATCTGACCTCAAACTAATTTTGTGATTAAATAAGTAACAGAAGCCTTTATTATAAACAAAACTAATAAATAAAATATTAAGTTCACTTTAGCTAAATAAGCTAAAGATCAGCTAAATATAATGTACAAATATATGACTTATAAATGATTGTTGTAATAACTTGTCAGCATCATAAAGTATGTAAACTCATTAATAAGATACTACAATATTATATGTTAGTAGGCCATGGTTACAACGCAATGCTTAATTTCTATAATACGCAGCAGGGAATCCCTGCTTTATATCTCTGTTCTCCATGATCCCTGGACTGAAAATCTACCTATTAGACTATTCATCCATTACAGTAGTGCATTAAGTTAAAAAAAAAAGAAAAAGAAAAAAAATGCCAGAGAAATTAGCAGAAATTGAGAAATTTGTCTAATATATCTAACATATTTTATTTACTGAAAATTTCAAACTGTTGGTGTAGACTAATAGTAAGACATCTAGGATGATACAGCAATTTGGTTGTTATATTTAAATATGAGTTTAAAGCTCGTTTTGCAACCCTCTCACTGATGTTACAAAAATCACCACGCTAAGAGCTGTTTAGCATTGTGGGTAATGCTGTCTTTTAGTTCAAGGCGTGGCATCGTGAAAGACCCCTGACTCCATGCTGAATCTATCATCCTCTTTCTCTAATAAAAATGTCACTTGGTGGCACTCCGTGTCTATAACGACAGGAATAAAACATTAATGTCTGGCTACGAACATTCAAAGGTTTCTTGCAACTGTTTCGGAGAAGCGTTCTACGTGAGCACAAACAGACTACACTACCCAGTTTATTTTTCCCCATTCCCCAAGAAGTATGACTTTGCGTGTACGAAATCAACAGTAGAATTTCATTGGACAATCAGGGGGAATCCGTGGCTCCTATTGGTCCATCCGCATGTCAATCAAACGGCATCCGTGACTCATGTGGGTGCTCCCTAGCTGGAAACAGGGATGGAATGGACTAGCAATTGCAACAGCCTGGAAGGTAGGCTTTATTATTATTTTGCATTTAACATTGAGTTACAAACGTACACGTTATTTTGTTTCGCTTTATGGCAACTAAATAAAATCGCTGCGGTTATAAATGTACATCTTTAATCACATTGAGAGCCCCTCTAAGGAGTACTGACAGCTGCTATAGTCAAACTGAATATGTGTCTCTTATTAATATTTCATTCGCTTTTAAGAAAGCTGTTTGCTTTTAAGAATGGCCTTAGGAAATGTAATTACATTGAATTGTTTTGTCAATATTTTCTAAAAACACTTTAACTTATAAATAGAAGAAAATCTATTTTGAATCTAGCATTTCAAGTATGCTTTGTATGTCTTATTTTCTTACTCGTGCTATTATTTTTTTTATTCGATGCGGTTTCCAGAGATTATTAAACGTAAACTTGGGTTGGGCTGATATTTTTCATGCCATAGTAACTCGCGAATTAAATTAATTCGTTAAGGAGTGAGCCCAAGCTCGAGTGATATAAATTTAGCTCGCACATCTCTCTATCTACCCGCTCCGTTACTATGGGAACCTCCTCCTCCGCCCCTCCTCCCTCCTCCATCAGCGTGTCTTAGACGGGCAAGAGATTATATAGATTTATATAGTAACGATATCATCTTCCAGAAAGCAGGCTTCTTTTTGTGTCATATTTTAGGATATTGTGGGGAAAGCCAGTGGCCTGGAGTTCATATTTGATTCTCACAGTTAATTTGTTGTTTTGACCATCATTTAATTAAAACAAAAGGCCACAATGATGAATAACAACAAGTGTGCACATAAGAAAACTTTTTTTAACCCTTTAAATGCATTTTTTCTTCTCCCCAGGTCAAAACACTTCAGATTGAGGTCTTTTTTGGTAGTATGGCAGCAGGTAAGTACCAGATTTCAACAACTTAATCTTAAACGTTTAGTTAGCATAGGGTCCATTCATTTTTCTGTCTGATCTAAAAATAGTGCAGCAGTCTTGACACACCTTGTTAAATGACATAAAACCTTGATGTAATAGATGATGTGTCAAAGCTCTTTGGGTTCCTTGAGCCCTTCTTGAGATGTGCTGCACTCATTTCAGCATTGAAATAGCCCGTACTGATATTGGTGCCTGTTAATTTAGGAAATAGATTTAGTAGTCTGCATGAAATGAAAATTTACCCTAACTAGTTTCAGGTCTTATTGTGATTTTTTTTTTTTTTTTTTTAGTGAATATGCTTAATTTTTAAAAATAGTTTTTACTTTAATGAGATGCAGAATGACAAGTGGATGGAAAATTATTATTTCAAAAGATTTTTCTGTCAGTAATTGCAAATTTTATCGGAATACCATAAAACCATTTGTGACCCTGGACCACAAAACCAGTCATAAGGATCGATTTTTTTTTTGAGATTGGGATTTATACATCACATGAAAGTACGGTTTGTTAGGATAGGACAATATTTGGCCAAGATACAACTATTTGAAAATCTGAAGTCTGAGGGTGCAAAAAAATCAAAATATTGAGAAAATCACCTTTAAAGTTATCCAAATGAAGTTCTTAGCAATGCATATTTTTAATCAAAAATGAAGTTTTGATATGTTTACTGTAGGAAATTTACAATATATCTTAATGGAACATGATCTTTACTTAATAACCTAATGATTTTTGCCATAAAATAAATAATTTTGTCCCATACAATGTATTTTTGGCTTTAAATATACCTGTGCTACTTAAAACTGGGTTTGTGGTCCAGGGTCACATTTTGAGTATTTGACAGGCCTGATCAGCAAAGGCATAAACTTTCTTCCGATCTCTCAGCGTTCCTAGATGGCAAGGTTGCAAACTCTCTCCTCAAACGTTTTCCACGAGCTAATGGCTTCCTGGAGGAGTTCCGGCCGGGCAACATTGAGAGGGAGTGTTCCGAGGAAAGCTGCAGCTTTGAGGAGGCCAATGAAGTGTTTGAAAATAAGGAGCGAACGGTAAATCCTGTCTTCATCAGCAAAAGATGTAAACAAATTCTGTTCCCTAGTCTGTTGTACCATTATTTTGAATTTAGGTGCTTTTACACATACAGATTGTTCCTTGTAGAGAGGTTGTCGAAATGCCAACAAGTCAGTTTTAACAATTGGCTGATACAGTGCAGTATTAGGGTGAATAAGATGTGTGAACAAGCACTTGCCAGGTTTAGATACTTTTATGTAAGAAATCTGCTGTCATAGAATTTGAGCCAGTTGCAAAGTTCTTAGGAACCGAAGCAATTACTCTACACGCTTTACCTACAGGCAAACATGACATACAGATCTATAATTCATAAGTGGGTGTTTCTATTAGGTGTTACTTTTGGCACTTTTGGCCCTGTGGGCTTTTAGAAAATAAACTCACTTAAAAACTCATTTTTGCCATTTTTTTTCTCAGTTTCATTTCCATCACACCGTAACTTACATATTGTGTGTAATGGCATTCTGTGATGGAAGTTTAAAAAAGTAACGAAAATGACATTTTGCACATTTTTGGAATGAAATGGCCTAATGACTAATTTAGCTACCATTTTATGCATTCTAAATATACACAATTTAATAATATTTTTACTTTTTTGTAATTTTATGAAATGACAGCTTTTTTTGGAAATTATATGATGAAAATTATGATATAAAAATATTCTGATATAAAAAAAAGTAAAATATTATTCTCTAATTTCTGTAAAATGTGCCATCTTTGTTTTCTACGTACATCACATTTCATATTTCTTCACAACAGTTTAATCATGCCTTAAAAACCTTCCAAAATAAAAATTTCCTGATAATTTACTCACCCCCATGTCATCAAAGATGTTTGTGTCTTTCTGTCTTCAGTCACTAAGAAATTAAAGGTTTTTGAGGAAAACATTCCAGGATATTTCTCCATATAGTGGACTTCAATGGTAGCCAACGGGTCGATGGTCCAAATTGCAGTGTCAGTGCAGCTTCAAACGACTCTACATAATCCCAGCCGAGAAATAAGAGTCTTATCTAGCGAAACGATTAATTATTTTCTTAAAACAGTAAAAATGTATGCACTGTTTAACCATAAATGCTTGTCTTGTACCAGCTCGACTTCATGAATTACGTAGTCACATTGGAAAGATCACAAGTGACGTAGGTGGAAGTACTGACCCAGTGTTTACAAAGCAAACGTGCAAAGAAAGTCAAATGCCCTTTACAAAAAAAGGTAAAACAACGATGTTGGATGAATTTGAAGTTGGAGGATAAAATGAGATGGAGTTTTTCTCTGTACTTATTTGAACCAGAGTACACAGACAAAGAACTAACCACATGTAACCTTTCCAACATGATTACGTAATGCGTGAACACGTGCATGTGCATCGCAGAGCTAGTGCAAGACAAGCATGTGTGGTTAAAAAGTATATAAATGTTAATTTGTTTTAGAAATGACTGATCGTTTCGCTACATAAGACCTTATTCCTCAGCTGCGATCGTGCAGAGCCCGTTAAAGCTGCATTGAAACTGCAATTTGGACCTTCAACTCAGTGGCCGCCATTGAAGTCCACTATATAGAGAAAAATCCTGGAATGTTTTCCTCAAAAACCTTAATTTCTTTGCGACTAGAGACAGAAAGACATGAACATCTTGGATGACATGGGGGTAGTAAATTATCGGGAAATTTACTTTATTCTGGAAGTGAACTTATCCCTTAAAGAGAGACCTGTTGTTATTTTTCAAGGTTGTTAATTAATGGTATACACTTTTGTTGAAGCCATCAGCCAGCATTATTTAACTTATTTTATAAATAATCAGATTTAACAGCAGAATGTTAAAAAATAAATAAATAAATTGGTGGAAAAGATGCCAAAACTGTGGAATGGTGTTCTGGTGATGTGTGAATGCTAGTGTTAAGTATAAAACAGAGAAGGCCACTGCAATTTAGCAGTTTCATGTGTGAAAGTGGCTTTAAAGAGATAGTACATTCAAAAATGAAAATTACCCCATGATTTACTCACCCTCAAGCCATCCCTGGTCTATATGACTTTCTTCTTTCAGACGAATACATGGGAGTTATAATAAAAAATGCCCTGGCTCTTTCAAACTTTATAATAGCAGTGAATGGCTGTTAAGATTTTGAAGCTCAAAAAAAGTGCATCCATTCATCATAAAAAGTACTCTACACTGCTCCGGGTGGGTTAAGAAAGGCCTGAAGTGAATTGTTGCGTTTGTGTAAGAAAAATATTCATATTTAAAAAAATTATAAACAGTAGACTTTAGCTTCCGCTAACTGTCCTACGCATGTTCACGAGAGAGTGGCGTTCCAGCAGATGATGTAGGTGTAGCGTAAGCTCTGGTGAGAAGTGACACAGAAGCGTGAAGAAGAGAGCCGAACAAAATACCAGTCACACATTAGAAGTAAAAAACGAGAAATTGGAAAGAAAAATGTCAAAGGGCTCTTAACAAACCCAGCCGAAGAAGAAAGGTCTTATCTAGCCAAACGATCGGTTATTTTCTAAAAAGAAAAAATTTACAATTTTTATACTTTTTAACCTCAAATACTTGTCTTGTCTAGCTCTGCTTGAACTCTGTGTATTCCGGTTCATGACAGTTAGGGTATGTCAAAAAACTCCCATCTCATTTTCTCCTCCAGCTTCAAAATCGTCCTAATTCACTGCAGAAGTATCGACGCAGTGTTTACAAAGTGAACGCACAAGGAGGGTCAAACACCTTTTACAAAAAAAGGTAAAACAGCAATGTAGGATGATTTTGAAGTTGGAGGAGAAAATGAGATTGGAGTTTTTCTACATACCCTAACTGTCATGAACCAGAACGCACAGAGTTCATGCAGAGCTAGACAAAATGAGCATTTGAGGTTAAAAAGTATATAAATTATAATTGTTATCATTTTATTTCAATGTACATGCACAGGACTAAGTGACTCTATAACATTTACGAATTTGTATCCTGCTTATGCATTACCTGACCAGTTAAATTATAATTAGCCTTTATATGCATTTGTCCCTCTATGTTCTGTTGTTCTGTCATAGGTTATTACATTTTAATTAATATTTTATTATTGTAATTTTTTTTTTTTTTTTTTTGCTATTGTTGTCTTGTTTGTTCTGTGAAAAAGCTAAACACTAAAATAAATGTGTAAAAAGTATATAAATTGTAAATTTCTTTTTTTTTTTTTAGAAAATAACCGATCATTTGGCGAGATAAGACCCTTATTTCTTGGCTGGGATTGTTTAGAGCCCTTTGAAGCTGCATTTAAACTGCATTTTGGAGGTTCAAACTCACGGGCACCATATCAGTCCACTATATGGAGAACATTCCTGAATGTTTTTCCTCAAAAAACATAATTTCTTTACGACTGAAGAAAGAAAGACACAAACATCTTGGATGACAAGGGAGTGAGTAAATTATCTGTAAATTTTTGTTCTGGAAGTGAACTTCTCCTTTAACCCCCTTGAGCCATGTGGAGTACTTTTTATGATGGATGCACTTTTTGGGCTTCAAAATCTCAGCACCCATTCACTGCCATTATAAAGCTTGGAAGAGCCATGACATTTTTTAATATAACTCCAAATGTATTTGTCTGACCGAAGAAAGTCATATACACCTAGGATGGCTTGAGGGGGAGTAAATCATGGGGTAATTGTCATTTTTTGGGCTGAACTATCCCTTTAACCATTTATATCTTCATTCATAGATGGAGTTCTGGAAAAACCGCAGCATCTACACAGTGAACAGCAATGCTGATTCCCGCTCGGAGCGCCCGGACACTGTATACATGGTGGTGCCCCTACTGGGTGTGGCTCTTCTCATCATCATTGCGCTCTTCCTTATCTGGCGCTGCCAACTCCAGAAGGCCACCCGTCGGCGTCCGGCCTACACCCAGAACCGCTATCTGGCTAACCGGAACGCCCGCAGCCTCCCACGCATCCTCGTGCACCGCGACCCTCCGTCGCATTCAGAGAACTCTCACGCCAATGACAGGCCCAGCGTGGTGGTCAGCAGTGGCGAAAGAGGCGGGGCTTCAGTCGCACCACAAGACGCCCATCATCACACAAGCCACTCTCAGAACAATCGCTCCCTGTATGTACAAGATTCATCTTTGTCCGTGGCTTCCCACCTGTCCGGGGCAACCCCTCCGCCATCCTATGAGGAAGTTACCGGCCACTTAGAAAGCAGCAGCGATGAGACGACAGCCCCCTACAGTGATCCTCCGCCCAAATATGAGGAGATAGTGCTGGAAAAGTGAGAGTTTACCACATAAAGCGGTAACCAAACGTTAGGGATGCACTGGTTCCCGAGCACTTATCCTAATGTGGCTCTCACTCCGAATAGAGTGTGCAGGCTGTGTATGTGACGGTCTCCTTGTGTCGTTGATCGGTTCGTTGATTGCACTGGTAAACGTGGTTGTTTTTCAAGTCGCAAAGGGTCCTTCTGGCTTCACACACCATTTCCGTGTACATCTTCACTCCTCCTTCGACCTCTCACACCACAACCCACGCCCTCAGCGGCTGCCCTTCAGAAAGAAAACTTAAGCAAGCGAAGAGGAGCTATATCCCTCGCAGAGAGTTGCCAAGCTGTGTGCTGCATGGTAATCGCTTCGAGCATCAAGCTTCAAAGCCTGCTAGAAATCGAAAGGAGCGTTCATGCGGGAAAACAAGATGATGTGCCAAATCTAATTGGTGTATCGTACTAGAAATGTTCAGACACACAGAATATTTATGGTGTGCGTGCTTTCTTGTGTTTAAGAAGTTGTGGTTTCATAGATTCCCTCACACTATGTATACTAATTCATGTGAAATCTTATACCAGCAGTATCTCAGATCCATGCCAACGTCCTTAGAATTAGTAATACACTCCTGCGTGTAAATTGTAACACTGACGTGAACAAAACAAATGCAAGATACAACATCCAAATCACATATTTGTAAGATGGCGATTACAACGTCTTGTGGAAAATGCACTCACAGGTATGCACACAATTCGATTGTTTACAGACACATAAACAGAAATTTACATGGAATGTAGTGCGTGTTTTTTGTGTGGAGCTTGGCCTTAGAAACATGTCAGAATAGTCAATCAAATGGTCTGATCAGCTGCTTGTGATTTTACAGATATTGAGAGATTTTACCTCAGAAACGCTGTGCTCACACAATCACTCTCTCCCAAGACACAAATGCGCAAAAACACACACACAAAAAAAAGCTGTGTTTGGGGCCCAATCATTGGATAATACAACATTCCAGGCCCTCATATTTTTCTCGTTTTGTTGTTCTCCCCGTCGTTCTCGGACATTTTACAATGTGTTTTATTACACTTTTTTTATAACAGCGTAAAAACTGTGTGAATTTGTACAAAGCTTTCTGTGGCTTTTGACATCACCAGGTGCTATACTGTACTATAATGCTGCTTGTTCTCACCTTGTTTCCCTCTTCATCTCTCTGTGTATACGGCTTGTGCTCTAACTAGTCAACCAAACTGCCCATCTATTACATGCGGCTGAATCATGTTTTCCAGCTCAGGTTTAAGCCAACGAACTGCTGCCATTGTAGTAAACGTGTAAATAATCTCTCACACTGCCAACCTTTGAGTGACTGGGATGTTTGAGTTGTGCAGTCACATTTACCCATGTTTGGCGAATTTTTGTGGGCAGTTATTTGGGTTTCTGTATGAGCTGTGCTTCTTCTACAGTATTGACAACAGACAATAGACCTAGTTTGGCCCAAAAAAATTCGCAAATGTGACTGCACTTTAGCGTTGTGATGGGAATATCGCTGTATCAATCCAATATACAATTGAAGTCAAAAGTTTACATACACCTTGCAGAATCTGCAAAAGGTTATTTTACCAAAATAAGAGGGATCATACAAAATGCATGCCATTTTTTTATTTAGTACTGACCTGAATAAGATATTTCACATAAAAGACATTTACATATAGTCCACAAGAGAAAATAATAGCTGAATTTATAAAAATGACCCTGTTCAAAGGTTTACATACGCTTGATTCTTAATACTGTGTTGTTACCTGAACACAGCCGTGTTTTTTTTTTGTTTAGTGATAGTTGTTCATGAGTCCCTTGTTTGTCCTGAACAGTTAAACTGTTCACTGTTCTTCAGAAAGATCCTTCAGGTCCCACAAATTCTTTGGTTTCTCAGCATTTTTGTGTATTTGAACATTTCCAACGAGTGTATGATTTTGAGATGCATCTTTTCACACTGAGGACAACTAAGGGACTCATATGTAACTATTACAAAAGGTTCAAATGCTCACTGATGCTCCAGAAGGAAACACGATGCATCAAGGGGGTGAAGTTGTTTTATTTTTGTTTGAATATCAGGGTAAATTTAACTTATTTTGTCTTCTGGGAAACATGTAAGTATCTTCTGTAGCTTCTGAAGGGCCGTACTAAATGAATATGATATTTAGGCAAAATAAGAAAAAAATTACACATCTTCATTCTGTTCAAAAGTTTATACCCCTGGCTCTTAATGCAAATAATATCCTTCTGAAGCATTAGTGAGTGTTTGTACCTTCTGTAAAAGTTGCATATCAGTCCCTCAGTGTGAAAAGATGGATCTCAAAATCATACAGTCATTGTTGGAAAGGGTTCAAATGCACATAATTGCTTAAAAGCCAAATAATTTGTGGGACCTAAAAGATTTTTCTGAAGAACAGCAGGCAGTTTAACTGTTTAGAGCAAACAAGGGACACATAAACAACTATCACCATAGCTGTGGATCATTCAGGTGACAACACAGTATTAAGAATCAAGCGCATGTAAACTTTTGAACGGGGTAATTTTTTTATAAATTCAGCTCCTGTTTTCTCTTGTGGACTATATGTAAACATCTTTTATGTGAAATACCTTATTCAGGTCAGTACTAAATAAAAAATAACATTTAGTTTGAATTATCCCTCTTATTTTTGTAAAATAATTAACATTTTGCAGATACTGCAAGGTGTATGTAAACTTTTGACTTCAACTGTAAATGTAAAAGTGACATTGCAAGGGGTCAATAGGTTGTTGGACGAAGCACTAAAACTAATGAAGCCTTAATATAATTGTGCTGAAATCACTGTATTATAAAATGCTAATTGCAAAAAGGGTTAGAAGAACTTTAACATGACCAAACGCTTTCATCCAAACAGGACGAATTGAATATACATACAAGCACAGTATTTGAAAGATGCACTGGGGAGGTTTGACCTTGCTTCTGCTCATTGAAAATGGAGGAATTGCAAACTGCTTACTTGGCTTGGGGCTCGGCTCAGGTCTCTTGGGCCTCTTACTCCAGCCGCAACAATCAATCCCACAATGCCCTGACAGACTGTCTTTTGCGCTGATGGAGCACCCAGCTCAGTAGACAGCATTGATAACGGCTGGCACAGACTGCAGATCAGTTTCAGGCTTGGTTGCTGTTGAAAGACTGATAAGAGAATAGCACAGACAACTCACTATAGAAAATGATGAGCGTTAAGAGATGGGCTAAACTGCTGGTAGCTTCAGTGAGTTGTAAGTTATGACTGAACGTTACAATGCCACATAAAGCAACAGGTTTCCACTGAAACGTTATGTCAGAGGTAGCAAGAACTGAAGATAATTTCAAGTGTGGTTTATCTTTGTGTTTATTTTAGACGAAGAGAAAACTGTATGGGTGTCGGAGAATATGTGTGTGTATATGTGTTCGTATCTATGCCTGTTGCCAGCACTCATGTTCCTGTCTAGCGTTTGTGCTAGTAAGAATGTGCCACAGAAGCCACAGGCTTTGGTTTATATGCTAAATATATGTGTTATATCCTAAACCAAAACATATTACACCATTGTTGTTCTTCAAGCCAAATTGCATGATTTTTTCATCATTCATGATATGTAATTTTTATTTTTTTTTTATCATTTATATACTTTTTTTTTCACTGTGGCTCTAATTATCTTAGATATGTTTGTGCTGGTTACAATTTTGCATTTAAATTTAAACACATTTTATGAACATAAGCACTATTGGTATTGTAATTCATAATTATGACAAAATTGTACATATCTTGTATCAGATTTCCTTCATTTTAGGCATCATGGCAATTTCTGTACCAAATGGATATAATATACTCAAATATCCATTTAGTGTGAATATACACTGCATATAATCGCACACAAAAGTCAGTTGCATAAATGGTAAACTGATGCATGAATCCAGTTTTTATTTTTAGTATTATTTTTATTTTGCTTTAGAAGTATTTCTTCATATTTAAGCTTTAATATATTTAGGAAAAAAAGAAATATAGCTCTGTGAGCTCAGTTTTATTCATGTTGAGCGCTTTGTGTTTTGACACACAGGCTTGTAAAAGCATTAACTATCAACTATTTCACCCAAAGAAAATGATCATTAATTGCTCTTTAGTGCTTTTAATTAGGCTTTAATTGTGTTAGACCATCGACTTTAAAAACAGCCCGAAGTCTTTAGAGTCTTCCATAACAAATCTATATAGTTTTTCTTTAAAGGTTTGTCTCACATGGATCTTAACAGAGCTTCCAATGAGATTGATGTTTTAAAAAATTGTGTTGTTCCTGTTCTGTCACATAAATCATATATGCGTCACTTCATTAAGGTTAAATTTACAGTAAATATCATATCTGCTAAATTGAAGAGTTTTGATTAGTTATTTGTAGTATCACTAAGGTACTATTATAGTTTGAATTCATATTTTAAATTAGTTTTCAGTTTCCTATTTTCATCTTTCTTTCTTTTTTTTTTTCTTTTTTAGTACATTAAGTTAACAAGCTGAAATGATTTTTTAATGCTTTTAGTTTTAACTATAATAACCCTGTTAGAAAAACACTACGTGTTTACATTTTGCTCAGAAATATGGATTTATGGAGACAGTTTATAGCCAAAACATCTGTATTTGTTAAATAAAGGGAGATAAAACAATATTTTACATGTATGTTACTTCTGAGAAATGTTTTCCTTTCCCTGAGATCACTGTTAATTGAATGTTCCAAGTGCCAATTTCCTTTTTGTGAAAGCACTGATGTTCTTGGATAATAGTCTATTAAAGAACGGAAACGCTGTAAATATATGTCTGATTTCTCTCTCTAGGAATATGAAATTACTAATGTATTGTTATTTAAAGCAGATTGTTTAGACAACAGGTTTGTTTGGCCGTCCCCAAACTGACACCGAGTTTTCTGATTGGCTAACTCCTCAGGCTGGATTCAAATTCTTTCTTTCTCTGTCTCTTTTTTGAATAAGGCTGTCACAGGAACAGGTTCCATTAAGTTAATTATTTAAAAGGGATATTTTATCAGTAGTATTTCAAAAAGTTGAAATAGATTTGAGCTTTCATTTACAATAGCTTACGTATCAGTAAGCTTCAGCAGAAACTGGCAGAAAATGTATGCGCCGCCCACTTTTGCTCGCAGTCATATGACGTCCCGTACGTCAGTACGTCGTGAGCTGCATGAAGGTGGGTTGAACAGCTTGCTGGAAGTTTAAATAAGTGTTTTTATTAAGCCAAAACACTTAAACGCTCTGTCTACTGTTTGTTAATACATCGTTAGTAAGTTAGAAATACAAAGTCTGTGTGGAAAAACGAGATCAAAACGCTTAAGCCGTAGACACTCTATTATCTTGTGTGACTTGACAAATTTAGCCACACGAGTTGTAACTAATCAGCAGGTGTCTGTTCATTTCGGACCAGTACGTTGCTGTATAGAAATGTGAAACGTATAATTAAACTGCTTAGCCGATAATCGAGGTCTGTCTAGGAGACTGTAACTTAGGTCTTGAGGGAATGATATTGAGTCTTGACGGCTGACCTGTATCTGAAGACACATGGGTCACTGACCGCTCACTTTGAATATATTACCACCAGCAAGTAGCTGCTATCTTAAGTATTTGCTACATTATAGTTGTTTATACACGTCAAATGACTTACCACGACTTTATTTTGTAATCTATTTCAGTCCGTGTGTTTGTTTTGCTCACGTAACGCAGCTTAACATTTGATGTTGTGTTTTGCCGTGCGCTCAGTCTAATTCTCTTTACTGGCATTAGGGCAGTTATGGCATCTCCTGGGTATTTTGGTGATGGTCCTGCAATGCGTGACCGTGACACGTACTTCACTGAGGTCATTAGCCAAAGGATGCGCGTGCCCGAGCGGCTGAGGGTCGGTCCAACTACTCACGCGCGCGAACCTGCAGACCTGAGACCTGAAGAGCTACCTGCTGCCTACAGCATGCACATACCAGACAGATTGGCCTTAACAGGTAGATTTCACATTGGTCATAGTTCATAAATTGCATTTATTTGATCAAAAATACCGTAAAAACGGAGATGCAGATCATTTAATGTAGTAGTAATAATAATAATAATAGTACTCAGTAATGACAGTTGATCAAAGGTAGTGAAATTAAAGACGTTTATATTAAAGAAGAATCCTGGAAAAAAAATAAAATATATATATATATATATATATATCTATATATATATATATATATATATATATATATATATATATTACATTATAAAATGTATGAAAATAGAAAACCCTTAAATTGTAATAATAAAATTGTTTCATTGTGTTTTTGATCAAATACATGCATCCTTGGTGAACATAAGGGATTGCTTTCGAAAAAAAAAAAAAAAAGTACTTATGATTATTATTATTTTTTTTTTTTTTTTTTTTTTCCCAAAAGCTTGTGATCAGTAAGGGTTTTAATGTTTTTTTTTTTGTTTTTAAAGTTTCTTATACTTTTCAAGTCTGCACTTATTTGATCAAAAATACAGAAAAAAAAACAAAAATATTGTGAAATCATTGCAATTTAAAATGTTTTTATATTTTAATATACTTTAAAATATAATTTATTCCTGTGATGCAAAGCTGAATTTTCAGCATCATTATTCCAGTCTTCAGTGTCACATGATTCTTTGGAAATCATTCTAATATGCTGATTTAATATCAATGTTGGAAACACTTGTGCTGCTCGATATTTTTAGCACCTTTGTTACTTTTTAGGATTCTTTGATGAATTAAAAAGTTAAAGATAACAGCATATAGTATATTATAACAATATACTATTTAAAAGTTTGGGGTCAGCACATTTTTTTTTAATTTTTGATTTAAAATTTTTTTTTTTTTTCCCAAAATCAAAAGAAATCAAAACTTTCAAACCAAAATATTTCTGTTTTGAATAAATCCTGTTATTTTTAACTTTTTAAAAATTCAGCATTGCATCACGGGAACAAATGATATTTTAAAGCAGATAAAAATAGAAAATGTTTATTTTAATTTGTAATAATATTTTACTTTATTACTGTTTATTTTTTGTTTGTTTGTATTTTTGATCAGATAAATAGATAAGCATAAGATACTTCCTTAAAAAAGATTAAAAACTCTTGCTGATCCCAAAATTTTGAATTGCAGTGTGCCATCTTTACCTTTTTTAACAGATGCTCCTGATCTGAGTCCACGACCTCTCTTCACGAAACACCCTTTATCAATGTGGGACCTTCAGCACGGGTCCTGGGACAAGGAGGCGTTCATGAGAGAGTCAGCCCAGGTAGTCTCACGTAGCCACACATAAGCAAACCTTTGACTAAATGCCAAAAGGGACATAAATTGCAGATTAGTCTGTCGAAGATCTGCCTACTTAAACAAAACAGCAACCTGACAGACATGTGGAGGAAAGAGTATATTATACTAACTATAGAAAGGTGTAAAACAATTAGTTTGTGGGATAACTGTTGAGCCACAACTTAACAATATATATAAATGTTGGTGAGGGTCATGAAGGAATCATTTCAGGTCGTGATATTTCTTATAATGTCTCACAGAGTCCACTGCGAAGGTCTTACAGTGACCAGGGCTTTGGTCGAACCCCACCTGGAACCCCCACACACTCCAGACAAACACTCCGCTCCCAGTCTCCGTAAGTCCAGTTCACTTTTTGAGTGCTAAAGCACTTAGTGGGAATCCTATTTACTATAATACATGTACTTAGTAGGAATAATTCCCACTTGTTGGGAACCATATTATTATAGAGTCATATACAAATGTGACCATGGACCACAAAACCAGTCATAAGGGTAAATGTTTAAACTTTTTTCAGGATTCTTTGATAAATGAAAAATTAAAAAGAACAGTGTTTATTAAAAATATAAATTTTCTTTTACAATATACACTACTATTCAAAAGTTTGGGGTCAGTCATTTTTTTTCTTTCTTTTTTTTTTTTTTTTTTTTTTTTTTTAAAAGAAATTTATACTTTTATTCAGTAAGGATGTGTTAAATGGATTAAAAAGTGACAGACTTTTACGACTTTTATTGTTAGATAAGATTTCTATTTTGAATACATATTTCATTTATTATTCATCAAAGAATCAAAGAAAAAGTATCACAGGTTCCAAAAAAAAAAAAAAATATGAAGCAGCACAACAGTTTAAACACTGATAATAAATCAGCATATTAGAATAATTATCATGTGACACTATAGACCGGAGTTATGGCTGATGAAAATTCAGTGCGGCGTCACAGAAATAAATTGTTTTAATGTATATTGAAATAGAAAACCAATAATAGAAGTTGCAATAATATTTCACAATATTACAGTTTTTTCTGTATTTTTAATCAGATAAATACAGCATTGATGAGCATAAAAGACTGCATTAAAAACATTAAAAATCTTAATGATCTCAAACTTTTGTTCGGCAATGTATATAAATTGTCTGTAAATAGAAAATAAAATGTATATGTAATGTATTCCTGTGATGGCAAAGCTGAATTTTCAGCAGCCATTTTGTGTTCAATTATTACCAATTTTCATTGATGCTCAGTTATTAATTAAATCATGATAGATTTTTGTAATATTATAAATATTTTTATATTTATTTAAAAATATAAAGAAGAGAGGATTTTGTGTTATATGAATATAATGTACGTAATGCAGTAATATACAAATTAGTGGTTCACACATAATTGTACATGGACTTTTATTGTCAACATCATGATTTTAAGTTAAATTGTATAAGCGAAAGTGTATATATCTTTGGTCCTGTAACCAGTTAGTTTTTAGTACGTTTTTTTTATATATATAAAAAAAATAATAAAATAAAATCATATTTTGTATTGCAAACACAGGTTCACAGTTTTTATAACCATTTTTGCTTTTTTGAAATGGTTTTGTGTTCTGACAGGTTTTTTTTTTTTTTTTTTTTATTGTAGTATTCCATGTAGTCTCTCAATTAATGAACTCATAAAAAGCAGCCTGATTGTAAACGAATTAGCAAATGTTGTTTTAAATTTAGTTTAGTGTACTCTAAATGTATTTTATTGTCAGCTACCCTAATACAAAATTTGGAATTTTCCCAGAGAATTACTACAGTAGCTTTTATATCAGGGTTCCTCAAATCTTGCCCTGGAGGGCAATGCATTGCAGAGTTTAGCTCCAACCCTGATCAAACTCACCTACCTGTGATTTTCTAATGATCCTGAAGACATTGATTAGAATTAGGGTTAAAGCTAAACTCTGCAGGAAAGTGGATCTCCTGGCCAGATTTGAGGATGCCTGCTTAATTTATACATGTCTCACTACCACTAAACAGCCAGTAGAGGGCAGGAGAGATTGATTATGACATTTGGTCAGTTCACCACACCTTTTGTGCTAAATGAGAAGCTTATTTACCAGGCTCATTCATTTAATGAGACTTTTATTTAAAGAGACCCGTTCAAATGAAGACTGTCAGGTTTGTGTGTTACAACTAGTGTCAGTCTTAGTATCAGTCTTTAAATAACAGCAGTGCTCCTCTATGTGCGTACCTCTCCCTCCCACTCCGCAATAGCCGCAGTATTGGACGTCCACCTGTCGTGCATACAGACCCACCCCCACCACAGCCCCCGGGGCTCCCCTCCATCCCACCCAACCTGCTGTCCCCACAGAGCATGCTGCAGGCCGCCAAGGAGCTGGGCCAGCAGGCGTCTCAGAAACTCCTCCAGACCGTCACCAAAAAATACTCCTCCAGGTGACACGGATCCTCATCCTTCATGCCCTGCCTGTCCCCCTTCCTGCGGTTGTGGGCTCTAACTAACCTGGGATATTCAGCTGTTTGCTTTGACCTTTGTATCCCTGTTGTTTGGTTTGGTTTGGTTTAGTTTGGTTGTTTCTGATGGAAGTGCATCAGACTTGGCTTCCTGTCAGGCTTTTAGAGTTGGTGCACATTTCATGCCTGCAAATTCACATCATAGCTTTGGGCTTTGATTGAATTCACCACCATTGCTTTACCTGAGCAACTAACAAGCGCCTTAAGCATCGTAAAACTGAGCTTTGAGCTTTTAGTTCCCCCTTTCTTCTATTTTGAATGAAATTGTTCACAAAATCATGTTCAACTGCTGTGGTTCCTGGTGTCTTTCTTTGTTTTAAGGTTCGGTTACCCAGAAAACCGTCCCTCTCAACCTGTGGAGGTTCAACCTGATCAAAGCAGGACAAGGTGACAGTGGCTCATGCAATTTCCATGTATTCAGTAGTGGAATACTGCTGTACGGCGATCTAAGCATAAGCAAACATTTCCTGTTTAGTTGTTAATGTAGGGTTTTTATCATAACAAATTGTGTTGAGGAAGCTCGCTGAATTAAGCAAATCCGTCGGTGATGTCAGGGAGGGTGTTATGTAAGTTTCACTGAAAAGATTTTGAAGTGTTTGTTAACATCATTTTTGTCCCACAGTGCATCGCAGGAGTTCTGGCTCAGTCCTGAAGAGGACACGGGTACTGCTGTCGAGTTCATGGTGCTCCGCAGACAGGTGAGCGCTTGAGCTTCACACCGACAACAGGTTCAGATTTCACCAAGAGACAATGTGTTCATTCATGCTCAGTTTTTTCTATGCTATTGTACAGATTTGTATGTCATACATACAGAGGTTGTATATACAGATTATATGTGACCCTGGACTACAAAACCCCTTAAGTAGCATGGGTATATTTGTAGCAAAATTATCAATTTTTCTTTTATGCCAAAAATCATTAGAATTTTAAGTAAGGATCATGTTCCATGAAGATGTTGTACATTTCCTACTGTAAATATATCAATTTTTGATTAGTAAAATGCTTAACTTTAAAGGCGATTTTGTTTTTTGGTTTTTTGTTTTTTTTTTTTTGCACCCTCAGATTCCAGATTTTCAAATAGTTATATCTCGAACAAATATTGTCCTATCCTAACAAACAATACATCTATGGAAAGCTTATTTATTCAGTATAAATGACCCTTATGACTGGTTTTGTGGTCCAGGGTCACATATGTAATTTGTATGAATGCAATGCATATAATACTGTAAAAATCCGTAATTGACGTGACATGGACTTTCTAGATTGTATTTTTAAGGTTAGCCTGCTAACCTTAAAAATGATGTTTTTCATTTAGTTAGACATGTCATTAAGTACTTACTTTCGTGTCATTCCAAACCCGTAAGACCTTGGTTCATCTTTGGAACACAAATGAAGGTATTTTGTGATGAAATCTGAGAGCTTTCTGAGCCTGCATAGACAGCAACACAGCTGACACATTCAAGGCCCAGAAAGAATTGTTAAATAAAGTTATTTTTGTTTTCTTTGCACACAAAATGTATTCTCGTAGCTTCGTAAATTAAGTTGAACCACTGCTGTCACATGGACTATTTTAAAGATGTCCTTACTATCTTTCTGTGCCTGTGCCGTTTGTTGCGTTGCTGTCCATGCAAAGTCAGAAAGCTTTCAGATTTCATCAAAAATATCTTAATTTGTGTTTTGAAGGCGAACAAAGGTTTTATGGGTGTGGAACGACATGAGGATGAGTAATTAATGACATAATTTTCATTTTTGGGTGAACTATCCCTTTAAATACACAAAAACACCCTCTAGTGTCTGGAATAAAAAATACAAATCAGTATCCACTTTACTTTTCCCATAGGAGTGGGTGCAGCCATTTGTAATTTTTTTTTTTTTTTTTTTTTTTTTTGTGTCTGGCTTCCTGTCTCATCCACTTCCAGCTATTTTTAGCTGCACAAAAAGCTCATTTTGTTGCTTGATATTGCAAACTGGTGTGTCTTACCATATTATTTTAATGTATTATCTTAATTATGAACACACTGGTTTGTAGTGCAAACTGTTTTACCGTTTACTGCACTTCGATATTCTTCTCTTTATTTCCCTATGGCGGATTATGAACCGGACGTCTAACACATTACCAGAAAACAGCTTACTTCCGCATTGAAAAATAAGGTGGATACTGGCTTCAACAGACAGAAAATCAAATGTGCAATATAAGGAGCAAAGTCCAATTTACAGGCTAATTAGTTGCATCTTTTGTCCCTTCAAATATTGGTTGGTTGATTTTATGTATTTTTTTTTGTACTTTTTTAAAAACAAATTCATAGTTTTTATATAGCAAGGGTGCATTAAATTGGCCAAAAGGGACAGTAAAGTGAAAGTTTTTTTTTTTTTTTTTTTCTGTGAAAGAACAAAGAATCCTGAAAAAATGTATGACCATTTTCATAAGTGTATTAAGTAATGTTGTCAACATTAATAATAATATATGTTTCTGAAGCACCAAATCAGCATGTCAGAATGATTTCTGAGGATCATGTGACACTGAAGACTGTAATAATGGCTGCCATCACAGGAATAAATTACATTACCAGTGTATTGAAATGGAGTTATTTATAGTAATGTTTCAAAATATTACCGTATGTTTGATCATAAAAGATTTCTTTTAGAAATACATTACTAGTCTACTACTAGTAGTCTACTTCTGCTCACCAAGCCTGCATTTATTTAATCTAAAGTACAGCAAAAGCATTAAAATTTTGAAATATTTTACTATTTGAATATTTTTTTACATTTATTTACAATTTTTTTTCCTGTGATTTCAAAGCTGAATTTTTAGCATCATTACACCAGTCACGTGATCCTTCAGAAATCATTCTAATATTCTGATTTGCTGATTTCTGATTTGCAGATTTTTTTTCAGGTTTCTTTGATAAATAGTAAGCTCAGAAGAACAGCATTTATCTGAAATATAAATGGCTTCATCATTGCTTTTGATCAGTTTAAAGCATCCTTGCTAAATAAAAGTATTAATTTCTATAATTTTGAATGGTGTAGTGTGTAATGTTACAAAATGTTTTTATTTCAGATAAATGCTGATCTGTGAATCTTTCTATTCATCAAAGAATCCTGAAAAAAATTACTCAACTGTTTTAAATATTGATGATGATGATGATGATGATGATAATAACAATAATAATAATAATAATAATAATAATAATTATTATTATTATTATTATTATTATAAATGTTTATTGAACAGCAAATCAGCATATTAGAATGATTTCTGAAGGATCATGTGACACTGAAGACTGGAGTAATGATGCTGAAAATTCAGCTTTGATCACAGGAATAAATTACATTTTAAAATGTATTCAAATAGAAAAGTTATTTTAAATGGTAAAATATTTCAAAATTTTACTGTTAAAAAACTTTTGACTAGTAGTGTATTTTAAAAAAAAAAAAAAATCTTACAAACCCCAAACGTTTGAGGGGAGTATAGAGCATAATAGTATGTATATTGTGGATGATGTTGATTGTGTTCCTTGGATTTGACTGGTTTCAGGTGGTGAAGATGAGCAGGAGGATAGCAGGGCTGGAGAGGCAGAACGCAGAGCACAGACAGACAGAGCTGGTGCTGTTCTCTCTCTTACTATCTGCCTGTCTGATCAACGGATGGCTGTGGCTGCGCAGATGACCACTCATACTCCACAACACTACACTACACAGACAGCACTACAAGAGCAGCAGAGCCGTTTACCGGGAAGTACAAAATTGCACATATTTGTTATAGTGATTACTAAATTTCTTCTCACTAAAATTATGTTAAATGGATGGTTTAGAAACCACTCCGATAGAGGACTGTCATCAAAATGAGTGAACCATCCACTCGTATGTGTCATGTGATCACGGTAGTGACTTGGGCCACTTTGCGTTACAAGTGATTTGAGGAACTTGAGCATGTTTTTCTCATTGTGAGAGTTATGCAGTGGCTCTGGCTCTTTTGATCAGACGAGTGGGTATTTTTGTAGTTGATTTATTCTGCAAATTAAGTAAATGCAAAAAAGAGATTTTTTTGCATGCTTCTATGCAAGTATTTATGAAAGTATAAATATAAATGTTTATATTTCCTTTTTTCTTCCAGTTTGAACACCCTTTAATTTTAACTCATTTGCCCGACCTGATGTGTGACGAATTTTTAAAATAATAAAAACTGTATGAATATGTCCTGAATATGTCTCATTTAAAATTTCATTCACATGATGCCTGACAAAGAACAACTAAATGCTGCAACTGGATCAGTTTATTAAAAAATTAAATTAACCAAGGAAATAGTTACTGAAACGCTTTAGACTATAAACCAACTGAAAAATGTAAAGCCTTATACAAAATCTGTATGAGATAAGATAGGAATTGATGAACAGGAATACAATTTAATTCAAATTAATCATCATTGTACAGTAATAACATTGTCAAGCAGCAACTAGAGTGACATTTTGTAAAGAAACAAATACTAGTGAAATGAATGTAAAACATTCCTTGTGAGGGGAAAAAAAAAACATGTAAAATGCCCATTGATTGGGACGCATGGATACATACTATACAAAATAATACGAAAACATTCTCATAATTCGTCCTGAGATGGACCGACACATTCTCTTTTAGAAACTATAAAGAATCAAATGTAGCAAGACCATCAAGATAGTTTAGATAACAAGACTGAGACTTCAGGTGGAATAAACTGATAAACGTGGTAATGAAATCTTAACTCACATGACCAGATTAGCCTGACCAGCACAGTTAAACTTTAATATCTGTAAGTAGAAACTCTGACCTTTTAAGCATTTTCACGTTTGCATACAAGGAACCATGTTTGAAATGTAATGTGTGTGTTTATCTGTTTTTAGTTCCACCTTTGCCTCAGTCTACTCTTTGGTCCATTGTCTTAGTTTGTGCCCAAATTAGATTAGTGCTCTTCAAAACTTGCTGAAACTGCCCTAAATACACAGCTGTTGAGCATTGACAATGGGTGATCTAACAATGCTGGAAATGTTTTAGATTTTATCTAAAAAAGAAAGACAGGAAGGAAGAAAAATAACTAGTTTCTGTCTCTCAAGCGAATGAGAAAAGACTGATTGTGTACAAAATGTCAAGTACCAACGCACACAATGTGCTGAACTGAGACTGACTGTGCTCAAATACTTGATGACTTGTAAATGCATTCGATTTGGTCCATGTTTCAAAACAAATGACGTGAATACAACTACAGTGAAATAGGTTGCTATGAAATAAAATGCTATGAAATCAGATTTTTAGGGAAAATATTTAAATCAGACTTTTTAGACTTGTATGTGGTTGTCTCCTAAACAAATACTGAACTGAAAAGATGAACTGCTATGTTGGATTTCTTTAGCTCTATATTATTGAAATTATCATATAATGGCTTTACTGTAGTTACATGGCATTTAGGGCTCAGATGATTGGCTCAAAACAAGACACTTGAGAGGAATGGGTTTTATACTGCAATGTTTTGTGTCCTACAGGGGGCAAAATGTGCTTAGTACCAAGTTTTAACCATTCAAAAATTTAGTGTTAGTAAGAGATTTTTTTTTTTTAATTTAGCTGAAAATGTATTGGGCTATTATTAATATTTAGAAAATGCGCTAAATAAATATTAAGCGGCACAACTTTCAGTACTGATATAAAAGTGAGCTGTTAAATTGATTTGATCAAATACACTACCAGGCAAAAGTTTTTGAACAGTAAGATTTTTAATGTGCTTTTTTTTTTTTTTTAAGTCTGCATTTATTCAATCCAAAGTACAGCAAAATCAGGAACATTTTGAAATATTTGTATTTTAAAATGTAATTTTATTCCTGTGATTTCAAAGCTGAATTTTTAGCGTCATTACCCCGGTCACAAAATCCTTCAGAAATCATTCTAATATTCTGATTTGCTGTTCAAGAAACATTTATGTTGAAAACTGCTGAAAAGTTTTTTGTCAGGTTTCTTTGGTGAATAGAAAGTTCAGAAGAGCATTTATCTGAAATAGAAATTGTTTGTAACATTATAAATTTCTTATTTCTATTTAAATAGAAAGCAGTTACTTTAAATAGTAAAATTCTTTCACAATATTACTGCTTTTGCTGCATTTTGGATCCAATAAATGCAGGCTTGGTGAGCAGAAGAGACTTCTTTAAAAACAAGAAAAATCTTACTGTTCAAAAACTTTTGACTGGGAGTGTATATGTAGACTTGGTGAGCACACGAGTCTTAAAAACATAATAAAAAAAAAACACTTATCAACCCCAAACTTTTGAATGGTAATTTAAATACTAATAGTAAATACCAACGTTTTGAACATCTAGAATCATTCATCTTAAGTTTTGAGTTCTTTGAGATGATGACCTGCTTTAAAAAGTTGCGTTTGAATGTTCATTCATTCAGAAATGGCAAAAACCCCTGTTAACACAAAGACTATCATATTTGTGTATAAGCACCTGAGTGAGCAAATTCACAAATAAATCAGCTTAACATTGTTGTAACATCTGCCAGGGAGCGTTTTAGAAAAGTGGTTCAGATGTGCAAACACTTGAAATGTGACATGTTCCAGATGAAAACGGACATGTCGAGCAGACGTCACATTGACGTACGTGCGTGCGTGCGTGTCAGGAACGGAACATCAAGCAGAAAACCTCTCACAAGGCCGTTTGAAATAAATTCAGGAAACACATGACAAAATGATAAAAGCACTGAAATCAGATGGTTTCATACATATTTACTGATTTCATGGAAGAATCTCATTTACACATCCATGTAATCTTGAATTACATTAGATCCTCTAAATAATATGAGGATCGTTGCTTGGCTCTGCTTTGAATCGTGCGTTTAATTTGTCGGATTCCTTTGGTCGAGAGCTGAATGTCTGTCTTGCAACCACGAGACTGGAAAAAAGCTATTTCGTTATCTACTAAAAACGAAAACGGTGACTTGGGAGTAACCATCACATTGAAACAAGAGGTTTGGAGGCTTTCCAAACTGTGAAAGGACAGACCGGGAAATCCAGGACCCCTGGCTACCACCACGTTCCTCTCATTTAAGGCACGTTGTGGCTGCTATAGCTCGACTGGAATGATGGAACTCAGTTCTGATTGGAAAACTGCAGACTCTCACACAGACAAACCCAAAACCAGTTGGGTCACTCATACTTTCACATGAGCTTGTGGACAATGCTTGTTGGTCCACTGCTCTTAAACAGTGCACGGTAAACCGTACAGTACGCGCTGTACAGACAATGCGTCCTAGGATAAAAAAGGCCCTACAACATTCAGTTTTACAGTATTGCGATTCAGTATTTACATGTAACAACTGTTCGGCTAGTCACCATATCGCTTGATACTCAAGTGCCACATTTGTATTATTAGTACATATACATAAAACAATTGCATACCCAGGAAAAGTAAAAACGAACACGAAGTAGTGCAATAAATGTAAAAAATTATGCCAATACATTTGGTCCAAGGGTCTGGAGGGGAAAAAAACACCACCAGACAATACTGTACAAAAAGTGTTGATTGTAAATAACGTTGTGTTGTTGTTCGCAGATTTGTGTAAAGAGTGCATTCTTAAACATCCCCACAATCTTGATCTGAACATGTAACGGAGCGAAGTGCACAGATTCCTTCACCTGCTGAGTTGTTTCTTTATTAATGTATGTGATCAGATGAGAATTTCCACCATCTCGTTGTCCACGTCCTGTGCTGGGAGTGGCGGCGGCGGCAGGCTCTGCTGGGGGAGCGACTGCACCGGTGCTCTCCTCTCTAATGTACTGCTGTGAAACACTGGCACATCTGTAGAGACAAAGACACATGCAGATGTTTATGGGTCAGTGGTGACAGAGTATCCAAGATAAAAAAAAAAAAAAGAAAAAAAAAACTAAAAACAAAAAGCTGGTTTAATATGCCATGTTCTAAGAAATGTACTCTTTGTATTCATGTCGGTTTCTATTACGAGATTACGAGAATAAAAAGTCGAAATGTTTCGAGAATAAAAAGTCGAAAAGTTTCAAAAGTAAAAAGTCAAAATGTTTCGAGAATGAAGTCGAAATGTTTCAAGAATTAAAAGTCGAAAGGTTTTTTAAAAATGAAGTTTAAATGTTTTGAGAAGAAAAATTCGAAATGTTTAGAGAATGAAGTCGACTTTATTCACAAAACATTTCAACTTTATTCCCTTAATTTCAACTTTATCCTCAAAATATTATGACTTCAATCTTGTAATCCTAGATTTTCTTTATTTTGTGGTAGTAAAACTATCGCAGTTTTCAGACAGTTTAGAAAAGAAAAAAAAAAATTGAAATTTAATGACTCCAAAAAATGTCATGTGGTCCAATCTTATTTTTGGCACAAAACTATTTAACACAGTTAAAAGAGCCAGGGTTGGCCACCTCATTCACAAGTGCTCCTTCTGCCTCTTGTTTTCTAGACAAGAAGTGCGTTTATTTTTTTATTTATTTTTTATTTACGACCACATCAAATGGGAGACTTTTCAAACGTGCACTCCACTTCAGTACCAGGCGCTAGTCAAAAATGTGTCAAAAAAGATGGATTGGGAGAGGTCCACAAGCCGGAACTCGAACTCAGGACGCCCAAAATGCAACGACACTGTATGTTGGCATGCTGCCCACGAGGCCACTGGCGTCAGCTTTATCAATTTTTAGCACCTTTTCTGTTGCACTGTTCTCACCAGTTGAATTAACTAGTGGTTGCTAGTTTCTCGTTATAAAAAAACCCTGAAGAAACCTGGTCTTTATTTGAAATATGTGATTTTGTGCGTGCGTGAGCTGTACCGGCGATGCGGTCGGGTATGTAGACTGGGCTCGGGCTGCTGATCCGGCTTGGTCCGGGTACGCTCTGTAGGGCGGGTGTGCTCGGCTTGCTGGCCTCCTGACCCTTTTCCGTCTGAGTGCAGCTGTCTCTGCTGCCGGTCTTTGAGTGTGTGGCGGCTGGCATGGGGGTGGAGGGCAGGACTGGAGATGGAGAGGAGGAGATGGACTCTGTCCTCAGAGAGTCGCCTCTGAACTCTGGGCCCAACAGAACACCTGGAACACGAAGAGTGTGAACAATTCAGACATAAATGGATGGAAGAGATACATGAATACAATACATTGTATTATATTATGGCTGCAAATAGAACTTTGAAAAATCACGTTTCCTCACTGGAAATGACATCAAAAGTGGAAGAAATGATCAAAAACTTACATTTACACAGCCATTAACAACTTTCAGACACCATCTTTATTTTTTTAGTTCAACTGTCGGTTTTTTTTCTACTGGGGCATCTCTGGGGGCTAAAAAGTCCCACCAGTAATGCATTTCAGATCTGTTTCACATGACACCGGATGCACTTACCCAGACTGCCCTTCCAGCTGCGGTCTTCCCTGCGCTCCTCCGTGATAGGGCTGCTTCCGCCGAGGCCCAGAGAGTGTGACAGCAGCCCGGAGCCGCTGGAGCTGCCGGTGCCCGTGGCTATGGACATGAGGGACTTAGAGGGCCTCATGGCAGGGGCGTCTAATTTGCTGGCCGGCTCTTTCCTCGAGCGTTGATGCAGTACCTTTATCATGGCGTCCTTCTCTATGATCTGAGCGTGCAGGTTCTTGATCCTGCTCTCCATGTCCAGACAGCGGCGGTTAGCCATGAGGATCTCCTCCTCTTCTTTCTGGATACGTGCCTCCACCGAAGTGTCGTAGCTGCTGCTGGGGGAGTGGCTGATGATGGTAGAGGATGTGTCTCTGGATAGGTCAGAACAAACATAAAAACCAATGAGAAATAGAAAAGATTTTTAGTAAATTTTCACTAGTTACTTTTATTTTGTACTTTTTCAATTCCAGTTCAGTTTCAGTTTTAATTAATGATCAGAGATAGTTTTACTTTTGTTTTTATCTAATAGTAATTTCAACTTTTAGTTTTTTTAAGCTTTAGTATTTGTAATCATGCATATAGTTACTTTGAATGAAGGCATATTAAATGAATATATGTTCTCTTATATAGAAGTCAATTGAAGTCAAAAGTTTACATACACCTTGCAGAATCTGCCAGATATTAATTATTTTACCAAAATAAGAGGGATCATACAAAATGCATGTTATTTCTTAAGTACTGGCCTGAATAAGAGATTTCACATAAAGGATGTTTACATATAGTCAACAAGAGAAAAAAATAGTTGAATTTATAAAAATGACCCTGTTCAGAAGTTTACATACACTTGATTCTTAATATTGTGTTGTTACCTCAATGATTTTTTTTGGTTTAGTGATAGTTGTTTATGAGTCCCTTGTTTGTCCTGAACAATTAAACTGCCTGCTGTTCTTCAGAAAAATCATTCAGGTCCCACAAATTCCTTGTTTTTTTTTAAAGCATTTTTGTGGGGGTGAAAACATTTGAACAGAATGAAGATGTGTACATTTTTCTTATTTTGCCTGAATATCATATTTTTTTTTATTTAGTACTGCCCTTCAGAAGATACTTACATGTTTCCCAGAAGACAAAATAGGTAAAATTTACCCTGATCTTCAAATGCAAAAAGTTTTCACCCCCTGGCTCTTAATGCATTGTGTTTCTTTCTGCAGCATCAGTGAGCGTTTGAACCATCTGTAATAGTTGCATATGAGTCCCTCAGTTGTCCTCAGTGTGAAAAGATGGATCTCAAAATCATACAATCATTGTTGAAAAGGGTTCAAATATACAAAAATGCTGAAAAACCAAAGAATTTGTGGGACCTCGAGGATTTTTCTGAAGAACAACAGACAGTTTAACTGTTTAGGACAAATAAGGGACTCATGAATAACTATCACTAAACACAAAAACAGCTGTGGATCGTTCAGGTAACAAGAAAGTATTAAGAATCAAGTGTATGTAAACTTTTGAATGACGCCATTTTTATAAAATGTAACCATTATTTTCTCTTGCAGACTATATGTAAATGTATTTTATGTGAAATATCTCATTCAGGTCAGTACTAAATAAGAAATAACATGCGTTCTGTATGGTCCCTCTTATTTTGGTAAAATAATTAACATTTTGCAGATTTTGTAAGGTGTATGTAAACTTTTGACTTCAACTGTAATTTTATGTCCACTGTAAAAAAAAAAAAAAAAAGTTTTTTTAGGACGATAACCTAGAGATATCTTAAATAACTTGCTATATTCCTACATTGTAGGTTTAGTGTATATCAGTAAACTTGTATACCTCTGTGTGGCCACAGAAGCAGCGGCGTCCAGCGCGAACTGTCTCATGACGCTCTCCTCCAGATACTTCTGTTCCCATTTGGTCATGTCGGCCTCCAGGGCCAAAATCCTCTCCTCTTTTTCCCTCAGGTGCTCCATCAGAGCCGCTGTGCTGAACTCAGGACCAACTGTGTTCTGAGAACCACCCTGCCTCTGTGAAAGTGAGAGAGAGAGACAGAAAGAACCATTAATAAATCTTATTTAAGTAATTAAATCAATTTAGTAAATCAGAACGTGGTAGTTGTGTTGCTGTCTATGCAGGGTCAGAAAGCTCTCATATTTCATCAAAACTATTCTAATTTGTGTTTCGAAGATGAATGAAGGTCTTACGATTTGGAACAACTTGAGTGTGAGTAAATAATTTTTTTTTTTATTTTTGGGTGAACTATTCCTTTAATGGGAGTTCACATTAACGAAAGCAGCAGATGGCATTTACCCCTGGTATTTTCACGATCGGATAGCTGTGTGATCAGAGAAAACACCTGAAGTGACCAGCTGTAAACAGGCTCTAAGATTTGAGTACTGCTGATCTAAAGTATTCTAATCTCATCTAAAGGTTGTTTCAGGTGTCTTGGTTAAAGAAACACCAAAGAGGAAGGATGTCCAGTGTTTGGGCCCCTAATGAAGAATACAGCTGCCTGCTGCTGCTACTCCTCCTCCTCTTCTCTCAACACACATACATTCACATTCACATAGGAGCTGCAACCTTTCCTCCAGATTAGGGGTCAGTAAAAATTGGACACACAGGAAGAGGGTACACAAGGAAACAGATTATCTCCACAAGGACAGCATGAGCTCCTGCAGCCTGCAGCTGAGACTCATCCATGTATGAATGTTGTGTGTGTAGAGGAATTGGTTGCACTGGGTTTACTGCAGTTTAATACAAGGGTTTCAAACTGAGGTCCAGGGAATCTTTTTTTTTTTTTTTTTTTTTTTTTTTTTAAATCAAATTTAAATTCATGTCCCTGTTAAATAAACATCAGTTACATTATCAGAAAAAAAAAACTATTTTATATATGTGATTTTTCTTTTATACTAAAAATCATTAGAATATTAAATAAAGATCATGATATATGAAAATATATTTATCCTAGTGTAAATATATCAAAACTTAATTTTTGATTAGTAATATGCATTGCTAAGAACTGATTTTTTTGCACCTTCAGGTTCCAGATTTTCAAATAGTTGTATCTTGGCCAAATATTGTCCTAACAAACCATATATCAATAGAAAGCTTATTTATTCAGCTTTCAGATGTTGCATAATGATGTTGACGTTGTTGTAAATCCTAATTTAAAAAAAAAAATTGACCCTTATGACTGATTTTGTGGTCCAGGGTCACATATCAATATTCTGTTTATTAAAGCCGAGTATGACTCATCAAGTTGGTGTTTTTAGCTATTTTACATTTATTCCAAAATAATAACTCAATGCAGTAACAATCCAAACAATATATTTTATTTGTGAACTCATGTTCAGCTATTATTTTTGATAGTGAACTATTTTTAAGTTTTTCCAAGTCATCAGTCATCAAAGCTAGGTAAATACTGGTCACAGACAGAGTTTTACTTTGAATTTAACCAGGCCAATTACTCACCAAAACTTTTACAGATCATATTTTTATGCCATTTTTAAGTCTTTTGACGTAACAAAGCGGTTATATCTAAGTGTGGGTTGTCTACTTACTTTTTAAAATTAGTCTTCCCAATAATGCCATTATATTGTCCATTCAGACTGATTCGTGATCATAGAATGCACACGAATACAAGAGGCGGGATTTATCGCATGAACCAATCACAGCCGAACATAACTGGTCATATCCAATCATATCGCAATGGAGGCATTGCCTCCTCTCACGTGACTTTCCCCCATTCATTTTCAATTACCCCCCACCAAACTCACAGCACGCTTTAGGGAGTCTGTTAAAACTCAGTGGTCTCACAAATTCTTTTTTTCAACATTTTTGTGTTTTTGAACCCTTTCCAACAATGACTGTATAATTTTGAGATCCATCTTTTCGCACTGAGGACAACTGAGGGACTCATACGCAGCTATCACAGAAGGTTCGGTTGCTCCAGAAGGAAACACGATGCATTAAGAGTCAGGGGGTGAAAACTTTTGAACAGAATAAATGTGTACATTTTTCTTATTTAGCCTAAATGTAATATTTTTTTATTTAGTAATGCCCTTCAGAAGCTACAGAAGATACTTACATGTTTCCCAGAAGACAAAATAAGTTAAATTTACCCTGATTTTCAAATCCAAAAAGTTTTCACCCCCTGGCTTTTAATGCATTGTTTTTAACTGTATATATGTATGTATGTGCATCTCTTACCTGTTGCATTCGCAGCGATTCAAGCTCTCTCTCCAGTCGAGTGCGCAGCCGATGCTCAAGCTGTTCTCTCTTCTCACAAGCGGCCTGAAGCTGTGCTAAAGCCTGCTGCATCCGCTCCACCTTCTCCACATATACCTGCTTTTTCTTCAGCTATACAAACAGAGAATGCAGGTCAGACGCTACTGCTCACGTCACAACCAGAAAACCCCATCCACCTTACAATGCCCCCTTGTATCCTTCAACCTCTCTTTCTCTTCTCTACATCTCTCAAAACCACCAGTGGTTGTAATTGCAGTCAAAATGAATGCCCCAATTTAGCTCGGGGGGACAACATAACACAGAAGAGTAAGAGAGAGAGAACGCAGAATTATTTGGCTCCCGTTTAGAAGGGGTGGGTGGAGAGGGCAAGAATTCAGCTATCCTCAAGTCCTTTCATGGCAGACAACTCAAGAGGCTTTGTTAGGGGAACAAGCGGGTGTTTGTGACAGGACAGAACAAAAGTGGAACGGCCCGGTGCATTTTGGGACGCAAGGGTGCGCGCCCCGTTCAGCGATGGCCAAAAGGCCATCTGGGAGAACGCCAAAAGAGCTCAACCACAGACTCCAACTGTTACAAACACTCAAGAGCGGAGTTCAGAAACGTCAACGCCATTTCGGTTAGAAGGCTTTTTTCTCACTTTCTCTCCCTATTGAAGCTTTTTTTGGCCCCGGCAAAGGTTGTGCGGTTTTAGAGAACGTTGCAGCCAACGGTTCACTCGAGCTTGAAGATCTTAACTGCAGCAATGAGGAGCTGACGGGAAGAACTTCAAAGAACTTAAGAAGGTTGAGCTTAAACATTGCGGTGGAGGACCACAGGGATGCGTTTGAGGGTAAGCGGGTTGTGACTCAATGAAATGTCCATTTAATGCTGGTTTCGATAAAGTACACCCACAACTTTGTTTATCAACAATAGACACTCATAAGCAGAAAATATTTACAGATGTTAATTTATTTCCCAAAAGGCTAAACTGTTCAATGGTCAGAGTGTTCTTAAAGCAATCTGAGAAGTATCTGGAATAGATCAAGCCCTCTCTAAAATCTCTCTAGTGAAAGGCTGCCAAACAGGCAAACCGTCTCAGTCCTTCATCTGGATGGCAGTATGATTCAGCAACTCCCTGGCCAAAATTACAAAAAAAAAAACAGCTCTTTTTTAGCTATGAGAGAATAATGTACAATCATAGGTGTAGCTTGATGTTTAAGCTTCGGGGGCCAAACAGTGCCATTCAATTTGGTCAGTCACACTTTGCCATTTAGCAATAAACATGTTGAAAATAATGCACAATAAACATGTTTGTCAACACAATCTCAAAGGATGCTTTTCTTAAGCAAATCAAGGAGTGAATTACTCATCTACTGTTTTAAAACAGCCATTCAATTTAATGCACAATGGCAGGCGTAAACACTTTATTAATTTAATAAGCCTTACTAAAACGAGACGATTAAGAAGTTTATATTCTCAAATACATTTTTAGGTTTTGTTGTGTGTAAATGAAATAACATTTGGTCAAAAAGCGAGCATATATCTGTGTAAAACCATGCAGAACTAACTCTTAAAATTGTACATGGGAACCATAGGTTATCGATGAGCTTTACCTCCTCCTCCAGTTTGACCACTTTGGCTTGGGCGTTATTCAAGGCCTGGTCACGGATCTCTATGTGTCTGCGCTGGTCCTCGTTGGTGGAGCGAAGAGAATTCAACTCGATGTCCTGCTTCTCCTTCTCTATCTGAATCTCTTTAACTGATGAATGAGTAAAACAAACATTTTACATTTTCTTTTCCAAAATATCTAACTAAAATTTGTGCTTGCAAATTAATGCAATTTCAAAACAAATCTATGGATAATTAAAGCGATCACATTGGCTTCAAGGAAGCTCTAGATTTAGAGGACCACTTACTCTGAACCAGAAGCTGTGAGATGGTTTTGCGATTGTCCTCGGTGCCCTCACACTCTTTTGCGGCGAGCTGCTTGTTGGCCGTTTCCATTCGCTCTATTGAAGGAAAAAGACAATACCATCATACTTTCCCCTAATTTTATGGTTCAAAAATAACACAATGCTTCATAAAGTTTGGTCATGTGCGAAAGATTAAATCAGTATTACCAAAACCAGAACATCTGTGTCAAGCAGATTTTATATGCACATATATTCATGTGAAAGTTTATAAGGCCTCTCATTACAAAATGCGCTGGCTATTATTTATTTGTGGAGAAAACCACGACCAAGGCTTTTCAAAATATTAATGCTAAAATAAAAATATTGAATTTACTTCATGCATTTATTAAATGCAACAAACAGCTGTAACTGTTTTAACAGAGGCTTTGTGCAATATTCTCCATCCTACCAAAAAAACCTAGAATATGTAGCTCATATTCCAGGCCTCTTCTCAAAAACGATACACCACAGGGACTGGTTGCTCAGCAAATTGGAAAACAAGAATCTAACAAACATTTTATATGTGCCCAGTTCCCAAAGAGTGGTCTTGACATAAGTCATTATGTGCTGTTAAAACTGGCCCAGATAAAAGAGCCATTATATAGTAGGGGTTGCTAGTTTTTTGCAATGGCAAACCATTCATCAAGGAAGCGGGCCAAACGTTAAAACAATATTTCCCCCTGTGTTAAGTCAACCAGACTGTGAGATGAGCATTCCAGAATCAAATGCCTTTCCCCCACTGTGCCTTAGTGCCTCTCAAAACAATTAAAATTCTATCTAGGCTTAAAATATAGATGAGAAAAGCACTACATATAACATTTTTGGATGCAGGACCTGCAAAAAGCAGCACACTTCAACTTGTTTTCATCCGTAGCACAAACATATGTGACCCTGGACCACAAAACCAGTCATTAAATTGACTGTTTTTTGATGTATGGTTTGTTCGGATAGGACAATATTTGGTCGAGATACAACTATTTGAATATCTGGAATTTGAGGGTGCAAAAAAAATCTAAATATTAAGAAAATCGCCTTTAAAGTTGTCCAAATTAAGTTCTTAGCAATGCATATTACTTTTTAAGTTTTGATACATTTACAGTAGGAAATTTACAAAATATCTTCAAAGAACATGATCTTTACTTAATATCGTAATGATTTTTGGCAAAAAAGAAAAATCGATAATTTTGACCCATACAATGTATTTTTGGCTATTGCTACAAATATACCTGTGCTACTTAAGTTTTGTGGTCCATGGTCACATATTAAGAAAAGTATGCACCGAAGTTTAACAGTTAGAACTGGGGGTTTGTTGACATCCCTGACCCTAAGAATGAGCAAGAGCAGCAGTGATGGATGCCTTCGCAAACACCACTAATTATTGATTGTAAGAAATCTACTTTGATAAAATCTAGACTTGAACAATAGCAAAAGTAATATATCAAGCTACAGAAAATATGAGAAACATGGGGTAAAAGAAAGAAGGGCAAAAGAGAGAAGAAAAATTTGCTGTAAAACTCTGGGAGCTCCCTGTGGACTTAAAGTCCGGGCATATTGCCATAAATCAGGGTTTCTCTGTTCTCTGCTGGACTAAAGAACACAGTGAGGCATGATCGTAGAGGTGGCCACACTCAGGCAGAGTGGGCCTGCTGACAGCAGCAGAGGAATGAGAGCGAGAAACTGTTGCTTTAGTTTGGACTGCAAAAGATACTACACAGAGCCATGAGATAGCACACAAAAGAAAGCAAACTTAATGAAAATTCAAATGCTTTGAACTCGGATAAGAATAAGGAGCCTCTTTGAATGGAAAAGACAGAATGTTGGAGCCAGATGGGACCACCGAAACATTCGCATCTACCAAAGTGTTTCTCCATCTGATTTTCATACACATATTATTAAGTCTTGAAGCTCTACTGCAACCTGGTATATCTGACCAGTTATCCATTTCACCCTGTCAGCCATAAAGAGATATACTCTTATAGAGGGTTTGCACTTTCGTCATGATTTGGTCAGTTACCCAGATGGGCAGCCATATTGGCAAAACTCTGATGTAAACAACAGCATGGATTGCATGGTTAATGTACTACTGAATACGTTGTTCTGCTAATTTATGCTGTCTAAACCATGGAAAAATCATGCTGAAGCTGTTAAATCAAATAGAGGAGGACCAAGTAAGCAGAAAGGGGTGCAATATTTTGACAAACTAAAGTTAATAGGTGGTAAAGATATGACGAACAGTCTTAATTAAGATATTAGCTTAACATTTCACCTACCTGACTGGAAATGATAAGCACAAACACAAATGTTGTCAAGATTCTTGCCCTGGAAATCCTGGTTCAGTTTGACCAACCACAAACAGTTTTTTTGCACTCTTTTCCTTGATTTGTCTATAGTGCTCCAAATGTTTTTCCCAGTCCGAACGATTAGTACAGCCCAAAACATGACAATAATTCACCACTTTCAGCAGCAATAATCAGCAAAATATGCAAGTTTCGTTCTGTTCAGTGGCATTGTTTACGTTCAGTGCCGCCAATACGGCCGATTGATGGCATGTCGTTGATTTCTCAAGCGTAACCAGAAACAAAATTCAACTAAAGTTTAGCTTCAAAATGATTAACTATATAATAAGAATGACATCAGTATGCGTTGGAGTCACTGCTTATTCACTGTGATACAGTGGCAAGGTACAATTCATGAACACTCCTTTCATCATAATCTCCTAATACTCTTAAACCCTGTTTTTTCATTCAATTATCCTGCTTTGTTCTCACCTCTTAGATCCCTGTTGAAGTCATGCATCCTGCGCACCTCCATCTCCAGCTTATTTCTCATGGTCTTCTCGAGAGCTTCCCTCTTTGAGGATGATTTGGCCAGGTTCTCATAGGCTTCAGACACCATCTGGATCTCAGTCTCAAGCTGAGAGTTAAGAGAGATCATTAACACTGCTGAGTCCTTACGAAAAAAATATAATGTATATGTGTTTGGAATTCAAACTAATTCAAACCAAAATGATGCTGGGTTTAATGCCCGAGCTGGTGCTGGGCCATCTGGGAGCCTATCGCGGCGGTGTTTCCCAACCCTGTTCTGAGGCACACCAACACTACAGTTTCGAGCTCTTCCTAATTAAACACACCTGATTCAACTCATCAGCTCATTTAGTAGAGACTTCAAGACCAGAAATAGATGGGTCAGATACGACCAATATTGGTGTGCCTCCACGAACAAGACTTGAGAAACAGTGGCCTATTGTGGCCCAAGTTTCCACTGACTTGAGAACAACAAAATTACCTTTTGCAGTTTGGACACCTTCTCCCCACATACTTCCAGCTCTTGCTTAAGCAAGCGGTTCTCTTCGGACAGCATATCCACCATCTGCTGGGCACGGGCCAGCATGGCGTAAGGATCCCCCTGCATGGAGTGTGGATGTGGGTAGTGTTGTCCTGGATTCTGCTGCTGCTGCTGGGGGCCCTGTTGGTGGTACTGGTGCTGGTGCATGTGGAGGCCCCTGGGAGCTGACCCATAAGGATCATGAGGAAATGCGTGGCTCCGCTGATGGGGAGGGTGACCTTGGCCGTATGGATCACCTTGGTGGGAACCATGCCCCTGTGGGCTACGAGCACCAGTAGGGAACGCCGGCTCTCCCTGGTGACCCATAGGTGGAGGAGGATGGGAAGAGGCCATGATGCTGCTGAGAGTGGAAGACTGTGCACGGGAAAGAGAGCCCCCTGACGTAACAGAAGATGAAGGGCTGTGGTGATGGACAGACCTTTGAGAGTGACTTGAACTCTCCTTATTTGACCTAATGAGGGCAGAGTAATGAATAATATTCACATTTTGATTGATTACAAAAGTCTAAACATATAAAAAATAGTTTTGTAGTTGACCTACAAAGTAATTTGGCTGATTTACACTTGCATAACCAACGGCTTTTTGAAAGAGATTAAATCACAGTTGGGAAAACAATGAGTTGTCCAAAGTGGAAACTATGCAATGCATTCCAACCGTTCATAAAAATATTTTTTCACAGGTCAACATTCCTGGTTCTCTGAAACATAATAAAGCAACTGTCATGTTGTGACATGTTGTAGATGATTATTAGAATTTGATAAGCATTCTTTTGCTATATGCCACACACTGGCTCTGAGGTAAATGAATTCAGGGAAACAGGCAAAACTGGCTTTTCCCATAACTGGTTTCCTGACAACATGTCCCAGCATCTAAGGGAAGGGCTGTTTTTGAAAACTCATCATTTGGAATTTTTCAACTGAAGAGTCAAGAAATTGTGTTTCAAGGTGTATCCTACAAAAATTCCCAAATTTTTAGCCCACTCTGGAGCCTTTAAGGTACACTCACCGGAAAGAGCCGTATTCAGGTGGTGGCTGGTACCGGACATGAGGAATGTCAGCCCTGGATGGCTGGCTTGTGCCACGGTGGTCTGGGTAGAAGTGTCCAGGTTCCTGGTGCTGAGGCTGATGGTGCTGCTGCTGTTTGGGTGGAGAGGGCATTCCTTTAAAAGGATAGTCTGGTGGCGGGCCTCTGTGTGGGGGCCCAGTGGGTTTATAGTAGTCTCCAGGAAGTCCAGGTGGAGGCAGCTGGGGGGAAAGTGGTGAACTGGTAACAGGCGCATGGGCCTTGACCCCACTGGTGGCCAGCGAGAGCTGCATTAGTCTTTCGCTGAGCGAACGTACATGGCCTTGTTTAAGATCCTTGAGCCCGTCGTCTTGGTGCACTTTGCTTCCATTCACTCTTTGCACCGTGGGCCTGCCCTCCGGGGGTCGCACCTTAGGGTTGCTGACGCCGGTCACATAAAATGCAGCACCTACTGACTGGGGTATCTGTGGTTGAGGCTGCTGGGGCTGATGGCCACGGAAATACTGCGACTGCACCTTGGCTTGGTCATAGGTGGGCAAGTCTTCGGGATTCTGCCCTTGTCCGCTCACGCAGCTTCCGCCACCTGACCCCGTGCCTCCACTGCCACCGCCTCCTCCTGCAGTGCGTGCGCTAAGCTTCTCCATGCCACTGTCGGCCTGCAGCTCCTGGCCCTGAGGCTCCTGCCTCGCAATGTGAGGGACCATCGAGTGCTCGTCCCCTGGGCTGCCAGGGCCCGGGTATCCACTTACTGGACCTTGTTGCTGTTGTTGTTGCTGCTGCTGTTGTTGTTGTTGCTGCAGGGCAAGATAATTTCGGCCCTCGCCATAGCGCATTTGCTCCTGTAAGAGCCGTTGCAGAACCGTATGGCCGCTACCGCTACTGCTGCTAGCCGATGTGTCCTCGGAAACTGAGGTTGCAGCCCTCATTTCCAGCTCCCGTGACCTGCCTACCTCATGGAAGGAGGAGCTTCGGGCACGGTCCACACTCCCTGTGCAAAACACCAATGAATGATAAGTAATCTCAGCTACTAAGTTGTAGCATAGGCTGAACCATTACAAATGAGTTATAATCAAGCTGAAAAGGAGACTGACGAATCCTCTGCATGTTTTAAGAGAAATGCCTGAAATCTGAAACCCAACTCTCCCAAACTCTTCACACATTGACATCTGGGCACCACACTCATGGAGGTTAATTTATGACACTAGTTCTCACTTTAAATGTGACAAAGGTAAAATTCTGATTATGTTTACCCATTACTAATCAGTATTAAAATGTAAATCAGGGATTCAATTTTCTGCATTGTAAAGAACAGGAGCCCAGGGTCAAGGTGTTAAAGTCCACCCATGTTACAAATCATGTCACCAGTACCATATATATATACATATATACACCACATCTCTGTATAACTGCTCCATTTCTTGAACATGCATTGCAGTCATCTGTTTATCCAAAGCTTACATGACTTAGTTCAAAGCTTAAATCCCAATATCCCTACTGTAGGCTTGAGCTGTAGACACTTAGAAACCACACAGAGCAATTTAAAACAACAGTGAGCTGTTAAAGCATACAAAGCCATTAGGTGGAAACCATTCCGTGACATTAGTGCCAATGTGTAGTACCTCTATATCACTACTTTAAAGTAAAAAGCTACCGTTATACATTCTGTTTCTCTAAATGGTGTTAATCTGGAATGGTTGCCACTACTGGCCTTGAACAGAGTTTGTAGTTTAGTGGTTATTATACCATCTAAAAAGTAATGAAGGGGAACTTATTACGTCTATTGCTTTCTGATATTCCTCGCATTCTCAAGGAGGATGAGGCTTTTTTCCGAAACATCTGTGGTGAATAAATAAATAAACGTAAAGTGAGTCAGAAACAGAGCCATCAGTGTACAACTGCTTTCCAACTTGGAAAGCCAGAGAAAGTGGAGATAGAGAGAGTGAAAGAAGAAAAATACAGTTCATGATGGCCCGCCCCTCAATCCCCCATACTTTAACTTCACTTCCTGTCATTCTCCAATCTTTCGCTCACTGAGACCTCCTCAGAGCCAAAGACAGAGATGGCCACAAACAAAAGCAGGATGAGAATGTGAAATGCCGAGGTCACACAAAACTCAGTTTTACTGTAGATGGAGACATAGCACTTAATTAAAAACCAAAAAGATATTTCTCATCAGCTTTATTTCACATGTTCACACATATCAGTTTTTACTTCATCCAGTGTAATTAGAGAAAATTTGCTAGACGAATCTTAAGCTCTAGAAGTACTTGAATTACTTTAAGTGTAAAATATAACAGGACTTTTTAAGTGATAAAATTATATCCAAACAGGTTCCACATTTTGGAAGCTGGAATCACAGGGTAGGACAGAGCCGAGCCAAACTGGACTAACCTACAACTTCTAGCACTTCTTTTTGTCCCATTGATGTCCACCCCACCCATCCAGGCTCGGGTGTTCTCCAATCACTGTATAATCTTTTGTCCCCATTACTCCACTGTATAATCAACCAGGTCACCTACCTGTGTGGCTGCTGTAGATGCTGTCGTGTGTCACTACTGGCTGCTCATGGTGCTGACAATCGCTAGGGTCACTGGACTGAAGAAGCTCCTCAAGTTGCTCCAAAACACACAGCCGGTCCGTGAGGTCCCGAACGCCAAGCCACTCTAGAACAGGAAGGCACTCTGGCGAGTTAGAACAATGGGGGTGGGGTCCAAAGACAACCAGAGGGGCTTTTTTTTGGATTGTACAGAGAAATATATTTCATGTAAAAGATAGGGGATGTGAGGTATGTTTGTTTCCTGATTGAGACTGAAGCAAAAAACGAAATGCCCTTGTTTTTTTTACCCCCCATTTTCACAGGCATTAGGGAACTGCAGCTGTGTAGCTAGGTAATAGATAATACAATGTTCAGCTACTGGACTGAGACCAATGAGAAATTCTGACACACAGATAAAATAGTTTAAGGGAATGGCATGGGGCAGTTCAATTCAAACTGTGTGTAAGGATGCGCATAATTTTGAGAGACCGGCATAAGCTACAAAATGCCAAGCAAATACTGTAACTCTGAATGTAGCGTGTGAAATATTGACACTTTAGGGACTGACAAAAGTCTTTAAGATAAGTTCCAAACCTGATATCTGACAGGTTAACTGTAACACATTTCACCCTAAAACCAAACAAATTATATGTGACCCTGGACTAAAAATGTAAATGCATCAAAATTTAATTTTTGATTAGTAACATGCATTGGACAAATTTAAAGGTGATTTTCTCAATATTTACTTTTTTTGCACGTTCAGATTGCAGATTTTCATACAGTTGTATCTCGGCCATTCATTTATTCAGGTTTCAGATGATGTATAAATCTCAATTTAAAAAAAAAAAAATTGACCCTTATGACTGGTTTTGTGGTCCATGGTCACACTGAATCTAAATCCTCTTTTAAGGCTAGTAAGATTTATTTGTGCTAGGACATATTCATTAAAAATCAAGCAAATTTTCCACCAAATTCTCATTACTGTAATACAGGATGTTTACTTTTAAGTTTCTGTTGCTCACTTCTGGTTACTTATTTACTTGGCTTTCCCATTTCCCATCCATCACTTTCTTCAAGTAAAATCTAATTATTTATTTAGAACACGCAGTGAAATACACCCAGGATATGTTCTTGACAAGTTCTGTGTTTCACTCATGTTTGTCTGTTTACAAAATCCTAGAAACACCACAACACAACACATTTTTAAAAGAAAACTCACTACATGAGCTCTTGAATCACTCGCATACAAAACTTCACATTGCTATGAAACAGCCTGAATCATGCAATAAACCAGACCCCTCTCTAATACGCCCCTAACCTCGGCAAAAACAGAAATAGACTACAGATGCCTCCTCCCCTCACACCCCTGCTGACGCTTGAACTTCAAGTTCCTTGACTGTTTCAGATAAACAGTTTATTCCACGGCCAGAGTGCCCAGAAGTGAATTCGGGGAATCTGACATGCCTAAAAGTCCACAGATAGGTCTCCTAATGAACGTTTCCAAAGTCTCTGACCTCGGAGTCTTGCCATGGTTGTGTCAGTGACACTATGTGCTTACAGTTTAAGTCCAGACCAAGGTATGAAGCATGTCAAACATGATTCTACAAAACTGGAGAATGTTTATCTATCCTCTTAACTTCACGAACACATTCCCTTCAAATGTACTATCTACAATGTCTATACAACAGATGCCTCTTTTGTCTAGACTGATGTTGACTTTGAATTCAACATAAGTCAAATAAGCTCAAACATTATCATACTAGGTGACTTTGAAGCACTCTGCATCCCTTTTATAGTACAATCGTGACAAAAAAAAAAAATTAAGCTATTAAAAAGCTGAAAAATGCATCCAACACAAATTCTACTCACAAATTTCTACCAAAGACGTCTTGGGTGAGAAAACTCCAGTGAACTCTCCTAACCGTTGACCATTTGTCTTAAGCCGTACTCCTTTGTTCACACGCTTAACGATACTGCTGCAGTAAGCTCGTACGCTGAACTAGCTAATGCATTCCATCAGGTGTGGCTGTAAGGATAGGTGAGCTGGATCACTGCCAGTTATCTACACACCTTCAAACCTGCCTGCTGCTGTTAACTCTCCAACTTACATCAAAATGAGTAGAGCTAATTATTAGTGACTGGGTGTGCGATACATATCTGAAATCTGACTAATATAACAGTTGGGAAAAAAAAAAAAAGTAATTGTGGTTTATACAAATTATTTTTCTATGATGCCTGCCCGAAACCTCAAAAGTGTCCAACGTTATTTAATCCAGATTATCGGGTTTGGGTTTTTGAGTTTATTGGAATGTTAAAATTGTTTCTTTGCCATTTAAACATGTTCATTTTCACAACAGGCTTGTGATTTCGCTTGGTTTTCTAAGAAATTGCACCTGTTATTCATCAATTTATGTATGACACAATAATCTAAATATGTACGATTTGTTGAGATGTTGAGCTAAAAACTGGACGCAAATGAAAACGAGACATGGGACGAATTTACATGTGACAATGCATTTTAAAAATGCTGGACAGAGAGTTAGACGATATAACATCTAAATTTCACTACATTTTCCAAAGCAACTTACATTTAAGATTTAGTATTAGTACACGCATTCCCTGGAAATCGAACCCATGACCTTGGTGTTGCTAGCTCCATGCTTTACTGTTTGAGCTACAGGAATATAAAGAAAGCCAATTTTTTTTTTGGAAACAAGATGTCATCACACACAGTAGTATTTTTCTTAAACAAAATAAATGTGACCCTGCACCACAAAACCTTAAGTCTTAAGTAGCACAGGTATATTTCTAGCAATAGCTGAAAATACATTATATGGGTCAAAATTATCGATTTTTTTTAACGCTAAAAATCATTAGGATATTAAGTAAAGATCATGTTCCATTAAGATATTTTGTAAATTTCCTTCTGTAAATGTATCAAAACTTAATTTTTGATTCGTAATATGCATTGCTACGAACTTAATTTGAACTTTAAATGTGATTTTCTCAATATTTTGATTTTTTTGCACCCTCAGATTACGGATTTTAAAATTCAAAGTTACATTTCAGCCAAACCATACATCAATGTAAAGCTTATTTATTCAGCTTTCAGATGATGTATAAATCTCAATTTCAAAAAAATGTGTTTGTTCTGAAGTACGGCTGCTGGCTCCTGAGCAGGAGCTAGTTGCTTAGGCCCAGCATAAGACCAGCTAAGAACCAGCTTAAACCAGCAGCCATGCTTCAAAACATACCTAACAAGCATATGCTGTTTTTTTCAACAGGGTTTGTACATGAAAATATATTGCTGTCCTTATATTTTAGGTTGGGGGATCATCACATCAGGGGGGTGTTTCTTCAACTGGACTAGTCAGTTGTTGGAGAACAAGTTGATTATCGTGAGCCATCAATAAACCCAACATGTTGTCAACAGACAATTCCCTGAACCTCAGGCCAAACTGAGCAAAGAATCCACCTGCTAAGAAAAGTTGAGTAATGCAGAAACAGGTGGCAAACCGCAAGCTCTCTGATAAGAAACTAAAACACCTGGCTTGCCCTAACACAGACAGCAGTTATTCCTTCCTCATATTTCTAACTGCTGCCGTCTGTGTCTCTTTCAAGCGCAACAGAGCCAAGAGCAACATGGGTACTGGGCAACAATGCAATTAGTTAAAAAAAAAAGCTTCATCTTCTTTTTTTAAGAAGTAAATGACCCATGGCAGTATTTAATACACATGTAAGCCATATAAAATTATCCGTGCTGGTGTGCAATAACCTGCTGATTAACATTCTCACTTTCTTGACAATAAGTTATTTGGTTATATACTAAGAAAAATCATCATACCACATAGTATAGGCCATTTCAAAATGTCAGATTTTAAATCGCAGCGATAGTTGTGTTGAGAAAGATCAGATCATTCAAGATGGATGTACTCCACTAACTGTAACCTGGTTTCTGATTGTCCAGAACATTCTGAATGGATGCTGACATTGTCCAAATATTTACGTTTCATGCACAAGTTTCCCAGGGCCCCCATGCAGACAGTGTTTACTTGGGTAATACATCAGGAATGTGGCCCGGGGTAGGTTTGAGTACAGGCCCGATGCTGGCACTCTATCAAACAGCCTCTGACAGTACAGTCCATTCCTGCCCTCATTATACTGAGACACTCCAGGTTCTCAGTACAGCGCTGACAGATGTTCAAGTTAATATCTCATCCTGGAATGATGTTAATGCTTAACTTGTTCAAATGTTTTGGAACTGAAAGCAAAAACTGTTTCTTAACCACTACTTTAGAACATGCTTGCTAAACGTCAAAACTACTTCCACAAATACCAAGTAGTTTGCTGTACAGGGTGACTAACACATCACATCTAGTCTTTCAACACACGTCTCCATTTACACTTTTAAGACTTTTTAGTCATTTGACCAGAAGCTGACACAATAGAATTAATCACCAAACGAATTTGTTATGAACATATATGTACTGGTGTTGTGGTATGATTAGCTAACGGAACAGTAAAGAGCTTACAATGACAAATCCGTAAAAAAAATGTCCATTAAAAAAAAAAAAGTCTAACACATGAGTTTTAAACGTATTCTAAAACTATGTGAATATGAGTTTTAGAATAACTAGTATAAAACATAGTCTTTGCATTCCAATTTAACACAGATTGATCATATTTTTTAGAATTCTTGTAAAAAGTTTTTTTTTTTTTTTTATATATATATATATATAATATATAATGAACTTTTTCTTGTCATACAAATATCAAATCATAATCTGATATTCTAAAAGATTTATTGACCTGGACACACATCCATGGGGGTCTGCAGGGGTCCTCTTTATGATACAATTTCCCGTTTTATGTTTTGTTTTAGGTTTTTGAATGTTGGTCGCACCACCTGACTTACCATTTGGCAGCAAAACATTTTTCAAATGTTTATAAAGCAATTAAGTGGTTGCGTTAAAATATTTCCTAACAAATAATAGATTATTATTACAAACTACTTGCTTGTTAAACTTTCCATTTTCAAAAATCTAATTTTTTCAAAAAGTCTTTTTCCTACTTTGTCATGATATTAGAACAATTTTATCACTCTGACATTTGTTAAAGGAGAAGTCCACTTCTAGAACAAAAATTTACAGATTTTACCCTTGTCATCCAAGATGTTCATGTCTTTCTTTCTTCAGTCGTAAAGTAATTATATTTTTTGAAGAAAACATTTCAGGATTTTTCTCCATATAATGGACTGCTATGGTGCCCTGAGTTTGAACTTCCAAAATGCAGTTTAAATGCGGCTTCATACGATCCCAAATGCGGTCATAAACGATCCCAGCCAAGGTAGAAGGGTCTTATCTAGCGAAATGATTGGTTATTTTCATTTAAAAAACAGAATTTAAATACTTTTTAAATCTCAGACGCTCATCTTGTCTTGCTCTGCCTGAACTGTGTATTCTGGTTCAAGACAGTTAGGGTAAACTCCAATCGTATTTTCTCCTTCAACTTCAAAAATCACCGCAAACCGCATTTGGGATCATTTGAAGCCGCATTTAAACTGCATTTTGGAAGTTCAAACTCGGGGCACCATAGAAGTCCACTATATTTCTTTATGACTGAAGAAAGAAAGACATGAACATCTTGGATGACAAGGGGGTGAGTACATTATCTGTAAATTTTTGTTCTCCTTTAACTTATGAAGAACAAAGAAATTTGGAAATATGCTCATCGTTGAAAAGGTATATCCAAGTCGCTGTATGTATAAATTGCATTTTGAACATTTTTTTAAAATAAAATGATAGATGTGGACTCTAAAATGAGCATTGTGTCATTAAACCATTTGCGCATGTTACTATAGGCAAGAACTTTACCCTTTGGTACCACTCAGAGAACTGTGACAGAAGCAAACAAGATTTTCCATAGCATTTTCTTGTCTTACTTCCCGACCTCTGATGAATATTGCCGCTGGCAACAACGGTAAACCGTCTAACGCTGACGAGTGGTAGGGCAGCATTCCACAAGGGCTAGAGTTTCACCGGGACAACCTCCTGACATCAAAACATAAAAGCGGGAAAGATCAGGAAGGTGACCTTAGAAAACGTCTGTTAGGGCAGAGCGAGCAGCCTTCGGATAGTTAAAAAAAAATGCCACCCCCAACTTTCACAGGCACTGTTTACATAACAGGGGAGCATTAGTGGAACATTTCCAAGGGTTTAATGAACTCCAGAGAGCTCGTCCATGTTAAGAGTTCTTTTATGCTTTATGTAGGACATGATAACACTGACAATATTGTTATGGGTGAAAGAGGAGCTAATACGGAATAAAGTTTATGTGTGTTTAAAGAGATGAAGAGATCAAGATGATGATCGTGATGAGGCCACAAAAAACATAAATGCAGAAGGTGAAAAGTTTATATGAGGAATTGAGATGACTATGCATGAGATGAATCTAAGACTGCTGTGTCTTTTTATGAACTGTTAACAAACTAGGGCAGTTAGCTGGTGGGCTACCTGAACCAATAGTCAAATAATATGCAATAATGTATTATTATTTAAAGCTACCAAGTTTTGATTTAAGCCACAGTTATGGCCCATGAATGTGTTACGTGCTAGTCAGTTGCATTGGTATCCTATTTGAATATATTTTAAAATGTAATTTAATCCTGTGATCAAAGCTACATTTTCAGCATCATTACTCCAGTCTTCAGTGTCACATGATCCTTCAGAAATCATTCTAATATGCTGATTTGCTGCTCAAGAAATGTTTGTTATTATTATTATTATTATCATCAATATTTAAAACAATTGAGTAAAATTTTTCCAGGATTCTTTGATGAATAGAAAAATTCAAAGTTTAGCATTTATCTGAAACATTTTGTAACATTATGCACTATACCATTCAAAAGCTTCTGGGGGGGCGGGGGTGATAGAAATGAATACTTTTATTTAGCAAGGATGCTTTAAGTTGATCAAAATGATGATAAAGACATTCATAATGCTACAAAAGATTTATATTTCAGATAAATGCTGTTGTTCTGAACTTATTCATCAAAGAAACCTGAAAAAATTCTACTCAGCTGTTTTCAACATCAAATCAGAATATTAGAATGATTTCTGAAGGATCATGTGACTGGAGTAATGATGGTAAAAATTTAGGTTTGATCACAGGAATAAATTACATTTTCAAATAGAAAACAGTTATTTTAAACAGTAAAAATATTTCAAGATTTTATTTTTGCTGTACTCTGGCTTAAATAAATGCAGGCCTTCTGAGCAGAAGAGACTTCTTTAAAGAACATTAAATATCTTACTGTTCAAAAACTTTTGACTGGTAGTGTAGATGCCTCAAAGCTAAAAGACATTGACTAAAACCTTTCATTTTGATTTCATGGGTTGTTCTTTTTGGAACGAAAAGAGATGCACCCCAAACCATAACAAACTATTATCACAAGCAAATTTGATTAATCCTTCCTCATGCTTCCAACGAGTGCATGAGACAGTGACAAAAGAACAGTCCGAGAACAAAGACACATGCATACAGAGAGATTAAGGCAGAAGGGGGAATTGAGAAACACATGGCAGGAACCAAGCAGGAAACGCAACATTCCATTCTGGAAAGGTCTGGCGCTGCAACCGTGGAGAAAGCGTAAAGCTCAGCCTCCCCCTGTGTCCATTACTCCCAGCTCGGAGAGATTCTCACACTGCAGGACTGGAAAAGAAGTAGGCCAAGAAACTCTGACACATCTGCTCCTTCTCTCTACCTCGGTTTCCATGTTCGTCGCAATATGTCTTCGCTGCATTAATTCACCTCCTCCCTCGATTGTGCTGCTTTCTTGGAATTCAACCGTGATTCATTTCAAGGGATTATGTTCTTTTAAACATGTGAGGGGCCTGATGGGAAGTCAGCGCTGAGAGAAACCAGAGGACAGCATTTGGGGCACTTGAGCGCACGGTGGATTCAGGATTTGACTGTTTTAGGACAAACTACACTTCCAAAATGCCACACTTGGACACAATGGACACACAAAAATGTCCAGGTTAAAAAAAAGCAAGAAAATTAATCATTAAATTATTGAATAATTACGTCTATTTTAGGACCAGAATTTACATATTATTTATTGATAATATCAGTATTTTAACAATATTTTGTAAATTTAATTTATAAATTAAAAACTGTTTTTCCCCCTCTTTAAATTCTCCGAAACTTTGTTTTAATGGTTACATAGGAATAATAGAATTTACAAAATCGAACAGCAATTTATTAAAAGTTTAACAAAATTTATATTCCTAAGGCCTTATAAAATATGTTTTATTTAACATATTTAACATTTATATGTTTTATATTTAACAAATTCTGTTCGTTTTTTTTTTTATTATTATTAATTTATGGATTTAATTTTAATGGTTTCATTCAATTTTAATAATCAAAAACATCTCTAATTAACTGATTATATATATATATATATATATATATATATATATATATATATATATATATATATATATATATATATAAAAAAGTATTATTATTTATTATTATTACTTTCTTACTTTTTTCAGAGATACTGTGCTTTCTGTGTTCTAGCTATGGTTTGTCTGCTAAATAATTTTCTGGTAAATATTCCTTGAAAAATAATGTGTTAAAAATAATTTTATTAGTAATAGCAGTACTATCATTACACTAAGTAATATATTTCTGTCACTGTTTTAAATTTAACCAAACTTTTATTTTGACAGGTTGATGTGAAGACCTTTAAGTTTCTGTTTGTTTAATGGTATGATGATAGTTTTTCTCAAAAGAAATGGTAAAATGTGCATGAAGTGACTCTAAGAGCTGTTCTAGAAATTATGTTTGTGTTAATGTACTCATATATTAAGGCAACAGAGGCTGAAAACCATGTGTCTGTGCCATTTCCCACCAAATAGCACCATTTAAATAGTATTTTTGGGGCTTAATATTCACAGACACTAGTCCACATCACAATCTGATTTACATGTACTGACCTATTTTTGATTTATTCATCCAAAATTTGGCAAATTTCATAATATTCCACATTATACAGTTAATTCCATTTTTATATGACTGGATTCCATCTGCATTTTCCGCATCACGGAAATTATAGGGCCCTAGATTAGTGAGATTTGCCGATATATCAAATAAGTATTAGCATAGTATTACTCTCCAAAACCAACAATGGTACCACAATGGCACGCTGTGTAAAAGTATAAGTAATTATACTCTGCATTAACTTCCGAACAAAGGTATATTATTGATATTTCATTCATCATCAGAGATAAGTCTTTAATGAAAACTGAGCTTTTAAAAGGGTTGAGGAAATACTGTTATCCTAAAGGTCACTTTTTTATCTTTAGTCAACTATAAAAGAAAAAGAAGGCGCTGCAATAGAGGCCCTGCAAACCTGTGTGCCATTATGGCAGAAAAATCCAACATGAGTCACAGAATAACTCCCTCTATTTCTTCTCTTCCTCCATACTCCAACTGCAACAAGGTCTCTATAATGTGGTTTTTTCCCCCCACAAGTCCCTGATACAGGCCCAAGTATTTGGAAACACAGCGCTGCTCCCCTCGACTCCAGCTCAACCCCCACCCACTCTTCCATCCAAAGCTTAATGAAAAGCATGTGCTAGAGATGCTTCATCTTTGCCACTGAAGCTCTGCACCAGTTTCATTCCCTCAGTAGGGGGAAAAAAGACATATTCCCATTTTGCCAGAGGAAAAAAAATGAGATCTATAAAATCTGAGACTTACAACCAAAGTGACAATTAACAGAGTTTCGGTCATGTACGACAGATGTGGGGGTTGCAAGCAGCAAGACCTCGGTCAAACATATCCGATGTCTGTATAGTTTTAATATCATTGTAATGTCTTTGTTGATAAACAAGAAGGTTCAAAATGTATCTTAAGATAACATCAGCAATAAAGGGACAAATTTAATTAGACTTTTACATTTTAAATTGGTAAATCACATCAATATTAAATATTTAAAATGTAAAATGCAATTTAAAATGACATGGTGAAAAGGGAAGACACATAATATTTATAATATAATATAATATAATATATGTTAAATATTTATACACCTGATTATACTGTTTTAGCAAGGTAAGTCTTCAATCAACCAGATGGCAAAAACTCTCCATTTCAGTTTGACAGGTCAAAAAAGAAAGCATTATATACATTATTTGACCATCTGGAAGCGAATCATTGTCTGGCTTGTGGTAGTTTCCCCCTGTTCCTGAAATTTTAAAATGACACATCCGGCTTAGGCAATTAACGGCCAAAATATGAGTGAATGGCGAGACAATGTACCTCGCCCATGTGACTGTGTCTGAAAATCAGTGACACATTCCACCACAGGGGTGTCTGACTTCACTGCCCTGAGGTAAGCAGGTACACATCATGCTGGGGCATTGGGTTACACTAAACACTGCTAATGATAAAACTTTCAAAGTTAGCACTAGGGGCGAAACTATTTAATAATCCATTAATTCTTTTATTAGCTTATTTCTCTGATTAATCCAAGGAGCCACTGGCTGAGTTGAGTTTGATTTCAGGTTATATGTTTATTTATTTATTTTTTGAAAATGCGATCTAGACATGTATTTATAAGGCCAATTCAAAATGTAAACATTCTGTAGAATCTAGTGCTGTCAAAATTAGTGTGTTTTTTTTTTTTAGGTTTTTAGTTTAACTACATTACTTTTGTCTCTTTTTTCTTGACAAGAATTACATTTATTTAGATGCAAAACGTCTTTACAACCACATAAAACAGGAGAATTTTCAGACGTGCACTCCACTTCACCTCAGTGCCAATATCAGATCCATGTTACATTCAGCAGTGGCAGCTCTTAAAGTAATAGCAGCCAAATAACCTATTAACCCAGTAATATGATGTCTGTTAAACAAAGAACAAAAGAAAAAGAGGAAATCGGGAAAACTTTTGTAGCTTTAAGGATATTTAATTTTGATTTCAGCATTTGATAACTTTATTCAGTTTCTGTATATTTTCTACTTACTGAAGAGCAAAGGTAAATATGACCAATTATAATGGGTTTACGTGAAGATTGTTTTAAGTTCACTTCAATTACAAGTTGTTATTTTTTCAAGTCTAATAAATGTTAAAATCAATAGCTCTCAAATGTACTGTAATGTTAGTATAGTCAACATTACATTAAGTCAATGGATAAATTTTAGGGAAAAAATAACAATTTCCTAGAGATATCAGTATTGTTATCAGTAATACTCAACTTCAGTCAAAGAATGCCATTAAACAAATATTAAAAATATACTGTATTAATGTTGTTTCTACTAGAGCTTCAAAGCGATTAGTCGCGATTAATCAATTCAAAATAATACAAAATTTGTTTACGTACTATATGTGTGTGTACTGTGTATATTTATTATGTATATATAAATACACATATATACATGTATATATTAAGGAAAAATGTTAGATTTATATGTTAAATATTTATATTTACATATAAATTATATACAAGTGTTTACATACAAATATATATTTTTAAATATATACATATGTGCGTGTATTTATATATAAATAATAAATACAGTACACACACACACACATATAGTACGTAAACAAACTTTAATTTTAAATCGATTAATCATGACTAATCGTTTTCTAGTTTCTACATTAATTTGAAGATTGAATGTGAAATTACTGCAATATGAAAGTATTTATTTAAAACCTTTAATGTTAGGTGGGATTCATCGCAATTTATCACGATTAATTATGGGGAAAATGTGCGATTAATTAATTTTTTTTTTTTTTTTAATCGATTGACAGCACTAGTGGAAACCTAACTCAATTGGTCTTCTTACACTACCATCATTGTTGGAAAAAGTCATTTTGAACCTGAATCTTTATAAACAAAGACATAATGCAAAATAGTCCGTTTGAAAAGTATTGCTTGTTAATATTAATTACATAACGTCCACCAACCATAGGACCTTAATCGTTGGATTACCATTTACCGCAGTGCACTGCTGACAATACAGTCGTGTAGCCACTGTTTTACACTTTCAGTAATTATAATTACTTTTTTGGTTGCACTGCAACCAAACAAAATAAATGCCTTACAATTTCAGCACAGACCCAACTAAACAAAAACAGAATCTGTTGTCAGCTTTTCATTATCAGCTTCATCAACATTCCTTAGTTAGCACCATGTCCTTTTACCCATGTCTTTTAATGGGTGTTTTTGTGTTATATGGACACAGCAGATTCCCTCGAGGGAGACGGGGGATGCGATGTTCTCAGTTGGACGCACCGTAATTGTAAAACTTAAGGACTGCAGGCTTTCTGGACTTCCAAAAAGCTCAGTGGAAAAGGCAATTGGGTGATTTGGAGGCTGAGTCAGCAAGCAGAACTTTGGCCTCTCCGAAAAAAAAAAGAGGAGGGAGGCAGGGGGCAAAGGAAGTGAGGGATGGAAAGAGATGGAGAGAGGAGGGAAAAGCGAAAGAGAGCTGACATTCCTGCACTGTGAGTCAATGCCGCTAGGCACTTTTCTGGCAATTGTTCACTACCTTTACAACAAAACCCACTGGCTTTCCATAGCAATGTTCGGATAACAGGAAGAGAGAGGAGACCATCCGAATGCTGAGCGTCCAGCTAATAAAGCTGTGGGCTCGTTCTGGAAGTGCGACGGACATTTCTTGGAATGTCGTCCATGGCTACCCCAGTAACCCTTTTGGAAATCTGAGTAAACAAGACCTCCCTACATTCAGAGGGAGCTCTTAAATGCAAAGCACTCAATGAAAGCATTATGAGGCAAGGCCCTGTACTCCTGCTAGCAATGGTTAAGTAGTAAAGGGCAATTAGTTTCACCTAATAAAGCCGGAGCGTTCCTCATAACTTGGCCTCTTGCTTTGATTTCCAATAACACATGACTGCATTCCTGCCCTATGTAGTGTGCATATCTGTGTCCTGCTCCCCCTCGGCCCTGGGCGGCATTCCTCAGAGCAGCGGGGTGACATCCGTCAACAGGGCGTCTAATGATCCCGTGCAGCCTAATTGATTACTTATCATAAATTACAATGGAAAAATAGCTATTATGAATCTTTAAAAAATCTGTTGTATTAGTTAGCATGTAGGCCTACCCTTAATGTTGCTTATGCAGGACAAATATACTTATTAATAACTTATATTCATATATTGTTAATAGTAAACACAGCATTCATGTATGTCTTAAGGCCATATGGAGCAGGTTGACTTGTAGCAAATATGTCAGCACTGCGCATGTCATTATCTTCCTATCTACAAAGTAACAGCAATGCAGCTTTCCCAACAGCATTCTCATTCACTGCAGAAGGATGCAAAGCATGCAGAGTTTAGAAACTTACTAATATACTTATTTAATGAAATGCCTTTAGGTTTTCAAAGCACGAAAGACTTTTAAACAACAATAAGCCTCATATTTACAGTCGCATTAATTAGTTTTGGTGAAACTTTTGCAGGCTGAATAAAACGTACAACACTTCTAAGTCGAATTAAATAATGATTGTTTACATGAATCATCTGTTAAAGTTGTTTACCTTCATATATTTTTTTTGCCAAGTCCCGCTTTATTTCGATCTGCCGCCGGTTTCGTGCGTCCTACGTTTTAAGTCCGTTACAAGTTGTTCTGTTTGTTCCAAAGCTTCGAATTTCGAACACGCTTCACAGATGTTTGAACTCGTCAACCCGAGGGGACTTTTCGATCATCTTTGCACTTTTCTTCACATAAAACGCGTTCCCTCTTCCCCGTGTCATTTTTTTGAGCTGCTGAAATGTGTTTTCCACTAGAAGTGTGCTGTGAGGGGAAGGACTAGGACTGCCCTCCTCTTCATACGAACTGTGAAGCCGCCGCTGCAGCGAAATTACTTAGGCTACAAACTCAAGAGTCGTGAGGAGAAAAAACAGTTCCCCTTTGCAAAGAACTATGAGGGAATCAAAAGGACTTTTTTGAAGCCAGGAGAGCCCTCCTTCGGAGAGATTGTCGATTGTTCCTGTTCTTCTGTTGGCTTTAAGGAACGTCGCTCAAGCAAGAAAATGACAAAAAGCTTTTGTGTGTCTTTAAGATCAGGAGCCTGTCAAAGAGGCTTGTGTGTAGCACAGCCCACAGCAGAAGACGATGATTAAAGAGATTTAAAATTCTTGCTTTTCTCCACAAGAATGCTCTTAAGCATTAACGGTAAAATAAAATAATGACTCATGATAACTAACTTTATCTTGGCATACTTATAGTAAACAAGCTTACCAGCATGAGCAGACCAGGAGCTGACATATGTGACCCAAAATAAACTTTATAAAGCCTGTAAGTTGCCAAATATATTTTAAAACACAATTCACCTTTAATTTTACTGTAAAACATTTTTAGAAACACTAACTTACCCAATAATTTATATTACTATACTATTTTACTACATTACTATATTATCTGATGTTGATGAATATACAGTCATCATGTGGCTTTCCATTGTACCACCTTTGTTATCAGCACATTTTTACAGTATCAAATTGATTTGCTAGATTGGTATATACTACCAGTCAAAAGTTTTTGGACAGTAAGATTTTTAATGTTTTTTTTTAAAAAAAGTCTCTTCTGCTCACCAAGCCTGCATTTATTTGATCCAAAGTACAGCAAAAACAGCTAAATTTTGAAATATTTTTACTTTTTAAAATAACTGCTTTCTATCTGAATATATTTTAAAATGCAATTTATTCCTGTGATCTCTAAGCTAAATTTTCAGCATCATTACTCCAGTCTTTAGTGTCACGTGATCCTTCAGTGAACATTCTAATATGCTGATTTGCTGCTCAAAAAAACATTTTTTATTATTAATATTATGTTGAAAACAGCTGAATAGAATTTTTTCAAGTTTCTTTGATGAATAGAAAGTGCAGAACAGCATTTATCTGAAATAGAAATATTTCGTAATGGTATAAATGTCTTTATCATCACTTTTGATCAATTTAAAGCATCCTTGCTAAATAAAAGTGTTTCCTGAACAGTAAATCAGCATATTAAAATGATTTCTGAAAGATCATGTGACACTGAAGACTGGAGTAATGATGCGGAATATTTAGCTCTGATCACAGGAATAAATTACATTTTAAAATGTATTCAAAGAGAAAGCAGGTATTTTAAATGGTAAAATATTTCACAGTATTACTGGTTTTGCTTTATTTTGGATCAAATAAATGCAGGCTTAGTGAGCAGAAGAGACTTCAAAAACATTAAAAATCTTACTGTCCAAAAACTTTTGACTGGTAGTGTATTAATCCTACATAATTTAATACCATACAGTAATGAGCTGTAAACTATAACGACAAAAGACCATCCCTTGGTTTTGACACCACAACAGTGATTTAAAAAAAAAAAAAAGTGTATGATTGGTAACATTTCTTTGTAGTAATAGAACAGCTGCAGAACAATATCCAATGGCTGCATTTGCAAAAGCTTAATGATAATGGCATGACATCAGCCAGTGCTTAAAAGATGGCTTTCTACCAAATAAACATAGCACACCCTATAATGCCTCAATCCTTTTTTACCTTCTAAGATGAATGGCTCTACATTTGTTTGAAGTAATTGTAAATGTTCAATGGAAATGTTTATTTTGGGGTTTTGAATACAACAAAGGATTGTTACTAACAGGCCCGATCCTGTGCAGTAGATATATTACTGGTACCTACCGTACTGGAAAACAGATTACGAATGTAAAATATGAGGTGTTTTTTTTTGGGCAACAATTATTCATGCACACTAATTCACACATATGCAGTGACATTAAACATAAGCGTCAAGACAGCTAATATAAAATGGCTTAAAATCATGTCTGAAAGTATCTTTTACTTTATTTTTTTTAAAAGTAAGACAAAAAAAAGTCTTACCTAAAACTGAACCAGTTACTTCCAAAAGATCTAATCCAGAAACTCCATTTTCTGTGAAGACATAAATATTAATATAATGCTATCACAATTACTATTATAAACATAAAGATCAGAGTGAATCTAAAAAGAACATGAGGGTTGAAAACTGTAACTGAGCGCCCTCTTGTGATTGGCAACAAGTCTAACAATGAAAAAAAAAATTACTTAAACTGCAATCCAAAAAAACTACTGCTGTTTAATTTTAAAATATTTGTGATGTTTTACTTCTTTGGATCTTCGATGAAAATGAATCCCCTCACCCACAAAACTTTGGGCATATTGAGGAAATCCAATATGCTTTATCCATGTGGACACTTGGTCTGGACTCCAGTCCTCGATTGAAATCATGCTTGCATTTACACTCTCTTCTTCTGCATCGTTCCTTCTTTAGAAAAACACATCATACAAACACTGAATATAACATACAAACAATAAACATAAATATTTCGACTTCAGGCTGTTTACCAAAGTTATTGCTTGAACAGAAGTAAGTACAAAGTCCTATGAAATCCATTTCACTGGATCAATGCACATGTACAGTAAGCTATTAATCTGATCTCCATCTTCCACTACAGCATGTTGTAAGAAGGAGACGCTCACGTAAGTCTTTGCTGACTCATTGTTCGCGTGTGCACTGTCATGTACAACAGATTTTTAGCTGCGGCTAAAAAGAACAAAACATATCTTACCTTAATCCCAAAAACAACCCGCACTTTTCACTCACAGCTGTTGTTGAATGACGCATACACACCTCGGCAGGTGAGGGCGGAGCTAAGACGACACCGTGCACTATGGGAAATGTAGTCTAGAGTCCACGACCCCCAACAACAGCTTAAATTTCACGACGGGCCAAGTACAAGAGAATAAGTAATATTTTAGGTTCATTTCGATTTATAAATAAAGAACGTTCAGTATCCAGCGTATTCTTTAACGTGGAAGTAAGCCTATGGGTGAGACTTCCGGTACTTTAGCCGGGAAACAACCAGAAGAATAACAACATGCAGTAAACCGTAAAAATGTTTGCACTACAAACCAATGTGCTCATAATTAAGATGATACATTAAAATAATATGGTAAGACACCAATTTGCAGCATTAAACAGCAAAACGAGCTGTTTTGTACAGCTAAAAATAGCTGGACAGATGAGACTGGAAGCCAGACCCATACAATTTGCAAATGGCCACGCCATTTGTGAATAGGATAGGTGGATAGCAGCCTACAGCTGTTTTGGCTCACTTAAAGGCATAGTTCACCCAAAAATAAAAATTGTTTCATGATTTACTTAACCTCAAGCCATTTTAGGTATTCATGACTTTCTTCTTTTAGATGGATAAAGTTACAGTCAGTGCTATATTAAAAATGCCCTGGTTCTTCCTAGCTTTATAATGGCAGTGAACGGTGGTGGAGATTTTGAAGCATCCATCCTTTATAAAAAGTACTCCATACACAGAGCTGGTGGATTACTTGAAAACTGTAATCTGTTACTGATTCCAAATTACATGACAAAAATTGTACTCAGAATAAGTTTATTCAACTTGAAATGTTAAGTTGTACTAAGTAACAACTTAGATATTTGTGTTTGCTAAACTTAACAGATGGGTAAGTAACCCAGCTGCCTTAAAATTTTAAGTTGATTCAACTCAAATATCTAAGTTGTCATATAGTATAATTTAACATTTCGAGTTGAATAAACTTTTTTTGAGTTGACTTAACTTAAAATTGTAAGACAGCCAGGTTACAAATTATTTTAAGTTGACTCAACAAATTGTTTTTTACAGTGTACTTTTGGATTACTTTTGACCTAACTTGTTTATCACAATGTACCATAATTATGTAAAAATACAGAGAGTGAGAAAATAGTGCATCAAATACTATATTACATCAAGGTTTGGGATCCATAAAGGAGCTGCAGGGGGTTTGTGAGTTTAACGAAAGGCTAACAAGTAATTAAAATCATAAAAAATAAATAATTTTAAAATAACATTCAAAATAATTCACATTCTAAAAAAAAGAAGATACCTGCATGCCACATGATCATTAACCAATGTCAGAGAACTGTGAACATGCAAATATGATACTTAATTATAAAAAAAATTATATTTAAAAATAACAGGGGTGCTTAAAGGGATCATTGATTATGATAATAATATGATAACTTTTTAAACTTTAGTTAGTGTGTAATGTTGCTCTTTGAGCAGAAGCAACATCTGCAAAGCTGCAGAAGTAACTGGTAACTTTACCAATTTTGCAAACACAAAAAATGACTCAAAGCAAAGGAATTTTGTCTTTTTATTATTATTATTTTGTTCTTACTCCATGACAGATCGCCTGGGTCTAACATTAGCCCATCACAATAATTCCAGTGCAGGACATCTATCTCATAAGCTGCAGGTCTAGGATGACAAGTGCAATATGGGGAGGAAAGTGTCTACAGTATTACAGGTACTCAACATCTGTGGGGAGGCCACAAATATCAAATATAAACTCTAGAATTACAACACACAACGATTACACTATGCACACATTCAGACTATAATGGGACACATTAACACTTAAGCAGGTAAAACAAATGACCATCTCTTGAAGCAGGAACAGCCATTACTGCTGATGTCAACCTTGCACTCATAATGGATGAAACCATCTTGAATGAGAAACGCTTTAAGTTATTTGATAGAAGAAAAACAAATGGATGATCTGAATATGGGTCAGAGAGTCTAACAGCATATTGTTAGCTGTCCATAGAGAGAGGAGTTGTTGTCATTTGCATCCCGACAAGTGATAGAGTGCTGAATGCAAACGCTGAGTGAGTAAGGATGACAGCCTCTTGGGAGATGAGCACCCAGCCTCTGGCAGAAGAGGCTCAGAGCAATTATACGCTGCTGAGGGCATCAACACCAGGCAGCACTTTACCCTCCAGCAGCTCCAGACTGGCTCCGCCTCCTGTGCTCACATGACTGACCTTGTCTTCTGTGTCCCACTTGGCACAGCAGGTTGCTGTGTCCCCCCCACCTGAATTTAAACAAAGATGTCAATTAGTAAAGTTTATTATAGTGGTCAAACAATATGGCCTTTTTTTTTTTTTTTTTTAAACGGCAGATGCCGATATCTTAGAGAGCTGAGTGGCCAATGGCCAAAAAGAAGTCAACAGGACTATAAATCACATAATCACAATATTTAAAGGGATAGTTCTCCCAGAAATGGAAATGACCCTATCATTTACTCACCCTCAAGCCATCCTAGATGTATATGACCTTCTTCTTTCGGACAAATATAATCAGAGTTATATTAAAACATGCCCTGGCTCTTTCAAGCTTTATAATGGCAGCAAATAGCTGTGGAGATTTTGAAGCTCCAATAAAGTGCATCCATCCATCATAAAAAGTACAATATAGTTTTGAAATAAAAGCCAAGAGGAGACTTGTTTCCCTTCACTGTAAACAAAACTTGGTTCGCACGAGACTAGCATAGTCTTATCCATTGTAATATGGATATTTATCTTACACAAACACATTGATTCACTTAAAAAGACCTTTATTAACCCCCGGAGCCATGTGAAGGACTTTTTAATGATTGAGAGATTCATTTTATTGAACTTCAAAATCTCAACAGCCATTCACTGTCATTATAAAGCATGGAAGAGCCAGGAATTTTTTTTTATATTTTTTAAACTTCTGAAAGAAGAAAGTCATATATACCTAGGATGAGGGTGAGTAATTCATGGGGTTATTTTCATTTTTGGATGAACTATCCCTTTAATTTCAGAATAGTAAATAACACATAATTTCTGCAATTAAATTTATATTTATGTAATATTTATTTTAAAAATTAGAAATGAGACATTTGGAAATTTTAAATTTGATAAGACCCTTCTTCCTCGGCTGCGATCATTTAGAGCCCTTTGAAGCTGCATTTAAACTGAATTTTGGAAGTTCAAACTAGCCAGCCACCTTAGAAGTCCACTATATGGAGAGAAATCCTAAAATGTTTTCCTCAAAATACAATTTCTTTACGACTGAGGAAAGAAAGACACGAACATCTTGGATGACAAGGGGGTGAGTAAATCATCTGTAAATTTTTTTTCTGGAAGTGAACTTCTCCTTTAATTTGTGTTCTAAAGATGAATGAAGGTCTTGCATGTTTAGAACAACATGAGGGTGCGTAATTAATGACAGAATTTTTATTTTTGGGTGAACTATCCCTTTAACCACTGGATGTGCATCATTACGTGTATTTCAGACAAGAACTCAAACAATAAAACGAAATTCTTACCGATAATGGTGATGCAGCCATTTTTGGTCGCTTCCACAACATTGTCCATCAAGTTCTTGGTTCCACGAGCAAAGTTGTCCCACTCAAACACACCAACAGGTCCATTCCACACAATCTGCTTGGCTCTGGCTACAGCCTCTGCATAAAGCTTTGAGCTCTCAGGACCACAGTCTAGACCCTGGACAGAAGAAGAACCATTTCTAGTTTACTTCAGAGGCAAAGGAGATCATATAGCTCTAAAGAATGTAACATTTGTCTGCCTTACCATCCAGCCAGCTGGAATACCATCGGCTACTGATGCAGTGCCTGTCGTCGCCTTCTCGTCAAACTTGTCTGCAGTGACGAAGTCAACAGGAAGTGTGATCTTCACGCCGTTCTTCTCGGCCTTAGCCATGAGGTCTTTCACAATAGTGGCGCCCTCTTCGTCAAACAGGGAAGTGCCGATCTGAGGACAAGTAAACAATTTTTTAAAACTCATTTTTTGCAACAGGATGTTTTATATATACACATTTTTATAATACACTGATACATTTAAAAAATAAAACCGCAGTTGGTCACTGGTTTGCAGTTTGAATGAAGCTTCAACCCACTTCACTCACCTCCATGTTTTTGAGAACCTTAAGGAAGGTAAAGGCCATTCCTCCACCAATGATCATCTCATTCACCTTGTCCAACATGTTGTTGATCAGCTGAATCTTATCTTTGACCTTGGCCCTGTATGATCAAAGCAACAATCAATCAAACAAAGCCTTTTCAATTAAATGCTCATTTTTAAATGTAAATCTTTTGGGGATGAAACTAAAAACTTCTGCCTCTGAGACACTCCAGGAAGTGCCCTCGGACTGTTTATTTATGAAACAAACGTTTAAGGCTTGTTGTGCATTCCAGTACAGCTTATCAGTGGGTCAATTCTCTTAGTGAACTTTGTTATTGGGACAAACCCCAGACACGGACTGCTTCAGTCACAACTGCAAATGAGTGACGGCCAATGAATGTGCATGGGTGGATGCTTTTAGGGGGAAAAAAGACATAGTATGTGTGTAAGTTGTGCAATGGCCTGGACTCTGACTTCTGCAATTCATTTGCACTGAATCCTGTTTCCAAAAGAACACTTTGCAGTGATCATTGAGTGAGTTTCATCATGGCATCCTGCATAGTTGCATCACAAAGTTTTCAGTATTTCACCAACAGGACATGAAACTATGAAAAGGTAGAAATCTACAAATGTTAAAAGAATTCAGTTCTTTTTAGAGCCACATATGGGAGGTAAGGCTTAAAAAATAGTAGAACAAGAAGAATATTATCACACATCCTACTGTTGCATAAGAGGATAAACTCATCTATTCCTGGACTGTCACTGATGCTTTCTGATAGGTTCTTCAAGAGAGAGAAGACAGATGCATTCCAGAAAGCATCTCATATTATATCTTCCATTATATCTGGTGAACATGTAGTTGTGTAGAAGTTGAGCTCAATATTCTGGTCAACATACTGCTGGTTTCCTTTGATCATGGACAAGTTCCTTCAAGACCAAAGCAACTTCTGGTATTTTTAACAACTAAACCTGGTTAAAACTTAAGCGGGACAGTATTCAGAACTAAAATAAGCTACCAAAGTGCTCCATCATTAATACTCACCCTCCAAGAATGGCCAAGAAAGGCCTCTGTGGTTTCTCAAGGGCCATGGCAAAGTAGTCCAGCTCTTTCTTCATCAGAAAACCAGCTGCCTTCTGAGGGAGATTCACTCCAACCATTGAGCTAGAGTGAGACATTTGACATTAGACCAGGGTATCAAACAACCAATGGGAAAAATACAGTTTAATAGTCTAAATTTGATAACAATTTATATTTTTCTATCACTGTTTCATGTAATAGAGCACCTGTGAGCTCTGTGTGCAGTTCCAAAGGCATCATTGATGTAGACATCACCCAGCTTGGACAAGGAGGCACGGAAAGAATCGATATCCCCCTGACTTGCTTTGGTCTAAAAAGAGGAGTAAAAATCATTTTTAACTCATATGCCACTATGTGGACATCCATCAAGTGAGTACATTATCTGTAAATTGTTGTTCTGGAAGGGGACTACTCTTTTAAGCAGCCATGTACAGTTTTTAATTTTACTGCGCTCATAATCAAATGCGATTCATCTGCGATTTATCGTGCAGTCCTAGTTGCGATGCATCACGATTCTCTCTGGAATCGATTCAGAGCTTAGATTTTGACAGCAGATGGCGCTCTAATCTAAATTTTAACCGCACACTTTGTGCATTAGTGATGAATAAGACCGCATGTCCGTTCAGTTGAGTCTGCTTTTAAGATGCAAGACTAGTGTAAACACAGCCTACTGTGAACACTTGTAATTCACTTCAACCTTCTCGAACTTTATGAATGATTATTTTAGGTTCAAAAGTGTGTAAGGAACTGGAAGCAAGTAGAGTACGGCTGTTTATAAAGCATGCAGTGCCATCTGTTGATAAAAACGAAGCTCAGAATCAATTTGAGAGAGAATCGCGATGCATTCGGCAAAACTCTGAATCGAAGCGGAATCATTTCTCGATTTGTGAGGCTTCGATTTATTTTCCCAGCCCTAAAAAAAACAAACCCACCCTAAACTCACGCCATTGGTTGAACCAATGTTCCAATTCAATGTTCATGTTTTGAAACATGTCAGTAATGTGTAAACCAACAAATAGCACACTTATGATTGTGTTTGCATAGTAAACTGAAGAAAATATTTTAAACCCAGTTACAGTAGGGCCCCTGGATCAAGACCGACCTACATATAGATATGATCACATTACTGCTCTCCACATGCACTCAAAGTTCATGACTCCTGAACTACTGTGAATGAAAGGTTACACAGGTGCCTAGAAAATGCCAAGCGCAAGTTCACTGCTGTCGTCTGCCAGCAAAGAGTTTCCCTGTCTCTTTCTTTGCTCTTCACTCGCCCCTCTCTCTTTCTCTTCTCCCCTTCCCAGTGTGCATTCCAGCCAGGGCTCCGAGGACCAGAAAAGCCACATGATCACATATGACCTTCCTACAAATGTCAATAGGTCATCTGCGTACAGTATCTCTGCATGCACGCAAAGCCACCAACTGCCTTTAACAGTAGTAGCCTTTGCTTTGTAGATAAGCTTTAACATAATGATAAAAGCCAATTATTAGCTTCTTGAGCCAAAACATAATGATTTGGTAAGAGATTTGTGAAACCAGCTTAATTTTAGAGGGTGTGTTCCTTTGTTGAATTTGTTGAGATTTTGAATAAAGTCGTTATTTTTGTTTACTTTGCACACAAAAGTATTCACGCAGCTTCTTAAAGTCATATGGACTCTTTTAACAATGTCCTTACTACCTTTCTGGGCCTTGAACATGTCAGTTGGGTTGCTGGCTATGCACGGTCAGAAAGCTTGGATTTCTTCAAAAATAGCTTATTTGTCTTATGGGTTTGGAACGACATGAGGGTGAATAATTAAATGACAAAATTTCATTTTTGGGTGAACTGTCCCTTTAAATATCTGTAGTTGTAAGCATCCCTATACCGAATACCTTGTTCTCATTTCTTTTTTGAGCAGGTGGCATTTAAGGCCACAGATCATTCTGTATAGATCATACTGTTACCTCAGGACCGTATAAGGTCTTAAATTTAGTTTAATCAGTATGTTTTTTTTTATTATTTCATGAGAATTATTTAATTTTTTTGTCTGAAGGCTATTTTCATGGCACATACAGAATAAATAACAAAAGTCATACAATTAACAAGAAGCTATACAAGTCATTTAAGTTTAATACGAGACAAAAAAATCTAAAATACATTCAGGTAATACTTTTAATACTCTTAATGTCTTATATTTTCAGCAAAAAACTCTTTAATCATTTTAAGAGGTCTTAAATTTAAATTTTCACATTAAAACAGCACTGCAGTGCATTCATCAGGCTCACTGTTTTTAATTAATACATTTATGCACCGTTTATGCTGAGTGATTGCTTAAGATTTACTGCTTATGAATTATGACTTTATGGTGTTTATATTTTAATGTGTTGTAGATGGCTGTACAGTCATTTATCTCCCTCATCCTTTTTAATTAGCAGCTAGAAGTAATAAAGCACAGACGTTTCAAAATAAGAGTCTCACTGTATTTTGAACTTGCTTATAATTAAAACTTGCACTATGCATAAAATCTTTTTTTTTCTGGAGAGCTGTGGTATTTTTTGTGGTAATTAATTCAACATAAACTCTTCTGGTTTCTCTTTGGGTTACCCTGAATGTGTGCTCCAACTTGTTTAATTATCAAAAGAATCTGAGATATATGATTCATTTAGAGGTTATCTAGAATCTGTTCTGTATGGACTGTATTAATTGTATTTATACAGGTCTTAAGAATTCTGCAAAAACCCTGTAAGATGACCAAGCACCTTCTGCAGAGCCACTGATGTGCAGCGCACTGACCTTGTTACCCGATGCGTCTTTGCCCTTGCCCTCCTCGGCCACATGGAACCGCAGGTTCTCCAGCAGAATGACAGAACCTGCAGGTGGGTCTGCACAGGCTTTCTCCACATCTGGACCCACACAGTCCTTCAGGAACTGAACATCTCTTTATAAGCAAATTAAACAGCAAGGTTGGTGGCGGAGCAATAAACTGAATTATGTATGCATTGCTATTAAGATGTCAGCTTGAGAATGATTTCCTACCATACATTTCTAATGTTTATGCAGTAAAGCTATATAACATCACTGCTGTCAAACAGATGTAGCTTGAAGGTTTATAATATTTCTAACTGATGTGTTATATGTGTAGGTTAAGAAGTCTATATTGAGCTCTCTTACTTTCCCAGCAGGTTCTTGAGTTCTGCAACCACAGGCTCCAGAGAGTACTTGTCTGGCATGGGGACTCCATCAGGCCGGCCCAAATGACTCATCAGGACTACAGCTTTGGCCCCATTGTCTAAACAATATTGAATTGATGGGACTGCAGCCTTGATTCTGATGAGAGCATATATAATATTAGTTACAAATTCTGTAGCACGTGGGCAACATGTCTTTCGAACAGTGAGTCAGTTCAGACTCTGGACCACAAAACCAGTCTTAAGTAGCACGGGTATATTTGTAGTAATAGCCAAAAATACACTGAATGGGTTAAAATTATCGATTTTTCTTTTATGCCAAAAATCATTAGCATATTAAGTAAAGATCATGTTCCATGAAGATATTTTGTAAATTTCCTACTGTAAATATATCGAAATTTTCTAAGAACTTCATTTGGACAACTTTAAAGGCGATTTTCTCAATATTTAGATTTTTCCCCATGAATGGTTTTGTGGTCGAGGGTCACATATAATAAGAAAATGCATTTTGTAATCACAAATTGGTATTTTTGTCTCAAACAGCATTTCAAACCAAGTATGCTTTTAAACAGTACCATTGACATTATATATATGTATTACTAATATGTATTAAGCAGTAAAAACTGTAAATTTCTATGTTTAAATTGTAAAAGTAAAGCTCAAACTTCTAGAAATTTATTATTTTACAAGAAAATAGACATGAATGAATAAATAAATGATGATGAATGAATGATAATATACACAACCAGTCAAAGGTTTTTGAACAGTAAGATTTTTAATGTTTTTAATGAAGTCTCTTCTGTTTACCAAGGCTGCATTTATTTGATCCAAAGAACAGTAAAAACAGTACAATTTTATAATATTTTTTCAATTTAAAATAAGTTTTCTATTTGAATATATTTTAAAATGTTATTTATTCCTGTGATTTCAAAGCCGAATTTTTACACTGGTAGTGTATAACCATTTCGTAGTGTACATCCGTTTTAATGATTAAAACATTGCAATATTTCAACAGGATGTGAAAGAACCATTTTTGGCTAAGTACAAAAAAAAAAAAATAAATTAACAAAATAGAAACATCACAATATCCATCTCACCTCTGGTTATTTGTTATTGCCTTGTCCTTCATAGGAACGTTGAAGTCAACCCTATTGGAGAGAGAGAAAAATAAATGATCTACTACAGAATAAGCTACATAAAATGCTATGATCTACTGTAATTATTAAATTGCTCATTCATTATTTGGAAAATAAAAAGTTTCAAAAAATTAATTCACAACATAAGCGATACACAGAAATGTAGAAAAAAAAAAAAAAAAAAGTAATTTAGGGCAATTTATCCAAAACCTCTAATAACCACTTATCTCTAATAGCTTATATGTATTTTAATGTTTAAGAAAATCTGTAATTAGCTAATAAAAATATACCCATACATTTGTCTTAAATAAAAGAGAGGATTGAACAATGACATTAACAAACAACTAAATCTATAAGATATCTCATCAGCATCACTGTGAGCTGCATACTATAGGTGTACACACACTGCTGCACGTTCACACGGTCTCCATGACTACAGTGAATTACGTAATACTGTAAAGCCCCCTAAAGCATTCAGATGTATTCAGGGAAGAGTCCTGGCCACTGTTATATTATTAATACAATAAGACAATATTATAGCAGTTCGGAACCTGACAGCGGACGTTGTAAGAGCACTGGGCTATTGCTGTAAAAGGATATATTGACTCATCGTGACACACTTAAAATGCCTACTAATTACTTACTCAAAAATGCCATTACAGCATTTGGGCATTTATATAAGGGTGAAAAACGCTAAATAAAGCGCCAGACTGTAGGTGGGGCATGTTTGTCCGCCAGTGTGGATTTTTAGCCAAAGGCCTTTTGCTGGCAGGCCTTTTGACTGTGTTCAGCATACCAAAGGTAATTTATCCTAATAGCTGCTGAGAAGATGTAGACGTCGTTTAGCGAAATATATTAACGTTACCTGTCATGCGTGAGTGATAGGAGTAAGTGCGAACACGCCACTAAATGAAAATACTGGTATAAACCCGCCAGCACACGTACTAAATATTTTATAAACAGTATGTGATGTGAAAACGTACTGGTTGTCTGTATAATACAAAAATAACGTGACCAGTGGCTCCCTGGCCATTTGACATTTGTAGCTGGGTGGTGTCAATTCACCAAAACATTTTTACAGCCTCTACTATAATTATGTTAGAAGTTTGGAGATCTGCCTTAATTTTAATACAACAGAGATGTAACAGATATTAAGGGACTTCCACGTGCTTTTGGGGTATCTGCCATCCTGCACGTATCTGGAATCTCTAAAACGTGACGCATGACAGATACACTTCCGGTTATCAATGATTGAACTGGTACGGCGTTCTTTCGCATAACCTTGAGCGATGCCAAAAAAAAAAAAAGTTAATTTTAGACGCCTACATTAAGCCAGAGAGCATATCCTATTAATGAAAAGCAACGAGCATGCTGATTTAATGATAGGAAATAATACAACGGAAAGTGCCGGTGACAATTCATACTCACCTCATTATCACGCGCTTTCCCTTCACGTCCACCTTGTCCAAAGTGAGTTTGTTTGACAGAGACATTCTGGCCGTGAATTTGCAGCAAAACTCTCTTTAGCTGGTGTGGTGCAGTGCTGGGTAAGTTCCCGAATGAGAGTGACCTTAGCTTGATGCTGATGCACACAGTGTGGGCGGGGTCTAATCGAGGTATGCGGTTCTAAATGTAGCGCTCATTGGACATACTTGCTGTCAATCAATGCACAACTGAACGCAAAGGATGTGAGAGAACATTGACAGAATGTGTTGCAATGTTGCTGCCCCCTATCTAGAGACCCTGAGCTGCTGAATTAAAATAGAATTCAAATTTTATAACTACAGCTTTAATTTGGATTGTATTGAATGCACTTTTTGTGAAGGGGACATAGTGTCATTAGAAAATTATAATATAAATATTTTTATGTAAATGTTTTATATAAAATATTTGTCTTTTCTATGCAAATTATCTAAAAAATATGGGATGACCTCTATGCTTGGTTAAGTTTTAAGTAAGTAATTGCTGACTTTTAAAACTGTAAAATATTTTTTTCTTTTTTATTTTGGAATTGTGATGTTGAATTTTTGGCTAATATTATGTTTTATAAAAATAAATATTTTATAAAACAGTCTGTGATGTGAAAACGTACTGGTTGTCGGTATAATACAAAAATAAAGTATTATACCAGAAAGATTTAATGGTCTTTTTCAAATCCTTAAAACTAATGCGTCATAAAAAACAAAACAAAAAAAAAAAGCCCTTAAACTACGTCATCTTTCAATGGTATTTTTTGATGATTAAGCCCCTTGTAGTGTATTATTAAATTTATTTATTTATCTTAATGTTCTTATGTTTTTTTTTTTGTTATATTTATTGTTATACTGCCATTTGGACTTCTTAGAATGTATTAAGATTTTTCTTACTGTTGTTTACTTGGTATTTTGTATTTTGCGCCAGTACTTTATGGCTTCATTTTCCTATCTCTAGGACCTATGCGAGTAAAGATAAAACACGTAGCAAAATATAAAAACTACAGTGTATCTGAAACTATGCCAACTCTATAGTGTGAATAATGCATCAACCAAAAGTACGAAATGGCCGACCGACGCAAAAGATTTCAAAATAAAATCCTCTATGAGCGTCACCAGTATCCAAAGTTAAAGTAATTTTTTCCGTGATTTTGTCCCCTATATATATTTTTATTTTATTTATTTATTTAAAATACCTATTTGAGAGACCTTTAACATCACACAACAGCATCATACTGTAAGAAATAAATAAATCTTTTGCAGGTAATTAAATATAATTAGTGCTGGGCAACGATTAATCGCATCTAAAATAAAAGTTTTTGTGTACATAATATATGTATGTGCACTTTATGTATTTATTATGCATATATAAATACACACATGCAAGAAAAATGTTATGTTTATATATTAAATATGTTTAAATAGATCATATAAATTATATGAACATAAATATATACATGTAAATATTTTCAATATACTGTATGCGTCTTTATTTATAGAAAAAAATATACATAATAAATATAAATAAATATTTTTTTGGATGTGATTAATCGTTGCACAGCACTAAATGTAATGAAATATGATGGGATATGAATAAATAGATAAATGGACTAATATCAATCATGAATACTAAATAAAATGAGGACAATTTTAGAGCAGGAGTGTCCAAACCTGTTCCTGGTGAGCAACTATCCAGCAGAGTTTAGCTTTAACCTTAATTAAACATACCTGAATCAGCTTCTCACTAGAAACTTCCAGGCAAATGTGCTGGAGCTAAAATCTGCAGGACAGTGGGCCTCCATGGTCAGGATTGGAAACCCTTGTTCTAGATGAGCTATGAACAAGGATTAATGGGTATATATTATGAGGAAACATCTCTTGTTGAAAAGTCTGACGCATGTATAAACTACCCATACCCCCACCTTCACATCTGTCAAAATAATTGTAATTTTGATTTTTTTCTTCACCATTTAAATAAAAAAAATATAATAAACCAAGAATATTTCAACATACAAACTGGTTTCCCTTTAATTCCTCAATCCTCATTTTCTTTCTTTGCATCCTTCCCTTGCATCCTAAGGGGTGAAGCTAAGATACAAGGAAAGGAAACAAAGATGCACAAACAAAAAATAAGAAGCACCCAGAAAAAGCTGATGATCAGTGCCATGCTGCTAACAAAGCCTGATTACATTGGTTTGATTTTGGCAAACCAGTCCTGTAACCCAGAGTTCGTTTGGCTAGCCTCATGGTACAGGAATTGGAGTTGTGACAGCCCATGGACAGTTTTATCCCAAATACTAAACTGACCTTCAAAACAGAAATAAAAATTAATTTGATAGTAGGATACATCAAGCTAACGTGAAATGTCGCACAGTAATGTAACACAGTTTAGCATGAAGTAAACAAAATGACAAATGGTTAGAATTTATATTTAATTTATTACATTTTTACAGACATGCCAAGACAGCAACAAGATTGGTTAAGGTGAAAAGTCTCCATTTGCAAAAATGGAATAGTTCAAAATGTCATTCAGAATCCTGCAGCATTCGGTCCACATTAGGGAAATGCATTCACTCCTCCTGCCATGGCTTGGGCTGCACCTTGCCTACAGGTGACAAGTTCCATGCAATGCCTGTTGATGTGATCACCTGCAAAGACAGTGCACCAAATCACATACAGAACACAGAAATAAGATCATTTCTAGAAGGTTTGTGTTTGCAGTCACGTACATATGCCCAAACAGCTGTGCAAAATGTGGCCCCAGCAATCAGCAGAGGAGGTCCATACTTTGCATGAAACTGAGGGGACAGATCAGACTTTTGTCGCAAAGCCACCTGACGGGCACTTTGACCTATAGTAATGGAGAGAAAAAAAGAAGAGATTAATTCAAGTTTACATTCATTGCCTCAATTAAGAAATGTCAACACCTTTGACTCAAACTTATTTAAAACATTACTAATGCAACACTCATTGACCTTTTTGTAACCATGTACATGAGATAAAACTTGCGGCTAACATAGAAACCATTCCAAGGACACGTTTTCAGTTTGATTTGATTGATGAAACAATGTTGCAATCAGCGGTAGTATGCTAATATCCATATTTTAAGATAATCGGTATATGCTATATGCAATGTCAAACACGTTTAAAGCAGACATACGGCAAATAAATAAGATACAAACATGTCTTTATGGGGAAATTTGACAATATATTCAATTATTTGCTAAAACGTACACACAAGCGAACTACGGATGTATTACATTAAAACTAGCTTTAGCATACAGGAAAATAACAGCCAGTTTATTGGCTTATCATTATAACAGATACGGTTCACTTAAACGTGAAATAAAAAAGCCAGTACTTCAATAAGATATTTAACTTACCACTGAGGTTCAGGGCAGCCTTGGCAAAACGATACATGGTTGTGTCTTGGTACAGCCGACTGGTCGTGCTAATACCCTTGAACTGAATGGCAGAAACAAAATGGCAGCGCGGAAATGAGCAAGAGAGGGGTGCGCGCATGCACGCAAGGTGATCGTAAAAACGATCAGCGGTAGATTCAACATAACATAAAATTATAATGTTACACTGAGATAATCTCTAATAGTTAATAATTATATGTGGTTTCTGATTAACCTATACGGGATTATACTAATAGATATACATTCGCGGAAATATTTACATTTTCTTTTATATATATATATATATATATAGTAGTAAGGAACCACCACTGCTGTTTTACATGTGTTGACAGTGTTAATGTTAGATAAACAGTGTGCCGGTTGTTCGGTGTTAACTTTGTATGGATTGGGTAGATGTCAAGAGTATTTTAAATTCGAGTCTTTCGTACACTGATTTCAGACGTGTCAGGATGGCCGAGTGGTCTAAGGCGCCAGACTCAAGGGCTGTTCCCTTCCGACGAATCGGGTATTCTGGTCTCCGAATGGAGGCGTGGGTTCGAATCCCACTTCTGACACATACCTTTTTCTTGAACTAGAAATTCAGATATTTTATATGTAAGAAACAAGCTCATAATTTTCATGTAACTTTACATAGGCCTATTCCCAAAATTAGAGGAGTACGTTTCCCCTGTATCATTAAGATAACGCATCCTTTGCGTTCAGTTGTGCTTCTTTAAAATGACGGAAAAGTATTTTTTTTTTTTTTTTTTTGATGGAACAGTTTAATTACAGTATATAAAATAAAATCTTAAAAATGTTTGCATATGTGTTTTATGTAATGGATCATATTTGCTACATCAGACTTTTTTATAATGTGCCATAGTAAGAGAGCGCTAAAAATGCTCGGTTAAAAACAATCCAGCGCTATCAAATCCAGCGATTAGGTTGTTTGGGTTAAATGTTAGGGTTAACCTAAGTTACCTAAGTGATTCATATTTTTGTCTTGTCTACTTTAAATGTACTTTAAATTAACAACCGCCAGTAGGTGTCAGTAAGTCACAGTTATTAAGTGAGTCATTGCGATTGAACCGAATCATTCAAACGGTTGATTCATTCAGGAACTAAACATCGTCCTGTTGTTTTTGAGACGCAAAACGCCGCGTCTGTGTTTGGAATGATTTTTGTTGGCGAAATAGAGCAAAATAGGCAATATGATGTCTAAAACGTAAGCCTTTTAATATTACCTTCTAGTTTATTGAACTGTTGTATAAAATCAATATCACATTTTCTGATTTTTGCAAAAAAAAAAAAAAAAACAGGCACTCTTCGTGTGATATTGATTAACTATATGAAATTATATAAATATACATTTTCTGCCTTATGAGTGTTTAAGCAATAACTCCTCTTATAATCAATGAAGCTGTCCATAGACTGTATGATAATAAATCTCTTACTTACATAGTTTGTACATCTGCACTTTGTTGCTTATGATGAGGGAATTAGCGAGTTCAATCAGAACAAAACTCCAGGTTTCAGCAATGACTGTTCTGAACATAGATATATATAGAATGTCATTCTATATATATCTATGGTTCTGAACGCCTCTGATTGGCCACAGCATTCTAAACTCAACAGAGTCGTGTGTGATTGGTTATAATGCGCAACGCTGTAAAAACGCGTAAAAATAAAATATGATTTAACGTGAGCGGGTCTAATTTAATACAGCAATCGAATCTTGTCATTTCATTTTCACTAGTTTTAAGTATTATATTTTTATTGAAAAACCAGGGGAACCCCAAGTATATTTTTTGGGTGTTATGGGAGGTCCCTTAATGCTGATGTCCGGGACTTATCCATTTCTCAGTAGCCTCTTGTATCATATTTGATCAATTTTAACACTGAAAAAAAAAAAAAATCAAGTGGCTTCAGTCCAGTAAATGTTCATCTCGCAATATTAATAACAATATAGAAGTTATTCTTACATTTACTTTATAAAAACCATTAGATTTCACAGCACATGTACCACGACCTGAGGGTGTATGTTTCTAGAATTATTCAAACAGGCCTTTTACTTCCTAAGGAAGTGTCAATCAGATGACACAAGGCTTCCAGACTATTTACAACAGGTTTTTCAGCAAAGTTTTGAACTTGCTGCCAACTTAGAGGCTTTTGAAATTAAAATGTATTTAAAAAATGTATAAAATGTCATACAGTAGGCTTTATAGAGTTTAACCTGCTACAGAGACAGTTTGGCTGGTGCAGATGCTTTGTTTAATGTTCGAGGGCACAAAAGTGTGGGTTTACAGATACACCAACAGCAATCAGCAATGAATACTGTGAACCAATATAGAGCTTTGAGACAAAATCAATAATGCACAATGGTAATAAATCATAATTCTTTAATGATGATCATTGTGAACAGAAACATTTTGCAAATACTTGTCTTGGTAACAAAAGTTGCACACATAATCTCATGGAATGTTACGTGCAGCTTATCTACAAACTTCCTGAGCAAATGTTAAGACTAGTATGTGATAAATTTGCTTCAAAACCCACTTTAGTATTGGCCTTGTTTTAATGTGTATCAGGGAAACTAGTCTGACAAGGACCCCTGAATAAGATCTCCGCTCCAACCTTTACTATGACGCTCATTTAAAAGCATTCTAGTGTGTTTTGATGTTTCTGTGTATTTGGTTTAAATGTTCTCTGGTTAGATAAAAATCTGTAGTCAACAATTAAAATAAAAAGAGTGGGAAATTGTGTCCCATATTTACAGCAAGCCATACATTCCTAAAGAATATATTTACTTCTTCAAATGATTATGAGTCACAGTTGCTGTAGATATAACATATACTACATTAGTTGTATGAATACAGTGATATGAAATTGTTTATGAGCACATGACATGCTAATTAAGGTCACACTGTTGTATATGAAATGACAAGGAGGTTCAAACAAAACAGTCAAAATTAGCTATCAGCAACAAAACTAGGCCATATAGATGAATGGAAGAGCTAGTTTGTTGTGACGTCCATGTTCTAATCCTTCTTTTTGTCCTTGACTTCCTCATCATCTGTGTACTCTGTTGGTTCATCTCCAGGTTTAAGAAGTTTCCCAACAAAATCGTATTTCTCTGTGGAGACAAATAACAACCTTTTACTCAACATTCAGCAGTGCAAGCTCACTGCAACATTCCCAAAGAGCGCCAAAGTCGGAACAAAAGACGTCCTTCGACTCACGTGTGAACTGGGTCTCCCACTCACTCAGGCTCTCCTGCTGCATAGCATTGAGATCCGAAAGATCATCGTGAGTGTCTTTCAAGGCCTCCTTCTCCAAACAGAACGTGGCCAGTCCTCTGGATGCATCTCTGCCCGCAAAGACCCCGTAAGGGCCCTCTAAAGGGGAACAAAGTAGGTATTAGCTCTTTAAAAATATATCATCTTAACAGGAATGCAAAACAAGTCGTATCCATTTTCTTGAATAAACCGGCATTCTGTGCTTATTGGACATCGTTAGTATCTAGTCAACCTTTATCACAGTTTAGTTAATCATTCACTGATGACCAGCAATTTTGGCATTGCAAAAGTGTGCACAGAAGTTACAAAAACGCAGAAAATAATGCGATGACGTCTCAGTATCAGAAGAAAAATCATGTAAACAGAAACACTTTAACAGGGTTGCGTGACAACTGCACTATCCTGAATTTTCAGTAGGTTGGGGTTATGACTTGGCATTTGTACGGTGCAACATAAAGGGGCGTGTCTGAAATTAAATTAATGCATTTTAATAGAATACTTGAAAATATAAAAACAGGCAAACGTAACTCAAGAAATCACGCAATTCTTCTTTAGAAAATAAGAATCACCTGTGAAAAGTTTGAAATAAGACCTGCTATTGAATTTGAGATAATCGCATGTTACCTGGTCCGTAGAATTTCTTGCCTCTTGTAACATCAAACACTTTCCCGTTGATAGCCATCAGGATTCTTGGGTTTTTCAGTCCATCGTACTCTTGCAGTTCTGCTAAAGTGAAATCTCTTTTCTTTAGTTTAGGCAGCGGCTCTTCAACTGGGCCAAAGTCTGCAGGCTTGTCTCCGCGGATGATTTTGTACAACAGGAATAAACAGAGACATAGCAAGCTAATGTTCAGCGGAGAAGTGAAAATTTCCTGAAGAATTCCAGAAGTTTGCTCGACCTCCTCTTCAGCCATTTCGTTTCTGATGTTGTGCGTGAGAACATCTAGGCTCATCGACGACCACAGCAGTGCACCAATCACAAAGCCGAAAACACACAATAGTGTGACGCCAGCCAATCAGATTCGAGGTGGAATTCTGGGACGTGTAGTTTTTCTGATGGGGTGTTGAAGTTAACTGTAATCTGGACTTTTATTTTTCTTAAGTGATTTATAATATTAAGAAAATGTTTATTTAACTGTGTTATAATAAAACAACATTTAAACTATATTTGTAAACAATGTCCTGTGCTGGTTTCGTGTTCATTCAGTTAACATATTAATGACTGAACAGCTATTACACAACACAGGAAAGTGTTATATATATATGGAGTTGCATATTTTATAAAATGCTTTAAAATCATGTAGGAATGTAACTACAATGAGAAATGGCAATGTAAAATGTGAAACAGAAAAAAATCTTTTAACTGGTAATTTACAATAACCGTAGGTTACCATATACAGCAAAAATAAATAAATAAATAAATTAATTAATTAATTAGTCAAAAAAGTCAGTTTTGATTAACTGTGGATATATTTAATATAACATATTGTTATATTAATGTGACAAATATAGTTAGAACTGTAAAATATACAGTCATTATTATTATAATTATTATTATTATTATTATTATTATTATTATTATTATTAGTTTGTTTGTTTGTTTGTTTTTAACACTTGCTCAGGAAATACAAATGTGAAAAAGCAAATGCCAAGGAAGAGAGCCAGGGGTTCAATGATGGCCAAACAATACATAGCAATTAAAATTCCAAAGAGAAAATTATATAATAAATAAATAAATAAATAAATAATGAATGAATGAATGAATGAATAAGCAGATCACATGACAATAAACATAATCTTTCATATAAAACATAAATTAATCATTAAATAAAAACTATACAAAAACACCAAAAATTATCATAAATGTAAAGTTTTAGTTGTCTTTGTGTTACAGGAGGTAGATAAATATTTAATATAAATTTTAATATCTTTTTGAAAGTAAGAAAAGTGGGGAGTACATTTCATAATCTTGCATTTGTGGATAAAATATTTTGCAAGCAAAATAATTAAGCTGCATAGTAAATATTTTGTATGAACACAGTGGCAAAAAAGACCGTTTCTGCCTGTGAGTCACAGAAAGTAAAGTTCACGGCCAAAGATTTTTTTTTTTTCGTTTACATACATTTATACAACGTGTGTGCTGTTGGTCTTAAAGTGCTTCCTCCAAACAGCAGGTGGCGGAATAAAATATCTAATCTATGTTTTCATTCCCCAATGGAAGAGCGAGTGTAACGGGAAAAACAAAACACAGCAGGACTAAGTCCAGTGACGTGGCCGCACGATAGAGAAGAGAAACAGAAGGCAATAGGTTGGATATGTTATGTTTATCCCTTATTTATTTTAATATTAACGTCTTCCACATAATTACATTTATAAGGTTTACATTTATAACGTTTAGCTCACTGGATGCTGACTAACTATTGCTGATGAAAGTTAGCCTAGCTTTAAATACAAAACAGTACAGAATGACAGGCGGATATATTGAGGCTTATTTGCTAAGTATGTACTACATCATCTATTAAAACGGCTTTTCATGATCAGTTCATCTCTAAAAGTTCACTAATGTCTATAATCTGTGTTTTGAATCATATTTTCTTGAGTACCATCTGAATCTTTAGCCTCAGCAATTTGTGATGTAAGTGAAGGACGTGAACTTTACGTCCAGTACGTTGTACTGACATTTTAAAATGTATTGGTTTCGTCAAATTTCATAAACTACACTGTCACGTACACAATTATATATCATGTAGCAATCATTTAAGTAATGACCTATTTATTTGTCCATTTAAGGAAACTGGTATGTGTTAAGATGTCTGAAAGCTCCACGATTGACCAAACAGAGAAATCAATGGACCAAGAGCCCAAAGAGTCTTCATCACCCACTCAAGATGAGCCCTCCGGTGAAACTCAGACTGACAGTTCTACTGATGTAGCACCAACCCGAAAGACCAGGAGAAGACCAGAGCATAAACCTCCACCAGAAGAACAGAAGACCCCAGAAGCACAAAAACCAGCACAAAGTGCTTCAGAAGTAAGCTTTCATCACACTTCTACTGATTTTATATATATATATATATATATATATATATATATATATATATATATATCCACCTTATTTTTCCCATAAGAGTGGGTGCAAACATTTGTACAATTTTTGTGTCTAGCTTCCGGTCTCATCCACTTCCAGCTATATTTAGCTGCACAAAAAGCTCGTTTTAGTGCTTGATAATGCAAACTGGTGTGTCTTCCCATATTGTTTTAATGTATTATCTTAATTATGAACACACTGGTTTGTAGTGCAAACTGTTTTACCGTTTACTGCACTTCGATATTCTTCTCGTTATTTTCCTATGGCGGATTATGAACCAGACGTCTAACACATTACCAGAAAACAGCTTACTTCCGCATTGAAAAATAAGGTGGATATATATATATATATATATATATATATATATATTATATATATATATATATATATATATACACACACACAGTGAAAGTCAAATGTTTACATACACCTTGTAGAATCTGCAAAATGTTAATTATTTGACCCAAATAAGAGGGATCATACATAATGCATGTTATTTTTTATTTAGTACTGACCTGAATAAGACATTTCAAATAAAAGATGCTTACATATAGTCCAGAGGAGAAAATAATAGCTGAATTAAAAAAAAAAAGACCCTGTTCAAAAGTTTACATACACTTGATTCTTAATACTGTGTTGTTACCTGAATAATCCACAGCTGTGTTTTTTTTGTTTGTTTGTTTTGTGATAGTTGTTCATGAGTCCCTTGTTTGTCCTGAACTCTTAAACTGCCCACTGCTCTTCAGAAAAGTCCCACAGATTCTTTGGTTTTTCAGCATTTTTGTGTATTTGAACCCTTTCCAACAATGACTGTATGATTCTGAGATCCATCTTTTCACACTGACGACAACTGAGGGACTCATATGCAACTATTACAGATGGTTCAAACGCTCACTGATGCTTCAGAAGAAAGCAGACAGTATGACTAAACTCTAACTGTTTTCCACTAGACTTCTCCAGAGACGACTGTTTCCCAGGGAGGTTGGGGTTACTGGGGTAGCTGGGGTAAATCGATCCTCTCCACTGCTACTGCCACTGTAGCTACTGTGGGTAAGAGTGAAGATTTTCACTTAGTTTTTTTTTTTTTTTTAAACAGCGTCGTTTTTACAGTCAAGAGACTCATACTGTTCATTCTTTGTCTAAGGCCAAGGGTTGACACAGGTCATTGAGAAAGCCGAGACGTCTCTAGGAATCCCAAGTCCTGAGGAACTTTCAGCTCAAACGGAAAAAGAAAAAACTGATGGTAATGATGTGCTCTTCGACTGACATGGGACACATAACACCAAGCACACCAGTTCACAAGGATGATGATCTTTTTGCTTTTTGCCTGCAGATTCAACCAGCAGTAAGGAAAATAAAGATGAAGGGGAGAAGGCATATGGAATGGGTGGTGCAATGGGAATGATCTCCTCCAGTAGTATGGGAATGCTGTCATCTTTAACCACTGTAGTTCAGAGTACGGTAAGGACAAGCTAGATGATGATTAAAGCTGAATTAATTTTGAGTATCTATATTTATTTTACTTATTTAATATTTATTTTTGTTGAATGATTTTAGTTTATAAATTATGGAATGACATGTTTTTAGCAGTGATTCTCAACCAGGGGGCTTAGCAAACTCCCAAGGAGCCTTAAGATGACTTACAATGATTTAAAATAGGACAAAGCAAGCTTAAAAATAATAGCAAAAGCATCTCAAAATCAGGATGTTTATTTTTTTCCATTTTACCTCCTCAGCAAGCCTACTTCTGCTTTAAGTGTGATTTATAAGTAATGTAAAAATAATAAAATCTTAAAATTCCATAGCTATTTTTAAAATGAATATACATTATACTAGTTATGTCAAGTTCTAAAATATTTTACTGGGTGGAAATTTAGTTTAAATACTTGTAAAAAGTCTTATCATTAATCCTTAGCCAGTAAATCAAGGAAAACTGGACAAGTCATAAATATTTCCTGAAGAACTCCTAAATCGTCTGGAATCTTGAAATATAATAAATATAAATAATATAAATAATAATCATAATCGTTTGGATTATTATATTTAGACACATAATTAAATTTAGATTACTTAATTGTCTTTTTGGATTGTACTTAAGTGCAAATAAAAATATATACAAATTAAAATAATAATAATAAAAAAAATATGCCTACTTAGATATTTCTTTACAAACCCAAGAAAAAAAACAAAGATTAAGATGGACTAGACAGAGAAGTAAAAGAAGTGTTCAGCATGTATTATGTTAATGAATTACTAATTGTTATATTAATGAATATTTAAACAATTATTTTAAGACAGCGACTATTTGCACTAAGTGCAAATAGCAATAGATGCTATTTACACTAAGTGTAAATGGCAATTTGATGCTATTTACACTAAGTGAAAATACCATATTTTCTTAGTTATAGAGGCTGTTTACACTAAGTGAAAATAGTGACAGATGCTATTTACACGAAGTGCAAATAGCAATGAATTCTATTTACACTATGTTAAAATAGCAGAATTTTCTGCTATTTACAGTAGTCAACATTTGAAGTGGATCAAAACCTTTCATCAAAGTTGTCCTAAAACCAAAACAGTACCTGTTTTTGTCAACTTTGAACTTTTTTGATCCTCTTCAAATGTTGACTACTGTATACTACCTATTGCAAATAGTAGCAATTACCTGCACCTCAGCTTTCTAATACATTATAAAACATTATGCAATAATAACATATTGAGTGTAAATTATAATTTTATTTTAAATTATTAAATGGACGTCACCTTATTGGGACAATATAAGCCCTCCCTACACCTACCCTAACCCTACCTGATACTTTATTTTCCACTTTTTGATGATTTACTTCGTTTTTATTAAACAGAAATGCTTTTCTAATGTGATATAAGATTGTAAAGAGAGGAAAAAAAAGTTTGGCAAAAGGCGGATACTAAACCCTGTCAGTCGTCTGTAATGACTACAGCATGTGTTTTACCATCTACACCACTGGAACTGTTGTTAGGCTATTGTAGTGTTGACTTGCCCAATCACATGTTCGTGGGTGGAGTTAGTGCAAATAACCTCTGCCAACAAGGCGGGCTATTTGCACTTAGTGTAGATAGACACCTGTTATTTTAAACATACATTGCTTTTAATTCCTTTCATATATATTTTATTTTATTGTATACTTATTTATTTTGTCTTCCAATGTTTGTTGGCTAGGGTAAGACAGTAATAAGTGGTGGTCTGGATGCATTGGAGTTCATTGGAAAGAAGACCATGGATGTGATAGCAGAAGGAGACCCTGGCTTTAAGAAAACAAAGGGTCTGATGAACAGAAACACCACACTGTCACAGGTGCAGAAGCTATGAGGACTGTCTGTCCTAAATGAAATGGAAAATATTAAAGGAGAAGTCCACTTCCAGAACAACAATTTATAGATAATGTATATACCCCCCTTGTCATCCAAGATGTTCATGTCTTTCTTTCTTCAGTCGTAAAGAAGTTATGTTTTTTGAGGAAAACATTTCAGGATTTTTCTCCATATAATGGACTGCTATGGTGCCCCGAGTTTGAACTTTCAAAATGCAGTTTAAATGCAGCTTCAAACGATCCCAAATGCGGTTGTAAACAATCCCAGCTGAGGAAGAAGAGTCTTATCTAGTAAAACGATCAGTTTTTTTCATTAAAAAAATACAATTTAAATAATTTTTAACCTTAAACGCTCGTCTTGTCTTGCTCTCCCTGAACTCTGTGTATTCTGGCTCAAGACAGTTAGGGTATGTCGACAAACTCTGATCGTATTTTCTCCCTCAACTTCAAAAATCATTTCAAAATCATCCGACATCGCTACAGAAGTTCCGACCCAGTCTTTGCAAAGTGAACATGCAAAGAAGATCAAACACCCTAATAAAAAAGGGAAAACAGCAATATAGGACGATTTTAAAGTTGAGGGAGAACATGAGATGGGAGTTTTTCAACATACCCTAACTGTCATGAACGGGAAAAAAACAGAGGTTGGGAAGAGCAAGACAAGCGTTTAACATTAAAAAGTATATAAATTGTATTATTTTTATGAAATTAACTATTCGTTTTGCTAAATAAGACCCTTCTTCCTCGGCGGTTAAAGATCACCGCATTTGAGATCGTCTGAAGCCGCATTTAAACAAATTTTGGAAGTTCAAACTCAGGGCACCATAGCAGTCCATTATATGGAGAAAAATCCTCCAAAAACATAATTTCTTTACGACTGAAGAAAGAAAGACATGAACATCTTGGATGACAAGGGGGTGAGTACATTATCTGTAAATTGTTGTTCTGAAAGTGGACTTTAATTCTTTTAATAGCAACTTCAACTCCCCTTCAGACACTCCTGCAGAAATGTATGACCTTTCCTTGAACAATTATATATCATCCTGACCGATTCATAATTTGGTTGTGCTTTTAAATTAAACTGGCCTGATTCTGTTTTTCATTCCTCAAAGGTCTTAAGGGAAGCAAAAGAACGTGAAGAGCAGCAAAAAGCTGAAAACGTCACTTCAGAAACAGACAAGAAGGCTCATTATGGAATGCTGTTTGATGAGTTTCAAGGCCTGTCCCATTTGGAGGCTTTGGAGATCCTCTCTAGAGAGAGCGAAGCCAAGGTCAGTAGAATTTTTGTAGCAATAAAACAACTATAGAATTTAAAACAAAGATTTGAAAGCTGGTGTTTGTGTGCAGGTGAAATCTGTGCTGACCACTCTGTCTGGTGAGGAGTTAGCTAAACTTAAAAAAGAACTACAGGACATTAAAGAGCCTTTTTCCCTTATGGAGTTTGATGATGAGGTGGAGGATGATACGAAAGGTAAAAGCTTACAGTGAACACAAAGCTGAAGTCAAAATAATATTGAGATGTTAACATTTTTGAAATCTCTGACCTCATCTTCTGCTCAGGTGATGATGGTGAGGATTTTGTGAAGGAACTGACAGATGCTCTCGAAAGATTACAGATCTCCACATCAGCAGACAAACTTGGCAAGGTATCACTTGAGGATCTCTTCTTAATTGTAATCTTTAAGTATTTTGTGTATCAGTTTATTTATACTAACTCATGTCCACTCAGGCCAGAAAAAACGCATTCAACTATATCACAAACATGAAGCTACAAAGTGAAAACCCACAGCAAGAAGAAGAAGAAGAAGAGGAGAAAGAAAAGAAAAAGGCAGTGACAAAATGCAGTGTTGAGGTCTGCAGCTCTAGCTATTTATCCTAAAATGTACTAAATGTCTTTTGAGATATGCAAACATATACAGTTGTGGTCAAAAGTGTACAGAATCTGCAAAATGTTAATTATTTCACCAAAATAAGAGGGATCATACAAAATGCATGTTATTTTTTATTTAGTACTGATCTGAATTCGATATTTCACATAAGAGACATTTACATATAGTCCACAAGAGAAAATAATAGTTGAATTTATAAATATGACCCTGTTCAAAAGTTTATATACGCTTGATTCTTAATACTGTGTTGTTACCTGAATGATCCACAGCTGTGGATCTTTTTTTTGTTTTTGTTTTTTGTTTAGTGATATTTGTTCATGAGCCCCGCTGTTCTTCAGAAAAATCCTGCAGGTCCAACAAATTCTTTGGTTTTTTAGCATTTTTGTATATTTGAACCCTTTCCACAACGAGGACTGTATGATTTTGAGATCCATCTTTTCACACTGAGAACAACTGAGGGACTCATATGCAACTATTACGGAAGGTTCAATAGTTTCTGTAATAGTTGAATAAGAGACCCTCAGTTGTTCTCAGTGTGAAAAGATGGATCTCAAAATCATACAGTCATTGCTGGAAAGGGTTCAAATACACAGAAATACTGAAAAACCATTTGTGGGACCTGAAGGATTTTTCTGAAGAACAGCAGGCAGTTAAACTGTTCAGGACAAACAAGGGGCTCATAAACAACTATCACAGTATTAAGAATCACCCCTTTTGAACGGGGTCATTTTTATGAATTCATTTATTATTTTCTCTTGTGAACTAAATGTAAACGTCTTTTATGTGAAATATCTTAATCGGATCAGTACTAAATAAAAACGAATAGCATGCATATTTTGGTAAAATAATTAACATTTTGCAGATTCTGCAAGGTGTATGTAAACTTTTGACCTCAACTGTATCTTAGAATAATGTATATTTTTGTTCTGACAGTTGAGTTTTCATATTTTTTTTTATAGGAAGCCCATTTGCTTGCCATTACCAGCCTGGCCGAGTTCACAGCCAGATCCATAGAGCAGTTCCACAAAACAGCTGAAATGCTGCTCCACTGTAACCCTGAGGGGGTGACGGCCACAGAACAAGCCAAAGTCCTATCACAGTGAGTTATCTTGCTGCAAAAAATTGTGCAAAATTGGTATTTGGAGAAATTAAAACCATAATGTGTTTCACTTTCAGAGTTACTATTGTTATTTGTAAGGAGGTGTCACTACTATCCAAAAAGTTCACATCGTGTTTGACTACCATTGGGGTAAGATGCTTCTCTCCTTATAGTATAGTTCAAAGATCTATAATATTGTTTATGGTCATTATAAAATGTGAGTTTTGTACACCATCAAGTCAAAATGTTTGTATTACAGACAAATGAAAAGGGAGAAGTTCTCAATCCACTTATTACCAGTGTTTTTCTGGAGGTTTGTCTTCTCTTTAGCACATTCAAATAAATAAGGCAAATATGTACAGATATAAGTCTTGTATGTTGATGTCTGCACAGGAGCATTAACATTATCTTTTTCACTTTATTTTCATTTTTTAAGGCATCAAACAGTGCATCATATATCCAAGACGCGTTCCAGCTCCTCATGCCAGTGCTGGAAGTGTCTCATATTCAGAGGACGGTGGAGTCAGCACAGTGATAACCACTCAGAAACACTTTACTGTGCCAACTCAGATTTTAATAATGCAAAAACCCAACATGCAACATCATATAATGGAAGTAAACAATGTTTAATTGACATTCAAGTAGATATGGGAAGCACACAACATACTTTATGGTGTGTGCAGCTTTCGCACATCCGTTGGTTGTTGGCTTTGTCCTATCTTAGTATATTTTTGAATAGACTTGGAGTCAGAACGTTCCCTATAACTGACAGTGTCTGAATGAATACAGTAATTTAAATAAATATGTTTTGTCTAAATGTATAATGAACAGAAATCAGCTTTTTAATATCTTTAAGACTTACATAGTTTTCAAATAATTATGCAAGTCATATCAGTATTAATGTTCAGTTATCTTTTAAATAAACAATTGTTACATGTTTTCCGATTATAAAACGTCTTTTGAAATGCAATTTGTTAATTTATACGCTATATAAAGTATGCTAGGTAACATGCTGTATATGTAAATGTGATATAAAACTATGAAACAGATGTGTATTTAGAACTTTTTGAAAATATGTAAGAATCTGTCATATTGTTAACTATAGCTAATATATAACTATGGGTAAAACATATAATATCTACAGTATATATATATTAGCTATTTTATATATGTGACCCTGGACCACAAAACCAGTCACAAGTAGCATGGGTATATTTTGTAGTAATAGTCAACAACCCCTTTGGATGGGTCAAAATTGTCAATTTTTCTTTTATGCCAAAAATCATCAGGATATTAAGTAAAGATCATGTTCCATGAAGATATTTTGTGAATTTTCTACCGTAAATGCATCAAAACGTATTTTTTGCTTAGTAATATGCATTGCTAAGAACTTTATTTGGACAACTTTAAAGGTGATTTTTCCCAATATTCAGTTTTTTTTTGCACCCTCAGATTACAGATTTTCAAATAGTTGTATCTCGGCCAAATATCGTCCTATCCTAACAAACCGTACATCTATACATCAACTGAAAGCTTATTTATTCAGCTATCAGATGTTGTATAAATCTCAATTTAAAAAAACTGACCCATATGACTGGTTTTGTGGTCCAGGGTCACGTATATATAACATTATCTATAGGTAAATAAATATAAATACAGTGCTGCTTGAAAGTTTGTGAACCGTTTAGAATTTCTATATTTCTGCATAAATATAACACAAAACGTCATCAAATTTTTACACAAGTCCTTAAATATGACAAAGAGAATCCAATCAAACAAACAAGAAAAATATATACTTTGTCATTTAGTTATTGAGAAAAATGATCCAGTGTTAAATATTTGAAATGTTTGCGAGGTGCAAAAGTATGTGAATCTTTGCTTTCAGTATCTGTCGTGACCCCTTTTTGAAGCAGTAACTGCAGGTAACGTTTTTTTTATTTTTTTTTTTAACTGCTGATCAGTCCTGCATAACGACTTTTAGCCCATTCTTTAGTACAGAAACACTTGAACCCTGTGATGGTGGTGGGTTTCCTCCTAAGAACTGCTTGCTTCAGGTCCTTCCACAACATTTAATTGGATTAAGGTCCGGACTTTGACTCGGCCATTCCAAAACATTACCTTTGTTCTTGCTTAAGCATTTTTTGGTAGAATGACTTGTGCGCTTGGGGTTGTTGACTTGCTGCATGACCCACTTTCTCTTTAAATTTTAGTTCATGGACAGATGTCCTGACATTTTCCTTTAGAATTTGCTGGCATAATTCAGAATTTTTGTTCCATCAATGATGGCAAGTCGTCCTGGCCCAGATGCAGCAAAACAGGCCCAAACCATGATACTACCACCATGTTTCACAGATGGGATAAGCTTCTTCTTATGCTGGAATTTAGTGTTTTTCTTTCTCCAAACATAACACTTCTCATTTAAAACAAAAAATTATATTTTGATCTCATCCGTCCACAAAACATTTCTCCAATAGCCTTCTTACTTGACACATGATCTTTATCAAACTGCAGACAGGCAGCAGTGCTTTTTGGAGAGTTGTGGCTTTCTCCTTGCAACCCTGCCATGCACACCATGGTTGTTCATTGTCCTCCTGATGATGGACACATGAACTTCAACATTAACCAATGTGAGAAAGATCTTTAGTTCCTTAGAAGTTATCCTGGGGTTCTTTGCAACCTCGGAAACTATTATACACCTTGCTTTGGAGTGATCTTTGTTGGTCGACCACTTCTGGGGAGAGTAACTGTGGTCTAGAATTTCCTCCATTTGTACACAATCTGTCTGACTGTCGATTTGTTAAGTCCAAACTCTCTAGAGATGGTTTTGTAACCTTTTCCAGCCTGATGAGCAACAACAACTCTTTTTCTGAGGTTCCCAGAGATCTCCTTTGTTTGTGCCATGATTCACTTTCACAAACATGATCAGACTTCAATAGGATCCCTGTTCTTTAAATAAAACAGGGCATAAACTGACACCTAATTGTCATCCTATTGAGTGAAAACACTTCTGAACAGATAATTTCACCTTCAAATTACCTGCTAATCCTAGAGATTCACATACTTTTGCAACACAAATATTTAATGCTGGATAATTTTTCATCATCTCATTTGTTTGATTGAGTCCTCTTTGTCAATTTTCAGAACTTGTGTGAAAATCTGATGAACTTTTTGGTCTTTATGCAGAAATATAGAAAATTCTGAAGGGTTCACAAACTTTCAAGCAGCCCTATATATATATATATATACACACACACACATATATATATATATATATATATATATATAAAACAATACCTTACAGCATGGTCTGACCCCATTATCAATGACAAAAAAAGCCTGTGTAGAATAGATTAGTGGTCTTTACTCTTTACTTCCACTAGAGGGCAATGTCACACTTAACTTCTCAACAAAAATGTCTAATAATGAATAGTGAAAAGTTTATCTAACCATCCTTATGTAGAAATGGCGATTTAAGTCTAATAACAACAGTATAGTATAGACTATTTTTCTCGTTTGTGTCAAAAATGACAGCAGGTAGTAGCATTTTTATGTAAGGTTAATGACCACACAAATACAAGGCAGTGTGATTATATTTTATGTGAAAATCAGGACATAAGTTATGTACATTACATCAGGGACGAACACAATACTATGAGGTTGAAGGAGGTGTGGAGGCAGTAATGTTTAGTTGCTCCAGTTTTTCTGTTAAAGATAATTCTGTGTCTTCTGTGCTTTCTGTAAGAGGCTCCAAATACTGCTTCCCAGCAACCCTTTTCCCAGTGAGCGGGTCCACCACCTGCCCAACTTTATATACAATCTCTGCGAGTTCATGGTTGACATGTTTGGATTTTTTCTCCGGCAAAGCCTTCAACAGAACAACATCCCCAACAGTGCACTGCTCCAAAGGATCATGGGCAAAGTATGTCTTCCTCTTGTTGTAGTACTAAAAAAAACAGAGATGAATACATCAGGATAATTCTGGCTAAAACAATTATTTTAGTACTTATAAAAACATAGAGGAAACTAATACTTACAGCTACAAATATTTAAAGGCAAGAAAAACAACAGAAAGACAATATAAGTCAACATATCTTACCTTGAGCAGGTATGGATCAAGCACAAGTCTGGTTACTCGAACCTTTGCTGTCTTCTTCATCTTGGTTCCGATCACCTGACCAATGATCCATTTCGCATGGACCGATGCTTGACGCGTGGACATCCCGTTTATGTTTTGCAGTCACCTAAAATGTAGTAAATGTTTACGTTAAACGAACTTGCAAGTTCGCAAGTCAAAGCTCAGTTAAATAATCAGCTAAGCTAACCGGTTTCAAATCTGCTTTACTCTCTGAGGCAAATCTGTGTAGTTGCCATACACAACAACAGGAATTTCTGTGTGTATGTAAGTGAAAAATGTAAATAATATACTTACCGGGTTCACTGTAAATTTAAACGTTAATGTAAAGGTCAAAAACTCATGAAAACATTCAGCATGCGTCTGAATGTCAAGACTCGTGTCTCATGTTGATGACGTAATACGGAATGGCAACGGAGAAAACGGTACTAAAAAGACAGCTTTGAAGTATGTCAAATATTTAGGCATACAAATAAAACGTATGGTTTTTTATTATTATTATTTTAAGAAATGTTTAATTAGATAATGTTTAATTAGAATATTTATGGTAAAATATTATTATTTATAATATACTTTTACATAGCACTATACATATGACTAATATTAGTATTAAAGGAACACTCCACTTTTTTTGCTAAAGCTTAGCATAGATCATCTCGCTCGATCTAACGGTCTAATCTGATTCAATGATCTATGCTAAGCTGTTAGCAAAAAAGTGGAGTGTTCCTTTAATATTACATCATAATTTTTAAAGTGTCTGTTCCAAACGCTGATTTTTCTAATGAATAATTGTCCGTTTGACAAGTGTTGTAAGAATATGTAAAACTTCTAAAATAATTAATTAATTAATTAATTAATTAAATATGATATAATTGGAATATATACTATGAATATGTAATAAATATAAATATTTTTATATATTATTATATACAACAATATGCCATATGATAAAACCTATTAAATTCAATTCAATTCAATTCAATAATTTTCAGTCTTTTACAGGGAGTAATTAATTTAAATTTTCTATCTTTTACAGAGAATGTATTTGCCAAGTGTTGGAAGCACATCAAAATTGACATAATAAACATAAAATGTATCACATGAAAAGTAATTATTGTTTTAATAGTTGTAAAATTAATGTATAAATCAATATAATTAATAATGTATAAAAGCATACAAATAAAAAGTAATAATTTTCTTATTATTTTAAGAAACTAGAAAATTAGACAATATATAATTTAAATATATAGTAAGATTATTATTTATAATATCTTTATGCATAGCACTATATATTATTATTAGTAGTAGTAGTATTAGTATTATATATCATATTTTTGAAAGTATTTTTTTCAAATTTTTTAATTAATCATTTTCTGTTTGACAAGTGTTGTAAGACAATTTAAAAACCTATAAAATGAATGAATTAATTAAATATTATACAATTGGAATATATATTGTGAATATGTAATAAATATAATTATTTTATATATTATTATATATAATAATATGCCATATGATAAAACATCATCCATTTTTATTATTATTCAGTTTTTCTCTATTTAATTTATTTAATTTTCTATCTTTTACAGAGAATGTATTTGCCAAGTGTTGGAAGCACATAAAAATCGACATAATAAACATAAATGTATCACATTAAATGTAACTGTACTTGTATTTAATCATTGTAAAATTAATGTATAATTTAAATGTATATTTAGATTATACAAAATGTATTATTTTGATATATTTTATATATAATAATATACATATGATTAAACATTATTTTTCAAATGTGACCCTGGACCACAAAACCAGTCATAAGGGTCAATTTTTTTTAAATTGGATAAGATAAGACAATAAGACAATATTTGGCCAAAATACAGCTATTTGAAAATATGGAATCTGAGGGTGCAAAAAAAAAATATATATATAATGAGAAAATCGCCATTAAAGTTGTCCAAATGAAGTTTTGCTATGCATGTTACTAATCAAAAATTAAGTTTTGATATATTTACGGTAGAAAATTTCTTCATGGAACATGATGTTTACTTAATATCCTAATCATTTTTGGCCTAAAAGAAAAATCGATAATTTTGACCCATACAATGTATTTTTGGCTATGGCTACAAATATGCTACTTAAGACTGGTTTTGTGGTCCAGGGTCACAAATTTGAATTTTTTTTATTTTTAATCTATGCGTTTATGTATATTCTGATGGACAAAACGAGTTCAGACTTTCTCCGACTTTAAGTTTCATGCTCACACCTTCCACCACGCTGATTTGTGTACAACAGTAACGTCACTTTTTACAAACTAAAGAATGTGGTTTGTGAATTCCCCCATAAAGTTTGCCTTGCGCAGAGCAAAGTTTATTGCAGCAAAGCCCTTTGCATATAGTGCTCCAACTCCCATTTGAACTATTTGGCCTGTTGTTCCAACTGGCATTGAGTCCAGACTCAGGGAAAAGGCATTTGTAAAATAAGAAAGATGTGTCTAAAATAGGGGAACAGATCATGGCATATTCTAATGTGTGTTCAACTGTGTAAGAAAAAGAAATCGGCCTGTCCCTGGGTGGGAACTGGATGAGCGCCAACGCAGTCGAATCTGGTATTAATCAGAACCACACAGAAAACATGGCTTGTTTCTATGTGATTCCCATTTAAGGCAGTGCAATGGGAGTTTTAGTGGAAGGCTCACACACCATCCGTCTGCAATGCTCTCGCACGTTCAGAAACATGCAATATATCAGTCAATATAATGACTGACCAGCCTGTTCTATTTCAGGCCTTATAGATTTAAACAAATGTACTCTGCAGATGTGACACATTTATTTAAAGTCTAGCAGATGAAAACGTATGGTACATCTGTGTGTGGTAACAGTGTCAGCCCAAAACACAGATTTCCAAAAAGCCATGAAGCATTCTGTAAATACAATGTCACGATGCCATCAGCGATTTTTCATCTCTGCTCCTGCTTAATGTGACTCACTACCCTATGTGGCCTTTACTCTAGTTCAGTGTTGTTCTGACAGCAATAGTGAGGCTGATTGGAGAGCAGCAGATAAAAACGCACCAACAGGACAGGAGGAAGGGAGAGGTCAGCTTGCAGGAAACAGCCCATACTAGTATAGTGTGAAAGAGGCAATGACTCATGCAGGCCAGTTTATTTTCTCTGGAGATTCGTATGTGACTTATGAATATTTTCCCCGAAGAAATGAAAAGCAAATTTAAACACACTTGAGTGATAAACGAGATCGCTGTCACCGTATTCCTGTTTTGCGCCCTGTTTGTTTAATGTTATTGTATGAGGTCGTCGTCGTCAGAGGGCTTACATGGAACATGGCTTGGAGAAAAAGACAGCAGTTCATTATATTTGTGTTTATGAAGCTATGAAGGCCACACAACTGTGAATTACTGTGGCATTTTTCATGCAAGTGTGAGTTTTTGATAATTGATGCTCATTTTCATTTTCACCCATTCATTTCACCATTAAACCTGACAATTTGGATTGTAACCGTACAAGGATGATTTCACAATAACCTCATTGCTGACAATGTTAGCAATTAGGAAACAACAACGATCCAATAATCCAATGAATTTCTGATGGACAAATTCAAATCCCGCCCTACATTTTTTTCTCATTTGAGAATTTGTTTAACTATGATAAATGAAGCAGGAGGGGAGAAATGGCAATCACATAAATTCCATTCATGCTGACTTTAATTTTTCCAAAAAATTAATTCAATTATTTTCCCCCTCACCAAATCAAAACGATGTGGTGTGACCAACATTCACAAATGCTGAATATTTGGTAAGTGTGTCAACGTTGAGAAATCTGTAAAATATCAGACGTTTTTTATCAGCAAGGTTACTTCGGTTGCAAAATGTCATGTGGTGTGACCAAAGACTGCAGTATATATACAGTGCCCTCCACTAATATTGGCACCTTTGGTAAATATAAGCAAAGGCGGCTGTGAAAATAAATCTGTATTGATTATCTTTTAGATCTTTCATTCAAAAAATTCACAAAATTCTAATCTTTCGTTGAAGTAAAACAATTGAACGTGGGGGGAATTCACAATATGAAATTAATGTTTTTCTCTAGGCCACAATTATTGGCACCAAATTATTGCAACGTCCTTTTCCCAAGATAAGAGCTCTGGGTTTTTGATGAATTGGGAGTTGCATGTTGACAACAATTATTGGCACCCTTAGAAATATCTCTGAAGTATATTTCCATTCATATTTCCATTTTGTAGCACACTGGGGTGACTAGTATGAAATTGTCCAGCCATGACTTCCTGTTCCACAGGATTATAAATGTGAGGAACACAAAGGCCAAATGTCCTTAATCATCCATCACAAGGAGTAAAAGCAAAGAATATAGCTCTGATGTGCAGAACAAGATTGTTAAGCTTCACAAAATAGAAAGTGGCTGTAAGAAAAGAGCTAAGCATTGAATATCCCTAGGGCAATAATTAAGAAGTTCCAATCAACTGAAGATACTATAAATCTGCCTGGAAGAGGATGTGTGTCTATTTTATCCTAATGCATGGTGAGGAGGAGAGTTTAAAGGGCCAAAGACTCTCCAAGGATCACAGCTGGAGAATTGCAGAGATTAGTTGAGTCTTAGGGTCAGAAAGCCTAAAAAAAAAATCAAATAGCCCCTACATCACCACATGTTGTTCAGGAGAGTTTCGAGAAATATCCTCCTTGCTTATCCAAAAACAAACTCTGGCATATTCACCTGTCAGACACGACTGGAACTTCGAACGGATTGACTTCTACTCTCAGATGAAACTAAAAAAGAGCTTTTTGACAGCAAACCCACCAGATGGGTTTGGTGCAAACAGGGATAAAAAAGTACCCCATGCCCTTTAATGCTATAGGCCTATTTTTTTTCTGGACATCTTGTTCATGGCATCATGGATTCTATCAAACACCAACCGATAAAATATCTAAACTTTGACAGCATCTGTTAGAAATCTTATAATGGGCCGTGGTTGGATCTTCCATCAGGACAATGATCCAAAACAAACATCAAAATCAACACAAGAATGTGTCATTGAGCAGAAAATGAAGCTTCTGCCATGGTCGAACCTTATAGAAAATGAGTGGGGTGAACTGAAGAGAAGAAGCACCAACATGGAGCCAGGAAACTGAAGGATCTGGAGTGATTCTCTATGAAGAAATGGTCTCTGATCTCTTGTCAGGTGTTCTCCAAACTCATCAGTTATTATAGGAGAAAACTCAGAACTGTTATCTTGGGAAAAGGACGTTGCAATAATTGAGTGCCAATAATTGTGGCCAACGTGAACTAGAAAAAACAAACATTTATTTCATAATAAGATTTCCCCCCACTTTCCATTGTTTTACTTCAATGAAAGGTTATAATTTTGTGATTTTTTTTAATGAAAGATCAAAAAGATAAACAATGCAGATTTATTTTCACAGCCACCTTTGCTCCTATTTACCAAGGGTGCCAATATTAGTGGAGGGCACTAAGTATGATTCACTCATATTACTATGAATGGGAGAAAGTGCAGTGCGCAAGATGGTGGAATGAATCTCGCTTTCTTATTAAAAGAGCCAGTTGCCAGTTGGTAAAGTAACATTGTGAGATGTGCACATGCGCACATATCTGTATTAAAACTAAACCAACCAAGCCAACCTGAAAGAAAAAAAAAAATAAAGAATGCCATTTGGGTGTATGAAACAGTATTAATGTCAGTTCATGTCAGATTTCATTGCTGATTGTTGTAGATTGAACTCCCCAAACAAATATTGATATTTATGAATTTATAATTCATGATGTTTGTGTAAGAAAACATTTACTTTGAAAAGTACATTCAAAAACATTTTTGAAAATAATGATTACTATGTTGCATGTATTCAGTCTGTAAGAAAACATGGTATTATTTTTTATTTTTTGGTCGCACCACTTGAAATTATGAGAATAAAGTTGAAATATTTCGAGAATAAAGTCTAAATATTAAGAGAATAAAGCTGACATATTTCAGAAATAAAGTCAAAATTACGAGAATAAAGTCGAGATATTTCAAGAATAAAGTCCAAATTCCAAGAATAAAGTTGAATTTTTTCAAGAATAAAGTCAAAATTCTGAGAATAAAGTCGAATTTTTTTGAGAATAAAATCAAAATATTTCGAGGATAAAGTCGAAATTATGAGAATAAAGTCGGAATTTTTCAAGAATAAAGTTTACATTTTTCGAGAATAAAATTGAAATTCCAAGAATAAAGTCAAATTTCTGAGAATAAAGTCAAAATGTTTTGAGAATAAAGTTGAAATTATGAGAATTAAATTGTAGCAATTAAAGTTATAATATTTTGAGAGTATAGCCTGTGCATGCAAGTGGCCCAGATTGGGTGCACCGGGAGAAGTTGCCAGGTCACCGGAATTTATTTGAATATATGTGGGATTATTAGCAGAAATCATACCATGTGTAATACTCACAGGGACAGTATGCTTGGAAATAATATTTCACATCTTCGATTATATTCATTAGGCCTATTTGTGGTGCGCCAGCCACTCAATAATAGCAATAAGCTATTATTTGTGGTATTGTGGTATTTTTAATATAAACTCCGCAAAAACGTCGGTGGCATCCAATCATTCATTCCTCACATGTATTTAATTACAAACAACAATAAAATATTCTAAAGGTTAAAGTGGACTCATTAACATAAGTTATATTGTTGTCTTTTCTGAGGTATATAAGTGAATATTCACAAGCTGTTTTATTCCCGATATAATACAGAAAACATTTGGTAATAATATTTAACATCATCCATTGATTATTTGTAGAGCACCAGCCACCCAGTAATCACAATTGTTTTGTGCTTTGTTGCTTTTAATATAACACAGCTCAGCTTTCAAATTCTTTCAGTTTTTTCACAAAATACAAACTTAAAAATGTGTTTTCCTCTTTAAGTTTAGAGGATAATATAAATGTGAAGGAACTTCAGGAATTAAAAAAAAAATTTAATGAAACAAATGTCTCATTGTAATTCAGAAAGATGACTAATTCACATGCTGCTTAAACTGAGGCATACCACATTAAAAAGCATGAAAAACACATTGTAATAGACGTATGGTTTGTATTTCCCTATAAAATTGAATTTGAAAGCTAAAACTTTGGAATATCTCCCAGTGCTCCCAATCTGGGCCATTTGCATGCACAACAGGCTAGAATGTACTCTCAAAATATAATAACTTTAATCTTGTAGTTGCTACAAATTAATTCTCATAATTTTGCCTTTATTCTCGTAATTTTGACTTTATTCTCAAAATATTTCTCATTTATTTTTGTAATATTTAGACTTTATTCTTGAAATATTTTGACTTTATTCTCGTAATATTTTGACTTTATTCTTAAAAATATTTCTCATTTATTTTTGTAATATTTAGACTTTATTCTTGAAATATTTTCACTTTATTTTCAAATCATTTCAACTTTAATTCTGAAACACTTCGACTTTATTCTCAAAATATAAAATAATTTTGACTTTATTCTCAAAATATTTCTAATTCATTCTCGTAATATTTCGACTTTATTCTTGAAATATTTTTACTTTATTCTCAAAACACGTTGACTTTATTCTCATAATTTTGACTTTATTCTCGAAACACTTCGACTTTATTCTCATCTTTACTTTATTCTCGTAATATTACGACTTTATTCTTGAAACATTTTGACTTTATTCTCACAATTTTGACTTTATTGTTGAAATATTTGGACTTTATTCTCGTAATATTTGGACTTTATTCTCGTAATATTTGCACTTTATTCTCGAAACATTTAGACTTTATTTTTGAAATATTACAACTTTACTCTCGTAATCTTCCTTTTTTTTTTTTTTTTTTTTTTACATTTTTTAACGTGGCACTAAAACGCCTTTGTATGTTTTAAACTCGATTATCAAGATTTGCAATTATCAAGACATGCACACTGTACATGCTTCACCCAATTACCCAATTAATTAGGCAAGTAACATTATTACTTTTTTCAATAGAATTAGGGATTTGAACAGACCCCCTTTTGAGAGGCCTGTAAACATCCATCCACAACACCCCAGCAACCGCATAGCTGTGCAATGACAACCAGCCACAACTCATCTAGAATTTTCTTCAAAATTTCTAATGATTTATAATGCTACAGTTGAAAGACTATTCGAATGATTTGTCTTCTTTAAATGTTCAGAGTTCCTGTGTTTACAACCATGTTGCTACAAAACTGTTCACACATTTGTATTTTTAACTGCTTGTCCTCATTGCTTCAATGATTCGACTTTTCATTACGCTGACAAATGGCTTGTGTATTTTTATGGCAGATGCTCCAGTGTAATGCCTGTTGCAAGTTGATGTCAGTGTCCCTTGAAAACAAACATGAGATCATTATGGAAATACCATCAGACTAGCAGAGGAAAGTCATTTATTAATTACTACAATAATATTTTTGCCTGCTTGAACCACTGCACAGGTCACGGCCCATAAAGTTCGATTCGTGTGCCACATCTGCGCCAACAACACCTGCTATTTTCAAGCGACATGCACAATGTGCAGAACCCCCTATATACATGTTTGGAATGCACGGCACTCAAAAACATATAAATAATGCACAGTTTGTTGTTGCATGAGGTCAAAATCTGCCAAGAATGAAGCTCACAGTCTTAGTATACTTGGTGAAAGGGAACAGAGCTACAGCAAAATACACACTGACACACAAGACAAACAGTTTCAACTAGCTGGTCAGCAGTGAGGTGCATTGTGAGGACATATCCAAAAAAGCCTGTCTCGTCATCTGTGTGGCAGCAGCAGACGCGCAGCCCTTTCCAACTCTGTCATGCTGTTTACGTAAAACACAAAGTTTCAGTTTTGCCATTCACAGTGCCTTCTGCAAACAGAGCTTGTCAAGCTATAAACAGAGAACACACTGTAAGCACTTCATGGAGAGACAAAAAAGTGTAGTTGAACATGGGGGCGTCCACTCTGACGCACAACAGTAAACCCTCCTCAAGAGTTCAAGAATGCCAGTATGCAACGCGGTATTCTTTTAGTTTATCCTATGTAAATTGAAAACATATTAGGCTTTTGTTTATCTGAAACTTCCTTGGCACTGAATAACCAGATCTGACCTTGTATTATTCTTTCTCTAAACATGAAGTCATGGCTTGCTCAGCTTGTGTACCTTGGCCATGTCATTATCATGCAATCTGATGTCATTGCTACTATAGATGACATCGATTGATTGTTTGAGCATCCAATCTAAGATGACACAGCAACTGACTCAACCAGTGGTTTGAGTTTGGGGCGGGACTATACGTTTGATTGACCACCGAGAGGTGGAAATGTTCCGAAACATGTCAGCTTTAAGGTATGCGTTACTGTTACTATCCAGTTTGTGCTGTGAACATGAATGATACCTTGAACTGTGCAGCTTGTTTGGAAAAAAGTGTGTTCTTGTAAGTGATTAGACTTTTTCCTGAAAGTCTTTTTCACCTGCCAGATGAAGAAATGGTGAAGAAATCCCATTGATCTAAACTGAGAATCATGTCTAGACCAGAATATCTTGGGTGTGAGTTCTTTTGACTTGGGCCAAAACGCAACCAATCCGAACTACTGGTAAAATATCGGTTAATGGCTGATATTAGAGATTTGGTAATGGTTTATTTTACAGTGTACATGTACTAGTATTAACACTAATTTATACATAATTACAAGCAACTAATCCTGACCCTAACCCTATAGTAAGTATACATTGTTAATTAATATTACTTAATATTTATTTATGTAATTACACTGTAATAAATGCACCTTAAAATAAAGTTTTGGATTTATTTTGTCATTGCGCATTTTGGACCCTGTCTTTAACTACTATATTAATGTTAAAATTAATCACTTCATACACTGTATACATACATGTTTTAATATTGGATCTACACTACCAGTCACAAGTTTTTGGACAGTAAGTCTTTTCTGCTCACCAAGCCTGCATTTATTTGATCCAAAATACAGCAAAAGCAGTAATATTGTGAAATATTTTTACTATTCGAAATAACTGCTTTCTATTTAAATATATTTTAAAATGTAATTTATTCCTGTGATCAAAGCTACATTTTCAGCATCATAACTCCAGTCTTCAGTGTCACATGATCCCTCAAAAATATATTTATATATTTATATATTAATATATCCCTCATAAAATATTATTATTATTATTATTATTATTATTATCAATATTTAAAACAGTACTTTGATTAATAGAAAGATACAAAGATTAGCATTTATCTGAAATAAAAAGCTTTTGTAAGATGAGAATGGGAAAGAAATGATAGAAATTAATACTTTTATTTAGCAAGGATGCTTTAAATTGATTAACAGTGATGATAAAGACATTTATAATGTTACAGAAGATTTCTATTTCAGACAAATGCTGCTCTTCTGAACTTTTTATTCATCAAATAAACCTGACAAAATTCTACTCAGCCGTTTTCAACATAATAATAAATGTTTTTGAGCAGCAAATCAGAATATTAGAATGATTAGAATGATTCTAAAGGATCGTGTGACTGGAGTAATGATGCTAAAAATTCAGCTTTGAAATTACAGGAATAAATTACATTTTAAAATATATTCAAATAGAAAACAGTTATTTTAAATAGTAAAAATATTTCAAAATATTTTGTTGTACTTTGGATTAAATAAATGCAGGCATGGTGAGCAGAAGAGACTTCTTAAAAAAAAAAAAAAATTCTTACTGTTCAAAAACTTTTGACTGATAGTGTATATTTAAAAAATACCTGCATCTGTAATTAATTTTTAGATTTTACAATTTACTATTCCTCCATTTCTGTCACCACTGGAGTCACAAATCTCGCCTGAGGCTTGCTTAGTTAAGGACACTTAATATTCCTGAATTGATTATACTGTCACTATATTGGATGAGAACTGAACCGAGCTGGGTAATGACATCACTGTTTTCTACAAAGCTGAATCAGTTATGAACTTTATAACTGATAATCCTTTATAAAGTTATTGAATGGAAATCAACACTGAAATTACCTCAGCTTAACAATGACACTATTGTTGTTGTTTTTTCCTTTCCTTTTTTTCTGTTTGCATCATTCCCTCACAGAAAATACTAGGTACAAAAACTGTTACTTTGTTGGTACTCTTTTAAAAAAAAAGTACTAATATGTACCATTTTGGTTTTAATATGCATTTAGGAGTAAATAAGGTTTACTGTAAATAGTTTCCTCTTTAAATGTTCGCAGTTAGAGTGTGTTTTCAGATTCCCAAATACGGACTTGAAAATGTCATTCATGTTTTAAAGTCTACCCTGTTTTGCTTTATTCCTCTGCTAAATTTTCTTCTTGTCAAGGCTGAATTTGTTATGATTTATTTGAAGTAATTACAAATGTATTACTCCAGATTGCAACTGCTGATTTCAAATTCCCTTCATATATATACCAGAACTTCCCATGGGACCCTTGATTAACAGACATGACTTAATAGTCATGCTTTTCTTCCTCTCATAGTTTTTAAAGGAAATTTTAAAATGCTGTGGGCTGCAGTAAATAAATGAGACGGACATTGAGATAAGGTGTATCGAATGATCAGACCACTGCCAGAGCAGAGCTGAATTTCTTGACATGGACGCCATTGCAGGCATCTATTTAGATGCCTTTGAACATAGATGACTTCAATCTGCATTGCCATACTTAATAAAACATCATGCAGGTTTGGAGGTTTTGCAAATGTAATTTTTTTCTAATGATAAACTTTGTATAAACTTTGACCTCTACTTGTGTTAATTAAGAAATTGATTGACATTACTGTCTATTAAGACTTGTATGTCATATATTTAAATAAATTTATAATTAGGCTTTTATATAATCAGGTTTTTTATTTCAGCTGCAAGCATCTTACTGTAAAAAGTTTAAGTCTGGACCACACATCCCTCTTAACTACATAGAATGTAAAAACAAAAATTGCACTTTTACTTTTCTATTAATGTTATGCTGACTGTTTTCCTTTGAAATACAGTGAGGGCAACCTCTTTTCCTTTTGGAGGCCCCGTTTCTTCTCTGTTGCTCTAATTCTTGTGACTCCTTCACAGATGTAGGTCATTATGACTTTAATGATATCTGAGCAATCGAACAATAAATTCTTCCATGTGTGCTGCAGGGAGACACCCTTGTTTTAGTGTTTGTAGTCTACTGGGAGAATTAGATCGAATTATCATTATTATTATTTACATAATCACTCTGAGTAATACATCAGTTGTACAGCAGAAAAGATAATTGTTTGGATGCTAAAAGCCATCATTTAGTTTACAGTTAAAATATATAGATTTTGTGTTTATTTATTCTAGTCGTAGCAGTAAAAACCCACTTAAATCTCAAACACACATATGCACACAGTCTGTTTCTCTTTCCTGGTCCCGTCAGTGATGTCACTGATTATTGTTGGATACGTTCCAGACCTGACCTCCAATGCTTCACCGACCATAATGCAAGTGCCTGAGCAAACCTTGTCCAGCACCTCCATTCTTATCTTAATCTGTCACATTATGTTGAGAAAATATTGCTCTGTCTTTTTAAAATCGTGTTTTGTCAAAACAAATCAAACCTTGCAGCATGTCACTCTGATATAACATGCAGTGGCGTCACAGGGGAATGTCATTAGATAACAAAAGTGGCATTTTTTTAAAAAAGGTACAACAAGCACACTTTCCAAGAACGGTAACATAATATTTTATGGATTAAGTCCAAAAAAAGTTCATAAATCCATCATTAAAATTATTCCACACAGCTCTGTCAGTGTAAAAAAAATTCCATAAAATTTACGGTTAACAAAATGTACCGTAATTTTACCATAAAAAATACGGTAGCAACATTTAAGGTTTTACGGATTGAACTGAAAGGGGTCATGTGATGTGATTTCATGTTTTCCTTTGTCTTTGGAGTGTTACAAGATATTTGTGCATATATAAGATCTGTAAAGTTGAGACTTCTTCCTTTTAAGACACCTTCCTAAAATGGCTCATTCAAACACACCCCTACATGTCTACATCACGCCGAAATGTATACGCAAACAAAGAAGGCGTAACTTTTATTCTCGCTGTAGTATTTTTGCAGCCGCCGCCATGTTGTGGAGACGCTGTGTGTTTTGTTGTGAAAGAGAAAGTACTTTGTTTGGCCTTCCAAATGAGTACACAACTAGAAATCAGTGGTTAAGTTATATTTACAACACTGTTCCAGAACAGTACAATGCAAATATTCGAGTATGTGCAGCACATTTTATGGAGGACTCTTTCCTGAACCTGGGAGAGTGACCTACAGTGCCGGCTATGCAAACTATAAAGTGGGGCAATTCCAATTTTGCAAGCCGTTTCTGACTCACAGCCTGTAAGTACATTTTCATATTTGAAAAATTTGCTACTGGCTATTCAAACGCGAGTTTTGAGCAGTGTAGAGTAGTGCTGCTTGTTTGGCGTTTCTACGATCACAAATGCAGACACGGTGTTATGTTTACATGACTTGATGCAACGCAACATGTAAAAAGACAGCATGAGTCATTATAATCGGTAATTATGTCCTCACTGGATGCAACAAATGCGTCATTTTTAATGGGTTTTATTGTTTTATGTGTCGTCGCACTGGGACACGGCATCACAACATGGTAAGGGGCGTAACATTTCCATCACACGCTTGAGGTATTTGGCCAACCACAACGCACTAAATAGCTGGCTTATCAGAGCACGCCGCGTTTTTTTTCAGAACGATGAGCTTTGTAAAAATTGACGTGTTTCAGGCAACAATAATGTACAGTACGTGGAAAATAATGTTTTTTGAACCTCAAACCGCATAAACACATTGCATTACACCAAATACACAAAATAATGTTCTTTTTAGCAACATCATATGACCCCTTTAAATTTACATTTAAAAAACGTAATTTCATTAACTGATATAATGTTAATATACCAACCTTTGGAAATACTGAAATCTGTTTTGTCCATTTGTAATATACTGATAACCACCAAAAGCAGGTGGTGATGAGAAAGTCACATGATGAACCAAAGCTCATCACAACCATTTAAATATTAACACATATAGGAGGTGTACACTGTCATTCACACAAACACCAAACGCCATCAAGATAACACACATGAAATTTAAATAATGCAATAATTGCTTTCATTTAACAACATTAGATGTAACACAAAACCCTAATATACACAACTGATAAGAAAAAAATAAGAAGAAACATAGGTATTTCAAAGAAAGAACATGAAATGTGAAATGTAACACAGGGAATTCTGGGAATGGCAATTTACGGTTATTTACTGTAAATTATACGTTCTTTTTCCCACTTCCAAAAACAGTACACTACCGTAAAGTTGTGCAGTTTTTCACCGTATATAGTAGGGGAACTTATCCAATTAATAGGTTTTTACTGTAGCATTTTTACAGTCTTTTATCATTAAAATCACAGTAATTTTTTTTACATTGTGGGGTTAATAAAGTCCTTCTGATGCGAATCAATGGATTTTTTAAGAAAAATGTCCATATTTAAAACTTTAGAAACTGTAATTTCTAGCTTCTGCTAACTGACATAGTGTATGTGTATTCACGAGAGAGTGGCGTTCTAGCAGATGATTTAGGATGAAGGCAAATGGCGTAATGAACAAGGATTTGTAAGAAAAAATGGCGGAGGATTTTGATATAAACTAAGAGGACACTGTTTTTTTTTGCTGTAAGCAGAACTTGGTTCTTACAAGACCAACATATTCTTAATGGAGCTTACGCTACGCCTACGTCCTGTGTCATCTGCTGGAACGCCACTCTCTCATGAACAGTTAACCTAGAGATTACGGCTTATAAAGTTTAAAACATGGATATTTTTCTTACGCAAACGCATCGATTCACATCAGGAGGCCTTTATTAACACCCCAGAGCCATGTGGAGTACTTTTTATGATGGATGGATGCACTTTTGTTGGACTTCATCCATTCAACTTTTTCTTAAACCCCATTCACTAGCATTATAAAGCTTGCAAGAGCCAGGACATTTTTAATATAACTCTGCAAATCATGACGTAATTTTTTATTTTTGGCTGAACTATCCCTTTAAGTGAAACTAATTGGATTTAATGTACTGTACATTTAAACTATAATACATTTTCATTTAATTGTAAATAACATGCAAAAACACCAACGTGAATGTTAAAGGAACCGTATGTAGGATTGTGGCCAAAACTGGTACTGCAATCACTTTCAAAATACTGTAGAACGGCATATCCCCTCCCCCTCCCCCCTGACTCGAGGTTGCCAGCTAAGCTGCAGGATTCCGCAGGAACATAGGCTGCTACAAGGAGCTTCCAATGGCAAGTGACGAGTCCTACACAATAAGTTTTTTTTTCTTCTGTTACTTATGTTTATGCTTCACGAGAGATGTTTTGCGAAGTAATTATGTGTCGCAAAAATTTACTAAAGGCGACTAAAGATGTACTGTAATACCACATTTCAGTCGGAACATAGATTGTTTTCATACCATGCTAGTGGTGCGATATAAAGCTTTTTATGAACGCATTTAGCACGGGCGACCGTGGAAAATCCACTGTGTACGGAAGCTTCGGATTCATAACGAGGTCTTTTAGGTTCCGTAACTTTATACATGTTTTATCCGACACGTTCGTAGCTGCAGCTGTAACTAGAGCAGAGCTGGCAACCCGGATGACGAAACTCTACTGACTTCGTGATTGGTAGATAGCTGGAGGGTGGCGCCTCAGACCAAAACACAACATGACAACATCAACATCAGTTGAGGGCTGCAACTTTCACTCTTAAATGACAATATCCTGGCCGGACCACTGTTGTCAGTGATATAAGTATTTGAAATGAACATGATTTCTTAATGTCTAGTGACATGTCATTTTATGATTAACTGAAATACATTTCTTACATACAGTTCCTTTAAGTATAGTATTTCTGTAATACGTACTTAAATGTTCTCCTTTTTCAAAAGAGTAGATTTGAGCAAAGTGGCCATTTATGGTAGCTGACAAGCTGATCAGCCTTATAGGCTCAATGTGGTTAGGGTTAGGGTCTTACAGAGAAAGAGTTGGGGGTGCCTATGATGCTTTATACTGCTGCTTATAGGCAGCTCACTAGGTTTTGGAACAGAGCCATGGTCTCAGGGTGGTGTATCACAGACTGCAGACACAATCAGCAGCCCAGTGTGTGGAACATTATCACACTGGCAGCGATGACAGATTGACTGTGATGTCACAATTAAAACAATGTCCCTGTTCAAATACCATGAACGTTTTCAGGTTCAGGCAGTGAAGTCATCCGAACGATCCAACCCAGACTACAGATAACATAGCTGAGGTTCACTTCTATCTTGAATGAGCATGGGAAGGATGTTTAGACGTTAGAGTGAATTACTATCACTGGGGCAAACTGCATAGTTTAGAGACATTTGAGTAATTGGTTCTGTGGTGACTATTAGAATGACCATGATTCATAATTAAGCACAAAGCAGCTGCAGCGACTCAAACGCAATATCGCTGTCTCAGAGTTATCACAATTAACCGTTTTTTTGGCACGGACGCTTCACTGAAGTCTTCAAATCTCATTACTGTTTCTAGAGCAAATGCAATGGAAACTCGGGCCCACTATATAAAGCTAATTTTTCAGACTTTCCCCAACATTTCCTATAAATCTCTTTCAGCATCCTTGTATCTTAAGCAAGGATTTATCTTGTTTTACGTCTAACACTGTCAGAGTGTATTTTTCAAGCTCAGACTGTGCAGAAGAATGATTTTGAAAAATGTTTCGGATGTTTTCTCCTTACAGTGAAAGGAGCGCTGATTTGGACCCCACTTTCAATGTGTGAACAAAAACACTTAAAATATGTATCAAAATATATTCTGTTGTGTTTTGCAGACAGAAAGAAAGCCATACAAGTCTGCAAAGACACAAGGTTGGGTAAACGATGACATTTGTGGGTGAACGATCCCTTTAAGGTCAAAGAATCCCAGGAATTCTCTCATTCTAGTTTAATTGGCATTTCTTAAATCCATATGCAAAATGTCTTGTTCTTGAGATTGTCAAAAACGTACAACTGTCAAGCTCTGCTAGATAATTAATTGCATGTTTGCTTTATGCCTTTATGAATTAACGTATGCATGACATTTCAGATGTCAAAATCTGGTGTTTCTTCAAACTAATGGACACTTTGGGCAATGTGGACTTTAAGAAAATAAACTCTCTCTCTTAGTTTTCACACACTCACTAGTTTATTTAATTTGTCCTACAATATATATACATAAATTACAGGAAAATTCTGTCATTTTTGCCATTTTATTTTGATTGTCATAAACATTTCACCACAGTACTGTTTGCATTGCATCTCAAATGATGTATTATGTTTGATAACATAACATTCTGTTTATTTCCACAGCTTCCAATTTATGCAAATAAATAAAAAATGCCTACAAGTGATATTAACCCTGATTTTTCTTTCTTTTTCACATGCATTTCATTGGAGTGAACTTCACTGACTTGGTAAGCAAGTATACTATATACATATATATAGTTGTGCTCAAAAGTTTACATACACCTTGCAGAATCTGCAAAATGTTAATTATTTGACCAAAATAAAAGGTATCATACAAAATGCATATCATTTTTTATTTAGTACTGACCTGAATAAGATATTTCACATGAAAGACGTTTACATATAGTCCACAAGAGAAAAACATTTATAAACATTTATTTATATTCATATATTTATTGAATTTATAAAAATGACCCCATTCAAAAGTTTACAAACACTTGATTCTTAATACTGTGTTGTTACCTGAATAATCCACAGCTGTGTTTTTTTGTTTAGTGATAGTTGCTCATGAGCCCCTTGTTTGTCCTGAACAGTTAAATTGCCCACTGTTCTTTAGAAAAATCCTTCAGATCCCACAAATTCTTTGGTTTTTCAGCATTTTTGTGTATTTGAACCCTTTCCAGCAATGACTGTATGATTTTGAGATCCCATCTTTTCACACCAGCGACAACTGAGGGACTATTACAGAAAGTTCAAACACTCACTGTTCCTCCAGAATGAAACACGATGCATTAAGAGCCAGGGGTAAACTTTTGAACAGAATGAAGATGAATACATTTTTCTTATTTTGCCTAAATATCATATTTTTTCATTTAGTACTGCCCTTCCGAAGCTACAGAAGATACTTACATGATTCCCAGAAGACAAAATAAGTTACATTTTCCCTGATCTTCAAATTCAAAAGGTTTTCACCCCCTACTCTTAATGCATTGTGTTTCCAGCATCAGTGAGCGTTTGAACCTTCTGTAATAGTTGCATATGAGTCCCTCAGTGTGAAATGATGGATCTCAAAATCATACAGTCATTGTTGGAAGGGATTAAAATACACAAAAATGATGAAAAACCAACGAATTTGTGGGACCTGAAGAATTTTTCTTAAGAACAGCTGGCAGTTTAACTGTTCAGGACAAACAAATGACTTGTGAACAAAAGCACAGCTGTGGATCATTCAGGTAACAACACAGTATTAAGAATCAAGCGTATGTAAACTTTTGAACAGGGTCAATTTTATAAAATCAACTATGTTTTTCTCTTGTGGACTATACGTAAACATCTTTTATGTGAAATACCTTATGCAGGTCAGTACTACATAAAAAATAACATGCATTTTGTATGATCCCTCCTTATTTTCATTTTTTTTTTTTTTTAATTATATTTTGCAGATTCTGCAAAGTGTATGTAAACTTTTGATCTCATATGTTAATCTATATAATTAAACTTGACAAGTAGCCAAAATAAACAATGAAGGCAAGGTAAAAAGTAACTTTCCTATAACAACATCTGCATTATTTGTGCTTTTATCCAAAGTGACTTACATTACATTCAAGGTATACAATTAATTAGCTGACGCATTCCCTGGGAGTTGAACCTACGACCTTGGCGTTGCTAGCACCATGATCTACAGTTTGAGCTACAGCCACAGGAATGCCACAAAAAGCTAGTTTTAATAAAAATCATCCTCTGGGACATAAAAGTGCCTCAAATTGAAGAAACACCCATATACGTCTGTATTCTCGTAGTGTTATTTGCCTGCTAATGAAATCTAGGGACAGTTTAGGTTTTGAAGTCGAGACCAAACATAGTTCCACATTGTCATTGTTGTTCTCTTAGTACAAAGTGAGCTTACAGTTTAATAGGTAGTAAACCACATTAACGATCAAAAGGACGACTCTCATTCTAACGACATGTTTTACAAACAAACTCCCTTTATCCTCTCATTTTACAGCACTGCGAACGAGGAGAAAGCGTACAAGGACAGCTAATAAAGGGATTTCTATTCATAGTCGCAGCATTAAGTTCTTGGCTTCCTTACGAGCCAGACGCTCTAAATTCAATATTTATATCCCTCTTCTGTGATAAGTGCTGATTCTATGTATGGTAACAGCTCACAGGTATGTGCCTGAAAGAAAGCCTTCGCCTTAGCCAGAATGTTGATGGACAGCTAACCCCCCTGTTTCTTTGCTCCGTTTCACTCTGATTAAATTCCCCGGCATTGTTTGTTCAGTGATTCACACTGTAAGCTCTAATGTTGTATATATAATGTGCTCACGACTATGGCATGTAACATATTCAGCACACTCTCATTCTACAGCGATACGTGTGCGTGATTTATGTAACGACATGCTGGGGGGGCTCAACTTTTTATCTTTTTTTCATTATCCGACGGGGCGTTTGCCAAAAAGGCGACGTAAGACAGGTGTCTCCATTACTGTATCACTGCCTGATGCCAAAAGTATGTGCAGCTTGCATATAGGCTACATACTGGAAGATGTACGACACGTTTTGTGCTCCATTCTTTGAAAAATCATAATGCAACAGCTAACAAAATAACGACATGTAAAATTCCATGTTTGGATACCACTGAAATCAAATTGTGCATGTAATAGCGAATGGGGAAGCCTAGCAACCCCATGTTACATAATTATTTTAATTCAACTCAAATCAAACACCAGCTTGTGTTTTAACAGGGAGCACTTGCAGACATAATTGAGCTTATCTGACCGGCACCATGAATCATTTTGCAGAGCTTTGATAGGAGTCCAGAAACTGCTGTTATAAAAGGATGTTATTAATGAGTAATTATTATGTGATTAGCTTTTAAAACAAGACTTTGACTCTACAGACGTGGTTCATTGGGTCTCACTAAACGTCGAGTTCTTGACTGAGTGATCGATTGGCAGGGATACAACTGAAGCAAATGACAGCATGTTCATATGGTTGACCTATAAAGTACACATTTGAAGAGGTTTGGTTTAGCTGTAAAATCAAAGTGATTGACACATTGTTACAGTGTAAAATCGCACTGTTATTATTATTGTTTGAAGTTTAAAAGTTCAGTTTACCTAACTTCTCTCTTATCTTTGACACTAGATTAAGTTAAGTAGTTTCGCCTATGTCTCTTGCTCTGTTGGAAATAGTTCAATACTAAAAAATGCTAACAAATCTACTACAGTAAAAGGTGTTTTTTTTTGTTCCATTATTCAAAATATGGATGGGAGCATAACATCACAATGACGTCAGAAGAGAAACTTCCACAAATCTGATTTAAAGTGTTTCCAGCTGGATGATTTTGATTTGATGTTAATGATACGGATCGTGTCTATTTTTGTTGGGTCAACTACAATGATCGGCAGATGACTTCAGAATGAGATGGGGTAAATATGACGTTTGAAACACTGAAACTCTCAGCTTGTAGAGTTATACATGTGGTTATGTATGCAAATATGAATGATAACGAGGGTGAAAAGTTCAACACATTAATGACATTAACTTACTATCTGTTTTCAAGCCAACATGATGAGAACTGCAAAAACCAGATCCGTATTACAACACAACCACTGCAATATCAGATTTATTTTTATAAACATTCTACGATACCTTCTGCTTCGTATCCTCTAGGGATGATAAACTGATGATATTAGATTTTATATTTTCCAGTGCAAACCTAAAAACACAATCTGAGACAGAGAAGCCATGAAAAAATATGGACTCGTGAGCTGTTGAGTTATATTTATATCAGTTTAGTTGGGTATCACTGAAAATATTTGGAAGTGGTTTCCTCTTGGGTTCTTTTATCAGTGTGGGAAGATATAGGATTTTGTCATACAGTTGAGATCAAGATTAGAGAACAATCTTTAAATACTTGATTTTTTCTGAAATATTGTTAATCTTCATCACCCAAAATTTGAAGGAATATTAGCTATACCTAGTGTTAGGGAAAGTTACTTTTAAAAGTAATGCATTACAAATGTTGCGTTACTCCCTAAAAAAGTAACTAATTATGTTACTTAATTACTTTTTATAGAAAAAAGTAATGTGTTACGTTACTTTTGCGTTATTTTTGCATTATTTTTAAATCTTGTTTTTAATATAAAAAGTTCTATTTTTAGCAAATGTAAAAGCACTTTCACACCAAAAAGTGTGAAGCCTCAGACTGCAGGAAAAGTAAGTTAATCTCTGTACAGTATAACGCAGGAAAAGAAAGTTCTACACTCTTCAGCAATAAAAAAATGAAGCACAAATGTTAATTTATCTGAAGTAATTTTTGCTTATTAGTATTGCTGAATTGGATCATCAAAGGTCAAACGCAAATACATTGGTTAATAAAATTGGATTAAATGCATAAAGGATATTTGTATTATTTAACATTTAATTATTGCAGGTTTGCATCATATTCTGAGTTCGCATTTTTCTGTTTTTATTCATTTTGAGGAATACTGAATGTTTTCTTGCAAGTGATATGAATTAATGCATGTTCACATTTAGTCTAGAACTACAGTAACATGATGTTTACACAGTGAACACAACACCTCTGCACTCATGCCCGATTTCTCTCAACATGTGTTCAACATGTAATCAAAACTGAAAAGTTTTTCCCTTGTGTTTTAAAAAAGGTTTCACATTGTCGCGAATCCTGTCCATGGTCTTCAGTCTGCTCACCACCAGAGGTTGCCGTGCCATTCTATTGACATTCACACTACACAGACTGTTGCACTACACCCTGTACTAGATTTATTATGCTCCACTTCACTGATTACACACACAGCTGCAGCCAATCACACACAGTATAAATACGAGGCCATCATTCAGAGCCGAGTATTGTCTAGCGTTTATCGCTGTCCAAGTGATAGCCACTTTACGGAGCCAATTCCAAGTTTCCTGAGTCTAGTTAAATCTTGTTTCTAGTCTGGTTATCCGAGTCTTGATCCTAGCCTGTTATCCCGTCTTGTCTGTCTGCAGCCTGCCCTGGATTTATCGCCTGTCTTGGATTAACCCTTTGTCTTGCTGTTTCGGACGCTGTTCGCTCCTCTTTTAGACTGCTGTCTGTCAGTTTGGATTACCCAATTTTGCCTTGCCCCCTGGATTACGATTGCCACTGATTGACCCTCACCTGTCCCTGGATTTCTATCGCTTACGGAGCAACAGAAATGTAAAGCGGCCGGATCCATATGCAGGCCTTCATTAAAGAGAGACATGGTCATACAACGAAAGGGTCCCACATCAGCAAACAGGTACAGTACAGGCAAGATACAAGAGTAGTCCAGGGACAGGCGAGGGTCAATCGGCGGCGATCGTAATCCAGGGACAGGCGAGGGTCAATCAGCGGCGATCGTAATCCAGGGACAGGTGAGGGTCAGTTGGCAGCGATCGTAATCCAGGGACAGGCGAGGGTCAATCGGCGGCGATCGTAATCCAGGGGCAGGCGAGGGTCAGTTGGTAGCGATCATAATCCAGGGACAGGCGAGGGTCAATCGGCGGCGATCGTAATCCAGGGACAGGCGAGGGTCAATCGGCGGCGATCGCAATCCAGGGACAGGTGAGGGTCAGTCAGCAGCGATCGTAATCCAGGGACAGGCGAGAGTCAGTCAGCAGCGATTGTAATCCAGGGGCAGGTGAGGGTCAGTCGGCAGCGATCGTAATCCAGGGACAGGCAAGAGTCAGTCAGCAGCGATTGTAATCCAGTGGCAGGCGAGGGTCAGTCGACAGCGATCGTAATCCAGGGAGAGGTGAGGGTCAATCGGCGGCAATCGTAATCCAGGGGGTGAGGCAATCGGGTAATCCAAACTGACAGACAGTAGTCCAAACGAGGGGTGAAGAGAGTTAGAAACAGCAAGACAGAGGGTTAATCCAAAACAGGCGATAAATCCAGGGCAGGCTGCAGACAGACAAGACGAGATAACAGGCTAGGATAAGGACTCAGATAACCAGACTAGAAACAAGATTTAACTAGTCTCAGGAAACTTGGAATTGGTTACGTAAAGTGGCTATCACTTGGAGAGCGATAAATGCTAGACAATACTCGGCTCTGAATGATGGTGATGGCATCGTATTTATACTGTGTGTGATTGGCTGCAGCTGTGTGTGTAATCGGTGAAGTGGAGCATGGGAAACGTAGTCCAGGGTGTAATGCAACAGTCTGTGTAGTGTGAATGTAAATAGAACGGCACGGCGACCTCTGGTGGAGGGTAGACTGAAGACCATGGACAGGATTCGTGACACACGTATACACAACGTTTTAAAAATGATTTGTGTTTACACATAACGGTGGCGTTTTCAAAAACTTGCACTTTGAAACCCTTTTTTAAAATTATGCATTTTCAGTCTCCAAAACCCTGCTGTCATGTAAACGAACAGGCAAAACCCATAAAAAGTTTCCCGTTTTTGGCTAAAAACATTGTCGTGTAAACGGCCCCTTATTTAAAAAAGTAACAGATGTTTTCTTGTAAATTAAAAAGTAATGCATTTCTCTACTAGTTACTTGAAAAAAGTAACCTGATTACATAACTTGCATTACTTGTAATTAGTTACCCCCATCATTGGGTATACCACTGTTCTACTAACATGATAACAAAGGCATTTCAACAAAAACCTTTATTTTGTCGAAAACACAGTGATCAAAATTAGAGAACAGTAACCACTGTAGCACGAAAGAAGATTACAACTAAAATTTTGGAGGATTGCAGCTGTCAGAAATTAGTATGATGTGTAGAGACCTTGCTTTGAATGACTTCAGCACATCTGCGTTGCAGGACAACACAAGTTTCTCAGACTGCACCGGTGTGATCTTGGTCCACACTTCTTCCACTCTATTCCATAGTTTGGTAACTAGGGCCCTGTTGACACTCGGTATTAAGATGCATTTTGGTCGATCGGATCACAAGTGGACAACGCTAAATACAGGTGTAAACAGGGTGTGAAAAGTTTTGGGCTTGTGCACTTTCAGACCACTTCCAGAGGTAGTCAAAAATGCTTTTGACCGAATTTATTTTGTGGTGTAGACGCTCATGTGGTCAAATGAATTTTAGCAGCCACAAAAGACTGCCTGCTCTCCGGCTGCTGACCTAATATTGACGGTTCAAAAGTGGCCGCAATTTTTCGCAAAGAACATTAAATGTGTGCCATCGCATACGAAAATGTTTGAGCCATTGATGATTACTAAACATACCGAGCACAATGTTTTTTCACCAGTCCTGACTTCTAGTGCGAATCCAGGTCTTCGAGGCTATCATTGCTGAAACAAAAGTGGCTGCTCTCTGCATTTTTCTCTTTTGTCTAATTTTGCGAACGTGTGAATTTGTCTGAGCTTATGTCTTCCATTGCTCTGAAATAGCGGAAAAAAACCATACATATCCATGAACAAAACTTTGTGCAGCATGTTTGCTAACAACAATAGCAGCAGTAGATACAAGCAGACGTAACTGTTAATATAGGTGCGCGATAACTTTAGCCCTCCTGCTCGTGTTTTGACGGCGACAGAGGGATCCGCTCTTTCACCCTCCTCTTGACGTAATCAGCACCATGGATGTAATCTGGTCAGAAGTGGTCGAAAGTGGACGGAAGAGACATATATTTAAACGCCAAGTGTAAACTGGTATGTGTCTCCATTGTCCACTTCTGATCCAATCAACCAAAACGCCTCTTAATACCAAGTGTAAACTTTGTCCCCAAGGACTTTCCAGAGATTTTCAATCGGGTTTAGAGCAGGACTTTGGGTCAGCCATTTCATTATTTCAGTGTTTTTAACTTAAAGGAACTGCTTCACCTGTTTTACGGGGGCATGAAAACATCCCCCAAACTATGACTCTTCCTCCTCCACCTTTCACTGACTTCTTTACGCACTTGAACTACAGTTTTTCCCCAGTTTGAAGCGAACAAAATGTTTCTTATCAGACCCAAATAAATTAAACTTGCTCTCATCACTAAAGTGATCTTTGGACCAGTTCTCCTCTCTCCACACAACATGCTCCTCAGCAACAGTGAGTTTAGCCTTTTTATTCTCTCTGCTGCTGAGAGTCTTGGTCACTGCAGAGTGCACTTTCAGTCCGACTTTTCTTAAACATGCAGAGACAGAACCTTTCCAGGGTTGGCAAGTCTGCACAACAAAACCAGACTAATTGTGTTTTCGGTCAAAATCCAGTCAAGCGGGGGGGTGGGAGGTGGGGGCGGGGTCACTTCAACCTGAAATCAACATCACGAGTGTAAAAGTAGCCTGACTCTGCATGAAAACCACAGACTTGGCAACACTGATCCTTACCGTGTTAAGCACTGAACTGGCAAGCAATTCCAGCTGCAGTGTTGAACCCATTCCCCATTGAGAGTCTCTGCATTATCCTGTCTTCTCATGCATTTGTCTTACATGGATGACCAGCCTTTTTGGGGGACCTGAATTAATTATTATCATTGTAAACATGCAATATTAGAGAAATCACAGATTTGGAATGACCAGCTTCTCTTTCGATGGCTGAAAGGGTCATCCTTTTGGCCTTCATCTGGACTACCTACTGTCGCAGGGTTTCAGCCCGCATCTTGCAGAAAAAAAATTTGAGCAATGCTGTCAGTTAAATAGTATTTGTCATATAATTAAAGGGTTACTCCACCCCAAAATGAAAATTTTGTCATTAATCACTTACCCCCATGTCGTTCCAAATCCGTAAGCTTAATTCGTCTTCGGAAAACAATTTAAGATATTTTGGATGAAAACCGAGAGGCTTGTGGCTGTCCCATTGACTGCCAAGTAAATAATATTGTCAAGCCACACCACACAGATATGCTGTTTTCCAATATATATATATATATATTCTCCAAAATGGTGCTACGGTGACACAGATGAGACAAATTGTTGATTAGTCACTATTTTTATTTTCTTTGTGCACAAAAAGTGTTCTCGTCGCTTTATAAAATTCAGATTGAACCACTGATGGCAGATGGACTATTTTGACTATGCCTTTCATACTTTTCTGGGTCTTGACAGTGGTATTTACTTGGCAGTCAATGGGACATTCACAAGCCCTCCGGTGTTTATCCAAAATATCTTAAATTGTGTTCCGAAGACGAACGAAGCTTTTACGGGTTTTGAACGACTTGGGGGTATGTGATTAATGACAAGATTTTCATTTTGGGGTGGAGTAACCCTTTAAGGAAATTGGCACCAGGTGCCAAATTAACACCAATAACTTGGAGGTATCTAAGTGTTCTACAATTTTGATCAGAACTGTTTTTCAAAATATCAGTTTTTATACTGTGTTAAAAATGTTTATACTTTTGAAAATGTTTAAACTGTTAAGGACACAAATGATTCCTCAAATCATTGACTCGAGGAGAGAGTAAATGTAGCATGTTTGTATGTGATTTATTTATTTAGTAATTACTTTCTTAACTTTTGTACCGTTTGAACTTTGACAAGAATTATTACCTGATCACTGACAATTTTTCATAAGAGGTAGTCTCTCGGCAACTGTTGTTCCTATTTGTGCTGGCGACTGCAGCTCCTGGTAGGATCACACTATGCTTGAGTTACCCTGCCATATTTCCTGTCTCTGGCTCAGTCACTTTCTGCTTGAAGTGAAGCCTCATTTGCAGCAGACCTGAAATCATGTTCTTACCTCAGCCATCTTTAGGGATGGGAATGTAAAACATCTGCAATCCAATGAGGTGAAGAAATGTCCCTAAATTACGCCAGAACGCTGGCACATCTTATTTCCTACTGTTAGTAAGCCAATCCATTTGTTTATGTTGGGGGTCAGCGTTCCTGATTAACCCCTAAAATTAGTTTTGGATTAAATTACTTACAGCACTCGAACAATTCAGCTGTTATGACTAAAATTCTGTTTTTACTTGAATTATTGTCCTTGTCAGGCTGTGAAAAGGAGTTGTTCGAAAGACACAATGGTTCACCGCATTGTTTAGCATCATGGTCAACCAAAAAAGGGAAAACATTTACAGTCAGGATGGCATAAAATCAGAAAACACAAACTGAAGGAAAACTGGGGATGTAATTCAAACTAGTTTCTTAGTTTCATGAGAAACCCAATAGGAACATTAAAGGGGGATTCGGATGCAAAATTCACTTTTTCATGGTGTTCGCATATTAATGTGTCTTAGCAGTGTGTGGACACAGCCACTCTACACTGATAGAAATCCATTCACTCCTTTTTTTTTAATCCCCAAAAACCTAAACAGTCTCAATTATCAAGCCATCAGCGGTCATGGGTGTGGCCTGAGCTGTATGACATCATAAGGCTCAGGCCCCGCCCATGACCACTGACAGACTGTCCCGTATTAACATATTTCCGCTCTTCAGCCAGTTGTACGCTGTCCATTTTCTCTGCACTGTAGCAACATCAACAGATGCATTTCCAAATTGCACAAAATGAAATTGCGAATTTAAAACCCGCCTAATGGAAATACATCAATTTCACAAAAACTTCCATATATCGCATAAAAGTTTTTACGCTCGAATGACGTGGTTTCTCAGGCAAATCGAAAAAGGAATATTTTGCAAAACTGCAATGGAAACGGCTTTTTCGCATTTTCAGGTCACCTTGCGTACATAAAAGTCACATGATCATTCTTTAATGTACTATAACCTCAAAAAACACCTCATATATAGCCGCTCATACAAGCATTGACTACACAATGCTTTAATAAGGTGCTTTCCTTGCCATTAAAGGTTGGATAACCGCCTATTTACACTGCACAAGTCTGCGGAGCTGATCGCAGCCACTCTAATCAGTGCTTGTGTTTATGCCAGCAGTTTCAGAAGCGTCCAAGAAGCGGCTCTCCTTCTGTAAAGATAGATCCTTACGTCTCCTACAATTAAAACTAATGGCTAGTGCAGTGGCGTCGACATACGTAAACCTACCAGCATCCATCGCCATAACTTATTGCGAGAGGAAAAAATGACTTTTTAGTCGCATAACATTGGTTAATGGAAACGCCTTTATTTTGCAACAGTTTTTTGTTGTGACGTTTATAAAACATCACAAGAGTTCTGCGCAAATCTGTAATGGAAACGCACCTAACGTCTCGTAAGCAATGTAGGTGTTCTGTAGTTGGATGTAAAAGTGAACTTAAAGGAGAAGTCCACTTCCAAAACAAATATTCACATAAAATGTACTCACCCCCTTGTCATCCAAGATGTTCATGTCTTTCTTTCTTCAGTCGTAAAGAAATTATGTTTTTTGAGGAAAACATTTCAGCATTTTTCTCCATATAATGGACTGCTATGGTGCCCCGATTTTGAACTTCCAGTTTAAATGCAGTTTAAATGCGGCTTCAAACGATCCCAAATGCGGTTGTAAACGATCCCAGCTGAGTTATCTAGCGTAACGATCGGTTATTTTCATTAAAATAATACAATTTATATGCTTTTTAATGCCAAATGCTCATCTTGTCTTGCTCTGCCTGGACTGTTTTTGTTGCGGTTCATGACAGTTAGGGTATGAACTCCCATCCCATGTTCTCCCTCAACTTTGAAATCGTCCTATATCACTGTTTTACCTTTTTTGTTAAGGGTGTTTGATCTTCTTTGCATGTTCACTTTGCAAAGACTGGGTCGGAACTTCTGCAGCGATGTAGGATGATTTTGAAATCATTTTTGAAGTTGAGGGAGAAAATACGATTGGAGTTTTTCAACATACCCTAACTGTCTTGAGTCAGAATACACAGAGTTCAGGGAGAGAAAGGCAAGATGAGCGTTTGAGATTAAAAAGTATTTAAACTGTATGTTTTTAATGAAAATAACCGATCGTTACGCTAGATAACGCTAGACCCTTCTTCCTCGGCTGGGATCGTTTACAACTGCATTTGGGATTGTTTGAAACCGCATTTAAACTGCCTTTTGGAAGTTTTAAAATCAGGGCATCATAGCAGTCCATTACATGGAAAAAAAATGCAGAAATGTTTTCCTCAAAAAACATAATTTCATTAAGACTCAAGAAAGAAAGACATGAACATCTTGGATGACAAGGGGTGAGTACATTGTATGTGAATTTTTGTTTTGAAAGTGGACTTCTCCTTTAAGAGTGAGCAGTAGCTCATTATCATTTAAAGAGACATGCACTGAAATGGGTTGCTGTGAACAGAGCTGTTTCTGACAAGGTAAAAAGGTGTTGTTTTACACAACCATTGAAGTATTTTAGTCAAAGTATGTTGAAGACATTTCATAAAGACCCTACAGAATCATACCAACTTGTGGAAAATGGCCATTCGAAGTCCCCTCTAAGATTTCAGGGTAAGCCTTGCTTTCCCACAATCCCTTTGGTCCTTGACGTTTTGATTAATGAAGCCCTTACACTGTACTCCTTTAAATAGTTTTCCTAAGACAGTTATTTTTGTGTTATTGTTTTCAACCCTTTGAATTATGGCCAGTCTGGCATATTGATTCATGGGAAGAGGACTTGACATGGTAGGCGACATGCGGCATAACTCATGTGACGTCAGGCACTTCAAAATTGTTTTTAAAGCTGTGTCGCAATGTTGTCATTTCAGAAAATTATGTTCTCACCAATGACCCTTTTTCAACAAGTGTCTGACCTCCATTTATAATGACGCCTTTTAAGATATCAGATCTGTTGTTTTAAAGAGGCTCTTTAACACAGTATATGTCAGTATGTTATATAGTGCCTATTGCTATTGCATGCCAATTTTACATTTCGCTTTTGTTTGACTTACAGTTTGGCCAGTTCTGTGTTCTACTCCTTTATACACGCATTGCTGTGAAGTCAAAAATGGAACAGACTTTACCTCATAAAAATCACAGTGTGTGTGTTTACCTAGTCTAAATCAATCAAACGATGTCCAGTTGAGTTCTCACACTATTCCTGTCACTAGGTTAAATACTGGACAGTATACTGTTAGTTTGCTCTGGTGTTATTGTTGCCGTAATTAATAGCAAAATGATCACATCACTGGGAATCAGACTGCGAAGAATTCCCAGCAGTCTCCCTGTAGAGCATACAAACATGAAGTATTAATTTTGTGACTTCATCTTGTGATATTTACGCTGATGATCCCATCTTTTAAACAGATAGTTCACCTAAAAATGAATTTCATTACCTAAAATTTCCAACATTAATTACCCACCCTCGTGTCGTTCCAAACTCTTATGACCTTTGTTCATCTTCCGAACACAAATTAAGATATTTTGGATGAAATCTGAGCGCTTTCTGACCTTGCATAGACAAATAACTACCATGTTCAAGGCCCAGAAATCTAGTAAGGACATCGTTAAAATAGTCCATGAGACAGCAGTGGTTCAACTGTAATTTTATGGCGCTACGAAAATACTTTTTGTGTGCAAAGAAATCAAAAATAACTTTATTCAACAATTTCTTCTCTTCTGTGTCAATGGAATGAAGTGAGGGTGAGTAATTAATAACAGAATTTTCATTTTTATGTAAACAATCCCTTTAAGGTAATATTAATTAATGTAATACAGCATAATTAATTAATAAAATATACACCACTACATTTTTGTTGAGGACGTTTTGAAGTTAGTTAATCAAAATCAGAGAGGGACAAAATCGGGACAAAAGGGACTGAAAATCTGAATTTAAATCTAATTAAAAATGGTAAAATTCATTAAAAAAAAAAGCAAAACAAATAATGTGACATTTGTTTAAAACATAAAAAAAAAAAAAAAAAAAAAATCAAAATATTGAGAAAATCACCTTCGAAGTTGTCCAAATGAAGTTCATAGCAATGCATACAACTAATCAAAAATTAAGTTTTGGTATATTAACGGTGGGAAATTTACAAAATACCTTCATGGAACACGATCTTTCTTTAATATCTTAATGATTTTTGGCATAAAAGAAAAATCAATAAATTTGACCCATACAATGTATTTTTGGGTATTGCTGCAAATACACCCATGCAACATAAGACTGGTTTTGTGGTCCAGGGTCACATATTTAAAACAATCTTAAATTTATTAGTGGTGTCAAAATTAGCGCATTAACGCAGGTAATGTGCCAGCGCACACAGTATTAGGCTATATTAAAGTGCTGTATCATAAACCCAAATGAAACTATGCAACGTCATAGTTATGTTGTCAGTTAAGTCAAGACGTTACAAAAAAGCCGATTAAAGCTGCCTTAAAACTGTGCATGTAAGTATTTATTATTTATGAGTCACGTTTAAAGCAGTGTCAGATCCGCGTCAAGTTCATCAGCGGCAGCTTTTAAAGTAACAGCAGCCAAAATATCCTAATAACCAGCTGCTGTGATGTTTAATCAAAGAACAAAATTAAAAAGAGGAAATCAATAAATTCTGTAATTTTAAGCTTTATCTTTATGTAATTTAGAATTTTGTGTTTGATAACTTTATCAATTTAGGCTAAATTTTCTTGCTGAAAGGCACAGGTAGCTAGACCTATATGACATTTATTATAATGGGTTTATGTGAAGATTGTTTTAAGTTCACTTAAATTAGAAGTTATTTTTAAAGTCTAATAAATGTTAAAAGTGACAGCTCTCAATTACACTGTAATGGTAAATGGCTGTAGTCAATGGTTAAATCATAGTGACATCAGTTGGTATCAGTGATACTTGCCTTCGGTCATAAAAAATATGGCATTATTTATGTTGTTTCTACATTAATTTGAAGATTAAATGTGAAATTATTGAAATATAAAAGTATAATTAAAAACTTTAAAGTCAGATAAAAATGAATTGTGATTAATTTCAGAAAAAATGTGCGATCATTTTTTTTTTTTTAAATCGATTGACACTAAAATTTATATTAATTTTTCAATTCAACTTTTGACTCAAATTATTTATAAAAAATTAAAAATAGAAGCATTTTACTAGTGGTCTCAGACTTTTTAACTTGGTGTTAACCAAGTTGTAACATGCAAATCATATTAAATAATGTGCAAAAACCTTCTTTAGCTTAGGTTTTTTAATCTTTATAAACACAGAAAACAATGCAAGGCATTGGCATATCTTGTATTATATGCATTCATGACAATAAATGTAAAAAAGCACAATTCTCCTATTCTTTCTATTATGCACCTGCTTAAACCCTCTTTTGTTTAAATGTTCAGGCCCACCACATCTTTTGTATAGCCCAGACTGCAATAAAACAAGAGAAATGAGCTGAGAAATCTCAGCAGCAGTGCCAGCTTATCTGAAGGACCCTTGGAACTTTGTTCTGATACCCCTCCTTGCTTCGAAAGCTAAGGCAGTTTCCCTCAGCCTGCCACAGTGTGTCGGCCCTTATATAGACAGCAGACATTAGGTAAACGCAAGGTAGACGTTAGGTAAACTGAAAACAGGCACTTTTCAGTCAACAGCTGTATTCATAACAGCGATATGCCTCTCTGCACTGGCACTGGGAACACCGCTGCAGGACTGTGTGCATAACTGTTTTATGCAGACAAGAGGGTGGTAGAATTTACAATGCATAAGCAGCTGTTAGAACACAAAGAAACTGCGGGTGGTGTGCTGTTGGAGATATTTGTATTGCTTGATAGAGTTTTCAGGTCAGAGATCCTTTACAAAACAAATCACATGCCAAGTCTGCATGTGTTCTTATTAGATCAAGCCTTATCAATGGACACCGTGTTCTCATGATTTTCTTCAAATTGCTTTATCAGCTTAGGAAAGACATACATCTTATTTGTTTCTCTAGTTCTTTTTATTCCCCTCATGTTTCACCACATAACTATGTTACTCCATCAAAGTATCCATGTAAAACCATTTTAACCATGTTTTGTGCAAAGCAGTAAAACACTTTCTGTCCAATTACGGACAGAGAAAACACCCTATATATCCACTGCCTCTCTCACTCTCTCTCTCTCTCTAAAAAAAACACTTTCGACATTTGGCTGAATCAGCTGTCAACCCCTGAATCAGGGTGTAACTGGGTCAGCAGATAGCAGGCTTATCGCTTTCACCTATGCCAAACATAACAATCAGCTTGTTTTAAATCTGTCTGCATATTGGATATTGTGTTCACATTGTGTTAATATGGGAAACCTTTCATAGAAGACTGAGGGAATTGCCTCTCATCTTAGAATACAGGAGCATCCTATTTAGTACAGCTTACTACATGCAAGAATCAACCACTATTTTTATATTTAAACAAATTCAATACTCTAATTAAACTAAACTATTTGTACTATGGAAATTAGTAATAATTTAAACTTGTGCAGCTTTTTGATGAAAGGTGTGCTGTTACTTTTTAAGCAATCAGACTTACAATAATTTGTTCCAGGTGGACCATAAAACAAGCACAGAAAAAAAATGACCTACATTAGGGTAGAGAATGGGGGATCACAATATCATAAACTATATTTCCATCGCCCTGTTTTTATGCACATTTTGAAGTTTCGCATCAGAAACCAGTGATGGAAACGGCAAATTTTGAAAACAACAACAGAAAAAAAATTTAATTCGGAAAAAAGTTTATACGCTTGCTTGAGGTGGTTTTTGACTTGTGTGAAAAAGAGTTAATGAGAATAATAGGAGATGGAAACACAGAATAAATTCCTCCATATGCATGCGCTCTTAAAAATAAAGGTGCTTCACGATGCCATGGAAGAACCTTTTTTGTCTATATGGTTCCATGAAGAACCGTTAACATCTGAAGAACCTTTCTGTTTCACAAAAGGTTCTTTGTGGCAAAAAAAGTTCTTCAGATTGCAAAAAGGTAAGAAAGAGATGACTGACTGAATGTTCCTTTGTGGAACCAAAAATCGTTCTTCTATGGCATCTCTGTGAATAACCTTTATTATTAAGAGTGTAGAAAAAGTTGTGACTTTGCTTGATGGCATAATTTGACTAACCAGCAGACACAGCATCTGAAATGTTGTTATGGTCATTCTGAAATGCCTGAGCAAAGTCCGTCAAAGTAATTATATATAATTGCCTCTCAGAACTCTTACACGTTCCCAAACATCAAGCATCCACCTCTAAAAGCAATGAGTGCATTTATTGTGTTTTGTGTGCTTGCTCTGAATTTATTTATATGGGCCATTCTACAGAATTGGTCCAAAGTCAGAGTTGGAAACATCTTTTTCCAAAAAATTTGTATGTATGCAAACTGTATAAGTATCTATGGTAAACTGTATCTATGGTACACATTTCTAGTAATTGTGCAGTTAATTCACATATTGTATTTTCAGAACGTTTTGGAATATTTGTCCTCTCCCCAAATTTGTCACTACCAAAACACAGTAATATATAATTTAATTAGAAGGGTTATATTGATGTATTACGATTTTGCTTACATCTAGATTGTAAATATCTATATATATATATATATTTGCTATTTTATTACAATTGTTTCAGAGGTAAATCCATAACAATTAAATTTTAAACAATATTTCAAATATAATTTATGAGATTTGTTGTATTTTGAATCCTATTTTCTTTCTAAAAGGCAAAAAGCTGATCATACTGATTTCTGATTTGAAGTTAAGGATTCATAGTTTGAATATGCATTGAAACAAACACTATCATAACATCTTAGTTGATAATCATCCTATCCTATGTTTCGGTATAACAGCACATTTTTGGCAGTGACAGTAATGTTTTGGTAGTGACCACATCACATTACAGAATTTTAACTAAAATACAAAAAACTGTACTAAAATTTTGTTTTGGTAGATTTCGGTAGTGACAGTTCTATGGGATAACAAAGATGTCACCACCAAAACTCCGCCAAATGTTTCGGTAGTGAAAATTTTAGATACTTCTGAACCTAGCTCAAAGATGCTAATCAGCACATGGTTAGCTAGCACAGTTCTGAACAGTGGTATACATAATTAAACTAAATGTTATGGAATAACTCCCAAAAAAGTGTGAGAGAGAATATTTACAAATCATAAATTTATGGGTTTAGTTCAAATCAGTCTCAATGGAGTTAAACATACACTGTTTCGGTAGTGACATGAAAAATGCAGGACACATTTTTTAACATAAAGTTTCAGAATTTTCAAAGAAAATATGAAATAAATATTTTTTTGAACTTCACTTTTTTAGAAGAATCAAAAAGATACTTTTAAAAACAACAATGGAAAAAAATAAAAATTCAGTTCAATACTATTTTTATAAGTTTATATTTAGGAGTTAGGGTTCGGGACAACCACCTCCCAGTTGAAAGTACCAAATAAATGATGATTTTATATATATTAAGCTTACTAATATTTTAAATATTATTGCAGGTTTCAATAGATAATAGAATGATCTTAGTAAACATCTAAGATTTGAATACTTAAATACTTTTAAAATGTGTTTTTTGGCTGTGGGACAGCAGCTTGCACCCATTCTGTAGAATGGCCCATATATGAAAGTTATTATATTCACTGGCTTCGCCTACCTTTCTTACTGATATTTAGTGCAAGATCATCAGGAAGTGACGATTTTGTTGTCTTTGACTCATTAGTTGGGAATGGTGTTTTTTTCGCAAATGTTAAATTTGCAACTTAGCTAATAAAACTTAAATTCAAGATGATGCACTTTTTAACAAAAAAAAAAAAAAAAAAGAATTAAGGAAAACAGTGGCAGCTTTCTTTTCATAGCATTCATATTGATGATGCTGGATGACAAAATAAGTTTGTAAATTTATACACTAAACGTTGTGCATAGTACAAGTGCATAGTGTGTCATTATCTGGGATTCAGCTTAATGTTTTTTTAATTTAATTTTGACCAGTAAACAGCACTGTATCAACTACCTAGCAGCGACCTAACAACCACCCAAGAACATTCTAGAAGTGCCTTGCAACATCCTAGTAACCAACCAGAGCTACCAAAAGCTCACAGAACAGCCTAGCAACTCATCACCCTAGGAACCAACTAGCAACATTTCAAAATTGCCTAAACACTGCATAGTAGCACCCTAACAACAACCCAGAACACTCTAGTACCTACACAGTATCACCCACCTGAATGCCCTAAAAACTGAGTGGCAACACACAAGCAAGCACCTTGAACACCCTAGCAAGCACCTGGCAATGCCTAAGGCTGGCCACACACTTAAAGACTTTAAGGATGATTTTATAGCTGATTTGAACCACCGAGCAATCAGGGGGCGTGGTCCGATTTGAGTCTTGTTGCAAACGTTTTTTTGTCCAAAAAATCTTCTATGGTGTCATTATGATTATTTCAACCTGATCTCATAACGAAAATGTACCTGGGCGAACTTTTTCACAAGAAGCGAAATACGTACCGGAATGTACGTTTCGTGACATATTCTATGTGAAATGTCCACTGGCGCTAAAAATGTGTTTGTTTTTTTCCTCCAGAACAGATGAACGTACATTTGATATGTTTCATGTGACGCTGGTTTTGTATGTCACTGCAGTTCTGACTTGAAATGTCCGTACAGTGATGCTATAACTCTAATGCTCTGTGACGTACCATCTGCACTACACCTAAACCTACCCGATAGCATGAACAAAATGCAAACACAAGCATGTCATGTTTTTCGATCATCTTTCAGCTCTTTCATCGTGAGTCATGTTTTTCACAGGATTTCGCTTCTCGCGAAAAAGTTCCCATAGGTACGTTTTTGTCATGAGATCAGGTAGGATTATTTAACTGCTACCGATCGAGACGGAGTGTCCCCGAACTCAAATCTCAATTGTCCTCCATGTGTTTTTCTTCTCTAGTCACGTTTGATCTTGTGAATCTCCATCCCATAAGATCTTGTGTCACTGTGAAATCGTTCCTACAATCAACAAGTGTGTGGTCCCGCGGTCTGGTCGAATCACCTAATGTGCACATTCAGAGGGCTATAAGGCTAAAAGTTGGTTGAAACCAGATAAGATTTGAAAATCGGCTTAAGCTAGCTCTCAGAACAGCCTAGCAAATTAACTGCAATACCCTAGCAACCACATGACAATGAGCTAAAGCCACTCAGGATGCTCAAATCACAGCAACATTCTAGTAAAGCTTTGCCCAGACAAACCCCACCTTTTTAGAAAGAGTAAAAATCTGGTTCTAAAAGCAATGATGCACATTTACATACTTATTATTATATCTTTTTACTACTAGCAGGTACCTTTAAAGTCCATGTGAACCGGAAGTTGCGGCCAACTTTACTTTACCAAAAATTAAAATTGTCATTAATTACTCACCCTCATGTCGTTCCAAACCCATAAGACTTTCATCTTCAGAGCACAAATTAAGATATTTCTGATGAAACCTGAGAGCTCTTTGATCCTCCACAGACAGCAAGGGTCCTACCACATTCAAGGTCCAGAAAGGTACCAAGAACATCAGAAAAATAGTCCACATGACATCAGTGGTCCAACGTAATTTTATGAAGCTACGAGAATACTTTCTGTTGCACAAAAAACTAAAATAACTTTATTCAACAATTGAGCACCATGCGCATGTTTGTTTACATGCAGATCAAAGCACATGCATATGTCGTGGTACTCTTCAAAATGGCGCTAGTCTGGAGAAAAAGAATAATAAAGTTATTTTAGTTTTTTGCGCACAAAAAGTATTCTCATAGCATCAGAAAATTACAGTTGAACCAGTGATGTCACATGGACTTTTTTGTCAATGTTCTTGGTACCTTTCTAGATCTTGAACATGGTAGGACCTTTGCTGTCTATGGAGGGTCAGAGAATATCAAAAATATATAAAACTGTGTTCTGAAGACGAACGAAGGTCTTACGAGTTTGGGACGACATGAGGGTGAGTAATTAATGACAGAATTTTCATTTTTTGGTAAACTATCCCTTTAAGTATTGTGACGTATTTCCAGCTGAAACGGAATACTGAATAAAGGGCAAGGTTTTATTTTAGCGCTCCTCCTCTCCTTCTCTGCCTCATAGCAAACAAACAGTTGGAGGGGCGTGGTTAAGAATACTCCGCCCAAGCCATCAAACTGACATCAGAGAAAGAATGCTGTTCTAGAGTGGAAGCATATGTTCAGATTTTGATTAAAGATTACCAAGACAAACTATTTTTTTCAGTGGATTAACTTGCACAGATTAAATGACCCTTCACGAAGACCCGCCCCTTCATTACTGTTGCTATGTCTGACAAGCCATGGTGCTCTCACTCCAAACATCACACAGTGAATATACATCGTGGAGCAAAGAGAAAGCTGATAACGCACCAACAGACAAGACAGAGCAGTCTTAGCTTTCAAATATTGTAATTTTTTAAGAAAGTCAAACAATAAATACTAACCCAGGCTCATTGGAAATACGCGTCTCTATATACATTTCTGAAACACCGTAATTACGTACCTTACTGAACGTTTCGCGGCAGTTTCAAAGTGAAATATCCAGAGAGTGGCGCTAAAACACACGTTCAATACGTGACAGTGGCATGTTTTTATTATGTTGCTTGAGGTATGCGTCGGGGCTATTCAGAACATAGATATGTATAGATGCCCCATTTGACTGCTCCAAGCATGTAGATGCGTCTGCCATCTTAGAACGGTCAACTTGACGTCATTCACCATACTACAGGTTCGCAGACCAACGGCTGTGCAGGATTGTGGCATCTTCAAATATTCTGTGATTACTATAGTGTATGACGTCAAGTTGACCATTACGTATAGTGCCCCATAGAAACAGTCGCTAATGAGGCATCTACATGTATAGATCTATAGTTCAGAATTCAAATATCCGGGTAGTGTTGCTAAGGGTTAATGCTCTTTTGTGTTGGAAATATCCCCTACACCCAACCCAACCCTAATCCTAACTGATAGTGTTAACTAGGGCTGCCCTCTGGTCGACTAGTAGTCATTCATTTCAAGCATTAAAGTTTATTAATAAGCCATTTAAATCATAATAATGAGCCTTTAATTAGCTATATAGCCTAATAAGTGCTCGAGCATTTGCATAAAGCTTGCCACAGCACACCAGCAGATAAAATGATTATGTGACAGGGAAAAACAGTAAGGAGGCTCCATTAACTTAATAATTTATTGATAAAATAGTGATTTTTGTTTTCAGCTCATCTCCGCAGTAGTGGATGCGCCTGTATCCATGTTTCATATGGATTACACAGTCTGAATATTTGCTTCCCATTTGAAAGTAGACGTTTTACACAAGTATACACAGAGTTTAGGTTATTTTTTGGCTTTGAGATGCTCAGGTTCAGAAACCGAGACGACGGAAAGCATATCCTGTTTGTTTTCATTATTTTACAAAATAATGTTTTGTTGTTATTGTGAGTGCACATAAATAAATGCACAGTCTTTACAGATTCTAAAGATGTATTAGTCTTATCTGTATCACCAAAAATGCCGTATTTCAACATCAAGTGGCCGCACCGGCGCCTCCATCTGTCATGCAGTAAGCGTGCTACTGTTCAGCTTCCACACTCCGCACAGACACTTCAATAGCACACATTTTTCTAGATTATCATTAGATTGATCTTATGTATTTTACATGACAAGCCATTTTTAAAGTCGATGATTGATAGGTGAGCATTTGCACGTCCTGCCCGATGTACTGCATAGACCAGCCATTAATGATCTATCCGCCACAGACTGCTTGACTTCGCCACTTCCTGTGGAATTTTTTTTCCAGCGCTAATAAAATTTGGGTCGACCAAGCCTCTCCTCGTGGACTAATGGTCAGTCCACTATTACGCCCCATTCACATTTACTCATTTACTTTGAATGGAGTGACGTCAAGCATTGCAGAACTAAATTTTGGGTCTGTTGCGTCGCGTCACTGGTGTTGCTCGCAACAGAAGTTAAAAAATGTTCAACTTTTCAAGTGCCGACGCAGGAGTCAGCCAATCAGATCGCCTTATGCAAATATACTAGTGCAGACGCTAGCCAATCCCGTTTGGTGCAGATGCTGGCCAATCAGCGTGAAGCTTCAGACACGCCCTCCGTGAAGTGTTAGCACTGACGCCCAGTGTGAATGGGCCGTTAGGGGGCAGTCCTAGTGTTAACAAATGCAAAACTTATGCATTTGTTAAGGCAGCCATACTATTTTAACTTCCTTATGCGGATTTGAGCTGTTTGGTCAAACCGTAGTTTCACAGGGTTCGTACCGGAGCTCTTCATCATTTAAGCGCAACACTGTATCGCGTGAGCTGCCGAACAAACCTACTGAATTAGAAAACTCATACGCATGAAGCTGTATATGTGATGACAATATTCAGAAGTATCAGTTTTCAAATTGCGCAGGATTGTTTTAAAGCCGTAATATAATATTCTGCAAGTAACTGTGTGAAAATTAGGCTTTATTAATCAGAACACTATGTGTAAATCATTGTTTGATTAAAGGAATAAAAGTTGTCAGAGTTTTACAGCCTCTAGTGTTCATTTCAACTGGAAACTGCAGTGATTCGTACATATAGATTTTTTTCAGTTTTGCAGAAATGTATATAGAGGCACGTATATCCAGTGAGCCTATGTTGCAAAACATTTTGCAACATAGCCACATTTTGTGGCTCTTTAATATGCCGTGATGGATCGCTGTAGTGCCTCAGTTCAAGCTGCACATGAACCGATCAGCTCTTCCTATTTACTAGTTATAGCTTGAAATAAACATGAATGAACACAAGAAGTTATCTTGTTTCAACCACGGAAAGACATCAATATACACCAGTTTTCAAGTTTAAGTCCGCCAACATGAATCTACCTTCCTGTCTGGTTTGTTTGTCGGACAAAAAATGGCAGATTCGGCATTATGATTGGTCAGATCGCCTGTCAATCAAACTCCCTGCGAAGGGTCAAATGTTTACCTCAAGACTAGCAATGCGCTCTAACAATGTAAATAGTGTTAATTTTGATTTCACGAGAACTTTAAATGTTTAGTTGTCGATGCTTTCTCCTCAGAATCATTGCACCGTAATGGATGTGAATGTTGTTTACTTCTGTGGCTTGGGATGTAGACACAATCTAATTGTTCTTTATTCTTAATTACTGAGATATGCTTCGTGACAACACTTCCCCTCCGAACCTCCACACACACAAAGGTATACACATGTACATGATTTTACACTGAATACAAAAAAAGCATCTATCAGTAGAGGAATGACCTAATCTTATTCCTTGCCAATAGCCTGAAACACAACTAGTGCTTGAACGCAGACTTTTTGGCAAAACTCCTCCAGACCAAACAAGGAGTGCTAGACAATCTGGGTTTAAAACTCAGCAAGGGGTGGGGAGGGGGATATGGTACCTTTCCAGAAAACCCCCTTGGTTTCTTTACAAAATTTTGACACAAACTGCCAGAATGTATGTATATGCAAGGATCTAAAAATCTAACAGGCACATGCCTACAGGCAGTATTACAACAACCCATATGGAGTGATACCCTTGGAGAAGAAACAATATCATAAAACATGGGGGAAAAAAATGATATCAGTTATAACAAATGACTGTCAAGATAGAGGAACATTTTAAGCTAGTGAATGACGTTTACAGCAGCTTCAGCGTAATGTGTGACTCATACTCAAATTGTCAGATCTTCTGGACGTCATTCAGCCTAAAAGACTGTTTGAAGTTTGAAGTACATTGCAATTTATTGCCTATTAAGGAGAGAAACAACTTAATTATGAAAAGGTCATTTATGTATAGGTCCCATTTGTAAGCCTCCATTCTCAGGGGTCACATTGAACCGTTAAGGATGCACCATTATTTCAAAAGTCTTCATGATTTAGCCGTCAACATCCCAGTTGGATCTAACGGCTTTGGGGCTACAGAGGTTATTAAAATCTGTGTTGTCAACCTTCAATAATGTATTCCAACACACACCCATTCAGTGTTTTTCCATCACATACATGATTTCATGTGTTCCTCTGGGACTCATACGTTAATAACAATAGAGTGATCCCTGGAGCCTGGCCAAATGACTTTAAACCTCAGAGGTAAGCGCTCTTCCTTCTTGAATGATTGAATGATGGGTCCTTAAATGTTACTTACTCCCCCGTGGCTGGAAACAATATATCATGTAATAACCTTATCTGGAGTGATTTCTTACTGCTTTTGATTGGATAAAAAAAGAAATACTCTCCATGAGAATATCTGGCAGACATTTCTCCTGGTGAGGTAGATGTTAAGAGAGAGAGAGAGATTTTCTCTCTCCCCCTATGCTCAAATATCTGTCTTTATTTTTTGGCCAACGCTTTGACTCATGTTGGCAGAGGTGACCCAAATAAATGCACTAGCACCAGTCATTTAGGGGGGCTAGGGGTGGGGTTAGAAAAAACAGAAAAAAAACATAATGTACAAGACCCAAGTGTGCTAGTTTCCCTAATTACGTAGTGTTCCTCCATCCTTACTTTCTTTTTTTCTCTCTCTTTCATACTGACCCCCCACCCCTTATCCTTCTTGTTCAAGACATGGGTGTGCAATGATTTGCTTTTGGGGGATAAAACCCACAGTTTGGGAGTGGAGAGGGATATTACAGAGCAGGATGGCCTGGAGTAAGGTACCTCTGCTCTTGCATGGATTTCTCCTGCTGGGTTTGTGTAAACCCTCCCTTCAAGGAGGTAAGGTCTTTCCAAACTCATTTGGCTTTTTCTATCTTTTTGCATTACAGGTGTACTGCAGTTTTGGCAATAGCATTACATTCTCTTAAAATTAGTAGCATGCTGTGACAGTGGATGCACTTAGGTTGTACTTTCTTTGTTTATATTCTGAATGTTCTAGGTGCAGGTAAAGGATGGATGAATAAAAAGTAAGCAAGTTGAAATAAAAGTGCTGTACTGAGAAAATGCTGTGGTGTATTGTTGCAGGATGATTTATTTTGTCAGTGAAATTTGACTCAGGTCTTGTTCCTGCATGATCTTTAAATCTTAATACTTGAAACTTTATTCTTTTATAAAAGAAACTTTATTCTTGGATAAAACTAAATATCAGTATGTAACGTGTCTGTGAAACATGATGCATTTGGTTAAAGTTTTTAATGTAATTCTAAGTTTAATTTGATATAATCACAAATAGTGCTCCATCAAACCAGATGGATTTTGATTAAAATAAATTACATTAATCTGAAGTGAGTGTTTATGTTTATGGATATGGTTTCCAATTGCCATCTTTTATTCATGCAGAAGGAAAGATCTGATGAAATTCTGATCCAGATCATTACATCATATACTAACAACTTTCAAGCTTTTCCCAGTGGGTTTGTAGAACAGAGGACTTCACCTTTTTAGTTCTAAGCTCTTGGAAGAGATCACACATAGGATGTTGTTCTTCATATGAATCACATCCATTCTCTGTTCCTCTGTGCCTCCAAGCCATAAACAGCAAGGCAGGAGAACACAGAGACTGGTAATGCATTCTGTGCTGTTGGAGGCTTCACATGAAAGACTAGATGCAAGATTTGTTAGAACCCTCTGGGTATGTGGCATCATCAATGAGTAAAGGACAAGAATGGTTCTCATAAACTGATAATGTGTTGCAGGAGTTAGATCCTAATATCTATCGTCTGACATAACAAATAAAAAAGAATGGGTTTGAAGTGCAAACAGTAATGTTCACAGCTTTTCAGGAGATTTGGTAGACTTATCAATTTCAGATTTCTCAAATACATACAAAAACACAACTAAATGCTTCCTTATTTTCTTATCTGGCATGCTATCCTGCACAGGACATATTAATAAAGGAATTTATTATGTTCACTTTGTCTCGCAGGAATTTACATACCACCTGGTGCAGGGGGAGGAACTGGAGCTGGATTAGGAGGTGGTCTTGGAACTGGAGCTGGACTTGGTGCTGGAATAGGTCCAGGAGGTGGATTTGGTACTGGAATCGGAAGTGTCGGGCCAGGAGTTGGTCCTGGAGGAGTTGGAACAGGATTAGGTCCAGGTGCTGGTCCTGGTGGTCTTGGAATAGGGCCAGGAACTGGCATCAGACCTGGAACTGGTAAGCATTTACATTTATTCTTAAATATTTCATCTGCAATTAGTGTCCATAACTTCCATATCAGTGCTATAACCAGGGCCGCATTAAGACCTCACTGGGCCCCGGGGCTATGATTATCTATATATATATATATATATTTAGCCTATTGATTTTTTTTTGCAATTAAAATTTCATAATTCAAAAAAAAAAAAAAAAAAAAAAAAACTAGCCTAATAAAAATAAGCTTACTGAAGACAAGTAAACAGTCACGACTATTTTTTTTTCAACAGAACGAAAAAAATTAATTCTGTGATTTAGTCAAGGACAGTGAGTGATTTCTTTCTAATATTTGACACAAATAGTAACAGCATCTAGGCTGCTTTAGAGGAATAGTTCACACAAATTCTGCTGTTGTTCTAAACACGTATGAGTTTACTTCTGCTGTTGAACGCAAACAAATATAGCTGAAACAATACTGGTAAACAAACAGTTGCTGGACTCCCCTTCATAGTATGAAAAAAAAAACACTATTGGATTCAGTGGGGACCAGAAATGTTGAGGAGAACCAAGAAATTCATACAGGTTTTGAGCAACTTGAGGGTGAGTACATGATGACAGTATTTTTATTTTTGGGTGAACTATCCCTTTAAAATCTCATCATATAATGACAAGATCTCATAGAGCCTACTACGACATATGCTTTACCTTACACTACGTTCATTTTTAAGACACAAATGACTGCGTTGATGAGGAGACAGGCATTTTGGCACGTAACTATGTGTATTTAAACGTTTCAGTGCAAGGGACGAAAAAAGAACTCAAGTTTAGTCAGGCGCTGTACAAGCAGGTGCGCACTGCGCGTATCAGGCTGAAATCATATTAACGCGCGCATTTGTCAAAATTAATTATCCCTTGCCGCTTAATGTCCTTGAACAGTTAAATTTGTTTTAAACCACAACGCTTAATATGCATTTAAATAAAAATGATTAGCCTACATCATGACGCGCAAAACGATTTACATATTTCAACCAGGTTATCTCTCAACCCATACGCGAATATACGTTGTTCAAACACAGAAAGCAATAGGTTATACATCCAGCAAGTTTATAATCAAACTAAACTTAAATCTGTGGGAACGATGACGCTGTGTTTTCATCTGCTCCGTGTGCCCGGTCCACTTGGTATTCCACAACTTTCACACCATCATCAGCTTAAGTAAAATAACCTAGATGGGGATTTGACTAACTCATGTTTTCCCCTCTCCTCATTTTTTCAGATAGCCCCCTTTTGTTTTTAGAAAAGCTGACATTTTTACTTATCGAAGATAAATTCTATTGCGTAACATTTTCAGATTATGCCACATGAGAGGTGAATGCGGACATTAGGCGCAGTGATCACCTGAGATACAGGCACAGGTTCAAAAGTAAAACATAGATGCATTGGATTTGTAAACCAAATTCAAACGCGAAGCTCCTAATAGCGCTAATATGTGTGGTGCGTGTTGGGACTTTGGCGATCGGCGCTACCGATGGCCAGTCAATCTACTCCACAGCCAATCACGGGCCCCCTCCTTGCTCGGGCCCCGGGGCTACAGCCCTGCCTAGCCCAATGGTTAATGCGGCCTTGGCTATAACAATCTTTAATAAATTGTATTGTATTGTGTATATATGTATGTATGTACTGTATCTAATTATTTCTTTTTTTCATGAACAGGAGTTGGTGGAATACCTGGTTTCAAACCAGGAAAGACAGGAGGTGAGTGGTTAAATTTCTCCTAATTAGTCATTTTAAGTTTGATTACATTAATATTTACTTGTCTTGTAAACAGGCTATGTCATTGGTCCTGGGGGGCAAGGTGCTGGACTGGGTGCTGGTGGACTTGGGGGCATTGGGCCTGGTGCTGGAGGTCTTGGGGGAGTTGGGCCTGGTGCTGGAGGTCTTGGGGGAACTGGGCCTGGTGCTGGAGGGCTTGGTACAGGAGGACTTGGTACTGGTGGATTAGGCACCGGAGGCCTCGGAACAGGTTGATGAAATTTCCTTTACAAATTATGGTACTGTAATGTATACATATTTAACTACTTGTTATTGAGGCACAAAAATGATTTGATGAATTGATCTTTTTCACAGGGTCATTTGTCAAGCCACCTAAAACAGGTGAGATATAACGCATGCTAAAAGCTTGGATTCATTTTAACCAGGGGTGCCCAAACTCCGTCCTTGAGGGTCTGTGTCGTTTTTTAGCTCCAACTTGCCTCAACACACCTGCCACCTAGTATGCCTAGTAAGAGCTTGATTATCTGATTCAGGTGTGTCTCTGCAGGAGAGCGGCCCCTCCAGGACAGAGTTTGGGCACCCCTGATTTTAACAATAAAAATTGGCAGAGACAATGCCTTTACATCAGATGAGAAATTCATTGTGTCAAAACAGGAGCATATGGAGGTCTACCAGGAATTGGACCAGGTGGTACAGGTGTTGGTCTTGGATCACTTGGAGTTGGACCTTCTGGCATTGGTCCAGGAGGCATTGGACCAGGGGGAATAGGACCTGGTGGCATAGGACCTGGTGGCATTGGACCTGGTGGCACTGGTGCCATAGGAACTGGACTAGGAGGTGTCGGACCTGGAGGGATTGGAACTGGTATTGGAACTGGAGGCCTTGGAGCAGGTAATATTTCTCAGAATATAAATTTACTAATAAGCAAACTTATCTGAACTGTTCCCTAATAGGTTCTGCTAGTCTTTGTGGGATTATAGAATAACTCTAGTAGATAAGCTAAATAAATACTGCTAAATGGGTGGTAGATACAGTATTTAAATTGTTAACAGATTGAGATTGATCTCAAGCACTTTTGTTATTTCACTATACTTTATTCTGTCTGTAGGTGCTGGAGGCAAACCCCCTAAACCAGGTGAGTGGGAGAAAACTGCAGTCAACACAGTGTTCACGTAGATTTGCGCTTTCAACTACATACATTAAATCTTGCTTTACACAATCAGGTTATGGGGGCATTCCAGGAACTCTTGGAACTGGTGGACTTGGTGGCCTTGGACTCAGGCCAGGGGGTACTGGCCTTGGGGGTGTAGTACCTGGTGGCTTTGGTGTTGGTCCTGGAACTAGTGGCATTGGCACAGGAGTACCTGGACAAGGTAGAGAAACTCCATTGTTTTAAAGTTTGGCAGTCTATTGATGTTTCTTACAACATATAATTCTATCAATTTTTTATCAGGTGTGGGCACTGGCGTGGGCACTGGTGTAGGAGGGTTTGGTGGAGTTGGTCCAGCAGGTGCTGGAAGAGGTTAGAAAATTAATAAAACTAAATGTTAGCAATATATATGAATAAATAAAAGCTTAATACTAAATATATTAGGTTCTGATCAGTACCGTTATTTTTCCCCCTTTCTTGCTTCTAGGTGTGGGAGGAAAACCACCCAAAACAGGTAAGCAATCTGCAAGATGTAAGAAGATTTCATCTTCACTGAGGAATTGAAGCTAGCTTCACTCCATATATATATATATATATATATATATATATATATACAAACATTATTTTCAGGTTATGGAGGTCTTGGTGGTTATGGCCCAGGAGGTGCTGGCACTGGAGGTATAGGACCTGGTGGCATTGGCCCTGGTGGTGTTGGACCAGGTGGCGTTGGACCAGGTGGCATTGTCCCTGGTGGTGTTGGACCAGGTGGCATTATCCCTGGCGGTGTTGGACCAGGTGGCATTGTCCCTGGCGGTGTTGGACCAGGTGGCGTCAGACCAGGTGGCATTGTCCCTGGTGGTGTTGGACCAGGTGGCATTGTCCCTGGCGGTGTTGGACCAGGTGGCATTGTCCCTGGCGGTGTTGGACCAGGTGGCATTGTCCCTGGCGGTGTCGGACTAGGTGGCGCCGGAACAGGTAATGTTAGACCAGGTGTCTTGACTCTTAGTAAGACATTTTTTTAATCAACAGTAGAAACAAGACTTTTTTTTTTTATTACCACCTTTGTTATGCTGTTCAGAGCACTATTTGATAAAAAAATAAACAAAACAATTTTGCCTTGTCACAGGAGCAGGCAGAAAACCTGGAAAACCAGGTATGATGTGAATTAAAAATCCCTGCAACTACAACAAAACAAAAAAATGTGCACTCATAATTAAAATCCATACATTGTTTTTGCTGTGAACATCACTGTTTCTTATTAATTCTTAATAATTGCATTCTGAAAGCTGTGTATTGTCAGTGGTTCAAAATGCATTTACCTCAGATGGTCTACATTTAGGTTATGGTGGGCCTGGGGGGTTTGGTGGTGGACCATTTGGAACAGGAAGTCTTGGAGCAGGTGCTATTCCACTTATACCTGGAGGTGCTGGAACAGGCTACCCATCAGGTGGTAAGAATATACTTCCTTTTCTATGAATTTTAAAAGTTCATATTTTTTGCTGCTTTAAAAATGGAATGTGTTTTAGGTAGCTATGGTGGATATGGTGGGCCTGGAGGCCTTTATCCTGGAGCTGGAACAACTGGTCAGAAACCACCAAAACCAGGTAAAGCTAGATCTATAGACATGAATGTTGCTTAAATAAAGGTGTGATACTTGATTACTTTGTAACTTGTGGAATGAGACAAATCTTGATTAAATTGTCACTATTTTACATCACAGAAAAAAACACTTTTTCAAAAAACGTATTTGAAACTGCACAAATACATGTTGGATTTGATCCTTGTTAAATAGGATATGGACCTGGAGGTGCAGGAATTGGTCCAGGCGGCACAGGACTTGGACCTGGTGGTGCAGGAGTTTTGCCTGGAGGTGCAGGAATTGGACCAGGTGGCACAGGAATTGGACCAGGTGGTGCAGGAATTGGACCAGGTGGCACAGGAATTAGACCAGGTGGTGCAGGAATTGGTCCAGGTGGCACAGGGATTGGTCCAGGTGGCACAGGGATTGGTCCAGGTGGCACAGGAATTGGACCAGGTGGAGCTGGAACTGGAATTGGAGGAGCAGGAATTGCACCTGGTGGAGGTAGGTTTTGAGAGGCATAACTCTTAAAGGAGAAGTCCACTTCCAAAACAAAGATTCACATGTAATGTACTCACCCCCTTGTCATCCAAGATGTTCATGTCTTTCTTTCTGTAGTCATAAAGAAATTATGTTTTTTGAGGAAAACATTTCAGCATTTTATCTCCATATAATGGACTGCTATGGTGCCCCGATTTTGGTAGGAAGAAGGGTCTTATCTAGCGAAACGATCGGTTATTTTCATTTAAAAAAAAATACAATTTAAATACTTTTTAATCTCAAACGCTTGTCTTGCCTTTCTCTCCCTAAACTCTGTGTATTCTGCCTCAAGATAATCAGGGTATGTCGAAAAACTCTGATTGTATTTCCTCCCTCAACTTCAAAAATGATTTCAAAATCATCCTACATCGCTGCAGAAGTTCTGACCCAGTCTTTGCAAGTGAACATGCAAAGAAGATCAAACACCCTTAACAAAAAAGGTAAAACAGTGATATAGGACGATTTTGAAGTTGAGGGAGAACATGAGATGGGAGTTTTTCGACATACCCTAACTGTCATGAACTGGAATAAAAACAGTCCAGGCAGAGCAAGACAAGACGAGCATTTGACATTAAAAAGTATATAAATTTTTATTATTTTTATGAAAATAAACGATCATTACGCTAGATAAGACCCTTCTTTCTCGGCTGGGATCGTTTACAACCGCATTTGAGATTGTTTGAAGCTGCATTTAAACTGCATTTTGGAAGTTCAAAATCGGGGCACCATATCAGTCCATTATATGGAGAAAAACGCTGAAATGTTTTCCTCAAAAAACATAATTTCTTTACTTTTATGGCTCCTAGCACCTTTTCTCCCCCAAACTGGCGTACCAGGAACTGGGACAGGCGCTGGGGGCAAAGTCGGAAAGGCTGGGAAGGCACCAGTGCCAGGTAACTGCGTCAAACTGATGGCGCTCCTATTTTGTTGGAATAGTTTTATCAAATCTTTGACAAGAAAGCACTGTTTTTTCTTTACTGTATTTTCTCTTTAGGTATTGGGATTCCTGGGCTATATCAAGGGGGTATAGTTCCTGGACAAGGTGACTAAAATATTTGACATTTATGAGTATTTCCTCTGTTTATAGAATATTTATGCAAATATGACATCTACATTTTTGTTTTTCTATGTAGGTTTTGGCGGTAGAGGCGTTCTGCCAGGTGTAGCCACGGGATCTCAAACTGGTAAGCTATATGCAGTTTTCTAGTTTTATAATTTATAGCTTTATCAAGCAATTAAAATGTTTTCTTAGGATCTTTTTTCTATTTTGTTGTTTATAGGGCAGCTTGGTCAAGGTGCACTTGGAGCCAATGGTAAAAAAATTACTGAGAGAACAATTCTTTCAATAAAAGGTATGAAAACTACTTTTAACAGAGCTCATTTGTCTTTTCTCTTGCAGGAGGCCGCGGTGGATTTGGTCAACAAATACCAGGCGTGTTCCGTGGATATCCTCTTATATCACCAAAGTCTGGAGGTAGTATGCATTAAAAAATCAATCTCTTTATCCATTGTAGTTATTTACATTTGAGATCAACCAACAGAAATTATACTTGCCAGCCAATTAAATTAGCTGCTCATTTTTAAAAATCTATTTATTTGCTGTATGATTACAAAGTTTTATAGTTTTTACTTTCTTACCTAATTTAAGGTACAGGCGCTGCAAAGTCTCAGGCTAAAGCTGCCAAGTATGGTAAGTCATGCAGAAAAGAAATGTAAGAACTTCTTAGGAACAAGAATTTCAATATATGTCTAAACGACAAGCTTGATGTTCTTCACTCTCCTAGCAGGGGCTGGTGGTGTTCCTGGTCTCGGTGGTGTACCTGGTCTCGGTGGTGTACCTGGTGCAGGTGGTGTTCCAGGCATAGGTGGTGTACCTGGTGCAGGTGGTGTTCCAGGCATAGGTGGCGTACCTGGTGCAGGTGGTGTTCCAGGCATAGGTGGCGTACCTGGAGCAGGTGGTGTTCCAGGCATAGGTGGCATACCTGGTGCAGGCGGTGTGCCAGGAATAGGTGGTGTTCCAGGTGTTCCAGTAACTGGCGGTATAACTAATGGTGTCCTATATCCGGGCACTGGTGGTGCCTATCCTGGGGGTAAATTTCTGATTTATTACAAATAGAGAAATATTTAGGGATTATCTTAAACGCTGAACTGTGCTCCAGCCTTATAATATCCATGGATTGTCTCCCATTAGGAACTGGGGCAAAAGCTCGAAAGTATGGTAAGAAAACTTCCAGATTCATGTTATATATGACCACCTGGCTTTCATGGAAAAATTATAGATGTAAAGAAATTATAGTAGATACCTTAAATATAAAGCCTTGTTAAAAAAAAAAAAAAAAATCTGTTAATGTAGAAGAAAGCCAAATTACACATAAAAAAGCTCATTTATCTGGATTGAAGTTTATCATGCAGCATATATAAAACAGAGGTGCATCTTAATTTCTATGCAATTTTGGGGGTTTTTTTTTTTAGCTTCTGGGATAGGAACTGGTGGACTTCCTGGTTCTGGTTTAGGAGTGGGTGGCCTTGGAGCTGGAGGACTTCCTGGTTCTGGTTTAGGAGTGGGTGGCCTTGGAGCTGGAGGACTTCCTGGTTCGGGTTTGGGAGTTGGTGGTCTTGGAGCTGGAGGACTTCCTGGTTCTGGTTTGGGAGTTGGTGGTCTTGGAGCTGGAGGACTTCCTGGTTCTGGTTTGGGAGTTGGTGGTCTTGGAGCTGGAGGTCTTCCTGGTTCTGGTTTGGGAGTGGGTGGTCTTGGAGCTGGAGGACTTCCTGGTGCTGGAATTAGTCCTGAAGGTATCCTGAAAAAATAATATTAGTACGAAAAAGTTTTCTTGTTAAAAATTATTATCATTAACAGCACAATGACATCTATTATTCTTCCATGTTTTAGCATATGCTGCAGCCAAAGCAAGAAAATATGGTACGACTTCACATTTTGCATTTTACAATTAAAAACAGATTTTGGTTACAGCAAATAAACGTTAATGTCTTTGTAATAGTCCTTGTAATAACTGCCAACCCCGCCCCTGAACAGTTATAGTATGTTAGCTCCAACTCTGATTAAACACACCTAAACCAATGTGCTGACGATTACTTGACAATCGCAGCAAGGTGTGTTTGAATGGCCGAATTCAATCCTAATAATTTTTACATAAAATCACAGTGTGATATATCACTGTGCTCAGATTTTATGATTTTAATTTAATATATAATTTGTGAAATTCTACCACAGTCACGGAATCTTAGGAAATGTAAGACATCGATATTGACTGGTAAATCCTTTGTAGCTCAGCTTGGACGTCCTGGTGGGACTGGAGGTGTGTCTGGTGCTGGACTTGGTGGACAACCTGGAGGCGGACTTGGAGTTGGAGGGCTACCTGGAGGCGGAGTTGGAGGGCTACCAGGAGGTGGACTTGGAGTTGGAGGGCTACCTGGAGGCGGACTTGGAGTTGGAGGGCTACCTGGAGGCGGACTTGGAGTCGGAAGGCTACCTGGAGGCGGACTTGGAGTCGGAGGGCTACCTGGAGGTGGACTTGGAGTCGGAGGGCTACCTGGAGGCGGACTTGGAGTTGGAGGGCTACCAGGAGGTGGACTTGGTGGATTACCTGGTGGTCTTCCTAGCGGTGGTGCTGGAGGACTACCCGGCTCTGGAACTGGTACCAAATCATACCATCCTATTGTTTTACATAAAGTTTACAATAAAGATTTGTGGTCATGCTTAATATGAAATATTCTGATGCTTTGCAGGATATGCTGAGGCAAAAGCTCGTAAATATGGTAAAACAACCTTTAATTCAATCCTTCAACATACTGCACTGATAAATGAATTATGACAGCTTTATTGATAGCATTTATTATCCAAAAAAATATTCTTTTTATTTTTCTAGGTCTGCTTGGTGGAGGTGCTGGTTTAGGCCCAGGCACTGGATTAGCTGCAGGTATTCCAGGTGTATTACCAGGCACTGGCGTCAGACCAGGTGGGCCAGGGGTTGTACCAGGAACTGGGGCTGGACAAGGAGTAGTCCCTGGTGCAGGTTATGGTCCAGGAGGTGTACCCGGTGGTGGCCTTGGACCTGGTAGTGTTCCTGGAAGTGGATTTGGACCTGGAGGTAAATCAGTGTTTTTAATGAGTTAATACACCAGGCTAAAAAATATATGAATTTTGCAACATTGATGCTGTTATTGAACTGAATTGAATCAACACTGAACTGACTCAAACTGAACTACACCAATGTTTTCAATAAAACTGCTTATAGCTGAATTGAACTTGTTTCATAATGAATGAACTTTACACAGTTACCCAACACTGAACTGACTGGAGCTGAAAAATTGGCACTATTGACTTGCTACAGCTGCTTTACAGCTGTATTTGCTTTGGATTTGCTTCATTTTGAAGTTTGCATCATTGATTCTGTTACTTTCCTGTTTAATACTGTAAAGCTGCTTTGAAACAATCTCTATTATAAAAAGCGCAATAAAAAAAAACAAAAAAAAAACAGAACACGACTTGGCATTGTGCCCTATTTTGTACAGACTTTTCTTAGAGTGTAGTTTACTCCCATGTGTTGTACTAGTACATTTTTAAAGAAGGAGATAGGAGAAAGCGGAGCAGGGTTACTAACCACCAGACATGACTACAAAGTACACTTTATAGTCCATACTCATTGCTGTATTTGCCTCTCAACAAGGTTTCACATAATTTTCTTCATATTCTTAAGTGCAAGCCACAACAAGACACAAATGCATTGGTATACTTACTGTATAGATGTGAATGAGGTGGCACAACTGTTTTATAGCTAAGATCTTTCTCTACACAACCGCATACTGAGTTTCGTTTGGCAGTTTGCGAATAATGTGCAAGGTATGTCAGTCTTTTTGCACAAACTCAAAGACTCATCAACCATAGTAATGCAATGTCATAAGAAAATGATAGCTTCAACCTTTTTTGCAATTTAATTAAATCCTGGCCAATCTGGAAACCTAAGTAGCATGTCTAGCCAAGCATATCCCCAGATGACCTTTCTTTTAGTTGGCTAAATTTAGCCATCACATTCTTGAGTACATTCTAATGTCTCTTCAGTGTTATCCAAGTGAATAACTGTATCATTAAAACAAACAGCAATGTAGGTGTGGTTAGAGCACAATGCTGATTATCTGCCAGATGCTGATTTTATGCATAAGTAGTATTTCGATACTCTGCTCTTCTTTCTCTGTAGCTCACCAAAGTGTAGTCATGCATGACCACACTGGCCTGGCCAAGGTTTTATGAGGTGACATTTTTAAGTTGTAGAATTTTTATTTTCTTTTTTTATCAAAGGTAAACATTTGGATCAGTGGGGGTTTCCACAGAAGCACAAACTGGGCTATAAAGATCTTGCTGTGCTCATATTTGAATGCTTTGTAGAAATGGAAGTTTAATGTTTCATAATAATGCCTGTACATAGCTTACCACTGCCAAATCATATTTCTCTAATATTGACTTCTTATGTTCTAGGATATGCTGGGGCCAAAGCTCGCAAATATGGTAGGGAGAAGTTAAATAATCTCCAATTTTTAGTGTCCATGTAGAAAAATACAAATTATTAATTACATTTTATCTATGCATTTTGCAAAAAGGGCTTACTGGTGGAGCTGGTGGAACAGGATTGCCTGGAGGATTAGGAGGGTCACTTGGCAGTGGAACAGTGCCAGGTGTTGGAGGTGCTGGAGGAACTCCAGGTGGAGGAATTGGACCTGGGGGAGCACCAATTGGGGGTTATGGACCAGGAGGGGCACCAATCGGTGGTTACGGACCTGGAGGGGCACCTGCAGGTGGTTATGGGCCAGGAGGAGTACCTGCTGGAGGATATGGACCTGGCTCTGGAGGTATGCTGACAAACATTATATTGCATGTATGCAGTTTAGACATTCGGTTTGCTTCCATATCTACATTTATACTTTGTATCTAATGCAGTATATCCAGGAGGACCAAAGGCCCTAAAATATGGTAGGATATTTTAAACAAATTTTGGCATTGTGTTTTTTTTCCCTGCAATTTGGCATCAACACGCGTTTAATGATTTTAATCCATGTGTAGGCCTTGGTGGTACTGGAGGGGCTCCAGGACTTGGTCTGCAGGGTCAGGTAGGAACCGGTCCAGCAGGAGGATTGGGCACAGGGGCAGGGGCGGTTGGTGGTTATGGTCCAGGGACTGTAGGAGGTCCGGGGTCTGGATTTGCTGGATCAGGACTTCCTGGTAGTGCTGTCGGAGCAGGAAGCAGAGGAGGGCTAGTGCCTGGGTATGGAACAGGTGCTGGAGGTAAATTAAACTAGTCAGAATAAGTCACTTACACAGGAATTAGAAAAGCTGTATTATTAAAACTGTACTTGATCATCTTATCTTTTAAATTATTACATGTAACATCCTACAGGATATGGACCTGGATCAAAAGCAGCTAAATATGGCAAGTTGAAATACACTACATACACTTGCATGTATATTGCAAGTGGCTCTTTATCAATAATATATTGTACATTCAATGTTACCAAATATTTTATAATTATAATGATGAAATATAATAATTTTTCAAAAATATATTCATATTTAATGCACATTACTAATATTTTAAAGGGGTCATTGGAAGCAAAGTTCACTTTTACATGTTGTTTGAGCATTAATGTGTGTTGGCAGTGTATGTACACATCTACCCTAAAATGATAAAAATCCATGCAGTGGTTTTTAAATTGATCTGTAAAAATAATATCCCCTTTTTCAAATCGAGCCATTCTCAGATGCCTGTCAGTGTGGCATCACACTGACAGAGGCCGCTCCTACGATAGTTGACCGACATGAGTTTCTTACCTCAGACCCGCCCTAAACATGCTGTAGCAGTCCGACAAGAATATCTCCGATTGAGAATATCTCTCGATGAGATTTGATTCCATGAACCGATTCCTCACTGTTGTTTTCGATTCTTTTCGATTCTTGTTTTTTTATAGAGTGGAGGAACCTAATTTCGCCATGACTGTAGGATATAAAGGTCTTAGAAAGTGGCCTAATCATAATATGAAGCTTTATTTATTTTAAAAATGTATACATTTCTCTATTTAAATTGTAATTATGTCTGCATTGCACATGAAATTAGTCATAGCTCCCAAGCAGCAGTGGACATGCGTTTATTGCATGAATGGAACAAGGCACAGTTAAGCTGAATGATGTGTACTTCAATGGTATGCTTTGCGCAAAATTAACAAACTCTATACTGAAACAAAATAACCAGAACAACAACACTGATCATGGAGTTTGTGGTTTATCTGTCAAATCAGATGCGCTCTCGGCCACTGATCTGTGCTCTCTGGGTTTTCTTTCAGAATTATAATTGGCTGATAGAAAGGTTAAAAATAGCATTTTATTTAAGATGGAAATAGAATCAAGACCCTTGATCACGTCATGATCTATTCTGTCGTGCAGTGCTCAAAACTGTGGACAATATAAGGCCATTCCACCATAAAATAACTTTTGAATCGTTTTTGAACTGGTTCATTAAAACGATCTATCCGAAAGAACCTTTTCGTGGAACCTTTAGCGAGCAAGGCTACATCCAAACTCAGACGTGCTCAGTACCGACTCTTTTCATTCAGTTTATTTTCGTGAATCGATGTTCAGCGACGTTTGATGACAACAGCCGAGATATGCAGCCTTCGTATGATGCAGCCTTTCGTTTGAGAGGCGCCCATAGATAAGCTTTGTTGAACTGAAAACAGCTGAGTGGAGAGTCGATTCCCCTTGATGGGATCGATTCCAAACTTTGGAATCGACTATCGATTCCCAACGCCTCGGAATCCATTCTTTTTGGAATCGACTCCCAGCCCTAGAACATAGTCATTTACTCCTGACATCTGAGCCGCTGAAGATGCAGTGGATTATGTTTGTTTGTGAAGGGAATGCGCCTCCTGATCTACATAAATGCGTCAATGTTCGTGCAAATCATTCGTAAACCAGCTTCACTTACAGCAGAAGTGAGTATAAGGGTTTTTTTTATTAATCTTTGCAATCACTTTTCCTAGTAACGTGCTAGTTAGGATGTTTAGTAAACAATCTCTCAGAGCACAGCTCCAAGAGATGGGCGGGGCGAGCAGAGCTCATTTGCATTTAAAGTAACAATCCATCAGAATGGAATGATTTTTGCAGAGCTCATTTTGACAAGGTAAAAAGGGTGTTATACTATAGACTTTTCATTAAGACCCTAAAGAATCAAATATCCACTTGTGGAAAATGGGCATCCGATGACCCCTTTAAGAATTATAGTATGTTTAAAATCAACTTATTATATAAACATAAGGGTAAATATGAAATGTTTGTCTTGGAATGATACAACATTAACAAACACATCTAAACGCATGCATATCTTGACAGGTTTACCTGGATCTGGAGGTGTCTTGGGAGCAGGAGGTGTACCAGGAGCTGGAACAGGATTGGCAGGAGGTTTTATTCAGCTGTTTTTTTCCCCATTCAAAAAAATGACAATTCTGTCATCATTTACTCACCCTCATATTGTTCCAAAAACGACATGACTTTCTTTTTTTAGTGGAACATAAAAGAAGATAATTTGAGAAATGTCTCAGTGTTGTTGTTTTTAATAAAATGGAATTCAAAAAAATAAATACTTCTCTCTTTTTTTTTAGTTCTGCCTGGAGGCATTGGGACTGGTCCTGGATATGGAGGTAAAGTTTTAAAAACTTTTAACAGATTGTGCAATACTAATCACTAATCTTGAAATATGTGGTCTAAGCACTGCTGGGCAAACCTATTTTGTTAATTTCATTTCAAAGGGTATGCAGGAGGACAAAAACCACCTAAATATGGTAAACCACTTATGAAACTTAATTTTTATAATTAAAACATCACAAGTATACAGGTTAAAAATTGACCCTATGCATCTCCATCTAATAGGACTACCAGCTGGCGGGGTCGGAACTGTGTTGGGTGGATCGTTACCAGCAACTGGTGGAACTGGGGCCACAGGAACTGGAATTGGAACTGGTGATGATAACTGCTAAAAGAGGTCTAAATAACAGTTAGTAGATACAGATAGAAATTTGTTTACATGCTCAGCATTACATCACAGGTGGCGTAGGTGTGGCTGGAGGTACACCAGATTCAGGAACCAAGCCAGATAAATATGGTGAGTTGGTGATCTATGGTTATAGCATCTAACAAACCATATCTCCAGTAAAATTCCAATTTTTAATTTAAATCCGGGGTACCAGGTATCATAGGAGGAACACCAGTTCCAGGTAGTACAGCTGCTACTGGCATAGATCGTGGAGCAGGACCTGAACCTGGAGCTGATGGAGGTAACACAATTAATTTAGAATGTACTTAAGATACACATATGTGACGTCTATTGTTACTGAATTGTAACTTTAACATTTTGTTGAATACACAGGTGGTACAAAAGCTCCCAAGACTGGTAAGAAATGTTTCTTTTTTCTTTTATTCTTTGTTTTTTTTATTTTTATTTTTTTAATATCCCATCTGATCCCATACATCTAGGATAAAAAACTGTCCTTTTGACATTATAAAAAAATTAGCAGGTGTTTCCACCTTTTAGCCACCAGTTTTATTTTGTGATTATTTCAGAATCTGGCGGACCAATAGAGGGATCAGGTGGGTCTGTTGGAGTTGGTATTTTAAGTTGGATTTCCAATTTTTTAAAAGGACAGAAGCTAAGCTGTATGTAATCTTTTTCAGGTGTTACTGGTGGGTCCATTGATGTTGATGGACTTGATGGGGTTGCCGGGACAGGAATACCCATCTTAGCTGGAGAAAAAACAGGTACTGTAGACCCTTCCTGTTGATTGAGCCTGTAGACACCATATTGATTCTTTGCATTTTGTCATCTACTTTTGGTCACTGTTTGGTTTTCTCTTTGTCTGTTGCATCTAATAAAAAAAATTGTAATGGTTTTACTGGTTATAATGGTAACTGTTCTGGTTTCAGTGGAAACAGTAATGGTCCCTGTTGGTCTTTACTGGTAATTTGTCGCCTTCTGTTGGTGGCTTGTTAAAAGCCACTAAACCCTAATAGAAAATGTCCCAAAACACACTACAGGAAATCACTTTTTAAAAGTTAATAGTTGATGGTTTGCAACAAATGTAATGACATTTGTAGCGGAAAGCATTAGAATTATCATTTTTATCGTTGGCAAACTATTCCTAAAACAAGCTATTCATATTAATAGTGGAATTAATATTATTGTTGTCTATGTACTATGTAACAGCTGGAAAAAAAGGAAAATAATATCACATAAATGCATATCAAAATACATTGATTTGCTTATGAAGTGTTGAAAATGGGTTTTTGAAGAGATACATGTCAACACAAAATTAATAATTGAATGACTGTTTTTTTCTTCATGTTTTAGGTGTGACTGGAACTGTGCCAGGTTTGTATTTAGCTTTTAGTTGTAATTTATTGTAAATGAACACATTTTTTTTTAAGTCTGAAAATGCTCATTGACATTCTCCCTTTTTAGGTGGAACTGGAGTCCCACGACCAGAGAGTAAGATCTATCTTCGTAACATGAAAATGCATTACTGACCTCACATATGTGATCACTGAGCTCCAGATTATGTTCCCTGTTTCCTATTTTAGTAGTTGGTAGAGTTAGTGGAGTTCTTCAGCCGATTTACACGAAATTATCCACCAACATCATGTTCAAAACTTGCTAATGTTACGGCTCCCTCTAGCGGTGGAGGAGTCTCTTGCATGTGGACGTAGGCCTAGCCCTAGTAGCTTATAGAACTTATTCTTTTGAAATTTATTGAGCTTACGAATATTTTTTTAAGGAAACATATTTTGCATTGACAATTCACAAAATAATCTGTATAAGACACAGCGACAACTTTTAGTTTATAACTTTTTTCCACAGGCTCAAAGTTAGTCAGTCAGATAAAAAGCAGTAAGAGTGAGCATCTTTTATTGGTTCCCTTGAAAAGTTCTTATTTTAGGTTTAAAGAATGGTGGTTTTTGACCGATTTTCAGTTTTTATGAAAAAAGGTTCATGGTTAACATCAGTTGAAGAGGCTTTAATGCTTATTCATTCATAAATGTATGTCCCAGTGTGACTGAATGTCTTGAAATAATGTTGTTTTTCCTCAGGCGATAGTGGAACACTACCAGGCGCCAAACCAATAAAACCCCCCGGTATGTCCTGCCATTTTCTTTACTGTCTCAGTATATTTGGGCAAGCAGGTGCTTTTTCATTTGTAAAAATATTTATTTTGTTTATCTTACTGTAGGCATTGGAGGTGGAGCCATTGCTGGACGTGGAGATACTCCAGGCACTATTGAAGGAGGACCTGGAAGTGTAGGCGGTGGACCAACTGGAGTTGGTGGAGGACCAGGAGGAGCTGGTGGTGGACCAGGCGGAGTTGGTGGAGGTCCAGGGGGAGTTGGTGGAGGTCCAGGGGGAGTTGGTGGAGGTCCAGGGGGAGTTGGTGGTGGACCAGGAGGAGCTGGTGGAGGTCCAGGGGGAGTTGGTGGTGGACCAGGCGGAGTTGGTGGAGGTCCAGGGGGAGTTGGTGGTGGACCAGGCGGAGTTGGTGGAGGTCCAGGGGTAGTTGGTGGTGGACCAGGGGGAGTTGGAGGAGGTCCAGGAGGAGTTGGAGGAGGTCCAGGAGGAATTGGGGGAGGAGTTAAACCCCCTAAAGGTGATTTACCATGAAAATCTTGATCTGTAAAATGTCTATTAGCTGTGTTTTTTCATGTTTGTAAAACAAGATTGTTTTACAATCAATGTGTTTATTCTAGTTTACACTGGTACAGGTGGAACTGGAGCTCTTGGAGTTGGAGGTATAGGTGGAATAGGTCCAGCTGGAGCGGGAGGAGTTGGATTTCTGCCTGGAGGCGGTGGTTTGCTACCAGGAGGTAGAGCTAAATAAAGTGCACTTACTGTAACATTTACGAAATAATGTAATTAGCTTGTGCCTGTGTATAAGGATTTGTAAATCTACTGTAGGTTATGGAGGAGCTGGAGGTTTAGGAGCTGGTGGGATCCAACCAGGAACTGGTAAATATTTTTTCAGATGTAAAAAAAAACAAAAAAAAAACATATTCCTTATATTTTTATGTATCAGTTATGACAATTATTGTTTTGTTGAGAATTGTATGTTTCATTTTTTTTTTGCAGGCCTCAGGTTCCCCAGTGGGGCTGCAGTGGGCAGCAAACAAGGAAAAGGTAACAGAAAACATTTCCTTATGATGAAAATGTAGTTTGGTTGTATTTACATACTGAACTGGAACGTGTTAAATAACAAATTTGTTATTTTGATGAAAGTTTACGGGGCAGCTGGGACACTTGGTGGGCTTGGAGGCCCAGGTGGATATGGAACAGGACCTGGTGGCTTTGGAGGTGGTCCAGGTGGTTATGGTGGTGGCCCAGGCGGTTATGGTGGTGGCCCAGCTGGTGCTGGTGGACTTGGAGGGCCTGCAATTGGTGGTAAGTTTCTGAAGTGTTTTTTACTTCTAAAATTTTGACTACAGACTTTTTTACATTTTAATTTTGATTTTTTTAAGGGCTTGGTTATGGTCCTGGCGGAGTAAAACCACCTAAAAGTATGTAAAACCCATTAAATCAACATTTTAATAGTACAATCACCAATACTTTGTAGGTTAGACATCATTTATAACCACAAAATTTTGGTTTATTTCATTGTGTTATCAGGCTATGGAGGAGCTGGAACATTGGGTGGGGCTGGAAGAGGAGGAATTGGTGGAGGTCCTGGAGGACTTGGTGGTGGTCTAGGAGTTGGACCAGGAGGAGCTGGAGGTCTTGGTGGTGGTCTAGGAGTTGGACCAGGAGGAGCTGGAGGTCTTGGTGGTGGTCTAGGAGTAGGACCAGGAGGTGCTGGAGGCATTGGTGGTGGTCTAGGAGTTGGACCAGGAGGTGTTGGACTTGGAGGAGCTGGAGGACTGGGTGGAGGTAAAATGCACTTTAATATACATTAAATATACATTTGACAGTAGTGCAATAAAATTTTATTACCTTGGTTCACATGTTTGGTTAGAAAAGATGGTATAAAATATAATTAGAGTTCTCCACAATGCATTAAATACTAAAATATATCCATGTCCATTCTAAAATACATTAACTACACATCTTTGCCATAAACAGCTAATATTATTATATGTGTTTTTTTTTTTTTTAGGTTTAGGTGCCAGATATCCAGGTGTTGGCCTGGGAGCTGGGAAACCTGGGAAAACAGGTTCTTGTTTTATAAAAGATCAATATAAATTATGACTTAATTATGTCTTATTATATTTATGAAGTACTAAAACAATACCATTACATTAGCTTAGGCGCCTGAATATAAACTACTAGTCTGGCTTGAATGATGGCAGAGAGACAGCCCTTGTAAATAAAGAAGTGTTAATATTATTGAATGTGCCACTTAGGTGTACTTAAAGAAAGGATGCTTGGATTGCAAGTGTGTTATTTCCATAATAAGTAATTCTAAAAGTAAACAGTTTTTCCAAGTGAGTATAAGTACTAAATTTGCACAGAATCATTCACCTGGCAATCAGATATGGCTGTGGTGGCATTAAATTGAAACACTACTGACATCTTTGCCACCATATGATTATAATATTGACATATTGTTTTTATTGTAGGGTATGGAGGTTTAGGTGCAGCTGGAGGCCTGGGAGGTCTTGGAGGAGCTGGTCGAGGGCCAGGAGGTCTAGGAGTAGGTGCTGGAAGCCCAGTAGGAACTGGTGGAGGTAAAGTTACATTATATTTAGCATTATGATTTAAAATAATTTATTATTATAAGGTAAATTCACTAAACGTAGTGCATGGTTTTTGTCAAATTCTTACTCATTTGTCTCGCCAACTGAATGAGCATACTGGATATAAAATTTGGATGGATTATATTTACTTGCGTTTGTTTCAATGTCCTAAAGGCTTTGGCACGGGTGCACTGGGTGGTCAAGGCTATCAGCCAGGTGAGCTATTATATCCTACCTCAGTTCTCCTTGTACCTGTTGGGGAAATGAGCTCATCCACTCCTTCTATTTTCTCAGTTTAATTTATGAAGAGCTTTAAAAGAACAGATATCAGGATACACTGGATCTCATCCTTTTTGCCCATCCTTTGAAAGTCCACACAACCAAAACTTTTACGCATTAAAAAGTACATATAGACATGGTATGAAAGTAATTCATATGAATAGAGCAATTGAAATCAAGTTTTTTTGAAGATACATGATCACTCTATTTGGACATCACATTTCATTTTATGCTTTTATTCACATAAACACTGATCAGCGCACATAAATAGAGCACATCAAAAATGGTATGAGGTTTAGGTCAAACCTCATTGGTTCTTGTGGAAGCTTGATCATGTTTGCATGACACAAAAACATACCTCATCAGTTCTAGTGTATCAAGTAAGCACGTCTGAGCTAAACTCTGCAGGACACAGGCCCTCCAAGACCCTGCTCTAGGTATTTGAATGCGAATAAAAAGACACAGGGACAAATTTAAGAATAAATTAATTTTCAATTACAGTTCTGAATTAATTACATGAGTTTGTGTGTTTGTTCTGTACCCAACAAGGTTGCATGCAAATGGACATTTTGTGTGTGGAAAGCAGTGGAAGTAATTTGTAAAATGCAGAAGTGTGATAATTTACAGTCAGTTTACTTTAATTTCTAACAAAAAAGTCACAGCTGACAAAGACATCCATATTACCATCACAAAACATTGTAAATCAAAACATTACTAGAGCAACATTTTAGTGGTGTGTAAATAAACACTGAGTGATGTTTTGCTGCAGTAGTGTGTTAAAATGATCAGTGTAATTCATTCAGAGTGATTAATGAAGAGTTGTGAATATATTATATTTTATTGTAGGTTATGGTGGCACTGGTGCAGGAGGACCTGGAAGTGCTCCACTTACACCTCAGCAATGTAAGAAAATGAATAAATAATAATTATAATATAATAAAATTGCAGATTGGTCTAGACCTGTACATTTTCCACAGCCAGTCACAATTATATATTGCATGTGTGTTGTATGATTCTTTATAGCAAAAGCAGCCAAATATGCAGCTCTTCAAGGCTTTCTAGGCGCAGGAGGCTACAGAGGTACGTAAGCAGATATATATGCGCTTCTCTCAATTTTTTTTTATGGTCCATACTGCAAAAACCTGTTTAAAGGGTGACATTTATTTGCACAAGTTCATGCTTTATTAAACCCAATGAAATCAAACCACAGAACGCAAAGAATCAACTTTAAAATCAAAATGAAATTGACAACCAATTACTTTAATAATACACATTCATCATCTAAATGGCTCTTCAGTGCATGCTATTATGTAGCAAGGATGTACCCACCTAAATCAATGATTAAAAAAGCATTTTTGGCAAATCCAGGTAGTTTACCATAGAATAGGGTGACCAAACATCCAGAATGGGAAGTTCTATCGTATGTTACGAATATTGTTTGTATGTGCAAAAAAACGCGCAACGCACAATCGTTTACATTCTTGAAAAATGCGATATTGTCCCCCAGTGGCCGATTTCTTTCAAATTTCTCTCATACCTTCGGGGCCATGAGTCAAACAAGCCCACCGAGTTTTGTTCCGATCGGCCTCCGCTAACCTTGTCTAACAGGCGCTCAAACTTTATTGGCCAATGGCGGCCATGTTTTTTGAGTCCACCATAGACGCTTGTGGCACTTCAGAAAAAGACCGTGCACACAGATTTTCATCTTGATAGAACAATGGTTGCGCAGTTATAGCTATTTTTATGTTTTTTTTCTCTCTTATAATCTCTGCCATTTTTTTTCCTGTGATTTTTCCAGCTCTTACATAATGCTGCCTTCACGCCATGTCGTAATTACCGTAATTCCGAGATGACAACACGTGACATTTTACTCATATGCTGCATTCACGCCATGCCGTAATTCTGAGATGAAAACACGTGACGTTCTACTCTGAATTATGTGTTTCTATGGCAACACTATCAACGCCAAAGCCCTCACGTGTTCCTGAACTCCTAATTACAACTTGTAAACTCGGATTGTTTTTAGAATCACGACTTAAACCAGTTACAGATGGACCACGTGACCGCCGTCAGGTTCGTTTTGGCGCTAAATAGGCGCTTCCTCCGAGTCCGACAACATGGAAAGCTCTGAGTAAAATGTCACGTGTTGTCATCTCAGAATTACGGTAATTACGACATGGCATGAAGGCAGCAATAGCTTTCCATGTTGTGGGACTCAGAGGTAGTGCCTACGTAGCGCCATAATGAGCCTGGGGGCGGTCACGTGGTACATCTGTCACCGATCCAAGTCGTAACTCTCAGAACATTCCAAGTTTGCAAGTTGTAATTATGAGTTCAGGAGCCCTTGAGGGCTTTGGGTTGATAGTGTTGCCATCGAAACACACAATTCAGATAGAGTAGAATGTCACGTGTTTTCATCTCGGAATTACGAGATGGCATGAATGCAGCTTAAGTGTTCTGAGTTTGGCATTTTACCAAATGTGGCTGGCCCATTTCAAACATTTTGGTCCCGTTGCATCCGTGAGTTGAAAGACTCCAGAGAATCTTTCTGCACTGGTTTGGTTCTGATTGGGCAAAAAAACCTAGGACTAGTTCGCAAAAGTAGGTTTTTCAAAAAAGTTCAAAAAACTTGCTAATGAATTTGAATGAAGAAAAATGAAAACCGAAACTATAAAAATAAAAACGTAACAAAATATTAATAAAATATAGGTATAATTGTTTCTTAATGTTTCTTTAATAACACTGTAGTTTGAATAAACAGAGTGTAAACATGACATATACTGTAAGTAGTGGAGGTAGTGACAGTGTCTTTTCCTGCAGGGGGCGCAGGATGCCAAGGCAAATACTGCGGAAGGAGGAGGAAGTGAGAAACCAGCTGATAAAAGTGACCTCATAAACAGTGGTGCTACTGCCTGATCTCAAATGCACTTTTTTACGGTTTAAAAGTGCGTCATGTAATATGTGAGAGATTTGGACTTACACTAAAGAATTTTTCAGCCTTATGATTAGATGTGATATGAACCTCACAAGGCACTCTTTGCACTGCCTAAACTCCCTTTACATTACTTATGTCACTATACATTTTCTACAAGTTTGCTAACATGAATGCTTGATTTTTTTTCTTTAACATTTCATTTTCAGCCATTAATGTTCCATCTAAAAATCCTGCAGTTCCAGCTGTGCATCTCTTACGATTTTGCTGCAGTTGCTCGCTTACAGTTAGCGTGTATTTAAACACATGCAATCTAGGGACGTGACACTGCTATTTCAGGACGAAATGTGACAGTGGGGGAAGCAGCGTCATTAGGCTTCATGTTCTGGCCATCTATCGTAAAGTAAAGGGAGCCTGTTTTCTTTCTAGCTAAATGGATATGAGTTCATGAATCCATATTTTGTCTTTTCCAGCATCTTCAGTCTTTCAAAGTGTAGTCACATAAAGGAACGGGATCTAGGCTTATCAATTTTAGTCTTATAAGAACAAAATGCTTGTCGTAACTGCAGTAGACAGCATCTAAGTACTGAGGATTATAAGCTGTCTTTAAAGATACCTCAGGAACTTGAAGCGGTTTCTTTTCTAGTATCCTGACCCTAGTAAAATCTTGTTTTTGTTTGTTTGTCGTAACTCTTTTTAAATTAAAATGTTGGGTTTTTACGGTTATCTATGCATTTAACCTAACTCGTTTTGGGGTTTGTAAGCATTGTGTGTTGTGAATGTTGTATCTGTGTTTGCGTAACTATTCAAATGTGACATGAAAGTATGATAAACGCAATTCATCTAGTGAATCTTCTCGCATTGTTTACCTTTGTTCTTCACGTTTATGCACTTGTTACTTTGTGAAACTCCAACACATTTTTGTATGACCTTTGATTTTTTTGGGGGGGGGGTGGGGCCTTTATCATCATACATTTCTAAAAATAAATTGTAAAAAGTAAATCATGTTTTGTTTTTGTTTTTCACTCACATTCACATATATATATATATATATACATAGTGTTTTAAAACTTTTAAAACCCAAATGTTTTCGGCCTAAATTTAAAATTTTAATCTAAAATTTTCCATCGATTTGGATTACACAGTTTTAACATCAACTAAATTAATGAACCAGAATGTAGTAATAAAGTGAATGTGTTTTAAATGCACAATAACTAGGTTAACCAGGTTTATATATTTATCATTAATCAATCCAATTTGCTTCATTCTCATACATTTTAACTACTTAAATATAACATGTTCATGGGGCAAGTTGTCACATGTTTTACTGTAATTTTAACAGCTGATTAATGACATTTCTTTTGGTCAAAACAACAATTTAAAACATTTTAGATGGTTTACCTTTTACATTTTTATAATTCAGATAGCAAACCTTATTTACAGTATGAAACCGAAATTACTTCTCTGGTTCCATGCTACTTTCTAAGTTTAAAGACTGGATGTAAGCAATCCACAAACAAATACATGGTGAGCAGTTCCAAAGCAAGATCCTTTCATAATTTATCTCGCATGAATACACTTACACAAACCCTCCCTTCATGAAGGAGTGGGATTTAAATGCACGTCTCTGCCCGGTCATGTAGTTCATGAGGGCTATCAGCAGGTGACACTGGTCGGGTAACTCTATATCCTCTGACAGTATGCATTCTTTCTGCAGACCAAAGCAGAAGAAGGTGGGCTAAAGTTAGGAAGTGTGGGAGGGATTTGTGTTTCTTTTCAGAAACTTGGCAGGAAGCAGCACAGTGAAGCTCAGTACTGCATATGCTGATATGAAAGAAAAACTATTTGAGTCTGTTTGTAACACTTTTGTCCTCTCCTCCCATTTTACTCCACCCCTGAAATGAGTGGGGGACAGTAAGAAAACTAGTAGAGCTTTACTACTGCTGCTATGCTCAAGTCTTGTCAGGACCTGTATTGCCGGAGAGGAGGGAAGGCAAGGTAAGTCAAACTTTACTTATCTTGTTTACTAGTTTATCTTGTTTACATTTTCTCTTAAGTTTCAATGTCTTATTTCTTTCTTTTTCCTTGGAAAAAGTCTCACAGTTGTGTTTTTTTAGTCATGCTGGTACATGGCCTTCAGTGCATTTCTTGTAAAAACAAAAACAGGAACTTCTTTGTCAACAGGCTACTTTCAGATTGTCATGAGATAACGTAATTCTGTGACTTTGTTAAATTCAAGCTTGTAGTTTGTTTCTGAATCCTCTCGATTTGTAGAAATCTCTGGTCTTGTGAGCTGGGTCAAGACCTCTTTGGCATAGTCAACATAAACAGAATTGTATTTGTTTTTATGTAAACAGAAAGAGAATTCAGACTTTGTTTCACACCAGTTCTGTCCACTCCCACTTCTCTACTGAGAATCCGCTTTACCAAAGTGATGGAGGATTATGATAACGTTGGCATTTAGATTGGCTTTTGGATGTGTTCATTTCAACGACATGCAAACTTGTACCAAGAATAATATGAGTTTGTATTGAATCCTGTCTGTTATAGAGTGTTGCTATCAGACTAGTGGATGAAATGTGCAAAAGCGTATTTAATCTATACTATAAAGTACACTGAAATTGTACTTATCTTAAAGTACTGTGAAATTCTCAAGTATCTAGACAAAACACTCTTAAATTAAAGCAAAGTTTCACATTCAGCTGAACTTGATATAATAAATTGAAAAGTATTTCACTTTTAAAATGGACTGCTGAAGAGACTTTATTCTCAAATAATGCTTTGACATATGATCAAACCTTTAAAGAAACAAATTCAATGGCAATTTACTAAATGTTAAACTTTTAATTCTGAATCAGCTGATTTTATTATTGAATACAGTTTAATGTTTGCTTAAATAACTCAAGTAGGGCTGTCACGATTTCTCGATTCAATCCAGTACTCGATTTAAAAAAAAATCCATGCATTTTGCCAGTGTCCAGTAATCAGCAAAATACCGGAAGTGGCGCATTCCAGGGACGAGAAACGCGTGAAATGAACCAGACAAGGATGCATGCTATATTAAACCTATTTAAAACCATAATAAAGCATAATGCTATTGTGCATTCACAAACGTTAAACTTAGACATATTTCTGCAAGTTTCGGTTTATTCTAAAGTTCATCTGGGAACTCCTTCATTTCTTCAGATTTGTAGGGTAAATAATTTATAAACCAACGCAAACGCACGAGAATACATTAGTATTTTATAATGTATCTCAATATGCTAACTGCTAATCGCGATTTCAAAATAAAAGTTCAAAGCATCACCCTGAGTTTACACGCTTTGATTTCCACATATTCAAATGACAGTGTAGCATTTCTTTCATAAAGAAATGGCCAAATATTAAAGATTAAGTGGATGTTTGAATTAAATGTCCTTTAGTAAATATTAAACAAGGATTAGATTGCGCAGTAAAGTGTAAAAACAATCGTCAGGCCGTTGGCATTATGTATTAACAGTTTTGATCAATAATACCATATGATTACTCACTTTTAATAATTTATTTGAGCTAATTATTGCCCCATTGCTATTATATGTGCATTTTAACTCATTTAAAAGCTATTGTTCACTTAGGTCTATTTTGATTACTACAGGAAAAGTATTATAATTATCTGATTACTCGATTAATTGTCAGAATAATCAACCGATTAGTCGATTACCAAAATAATCATTAGTGACAGCCCTAAACTTAAGTTCGTCAAGGATGAATGACCCTAGTTGGCCGGCTATGATTTACTTAAATAGATTTCATTCAAAAAATAAAATTTGTGCAGATTGGTTTGTTAAGATAACTTATTTTTTTATTAATTTATTAGTTATCCATCCATTTAGTTACTTGTTTAATATGAGAAAATAATATAGTAATGCATTCCTGCCAAAGGACTAGAAGGTCTATATGTTGTAATGAGTAAAATGTATTGTTTTTGTAATCTGAGTAAAAGTGCAAGTATTCATTTACACTCAAATAAAGCTCAAATGCTCCAAAATAATAATATTTAATTAGTAATGAAGTACAATACTGTACTTTACAAACCCTTGTCAACCATAGCACTGAACAACACTTTCTTGTTATTCTGCTTTTCTACTCTTTGTTTGCTAGTGTTACATACTACAGTACATGGTGCTTACGTTTGTACACGAGTGTGTTTGTGTGCTTAATGTGCATGTGTTTCCGTGAAACGGCTGTGTTTTATTGAATGGAAGGATGGAAGAGCAGATAACCACCAGCTGTGGAACACATGACACGCATCCTGCTCAGACGCAGCACGAAAGAAAACGCCCATTGTTCTAGTGTTTTATTTTATTCTCTTCAGCTGAATCTTCTAATATTAGTTGAGAATCTGATCTGATACTTGGCATAGTACATTTATTCAAGTGACCCAAAACTTTAATGTAACACACCTTTTGTGAAATATGCAACAAATAAATAAGTACATAAACATATAAAACTCTAATCGTGTGTAAATTATATGTCATTTTTTCTATCTCTCTGTCTCTTTGTTAGCTGTTGTGAATGCAATTCTGTTCTTTCTCGCTGGTACTATGAAAGAGATGGACAGTTCTTTTGTGAGAAAGATTACTGGTCACGATTTGGGGAGCAATGCCACGGCTGTTCAGAGTCTATCACCACCGGTCTCATTATGGTAAGGACACAATATTGACAAATCAATTCATAAACATTAGAAATGTGTGATTAGAGGTGAAGAGGAACTATTAGCTAAGTAAAACTTGATGCTCAAGATTTTGGTACCATAAAGACTGAAAAAGGATTTTAAAAGGACTGGTTTAGGATTTAATTTGTTAAAATTTCACAAATAATAAAAAGACAGGAAGTAACACATTGAAATTTTGAAGGTAAAATAATTATCTTGAAAAACATGCTCAAATAATGTGATTTATTTACTTCAACTTTAAACAGTGTAGCGTTTTTTAGAGTTTTTGTCTGGATTGGCCAATAGTGGGTATTTACATACTCATTTCCTCTGTTCTCACATTTCCTGTTTACTTGTAGTCATCTAATGCATGATTAAACTTAATCTTTAAAAACACTAATAATGTTATAACACTTAAATTTAATCTTCAGCAAATCTAAAAAAAATATATATATATATTTTAGTTTTTAGTGTAAAATTGTAGTTTTTTTTTAGTTAAAATTATATAGAATTTTAAAATCACCCATTACATGAAAGCAATTATGTAGCAGCTGCTGTAAATAATGCATAGAAAGCAGCATGGCCATGTATGAGTACCGCTAAGCACTTACAATAACAGAGCATCCAAATCTGTCATTTCATCTTTTTTAAAAGATACTGACTAAAACATCGGGTGCGAGCCTAGAGGATTCATGAATACATGCATTCCTTTAGTAGACTGCACAATCAAACAATAGTTTACTCACTAAACTATTAAAGGAATTTGATCGCTTTTATCTTGAGAATATTACCTTGAGGTTTTTGTGTTTTGTCACCATTTCCTGCTGTGACCCTAAGGCCACACGACCACACCCACTCACAATCTCGCTTCCTTCCATTGTATTACTTCACTTCTGTAGAATGATGTCATCCACCCTGTCCCACCTCAACACCTCCTTTACTGTTTCAGCTCAATTGAAAATAAACTGTACGAGAAAATAATACACTAACTCTCCTTCCTCTTCATTTCATCACTGCAGGTGGCTGGGAAGCATAAATATCACCCTGAGTGTTTTCTCTGTGAAAGCTGTGGCATGTTTATTGGAGATGGTGATTCTTTCATTCTAGTGGATTATACCAATTTATACTGGTTGGTACTACTTGCTAAGTATTTTGGAGGAATAGTACCTTAGTTTTGTCTGGTTAATGAGTTTTTTTCTTCTCTCGTAGCGGACAATGTGGACACCAGAAGGTGTCGACACAGCGCTCGGCAGCAAAATGTTCACGGCTTTCTCATACAGTGACATCGATGTCATTTCCTCCTTCTGCAGAAAGCAGGCGAGGTTTATCCTTCACAGTGGAGGAGAAGGACGCAGGCCCTTTGATCATCGTATCTCAGTAAGTTGTCAGTTTAGACACAGTTACATCTGAGCAAAAATATAGGACCACTGAACATGATTTTATTAAATAAATTATTCAATTAATGATTGCTTTCTCCTAAAAAATTCACAGACTGGACATGCACAGCCTGAGCCCTGAAGTTAAGCCTTTGATCCATGTTGGAGACAAGATTCTTGAGATCAATGGAATTTCTGTCCAGAACATTCCACTCAGTGAGGTCAGTCCTGCTTCTCAGATAAGATAGTGAAAATCATGACGACACATCTCATTTCATCATTACTCTTTGTATTTTGTTTTTCTAAACAGATAGATCTGGTGATTCATGATACAGAGCACTGGTTACAAATCACAACTGAACATGATCCTAAAGAACACACAAAACAAGAAGACTTGTCTGGCCTACTGGGAGAAGAACTGGACCAGCCTGGAAAACTGGGTTTCTTTCCTCTTCCCAGCAACAGACGAATAAAACCTCGATCCAAAAATATTCTGTAAGGTTTATGGCACTATCAGATTTGATTACATGTAATAATACACTGCAAACAAAATCATTTTTTTCTTGTTTTTTTAGATACAAATATCTAATTTCTCACCTGCAGGAAAAGATATAAAAATATTTAAACATCTAAGCAACATTCATTTTTTTTTAGAGAATGCACATTTTTTTTTAAGATTTATATTTAAAACAGGAAACAAAGTAATTTTGCCAATAGATTATGAAAAAATACACTGCCATTCAAAAGTTTGGGATCAGTAAGATTTTTAATGTTTTTCAAAGAAATCTTTTCTGCTCATCAAGGCTGCATTTATTTGATAAAAATACAGAAAAAACTGTAATATTGTGAAATATTTATTTAAAATAGTGGTTTTCTATTTTAATATCCTTAAAAATAGAATTTATTAATTTGATGCAAAGCTGAATTTTTTTTTTTTTTTTTGAAATGGCAGTGTATATTAATTCAAGATATATTCTTTGGTAAAAAATCTTGAAATCTTAAAGCACTTTTCATTTAAGCTAATTTTTGAGGTTTTTACTGGGTAACAGGACTGAAATTAAGAAAATGTGTAAATGTAATTTGATAAAAAGTCAGGAAGTCATTTTAAAGAACCTGCTGTACAGGTTTGAACAGTAAGATTTTTATTGTTTTTTTAAAGACGTCTCTTCTGCTCACCAAACCTGCATTTATTTTATCCTGAGTACATCGAAAACAGTAACATTTTAAAATAATTGTAACTGTTTTTTATTTTAATATATTTTAAAATGTAATTTATTCCATGTGATTTCAAAGCTGCATCTTTAGCATCATTATTCCAGTCACATGAGCCTTCAGAAATCATTCTAATATTCTGATTTGCTGCTCAAAAAACATTTATTATTATTATGTTCAAAACAGCTGAGCAGATTTTTTTCAGGTTTCTTTGATGAACAGAAAGTTCAGAAGAACAGCATTTATCTAAAATATATATATATTTTAACATTATAATGTTTTTTGTAACATTATAAATGTTTTATCATAATTTTTGATCAATTTAAAGCATCCTTGCTAAATAAAAGGATTGATTTCTATAATCCCCAAAAAACAATTATACTGACTCCAAGATTTTGAATAGCATATAATGTTACAAAAGCTTTTTATTACAGATAAATGCTGATCCTTGTATCATTCTATTCATCAAAGAATTATGAAAAAAATGTACTCAGTTCTTTTAAATATTGATAATAATAATAATAATAATAAATGTTTCTTGAACAGCAAATCAGCATATTAGAATGATTTCTGAAGGATCATGTGACAATGAAGACTGGAGTAATGATGCTAAAAATTTAGCTTTGATCACAGGAATTAACTACATTTTAAAATATATTCAAATACAAAGCAGCTATTTTAAATAGTAAAAATATTTCACATTATTACTGATTTCACTCTATTTTGGAACAAATAAATGCAGGCTTGGTGAGCAGAAGAGAGTTTTTTTAAAAAACATTACAAAATCTTACTGTTCAAAAACTTTTGACTGGTAGTGTACATTAACATGTTCCCTATAAAGATAAAACCCTGGTTTAGTTACTAATAATTTTTTGGATAATATAAAAAAAACACCAAATAATTAAAAAGGTCACATTTCTGTCATGCCCTTACTAACATTATTAATTTCTCTTTGTCTGCCTCTGTAGGCGCAGCTGTAGTATTGATAAAGCCCCATGCTCGCAACGACACGCTGTACTTCTTTCCCACAGAAGAGACATCAATCGATCAGAGTCTCTGCGTTCTGACCCTACTGATAAAACACAACGAATTTTCCGACCCTCGGACCTAATATACGGGGAGATTTTGGGAAAAGGTTGTTTTGGACAAGCCATAAAGGTAAAGAAATGAGTCTGAATGATCACAGTGAGTCTCACCTGAGATCACAAACTGACAGTACGGAATTAACTACTTCCTTTGGGTTGTCAGGTGACTCATTTGGAAACTGGTGAGGTCATGGTAATTAAGGAACTTCTACAATTTGATGAAGACACTCAGAAGACATTCCTGAAAGAGGTTCGTTGTAGTTTTTCCTTTCTCAGACCACTAAGGAACAAATTAATTGTTTGCTAATCAAAAAAACATTTTTGGCTTCAGGTTAAAGTAATGAGATGCCTAGAACATCCTAATGTCTTAAAGTTTATTGGCATTCTCTACAAAGACAAACGGCTCAACCTGATCTCTGAGTATGTGCAAGGAGGAACGCTGAGGGACACCATCCAGAAAATGGTTTGTTTTTTTCTATACTTGATATACTTTCCTTGCATGAAGTCCATATTTCAGGGTTCCCACGCTTCTTGAAAGTACTTGAATATCCGACTCATGGATTCAAGGCCTGGAAAGTACTTGAAAAAAAATATAGGTCCTTGAAAGTGCTTGAAATAAATTTTTAGTAGAATGGTGCTATTTCAAAAAATTTCCTATATGCGCAGTCTAAGACTATATGACACAGCGTTAATGACTGGGGAGTAGATGGGGTAGCGTGAGAAAAAAATATTTTTTTTTTACATGCACACACTGCGCAAATATATTGTTTCCCATTGTTTGCACATAATAACCACTCTCCTATATATATATATATATATATATATATATTGCACATAATAACCACTCTCCTATATATATATATATATATATATATATTTATTTTTTTTTTTTTATGCTGATTTGATTTGATTGGTAACTTATTCTTATTCTACTTATTTTTATTCTGTTGTTTTAATTTGAACTTTTAAAAAAGCTTACAAATATAATTTTTTGAATTTGACAAAAGATGACATATTTTTAATAAAGTTAGAAAAATGCCATTACAAAGGTAAAAAAAAAAATTCTTGTAAATCACTTAAAGGAGTCAAATTCATTAAAGAATTCCAGATAAAACAGTTTGATGCAAGAATATATATTTTTATCAATATTTAAGGAATTAAAAATTCCTTCGAACGCGACTGCTCAAAATGGTCTAAATTTATGAAACCTACACATTCAAAACCTGTTACTCTGAAATTTTTAATGTAAATGTTAAGTGTAAGTGAAATGTTAAGTACTGTAAAAGGTCTTTCATGACGCTACATATGCTGGCGTCCTTGATATCAAATAAATGATGCTTTAAAAAGTCCTTGAATCTGGTACTCATGAAAGAGTGGGAAACCTGATATATTCTTGACCAAAAAACAAAGTGAGTGAACTCAATTTTTGTCATAAATTAGGACAGGGATCACCCTTGGAAACTTAGAGTGAGCTACACCAAGGACATTGCCGCTGGAATGGTATGTAATGGACAGAGATGAAATGTGAAGAAAACATTGAGTTTGAAGTGTACAAGCAGTTTTTTGCTATCCAACAATGCAAGTAAAGATGGATTTTTTTTACATCAGATATCCAATCTCTTGCCTAATTCCTTAATGCAAAGACATGTCTTGACAGGGAATGAGAATCTGAAACTAGTTAATATCCAAATATAGACTACACATACATCTATTTTCTCTCTCCAACACAGGCTTACCTACATTCAATGAATGTCATTCACCGGGATCTAAACTCGCACAACTGCTTTGTCCGAGAGGTCAGAATACATCTCAATACTCATAAACGTAGAGAATGTGTTCAACTGAACTGAATTGTGTGACAGTTCTGGTTTTCCTTACAGAACCAAACAGTGGTAGTTGCTGACTTTGGTTTGGCTCAGCTTGTAAAGGAAGAAAAGAGCTCCTCTCCTGGACAGATGTCTAAACTGAACAAGCTTGGTCGTAAAAAACGATATACGGTGGTGGGCAACCCCTACTGGATGGCACCAGAAATGATCCAAGGTGAGCCATGAATTAAAAATCAAAGACTGATGATGAGGAATGAACATTTTACAGCTTTGTGATTTTTTTTTAATACATATTATTTCTCATCTGCAGGAAAAGTCTATGATGAACATGTTGACATTTTCTCATTCGGGATTATTATTTGTGAGGTAAACTTGCATATTTCTCTACTTTTAGTCATCATTTTTATTCCAATATAATTGAATATGTATATTTCTCATGACAGGTTATCGGAAGAGTATATGCCGATCCGGATTACCTCCCTCGCACGCAGGAGTTTGGACTGAATGTTAATGAATTCTTGGAGCGCTATGGGTCCAAAGATTGCCCTCCGTCTTTCTTTCCCATTGCGGTTTTGTGTTGTGCCTTGGAGGCTGAAAAACGGTGATTGTCATTTACAAATCTACATAACCTTAACACGAACAAAATCTCGCTTGCTGATATGCTGCCTTTTCTCCCTGTTTCTTTCTATAGTCCCAGTTTTGCTAAATTGGAGGAGTGGCTGGAGAAACTGAAGATGCACATGGAGATTAGACTTCCTCTGATGTCAGAACTGGACAAAATCTGCCACGAGTTTTGGGAGAAACAAAGCCAGTCAAAACAAACTTATGGGATTCCTTCGAAACAGATGGAGAACTCAGCCTTAGGCAGAAGCTGAAACTTCATGTGAATGTGGGCGGTTGCATGGAACTAGTCTTACAAGTTAGTCTGACTGGCGATATATTTTTTTAAAACATTAAAACCTAGATTTTCTCATTTGAATCAGAAAAATAAGACTCATTACCCATTGCTAACTGCTAGCTGGTCAGGCTAGTTCCTAAGACATAATCTTAACACAGAGGTTATGCAACTGGCCCTAAATCTCATACTATTACGGTGACTCCACTTAAAAATGTATGAATGTAGTTAAATACTTTTCTGAGCCATTTTTGCAGTGACTTTCACTTTTTGTCTTATTTTTAAGAAAATATAAATTGTTTAATTAATTATAATGCTATGTAATGCAAGGACATTTTGTTAAGTGTCCAAATACATTTTGGGGTCACATATTTTACAAGGTTTCAGTTGTACAATCTGCTGCAGTCATTTTGTACTATTTGTACTGGTCTCAGACACAAAGGTGCTAATAGATTGTTCTAGAGGATAGTATTATAAATGTAAGCTGGAAAAAAAAAGCTTTAAAATGTATGTTTAGTGTAATATTTTTTTTAGCTGATCTGTTATCTGTTTTAATTATTTTTGTCTGTACGATTGTAGACTTTTTATTATTAATGTTATGATTATTATTATTTTTCATGTATGTATGCCTTGTGTTACACGTGTCAGATACTGTGAAATTCGAATAAATGTTTTGTTTTCATTTGATTTCATTTGAGCCAGTTTAACGGTTTAGTTTAGTCAGCGAAACAAATTCTCCTTAACAAGTAAAAAATAATACATTTTTCGTAGATTTACTGTTATTTTACACATTTACTACTGACTGGATATTTGCAGTTGATAAACTGTTGTGTTTTTTCAACGGTAATTGTTACGATGAATGTGCTGGTTGACGAGAGGTCATCGCTTTACTCATTTATCTAGGCGAAACTAGCATTTCTCAACAGCTGAGGAGCATAATGGATAAGCACAGTAAGTATTTATTAATATAGATAAACCTTCGATGTAATAAGCCTTAGTTAGGCTAACCGAAAACCCAGGACATTTAATAGCTTGAAGCGACGGAATCTGAACATGAACAAACATTTGGATATCAGTTTGAAACGTAACGTTAATTACCTTTAATAATTTAAGAGTAACTTAATTGCTATATTTCAATAACATAACTTTTTCTGGGAAACCCCAGAAAAAAGTAAAACATGAACATGAATTTTCATATTATTAGCCTAGATTTATTCGCTGACTGCTGTATGCTGTGTCTATTCGTTTTAAGTCAATTTTATATACTGAGGGAACTTGAAAGGAAAATAAGGTTATTTTTACTATTATTTTTAAACATCCATCACTAGGGTCTCCCACAAACATATATATATATATATTATATATATATATATATTATATATATATATATATATATATAAATCTAACAGCATTTATTAAATGAATATCCACAATGTCTATTAAACATCCACTATAGGTTTACAGATTGAGGACATTGACCTTCAAGGTAACATTTGTCTTATGTCTGTGAACTTTTATAGAGAAATATTAAATATGTATGCTATATACAGTTTGTTATCAAGAAAATTAATTCTTTTTTTTTTTTTTTTTTTTGTCTGTTTCTCATGCCACATCATCTTTTCATGAATATCTCTCCTAGTTGAGCAGGTAGGTTTTATATTTTTATACGTAGCATTTTACACAAGCTGTCAATCATCACATTCAATTATTCTGCCTTTTTGCCAGTTTTCCATAGACCTGGATGACTCTGGAACGGAGAGTCTCCTCAGGCATCCTGACACTTCTCTTTCTGACTCCACTCAAGTGGAAGACAAAGATGAAAGTATCCATTTCTCCCACACTTTCGGTTCATCCTCTTCTCTGTCTGAAGAAAAGACACATCACGCTGATGACAAATCACCTCTTAGAACCAAGGGTCCAGGTGGCCGCTTTGACCCCCATGACTTTTTAGAGGTACTGTGATATGCTGCACACCTAGACCTTCAGTGGCCAAAGTGTGTTGAAGTCTTTAATGTTTACAAAGGCTGCATTAGTATTGTTAAGCTTTGTTGTATTGTTAATCTATGTGATATACTATACACAAACCAGATTATTTTATTTTTCACTGTCCCTCCCAGAAATCTGTTGGCATTGTGACACTGCCAAACCAAGTCCAACAGAAAGCAGTGAAAAAGGGATTTGTGTTCAATCTGATGGTTGTTGGTAAGAAACATATCACATAAATACACACGCACTGCCATTTTTGGTCTTTTATTCTCATTAAGTCTGCAGTTATTTGGTATAAAAAAAAAAAACAGTAACAATGTGAAATAATATTACAATTTAAAACAACAGTTTTCTACTTTAATATATTTTTTAATTTATTTTTTCCTCATTCTCAGCAACCATTACTCTAATGTCACATGCTTCTTCAGAAATAATTCTAATATGCTAATTTGTTGCTCAAGAAACATTTATTATTGTAATCAATGATGAAACAGTTGTGCTGCTTGATATTTTTATGGGAATCATGATAGATTTTTTTAGAATGCTTTAAAAAGAACAGCATTTATTTGAAACGTTTTATTTTTTTTATTTTTATTTTTTTTTTTTTTGGTGACAATGTAAAAATTCTTTAGTCAATTTTTAATGCATCCTTGCTGAAAAAAAGAAATTTGTTTCTATTAACAAAATCTCACTGACCCCAGGTTGTATATATATATGTCTTAAGAAACTTTATAGGATCTTAAAATATATCATTTGTATGCTTAGGTGAGTCTGGCTTAGGCAAATCCACTCTTGTCAACAGCCTTTTCCTCACAAACCTCTATATGGACAGATGTGTGCCTGATGTTTCAGGTAAACCTAACATTATTAAACAACACTGTATTTATGTTTTTATACTACTTATAAAAGCAGTACTGAATTGCAGATATACTCTATTACAGAGAAGATAGCCCAGACAGTATCAATAACAAAGAGCACAGTAGACATTGTTGAAGAGGGAGTAAATCTAAGACTCACTGTTATCGACACCCCTGGTTTTGGAGATGCTCTAAATAATCATGAAAGGTGAGTGAAAGGTGCACAATTTTTTATGTTTTACTCATTCGTAGGACAGGGTCTTAAACTTTTACTGACACCTAGTGGTGAAAATGCAACAGCAAAGAGTTTTATAATTAATTTATTTCCTTGTGAAACTGTCAGATAAAAGGTGGTTTTGTGATATTTTTGTGAAATTGAACTAATCGTGTGATCCCAACATGGCACCCATGACGTGACCCACTCCATTTAAAACAAAACAGTTTTTATTAGGCTATATGACTGGAGTCTTCATCGTTAGTGCATTACACTTTTTTTTTTAACACTTAAATGAGTTACTAAATGTACTATTAATGATAATATAATTAAAATACATAATTAAAATTATGTTATTAAAATATTAAACACATACAAAAATAAAATAAAATGAGGAAACAATTATTGAGTATTTCTTCAAATATTTGACATGTTTAAAAACCTCTGTTAGAATTATCAAAACCTTTTTTTCCCACACTTTTGATTATATAACTTTGGTGGCCACTTGTTAACAGGAAATATTAAGTACGCTAAAAGGTATTTACACATGGCTTTTCTTGCAGCTGGAAGGCCGCTGTTCATTATGTAGACCAGGAGATGGAGAAGTACCGCAGAAATGAGATCGGGCTGAACCGTAAAAACATAACAGACAACAGAGTGCACTGCTGCCTGTACTTCATTTCGCCTCATGGCCATGGGTAAGACCTCTCAGCACAGGTGTTTTTGTGTTTATTTCTATCCCAGGAGACCATGTTCAATTATTAAATTTCCTTTGTGCTGTCTCAGTCTCAAACCAATTGATGTGAACTTTATGAAGGCGCTGGATCAGAAGGTCAACATTGTGCCTGTGCTGGCTAAAGCAGACAGCCTCACTTTAAAAGAGACTCGCAATATGAAGGCAAAGGTGAGAACGTCTTTGTACTGAAAATCTGAGAAAGCTCACATCACATAAATGATAGATGTTTCAAAAGCATATCATATAGTTATTTTTGAGAACATGGGACTGTCAACAAAAAACACTAGATCTGATGTCTAAACAAATGTAATGCATTTGTTTCCATAGATTTTGAATGAAATTGACAAATTCAAAATCAAGATCTTCCAGGTCCCACGGTGTGACCCGGATAGTGAAGATGTCTTCAAGCAGCAGACTCTAGACTTAAAGGTCAGGACTACTGGTTACATTGTAGTGATTATTATCTTCTTTTGAGTCACAGATTTTGTTTTTCTTTTTACAATGACACACTCTTTCCCTTGTGAAAAAAAAAAATGCATAAAAGAAGAAAAGTGTACTGTCAAATGTACTGATTTTAAAAATAATACTCAAGCATTTATGGCCTTTTATTTAATTGTTGTTATATTATTTCCAAGTACAGGTTTTAAAATAAACGTTAAAGATTTTAAGTACAGTGCAAGTGCACATTCAATTTAATTTAGTGCATTTTTTACAAGGACTTAGCTTGTTGCAATTTTGTTAATTTTTATAAACCTTCTGTGACAACTCCTCAATGTTTTCATGTACCCTCATAGAGAAGTATACCCTTTGCTGTTGTTGGGAGTAATACAGTAGTAGAGAGAAACGGCATGAGAGTTCGAGCCCGTGTCTATCCGTGGGGTATTGTAGAAGGTATGTTTACGTACACCATGAGATGTTACATACTTAAAGGAGAACTCCACTTCCAGAACAACAATTTGCAAATAATTTACTCACTCCCTTTTCATCTAAGATGTTCTTGTCTTTCTATTTTCAGTTGTGAAGAAATTATGGTTTTTGAGGAAAGCATTTCAGGATTTTTCTCCATATAATGGACTTCATTGGTGCCCGTTTTGAACTTCCAAAATGTAGTTTAAATGCAGCTTCAAAGGGCTCTAAATGATCCCAGCCACGGAAGAAGTGTCTTATCTAGCAAAACGATCTGTCATTTTTTTCAAAAAATAAAAATGTGTATACTTTTTAAGCACAAAAGCTTGTGCAGCACAGGCTCTGGGATGCGCGTCCACAACACTATGAATCACGTCTAAGTTCATTGTCTGTGTACTCTGGCTCAGAAAGGTAGAGAATGGCAAAAAACTCCGCGTGACCTTTCGACGTGATTCAATAGTATGTAGTGTCGTGGACGCTCATCCCAGAGCTAGTGCTAAACAAGCTTTTGTGCTTCAAAAGTAAACATTTTTATTTTCCGAAAAAAAAATGACAGATCGTTTCGCTAGATAAGAGCCTTTTTCCTCAGCTGGAGTTTAGATCCTTTAGAGCTCTTTGAAGCTGCATTTAAACTACATTTTGGAAGTTCAAATTCGGGGCACTAGTGAAGACCATTACACGGAGAAAAATTCTGAAGTGCTTTCCTCATAAACCAAAATTTCTTCACGACTTAAGACAGAAAGACATAAACATCTTGGATGATAAGGGGGTGAGTACATTTTTCGTAAATTGTTGTTCTGAAAGTGGAGTTCTCCTTTAAGGTAAAATTTAAGATGTTAAAATATAAAGAGCATAACTATTTTTAGCAGAAATAGGTCACTTAAAAATTAAAATTGTCTGTCATCATTATGTTGTTTCCAATCTGTATGACTTTCTTCTGTCAAACACAAAATGAGAAGTTTACTCCTTCCCATACAGAGAAAGAGACCAATTTTTTGTTTACGTTCATTAAATATGGCACAGAGGTCATATATGATGGATATGTATGAGCTCTTTAAACATCACTTTTTTTCTTTCCAACAGTGGAGAATCCATCTCACAGTGATTTTGTGCATCTGAGGAACATGTTGATCCGCACACACATGCAGGACCTGATACATACAACCCACTATGTGTTGTATGAGAACTATCGTATAAATTGCCTGTGCAGGAATCCATTCTTGGTATAAAAAGGCAACTTATGTATCCTTTGGCACTGAGAAAACGTCATGACCTCGTTAATAATAATAATAATTCATAACATTTTTTTTACCAATAGGAGAATGTGTAAGGATTTTTCAGCTGGATAACAGAGGAGGTCAATGTATGTCTCACTGAAACCAGGCAATAAATGGGCATCCTGAGGAAAAAAATTCCAGTTATTTAAAAAAGTACATTTTTAAAAAGATCACTTAAGGACAGATAAAGACAGAGCTACCACTCTTTTGAATGTAAAAAAGAGAAAAAAACAAGCAAACAAATAAAAACTATGTAACTAAAATATAGTATGCCTCTTTATACTGCTTATAGGTACTTATATTTTTATTTCTGAAAAACATAACTATCAATACTATACTGTGAAATTCACATGTATCACATGTATTGCAAGGCCATGAACATACATTTTGGTGGGCAGGTGTTAAGGTGAAAATGGGCAAGCCTTTTATAATTATTCATAAAAAAGCATATTTTATTACCACTATATACTATACGACTGTTGCCAATCAAATGAATTCAGTTGCATTAATGATTTAATGAGTTTTATATTTTAAAATTAACATTTCGAATACGAAATTACATAAAAATGAAATAAAAATCGCCAGTAGGTGGCAACATGTCTTAAAGGAGAAGTCCACTTCCAAAACAAAGATTTACATATAATGTACTCACCCCCTTGTCATCCAAGATGTTCATGTCTTTCTTTCTTTAGTCGTAAAGAAATTATGTTTTTTGAGGAAAACATTTCTGCATTTTTCTCCATATAATGGACTTATATGGTGCCCCGATTTTGAACTTCCAAAATGCAGTTTAAATGTGGCTTCAAACGATCCCAAATATGGTTGTAAACGTTCCCAGACGAGAAAGAAGGGTCTTAAATGCTGAAATGTTTTCCTCAAAAAACATAATTTCTTTATGACTGAAGAAAGAAAGACGTGAACATCTTGGATGACAAGGGAGTGAGTAAATTATTTGTAAATTGTTGTTCTGGAAGTGGACTTCTCCTTTAATAAATTAATTAATTAATTAAGACCAGCCAACAGCTGCACAGATATCACCCATAGAAACCAAATCCAGGAGGAGGTCAGTCCTCTGGTGGAGTGGTCACCCAATGAGGTATAAGCCAGGGCTATAGCATCAAATATCCAGCAAGATATTCTTTGCTTCATGACCAGCAGCCTTTTAGAACGGCCTCCAAAGCACACTAAAAGCTACTCTGAATGCCTGAAGTGGCTAGAGTGCTCTACATACTATATACATTAAGAGCCTGAACCGGGCAGAGTAAATTAGGACCCTTCTCATCGTCCAAGTTAGGAAGAGCTAGAAGAGTGAAGACTTGTGCTCTAAATGGAGTGGACAGGACCTTATGCACATAACTGTGTCTTGGTTTGAGGACAACTCTACAGTCTTTAGGCCCAAACTCAAAAGGCATGAAGCACTGACTGACAGTGCTTGTAAATATCCCACTCGCTTGATCAACGCTAAAGCCAGAAGGAGGGCAGTCTTAAGCAACAAGGGTCAGTCAGCTGACTGGAACGGCTCAAAGGGAGGGCCTCGTAGGGTCCTACGGACTGTGGATAAGTCCCACCTCTGCACAATATGAGGGCGAGGTGGACTGAATCTCCAAGTTCCTCTCGAAGAACACACCAGCCATAAAAGATTTATAGGATTTATAAAGGCTACTTACCACTGTCATGTTGTCTGAACAGACCAGGACATGGGGCACTTTTAAGGCTGGTAAGAAGGTTTTTAGGGTGTCGCGATTTAGCTCAAAGGGAAATGTATATAAATAATTACAATTAATTATGATTAATTACAATTATTTATATCAGCTGCCAGTAGTAACTGTAGCAGAATTAATTTTCCATCAACTAATCTGTTCGTCCAGCGAACATTCAGTATAAGTTTTATATCAACTCTAAGAAATGATATTTTCTTGGGCACAGAAAATAACTTCCTTGAAGTACTATTGCATTAGAGCATGTAGCTCGGATCGGAATCGTAAAGGGACATTAATTTGCAAGGCAGAATCAGAATCAAAACTCATGTAATTTGTGCACAAGAGTTTATTAACGAAGGACTAACACATAACTAATCTAAACAAACAGACATGAAATCATTCATACATGGGGGAAGGGTCAGTGAGAACTGAAGTTAGAGAGACCAGAGAATGTAGCTATGAAAAGAGTCAGTTAACCACCTGAGTGAAACCATCAGTGCTGTCTACAGCTTATACTAAACCTCTGTTTTGTTTAGTTAAATGTACGATACTTGCATTGCCTTGGTCGATGAACAAGTGTCCGAATGCAGTCTCGGGTGAAAGTCTTGATGGTTTGGAGCAGTGATGGTTTGGAATCGCGATCACGTTCTTCTGGGTCCGAAGAGTGATGAACTCCAAAGATGTTCTGACTCGATGGTGACTGGGAGTTTCTTCCCATGTGACAATTGAAGAAGAACCAAGAGCTGAGAGGGACCCAGCTGAAGTCCTGTGGTCTTTGGAGAATGGAAAGACAAGGCCGCAAGGCCTGGCGCAGCTTAGAGTTCCGACGAGTTCTAGCTCATCCTCCTCATCCTCTTAGGTTCTGAAAGAACTCACGTGAGACGAGTGAAGAAAGCTAAAAGCACGGAATAGAGAAATGTCTGTTCGAGGACATTTCATGAGGATGAATTCCGGGGTTGAGTAAAAGTGTCTGGCTCTTTGTGGTGAGAGCCATAGCTCTAGATGTTGGGGCCTGTCGGGCCCGCCGGGCACGGCCTGTGCCGGCTCAGGCTCCCTGTGGGTTCCTCCACAGGCAGCAATCGGAAGATCTTGCAGAAGAGCGTGAAGAGAGTCGAGAGGCGTGAAGAGAGTCAAGATAGGAAGGCGGACTAACGTTTGATGCCTTTAAGGTCTCTGGAGGCTGCGCCTCCAGGAGGTCCACGAACCAATGGTAACTTTCTCCTTTGGAGGGAAAGTTTACGACTCTTTGTCTGTGAGCATGGTATTTTGCATATGTAATTCGATTGGGTGTTGATGCAAAAACTAGTAAGGTTTCTTAAAACACTAATATGTTGCATAGGTATCAACATCTAATTTACACCATCTTTTAGATCATCAAAACACGAACTCAAAGAGTCCAAGCATGGCATAGGTGGGTAATACTACTAGTCATCGATCAGAACACATGCATAAAACAGTAGAAAGACAAATATAAATACAACAGACAAAATTAAAATACAATGCAGTAATACTGTACACAATGATCTGGGCTATGTATGATAGGAATGTCAAAGAAAGGTTTGTCTGTGAATTAATAGGAAAGAGCCTATGGGCATTGTGTCTTTCCGATGGCAAATGTAGCATGGGCAGATGTGCATTCCTGCGGGCAATAAAACCTCTTATCAGATGGTCACCCTGGCAACGCAGCCCTTTCAGGGTGTTCGTTGCTTTGGGGGGTTGTCTCCAACACTCCAGCATATAGCTGGGGTTGTTGGTTTTGAAGATGCTACATATCTCCCCCCTTTCGAACGTTGTTGTCTGTCCAACAGACAACAGCGAGCGATGTCCGAGGTGCCGAACAATCAGACACGCACCTGTCACTCATGGCTGGGAGAGAGCGGTTGCTCTCTGGCTGTTGGTGCCACTAGGAGTGGTTGGGGTGCTGTCAGGTGGTGTGCTATGGTGGTGTAGGCAGTAGCAAGGTGCTGGTCCTTGAGCTTGTGCAGCAGGTGTCGTGGCAGTGTCACCTGTCGTCCTGAGGTGATTTGGCCTGGGTCAAATGGTTGCTTTAGGTGTTGTTTGAAACAACTGGTTGAACTCTCACTTGTGAGAGGGCAGGTGATTCCGAGGGTCGCAGGGAATCGTAATGGAGATGGTAGTGTGAAGAGAGTTTCAGACTGACCTAGTGATGATGGCAGAAGGGCAGCAGGTGGTTGTTAGCCCTCTGTTCTGCTTGAACGTCACTAAAAGTCTGATGTTGGCAGTGTTGCTTTGCACTGACTTAAGCTTGCCTGAGTTGTGTTGGTAGAGGTTTGGCTGTTAGGCATGTGGGCCTGTTGCTCTATCCAACGCTGTCTGGCTGCTCCTGGGGTGTCGACTGGTTTTGCAGGATGCTCCTCCCCTGGAGGAGTCTGATGCTGTGTTATGTTTGACAAGGAGTCAAAGTTTGTCCTTTCCAGTACTTCTCAGTGGAGTTTGTTCAAGGAGCTCTTTTTGCTAGTGTCAGCAGCTCCTGTAACTCAAAAGTGGGTGTGTCCAGCTGTCGTTGTGCAGCCTCCATTTAGCACCTGTGTGAAGGGTGTGGAGGAGGGTGTGGTTGACTGCTGTTGGACATACCGTGGTGTTCGCAGACTGAGGATGCCCCTTTCCATGGCTGCTCCCAGTGGTTGGTCTGGAACCTGGGTCTGTTGCCATGGTGACGGTTATGTCCTCTGTTGGCTAGTGTCTTTCTGTAGAAGGGCCTGGCATTGCGGTAATGCTGGGGGCCTTCTGGTGCCTGCTTTGAATTCTGGGTTATGCAGTCCAGAATCAGTGGGGACTTACAAACACCTTTGGTGGAGGCCTTGTGCTTGTTAAAGGCCTTCTGTGTCAGGTCACGCAGTTGTTGAATAGGCATTGAGTGAGGGCAGGCTAAAATGCCTAGATGGTGACTTACAATAGGATGGAGGTTTTGAAGGAAGATGCTCTTGAAGTTGGTGTCCTCCTCCATCCCAGGTTCATTGCGAGCTCCGAAGTAAGCTCGTCGAAGTCTGTGGTAGTAAGCATATGGAGTTTCATACCGGCCCTGTTTGGTGGCCAGTGCAGCGATCAGTCCGTGTTCAGACTCTGGGTCTGAGAATTCCTTAATGATGGCTTGTCTTAGCTGCTGGTAGTTTGATTGAATGTGTCCTGGCTGTCGAGCCAGGAAGCGTCGCACCTCTGGGCTAGAGGTGATCCAGAGCAGATAAAGTCTATCTTGGTGGTTCACACATTTCCAAGACTGAAGGAAAAAGTCAATGTCTCTCAGGTAGGCGTGGACATCATGGTCTCCTGCAAGTTCTGGTGTGAATGCAGGGATGTTTCTCGCCATTCGATTGAGTTCTTTGAGTGTCACTTCATGTGTCACTTCAGGGTTCGTCTGAATTAATTCTGTTCTCTCTGCGGCTGCTGAGGTTTCCTGGAAGCCGACTTGAGAAGTGTCAAGCAGAGATCTTTGCCCCCCCCCCCCCCTTTGTATCTGTGTACAGGGGTACGGGGGTTTGCACTGCTGGCTGTGTGACATGCAGCAGGGTGTCTTTTACTTGAGTCCATGCACAGCCTGTAAGACTGTTTCAGTTCTCTCTGAACCATGTCAAGCTCCTCTTTAATGTTGCAGAATTGCTGAGTCAGGGTTTGGACTTCAGCTCTGGCTACATTCAGATGGCCTTCTAAGGCCTTAGCTCTAGTGTCTCTCTCATTAAGTTCTACGTATGCTGTTCTTAACAGTGACTTTGTTTGAAACAGTTCTCTTTCCAAATCTTGTCTGATGGCCTTTCCAAGCTGCTCTTTGTGTCCGGCAGCTGTTAGAGCCTCCTGAAGACTGGTGATTTCCTTCTGTTGTGCTGTTCTGTCAGGTTCCTTGCACCTGTCCCGTTCCTTCTCTTGCTGAGCAGGTGTCAGTTCCCTTTGGAACTCTGTGAATTGGAGTTTCAGTTCATTTACCTCCTGTCTGAGGCCCTTGAGGGTGTGGGCCAATGAGAAGGTGACGCTGGTCAGCTCCTGATTGTCCAGGCTGGGTGTGAGGTGTCCACTTGTGTCGCAGTCCTGCTGTTCCTTTCTCTGCCGTTGCAGGTTGTTGACTGCTTTAGGCTGAAGGATGTCCATCCCAGTGCTCTGCGGGGTCCCCAGGTGCTCCTGGTGGGTGGCAGGGCTGGATGTCTGAGGCATGCTGGTTCACTTGTGGGAATACGAAAGAGAAAGGCAGACGGCAAATGCAAGTACACACAGAGGTGTTAAGCTATCTGTATAGGGAACGGCTCTCTAGGCCGTGTAAGGTGTTAATAGCTGGTTAGGCCAGCTAGTGAAGTGGGGTGCTAAGGTTTTGTGCGGGTCAGCACAAAGAGAGGGTTTGAGTAACTTTGATGGGGCTGTAAGCAGGGGGTCAGCTACTGACCAGGCTTTACCTGTAGTCAAATTATTACTCAAAACACTGATGGTTCACAGGTTTGGTCACTATGAAGGTATCGAATAAAACAAGACTGAAATAAAATCAGAAAGAGACAGAGGTAGAAGGAAGGGCTTTCCTTATTTAGTTTAAGATAGGAGATATGACTACGCAGTTGTCCCTTGTTCAAAGGAATGCTGCAGGAGTGTCATAAATCTAGGGAGACTGTTAGCTAAGCTAGCAGGGACGCATCAAACATCTCAAGGTAAATAAGCAGAATCACTAGGAAGTGTTTCTAGTCTTCTCAGGGCCTATGGCTTGGTGAACGGTACTTGTACCTCATGTAATAGGCCTGACTGCTAAGGAGTAATGAGAGACGGGAATTAGTCTACTAATAACCTGTACGGTTCATTAAGGGGACAACAGTTGCTAGAACTGCTATAGTCCTATACCGAGAGGGAAGATAGTGATGGTCAGATAAACTAAAATAAGGTGAAAGAAAAATTAAAATATCCTAATAGCTTTAGGAAACTAAAGGAAAAGTAAATAACTTGATTTAATTAAATTTGTGATTTAATTAAAATCAACTTAGCTGAATTGGTACATTCAAGCTAAACGAGGGTATATAAATTAAATAAACTCCAAGCGAGGTAGAATAAAGTCAATATCAAAGTAACAGTTAAAACCCAAGTGTGTGAGGAGGGGCCAAACTAATTGAGCCTACACAGAAGGTGATAGCACAAATAGGAGGTGAAACCAAGAGAAAGGGGGAGAGAGAGAGAGAAGAGGTTCGTGAACGTTACACTTTACACTCACACGTATCTAAATGTTAGTCGGATGCTAACAGTTAATAGTTGAGGTAAAGGGCTTAGCTTATGTGCCTGTACGGCTGCTAAAGTGTTAGCTTTGGCTACACTCAGTTCTACTCAGTTTACACAGGGGTCTGTGATGTGTATGCTGTTATCAGATCGAACCGGAAGAGTCTGCTCTCAACTTCCGGGGTCAGACGTTGCTAAGAGACCGATGTTTGTTTACAACAACGAGCAAGCTGAGCAGAACTTGTGCTGCTGTGAAACATGCATGGGAAACTCACACGCAGTCAGTTATGACTTATCGCATACAACTTCATTCACAAATCAAAACAGCACATTCACTTCACAGACAATGGCAAATTACTAGTTAGCTGAGCTAGAATTTCACCATTAATTCGCTATTCAATTGCATAATCTTAATGATTACAATGATATGCGATAGTTACAAGAAGGCCTTAATTCATAGAAACGAGGAACATTGCTCAAATCACCTAAAAAAAAAAAATAACTATGCCGTAGCAAGATTTCTTGTCGCCCAGTATTAATATCAATGCAAGTGGGATTTTTTTCCGCCATGCAGATTATTTCATGCCGCTAATCTGAAATGTCCTTGTCAGACCAGATTTATGCATTTAAAGTGGGGATTTCTTCACCCAAAATCAGATGAATTTATTCATTTATGTGGGCTGCTAATCTGAAGTTTCTTTGTCAGAGAAGACTTGCACATTTAAACTAAAAGTGGGAATTTGTTCACCCAAATTTAGATGAATTTATTCATTTATGTGAGCTGCTAATCTGAGATTTCTTCGTCAGAGAAGACTTGCACATTTAAAACTAAAAGTGGGGATTTCTTCGCCCAAATTTAGATGAATTTATTCATTTATGTGGGCTGCTAATCTGAAATTTCTTCGTCAGAGAAGACTCGCACATTTAAAGCTAAAAGTGGGGATTTCTTCACCCAAATTTAGATAAATTCATTCTGGTACCATTTATACGGGCTGTTAATTTGGGATTTCTTTGTCAGAGAAGGCTTACGTTCTACTCACAACAGAAATTAGGATTTCTTCGCTAATGTCAGCATAGTTTCTTATCGTACAATTTAAAGATGTGTTGTAGCATTGAACAAGTTTCTACTGCTCGTGGTAGGGCACATTCAAGTTGTAGTCTATCTGATGTTATCAGAAGCTGCATGTGTAAGACGCTAATAAAACTTATGAGACAAACACACAAGTCTGATATCGAATCTGCTTGCAAATAATGTTTAAACGACTGCCGTGTTCTCCACCATTAAATGTCGCGATTTAGCTCAAAGGGAAATGTATATAAATAATTACAATTAATTATGATTAATTACAATTATTTATATCAGCTGCCAGTAGTAACTGTAGCAGAATTAATTTTCCATCAACTAATCTGTTCGTCCAGCGAACATTCAGTATAAGTTTTATATCAACTCTAAGAAATGATATTTTCTTGGGCACAGAAAATAACTTCCTTGAAGTACTATTGCATTAGAGCATGTAGCTCGGATCGGAATCGTAAAGGGACATTAATTTGCAAGGCAGAATCAGAATCAAAACTCATGTAATTTGTGCACAAGAGTTTATTAACGAAGGACTAACACATAACTAATCTAAACAAACAGACATGAAATCATTCATACATGGGGGAAGGGTCAGTGAGAACTGAAGTTAGAGAGACCAGAGAATGTAGCTATGAAAAGAGTCAGTTAACCACCTGAGTGAAACCATCAGTGCTGTCTACAGCTTATACTAAACCTCTGTTTTGTTTAGTTAAATGTACGATACTTGCATTGCCTTGGTCGATGAACAAGTGTCCGAATGCAGTCTCGGGTGAAAGTCTTGATGGTTTGGAGCAGTGGTGGTTTGGAATCGCGATCACGTTCTTCTGGGTCCGAAGAGTGATGAACTCCAAAGATGTTCTGACTCGATGGTGACTGGGAGTTTCTTCCCATGTGACAATTGAAGAAGAACCAAGAGCTGAGAGGGACCCAGCTGAAGTCCTGTGGTCTTTGGAGAATGGAAAGACAAGGCCGCAAGGCCTGGCGCAGCTTAGAGTTCCGACGAGTTCTAGCTCATCCTCCTCATCCTCTTAGGTTCTGAAAGAACTCACGTGAGACGAGTGAAGAAAGCTAAAAGCACGGAATAGAGAAATGTCTGTTCGAGGACATTTCATGAGGATGAATTCCGGGGTTGAGTAAAAGTGTCTGGCTCTTTGTGGTGAGAGCCATAGCTCTAGATGTTGGGGCCTGTCGGGCCCGCCGGGCACGGCCTGTGCCGGCTCAGGCTCCCTGTGGGTTCCTCCACAGGCAGCAATCGGAAGATCTTGCAGAAGAGCGTGAAGAGAGTCGAGAGGCGTGAAGAGAGTCAAGATAGGAAGGCGGACTAACGTTTGATGCCTTTAAGGTCTCTGGAGGCTGCGCCTCCAGGAGGTCCACGAACCAATGGTAACTTTCTCCTTTGGAGGGAAAGTTTACGACTCTTTGTCTGTGAGCATGGTATTTTGCATATGTAATTCGATTGGGTGTTGATGCAAAAACTAGTAAGGTTTCTTAAAACACTAATATGTTGCATAGGTATCAACATCTAATTTACACCATCTTTTAGATCATCAAAACACGAACTCAAAGAGTCCAAGCATGGCATAGGTGGGTAATACTACTAGTCATCGATCAGAACACATGCATAAAACAGTAGAAAGACAAATACAAATACAACAGACAAAATTAAAATACAATGCAGTAATACTGTACACAATGATCTGGGCTATGTATGATAGGAATGTCAAAGAAAGGTTTGTCTGTGAATTAATAGGAAAGAGCCTATGGGCATTGTGTCTTTCCGATGGCAAATGTAGCATGGGCAGATGTGCATTCCTGCGGGCAATAAAACCTCTTATCAGATGGTCACCCTGGCAACGCAGCCCTTTCAGGGTGTTCGTTGCTTTGGGGGGTTGTCTCCAACACTCCAGCATATAGCTGGGGTTGTTGGTTTTGAAGATTCTTTGTTAAATGTAACAAATAACTGTGTCTGATTGGTCCAGATGCTACAAGGGCTAGAAAAACCGCCATCATCTCTACGCAGTTGATGTGCAGGTGTTCCTCCAGGCTGGACAATGACCCAAACGCCAGTCTGCCCTTGTACAATGCTCCCCAACCCGAGTTGGGGGCATCTGTCCTGACCGCCTTCCTTCACTTTGGTGGACACAGGACCTAAGAGCAGTCTGTCACAGTGAGTGCAGCCTCGGCGTGGGCGCTGCCCAGGAAAGTGGTGTTCTCATCGTGCCCACTCTTGTGGGGCAACATTTGAAACAATGGTGCTTGGAAATTTGCTCCTAGCAAATGCTCCTTGAGATGGGCACATGAGATGTTCTTCCACTACTAGGGCTCATTGATAGCGGCTTCGAGCTTTTTTCTTCTTGCTTCAGAGTCCAGTGAGACGATGATGTTCATGCTGAAGGTGAAAATTCCCACAAAATGGCGTGGAGAGCTGACTTACATAGCAGTAGTTTCCACCCATTTTGGTTGCCCGAAGCACCATTTGTTCATCCAGCTACACAAATGTAAACAAATCAGGCTTCAGTATCGGAGTAAACAGGAGTTTCCCCACAGCATTATCAACACAACAGGAGAGACTGTTCAATAGGGAACTTAATGTTTTTTTAATTACTCTATTTTCTCTTTTTTCCCCTTCAATCATGTCTGCAGTCTGAAACAAAAGCAGAAATCAGGTTTATTGTATGAATAAATTTAGGTGTATTGTTTAAATATTGCAGTGCAACACTACACATTGGCAGCACATTTGAACCGCAAATGTTGCCTGCTGCATAATAACCCGTGCCACATCCTCTTTAGTGGTTACTATTTCCCGCAGGACAAACCAATTTAACCTTTTACCATTTAGGGCATGGGCTGCTGTAGGACCATTATTATGTGGTCAGGATCACTGTCAGTTCTGAAGATGGATAATTTCGTGAACCTTGGTCTGGGGCCTTTAACAGAGTAACTATCCTAAAAGAAAAACAGGAAGGAAAAATGATTTAAAACAGTCCTGGACAAACTGTTGACAATAGCAGTTGTCTGTTAAAAAATAATTTGTAGTCTGTGATTAATGTTGATAATGCTCTCAGTGACTGAGAGGAGAAACAGAGAGAATACAGTCTACTTATAAATGCTGATGAATTTTGTGTTCCAGATGGAGGCCAATTTTATTGCCACTCAGCCGATAAAACATTTTTGTGATACAAATTAGTTTGTATTCACAGTTCAATGCAGTTCATAACATTTCAATCATAAGCACTGAGAAAATGTAATGAATTTTCCATTTTCATTTATTTAAATTCTAAGCATGTGGAGCACTTCGAAACAGTTCTGACAGGTCAAGTGCTCTAAATAGTTAATGCATGACACACTAAGAGTACTTGCAAAGGAGAGTAGACAAGTAGGAAAAATTATTAGCTAGATAAATATTGTAATACAAATTGATACCTAAAGGCCATCTTCTAAACGAGTCGTTGGAAGATCCACAGCCTCCTTTATGCCGCTAAATACCGATTTCATAATGGCATGAACTGATGTATGTTAAAATATAAATAAGAGGTATATCAGTGACAGAACTTCATGAAAATGAAAAAAAAAATATTCTAATTTATATATCAATTGAAATACTAAACTGAATTGTTTTGTGAATAGAGAGTGACTGTGGATTGGTTCCTCCAGTGAGGTCTTCACTTAAGTATTAATTAACCATATTAATTGACACAATTATTACTGCAACTAAGCTTGCTGTAAATTCTGACTTATTTTGGGTCAGCAGCATGGATGTATTTGCTCTTTAATATTTTATTTTAAATAGGGGAACGCTTTAAACTTTTAAAAATGTGCCTCGACAGTCCCTACATTAGGTTCTATGAGTTGCGTGTGTGAATATTAATTAGGTCATCCAAACATTACAACTAACGTATCTTTAGGCTGGCGTCGGCACCTGACCAATCAAAGACTTGTTTATAAGCGCGACGCAACTAAAACGCTCCCAGGACACTGCAAGTGAACGCGACGCACAGCTCTCACTGATTGCACTGAGCCGTTGTCAGATTGGACAGTTAGCCTGCTTTCATCCGTATGTACCGAACATTTAGAGGGTAAGGAAAGTTACGTGAATATAAGTGCGGAGATTAACTCCACAGATAAATTTAAAGGAAGAGATACTTAGAAAAACATTCAGAGCATTGACAAGTGGATGTAAACTCCGTCTGTAACATGGAGCACCTGTCGTCAACAACCAACCGGTTCGTGAATGCGATGTACATGCAGCGCGGTAAGGGTTTTTTGGAACACAAACACAATACATTTTCTTAATTATGGGTTTGCAAATGTGTGTCATTAACGCAGCTGTCTAATTCTGTATACATTTTGAAACTTTAATATTGTTTTTTTCTCTCTCTCTTATTTACACACTTTCATTGACACTAGATTCTGAGGTATGTATGGATGCATAACAGTTCACCTCCTCATTTAAGCCAGAAATGTAGTAAGAGTTGTAACAAAACAATCAAACCGTGCCAGCAGTCACGACCCCCACTTTTACAGCATCTTACTGGAGATCAGAGCATTAGTGTGAGGTATTAATGTGTCTGGACTAATGAGCAGTGACAGGCTGAATGCAGGTCACGTTGTTTGCATTAAAGACTGCGCGACTTTCTGTGTTGAATTTGTACTGTGAAGAACGTTTTTTTTTTCTTTATTCAGACCTGTTGAGTGTGTTCTGTTTTTTTTTAGCAATGTAAAAGTGTGATTTTGTTCTGATAAAGCATGCAGTTAGGTAGAAAAAACGGTTTGTTAAAGGATTAACGTTACCCTGATAGCACACATACATCACGGAGACATCTATTTGACATCTGCATTTACATTTACATTATTTTTTAGAGTGTTTGCTCATCTGCGATAGGTCTGTAGGACGTCTCCTATCAGATGTCAAATAGACGTCTATTAGATGTCTTTAAGATGTTTATGGTTTAGAATGTATGTAGGACTGACATCTTATAGATGTCTGTCAGATGTTTGTACACAGCAGATGCTTTCCAGATCAAGTGATCTTTAACAGACATCTTGCAGACATACGTGTGCTATCTGGGTAGTTTGCTCATAAATGAATATTGGAGCTTGACAGCCTCAGTCTCTATTCACTTTAATTGTATGGAAAAGTAGTCAGTCCATTCTGTTATAGGCCTACATCTTTTTTTTTGTGTTTTATGAATAGGTCTGGAACAACATGAAGGTGAATTGAGAGAAATGACAATAAATTAAAGTTGTGTAGGATTAAAGCACGTCCTGATTTTGCTGAGTTAGATGTGTTCCTGGGTCAACATATTTTGTTGACCCTGGAACAACATTTTAATCCAAAAATATAATCTTGACCACATCCCTACACCTAAACCTAACCTTACCCATGAGTAATCCCTAAAATTAGAGGAAATGATAGATGAATAACACTGATGTACAAGCACCAAACACTGATTGTAAGCCTAAACTTCACAAAAACTATAAACTGTTTTTTCAAATCTGATTGGTTAATCACCATGTTGTTCCAGGGTCAACAAAGATGTTGACCCAGGAACATGTCGTACTTGGTAAAATCAGGTTCTGCTAGGATTAAACGCCACTTATGATTTTCTGGCTACTCTCATAATAACTCCAAAACATTTCCATATAGCTAATGGAAGTAAATGGGGACTGGGTCTTGTCGAGCTCTGAAATGATTAGAAATATTATCTTTAAAAATTGATCATCTGTATTATGCTACTGTATTATGATGTCTTACATCGCAACCTTAACTGTTCAAGCTGATTATTCGAAATAGTTTATATAGTTGAGGTCAAAAGTTTACGCACATATCTGCAAAATACTCATTATTTTATCAAAATAAGAGGGATCAAACAAAATGCATGCTATTTTTTATTTAGTACTGTCCTGAATAAGATTCTTCACATAAAAGACGTTTACATATAGTCCACAAAAGAGAAAATAATAATTGAATTTATAAAAATGACCCTGTTCAAAAGTTTACATGCTCTTGATTCTTAATACTGTGTTGTTACCTGAATGATCAGCAGCTGTGTTTTTTTTGTTTTGTGATTCCTTTGTCCCTTGTTTGTCCTGAACCCTTAAACAGCCCACTGTTCTTCAGAAAAATCCTACAGGTCCCACAAATTCTTTGGTTTTTCAGCTTTTTTGTGTACTTGAACTCTTTTCAACAATGACTGTATGATTTTGAGATCCATCTTTTCACACCGAGGACAACTGAGGGACTCATATGCAGCTATTACAGAAGGTTCAGACGCTCACTGATGATCCAGAGGGATTAGAGGGTGTAAACTTTTGAACAGAATGAAGATGTGTACAGTTTTCTTATTTAGGACAAACAAGGGACTCATGAAGAAATATCACTAAACAAAAAAAACACAGCTGTGGATCATTAAGGTAACAACCCAGTATTAAGAATCAAGTGTATGTAAACTTTTGAATGGGGTAATTTTTATAAATTCAGCTATTATTTTCTCTTGTGGACTATATGTGAACGTCTTTCATATGAGATAACTTATTTGGGTCAGTACTAAATAAATAAATAACATGCATTTTGTATGATCCCTCTTATTTTGGTAAAATCATTTACATTTTGCTGATTCTGCAAGGTGTATGTAAACTTTTGACCTCAACTATATAATGTTATTAAGTTTATACAAACTGAAACTATACAGTAATTTGTTTCTTATGTATGCAGTTGTCTAGCTTAGCCATAGAAGACTGCGAGGACGCTGAATTGGCCTACACCATGAGAGACCTGCCCCCTAGAGCCGGTCATACCTTCCCTGGACGTGAGATGCCCATGATGGACAGGCAGCCGGATGGCAGCACCCGCCCTCATACTCCAGGGACGCCCACTTTCACACGGCCGATGACCAGAAGTCTCCTGGGCTCAGAGACGGAGTTACCCCGCCGTGGGCAGCTCAGCTCCATGAGCTCACTGGATTCTCCCCTGAGCCCTTCTCGCCCGAAAAGTCCTTGGGGCAGATTTGACCCCTATGACTCTGCTGAGGTAATGTCAGTCCTGTTTATGATGCATAATGTTGACTCAGTCTATTTGATTGCTTGCTCCGGACCTGATTCTGAAAGTACTTATTTTGAAATTTGACATCACCATCTGAGACTTTTAGGATCAAGATAAGGAGTATGTTGGGTTTGCAACGCTGCCTAACCAAGTGCACAGAAAATCTGTGAAAAAGGGGTTCGCCTTTACTCTTATGGTGGCAGGTGAGATCATCAGAGGCTGTATGTCATAGACAGCACAAGGTAAAAATTACATTTGATGTACAATTCAATTTTCTTTGATCTGTCCAGGGGAGTCGGGTTTAGGGAAATCTACACTAGTCAACAGTCTCTTCCTCACAGATCTTTACAAAGACAGGAAGGTGCTGAATGCAGAAGGTAAGAGCCAGGGCTATTATCATTAAAAAAAACAAGATTAAAAACAAAATAAACATTTACTAAAATAAAATGAAATGTTATTCATTTTTGCCAGTTTTCAATGCAACATAATTAAATTATATACATAATTATTAAAAAAAAGTAATAAAAATGACAAATCACAACAAAATTATTAAAACTTTAACTAGTATTAAAATGAAAACAAAAAATATAAAAATAAAAACTAATTCAAAATATTTCCAAGAACTATTATAGTATTTATACTTTATGGTATTTAGTATTTATACTAAAATAACACTGGTAAGAGCAGTATTCTTCTGTAAAACAACCTTTGTATAAATATGTTTACAAGCATTATGTAGTTTAGTCAATTACAACGCACACTTTTGTTTGTAAAATTACTGTTCTTCATTGACCTATTTCAGAGCGGATCTCACAGACAGTGGAAATCACGAAACACACTGTGGCTATAGAAGAAAAAGGAGTCAAACTAAAACTCACCATTGTGGATACGCCAGGATTCGGTGATGCTGTCAACAACACAGAGAGGTGGAACTGCAATGTGAATTATTAGAAAATGATACTGATGTCATTTCTCTCACAAAAAATGTTTTCTGTGTCATATTGTCTCTCAAATACTCACAGTAACATTTGTTTTTGTGATTGTGTTGATACAAAGTAAATATATCAAATACATTTGCTCATTTTCAGTTTTGTAACCTGAATTTTATGTTAATTGTAATAGCTGGAGGGCAGTTGTGGACTACATTGACCAGCAGTTTGAACAATACTTTCGTGACGAAAGCGGACTCAATCGTAAAAACATTCAGGACAACCGTGTGCACTGCTGCCTCTACTTCATCTCACCTTTTGGCCATGGGTAACACTCACTGACAAAACAAGTACAAGTGCTTGTCGCTTACAAGTAGTGAACAATATTTCAACTAGGAGTGGGTTTCCGGCAAGTTCTTTGAAATAGTTCCAAAGAACATTAGTTTGAAAAGAAGCAAAGTTTGTAGTTAATACTACTCAGTTCAGTTTGTTTTTCAGTTAATTATCAGCATCATCTGAAAAATAAATGCTTAGTTACTATTTAGTCAGTCCCAGAATCTACTCTCATTTTCTATTTTAAATTTGTGAATTTTTGTTGCTTCCTTCCCAAATATTGGCATCAGCATTGCTTGTTGTAAAACTCTGTAAAACTCAAGCAAAGACTATTTGAGATTAAATCAGTTTAATAATAAAAAATATAGATCTGGAGTTTTTACTTAAAAACTGTGAGTGAAAAACCATGGCATTTTGTTCTGGAAATATACCTCCATAATTATGGGAGTTTCCCCCCCCCCCCTTTTTTTCAGTCTCAGACCGATGGATGTGGAGTTCATGAAGATGCTACATGAGAAGGTCAATATAGTGCCTGTGCTGGCCAAAGCAGATAGTCTTACTCCACTGGAAGTCAGAAAAATGAAAATGAAGGTGTGTATGCGGTATATAAAATGTCTCTCTCTGTCTCTCTCTCTCTCTCTCTCTTTCTTTATATATACAGTGTCATTTTTTTCACATTTTATGTTGCAGTCTTATGTTAAACTGCTTTAAATAACTTTTTTTTTTCCCTCACATCAGTCTACACTCTATACACCATAATGGCAAAGCAAAAAAACAGGTTTTTAACATCTTTGCAAATTTATTTAAAAAAAAAAAAAACTTAAATGATTCCATTGCATAAGTACTCAAATTCTGGGGCAGTTGGAAATTTAGCTCAGAAGCATTCATATTGCTTGTAGATGTTACTACACTTAGAGTAAAGTTAATCTGTGGAAAATTCAGTTGAATGGGTATGATTTGGAAAGGCACACACTTTAATAGAAGTTCTAACAGCTGAAAATGCATATCAGAGCAAAAAGCCCTGAGGTAAACAAAAAAAACTGCCCGTAGAGCTCAGAAAAAGGATTGCATCAAGCCACGCATCTGGGGAAGAGTTCAGAAAAAATTCTGCTTCAATGAATGTTCACAGAAGCATGTAGTCTCTTACCCTTAATGGAAGAAGTCTGAAACAACCAGGACTTCTCTTGGAGCTGGCCTTCTGGCCAAACCAAGCAACTGATGGAGAAGGGCTTGTGACCAAGATCCTGATGGTCACTCTAGTTGAGCTCCATGATCACATATGCAGATGGGAAAAACATACAGAAAGACAAACATCAAGAGAATCAAGATTCACTGGTCTGATGAAACTCAGTTCCAAGCATCATGTTTGAAGGAAACCAAGCACTGCTCATCACCTGCACAGTAGCATCCCAAAAGTCAAGTGTGCTTGTAGGACTCATCAGAGTAGAAGAAAAGCTCAACACACCAAAATACAGAGATAGCCTTAATGAAAACCCAGTCCAGAGCATTCAGAACCTCAAATTGGGCAGAAGGTTCACAGTCCAACAGGACAATGACCCCAGTCACACAGCAAGAGTGGCTTATAGTCAACCCTGTGAATGTTCTTTAGTGGCCCAGTCAGAGCCTGGGCTTGAACCCACTCAAACATTTCTGGAGAAACCTGAAAATGTCTGCCAGTCCCCCATCCAAGCTGATAGAGCTGGGAAGATGAAGAGGTGAGGAGAAGAATGGCAGATAATTGCCAAATGCAGATGTGCAATACTTAAAAAGTCTTGACGCTGTAAAGGTGCTTCAACTAAGTATGTAACTAGGTATGAAAACTTATGAAATGTACTTATTTCAGTGTTTTAGTTTTTAATAAATTTGCAAATTTGTCACAAATCTTTTTTACAAATCTCGTTTTTTGCTTTGTCATTACAGTGTATGGAGTATCGATTGATGTGGAAAAAAAGTTTTTTTTTAAAAGCAGTTTAACATAAGGCAGCAACATAACAAAACATGAAAAAAATGAAGGGGTATGAATACTTTTGCAAGGCACTGTATATATTTCACAGTCACCATGGGTTTGTTTTCTCTCTAGATTCGTGAGGAGATTGAGAGATTTGACATCAATATCTACCAGTTCCCTGAATGTGATTCAGATGAAGATGAGGAGTTCAAACTGCAGCACCAGGAACTAAAGGTGACATGACCCAGCCCAATATTTACATCAAACCTACCATAACACTGACTAAACTGAAATTTCCTTCTATGTTACAGGACAGCATTCCTTTTGCAGTAATTGGCAGTAATGTCCAAGTTGAAAGCCAAGGCAGGCGCTTCAGAGGCCGTCAGTACCCCTGGGGTGTGGTGGAAGGTACTTGCATACATACATATTTTATTCATACACGTTCTGACGATACATTAAGTGTCCCTGCAAATAATGTATGCAGTAGTAATCTGTACTGTATGCTCTTACCTGGATACATACAGTCCACTCACGTTAAAGGAGAAGTCTACTTCCATAACGAAGATTCACATATAATGTACTCACCCCCTTGTCATCCAAGATGTTCATGTCTTTCTTTCTTCAGTTGTAAAGAAATTATGTTTTTTGAGGAAAACATTTCAGGATTTTTCTCCATATAATGGACTGATATGGCGTCCCGATTTTGAACTTCCAAAATCCAGTTTAAATGCAGCTTCAAACGATCCCAAATGCGGTTGTAAACTATCCCAGCCAAGAAAGAAGGGTCTTATCTAGCGTAACGATCGGTTATTTTAATATAAATAATACAAATTATATATTTTTTAATGCCAAACGCTCGTCTTGTCTTACTCTGCATGGACTGTTTTTATTCCGGTTCATGACAGTTAGGGTATGTCGAAAAACTCCCATCTCATGTTCTCCCTCAACTTCAAAATTGTCCTATATCGCTGTTTTACCTTTTTTGCTGAGGGTGTTTGATCTTCTTTGCATGTTTACTTTGCAAAGACTGTGTCAGTACTTCTGCAGCAATGTAGGATGATTTTTGATTTTTGGGAAAATATGATTGGACTTTTTCAACATACCCTAACTGTCTTGAGTCAGAATACAGAGAGTTCAGGGAGAGCAAGGCAAGACGAGCGTTTGAGATTAAAAAGTATTTAAATTGTATTTTTTTAAATGAAAATAACCGATCGTTTTGCTATATAAGACCCTTCTTCCTCAGCTGGGATCATTTACAACCACATTTGGGATCGTTTGAAGCCGCATTTAAACTGCATTTTGGAAGTTCAAAATCTGGGCACTATATCAGTCCATTATATGGACAAAAATGCTGAAATTTTTTCCTCAAAAAACATAATTTCTTTACGACTGAAGAAAGAAAGACATGAGCATTTTGGATGACAAGAGGGTGAGTACATTAAATGTGAATCTTTGTTTTGGAAGTGGACTTCTCCTTTAAGCGATACGTACTATATATTAAATATCAACGCTTGTTTGTTACATTGGTGAAAAGTGTAAACTATATTATCAGCCAGTGATATACTAAAAGTTGGATATGTAGTATGTGCTACTTTACCTGAATAAATACAGTATACACATGTAAAGCAATATACATTATATAGAAATTTTCATCTTTGTGTTTTTTTTTTTATGCAATTGCAAAATGTAAACTGTATTATCCTTTTTTTTCTAAATGAGCTTTATATGCATTAAAACATTTCCAAATTTATAAAACTGTCGATATCAGGTAAAAAATATAGATGCTTGTTCGATGGTTTGCCACTAGGGGGCAATCTCAGATTTTTCATGATTCATGGGTTCACAGATGACATAACAAAGCCTTATTTACTAAAATCACATGACTTCGGCAGTTTGATATGCGCTCTGAACAAATGAACAAAAGATTCATTAAGGTTTATAAGTTTCGTGAAGCAGTGTTTCAAAAGCGCCCATTACTACTGTACAGTATACTCATGTAAAGTGATGTACTATAAAGTAAATCCCAGCTGCTTGGTTTTGTATCACACAGTTGCATATATGGCCCATTCTATAGAATTGGTGCAAGCTGCTGTCCCACAACCAAAAAAACACATATAAAAAACAAGTATGCAAATCTTATATCCTTTTATAATTTATTGAAACTCTCAACAATGTTTAAAATAAAAGTAAGCTTAATATACATAAAATCATCATTTAGTGGGTACTTGGGAGGTGGCTGTCCCGAACCCTAACCCCTAAATTTCAGCTTATGAAAATGATATTGAAATAACTTTAGCATTTTATTCCATTTTTGTTTTTAAAAATATCTTTTTGATATTTTAAAAAAGTGAAGTTAAAAAAAAAAACTATTTATTTTATATTTTCTTTGTAAATTACAAAACTTTGTTAAAAAAATGTGTGCGCATTTTCATGTCACTACTGAAACAATGTATGTTTTAGTCCATTGACTGGGACTGATTTTAACTACACCCCTACGTTTATGATCAGGAAATATTTATGTGTTCCTCACTCTCATAGCTACATGGTGAGTAGATAGGCCCCATCATTTTGAGGTAAATGTGTTCAAAAGTATAAAAAATCTCTGTGTAACTTGTCACTACCAAACACTATTTTTCTATAATTAAGCACACTTTTTTGGAAATTATTTCGTAACATTTAGTTTTTATATGTGTACCACTGTTCGGAACTGTGCTAGTTAACCATGTGCTGATTAGCATCTTTAAGTTAGGTTCAAAAGTATCTAAAATTGTCACTACCGAAACAGTCACAAAATATTTGGTGAAGTTTCAGTAGTGACTTCTTTGTTCTATTGGGTGTTATCCCATAAAATTGTCACTACTATAACAGTAATGACAGAAACAAATCATTGTTTCGGTAGTGACGAAAGGGAACACATAATCCATTATTTGGGGAAGATAAACAAAATGTTAGTACAGTTATGCACATTTTTACTATTTTAGTATGTTTTAGTAGTGTTTTAGTATGTGGGTTAAAATTCTGTAACGTGATGTGGTTGCTACCAAAACATTATTGTCGTTATGAAAATGTGCAGTCATGATGGAAAAATAGGATGTTTTGTCAAAACTAAAGTATACTGAATTATCAGCTAAGCTGCTATGATAGTGTTTGGCTCAATGTATATTCAAACTAATGAATCCTTAAGCTTAAAATCAGTATAATCAACTTTTTGCCTTTTACAAAGAAAAATTGGATTCAAAATACAACAAATCTCATAAATTACACTTGAAATGTTGTTAAAATTGTAATTGTTATTGTTTTACCTCTGAAAACTCTGAAAAAAATATATATATATATTTAAGATGTAAGAAAAATCTTAGGTCAATGTAACCCTTCTTATTAAACTGAATTACTGTGTTTCGGTAGTGACAAATCTGGGGAGAGGACAAATATTCAAATTTTTTCAAAAATACAATATGAGACTTAACTGCACAATTACTATAAATGTCTACCTTGGATATTTTGCATACATAAAAAATTTGTGGAAAAAACACATTTTCTCAAGATGTTTCCAACTTTGACTTTGCTGTAAAATGTCCCATATAAGTATAACTTATGTATGAGGATATATATAACATGCAGCATATCTCAAATGCTTGGTAGCTTGTATTGTTGTTGTTATGAAAATGATTTTATGTAAAGCTGAAAGAATGTGTAAATCACTATACAAATAAATCTGTTGACTCGATTCTTGCAGTGGAGAACCCTGCTCACTCTGACTTCCTGAAGCTGAGGAACATATTGGTGCGCACCCACATGCAGGACCTGAAGGATGTGACGCGGGAAACGCATTACGAGAATTATCGCGCTCTGTGCATCCAGAATATGACCCGCATGGTTGTCAGGGAGAGGAAACGCAGGTCAGAGGATAAACTGACATCATCAGACTATATTCTGCAGTGCAAATTAATGGTGTGCTCATTCTTGATCATAATGTGTCATCACTGACCTTCCTGTTTGGTTTATGTCACTGTGGTTCACTGGTTGTATTCATTCAGTCTGTGTAACCGGCTAAGAGACAGCATGTCAGACCTTCCTGTGCCTCTGATGCCAGTGGACAGTGAGACTGAGCGCCTTATATGGGAGAAAGATGAGGAGGTAATACTGCTTTCTTTTTTTTCTTTTTTTAATCTAGATCATTTAAACTAGACCACACAATGTCTTCATTCTCCTCAGATCCAGTGGATGTTTGGAATAAATACTAACTTACCACTTATACCATACTAACTACTATTTTTTTTTTTAAATATTAAGTGAAAGAGCAGGTGTTTACCACAGTTGTCACATGACCTGGGCTTACTAGAATACTACTCTTGCTATGTCTGCCATATTGAAATATTTCAAATTCAGTCCATTCAGTGATGTCCACTTATGAATCTGGATTCTGAATTTTGCATTTTGTGAAAATGTTGTATTTTCAATTTGAGTTTTATTGATTCTTCGATCAGTTTTGCATAATGTGTACAGTATGTATACTGTATACTACAAAAATAGTAGGATTTGTATGGTAGAATATTTCAGCACAGCCAATGTTTAAGTCTCTTTCATTAAATTTCTCTTATAGTTGTAATTACCCTTGTGTAATTTTTGTTTTTATTAATTTTTCCTTCTGCAGTTGCGGCGAATGCAGGAAATTCTGGAAAGGATTCAGGAACAGATGCGTCATGGACATTAAAACAGACTAATCAATTAATTTAAATGTGTTTACAATAGAAACATGGCTTGAGATGTCAAAAGTTTAAGCTGCAGGAAACTGCAGTGAATATAATATTAACTGTAAAATGTGTGCATCTTGTGAACATAGGTGTTTGAAGGAATGTGTAGCTTTCAAAATCATCTGAAAAGGTAATATGAGACCATGGACCACAAAACCAGTCAATTTTTTGAAACTGAGATTCATACATCTGCTTTCCATTGATGTATGGATTATTAGGACAATATTTGGCCGAGATACAACTATTTGAAAATCTGTAATCTGAGGGTGCAAAAAAATCAAAATATTGAGAAAATCGCCTTTAAGGTGGTCCAAATTAAGTTCTTAGCAATGCATGTTACTAATCAAAAATTACATTTTGGTATATTTACAGTAGAAAATATCTTAATGGAACATTATATATATTTTTTTTCTTTTGAAAAAAAAATTGATAATTTTGACCCATACAATGTATTTTTGGCTATTGCTACAAATATACCCGTGCTATTTAAGACTGGTTTTGTGGTCCAGGGTCATATTTTAGATTTAATGTAAATATGACTTGTGATACACAAGAAACAAGACCAATACAACTTGACTTGTAAATGTCATAAGATTTATTATGAATCGTCAATATGTTTTTTGTAGTAATCTAGCATATTTTAATAAGTTTTATTACTATTTCAATTAAACATGGTGGACAATTCGATCTTAATGCAGCCCAAAATGTACAGGCGATATATAACTTAAACTTTCTCCATAGGGAAAATGCACAGTTTTTCATATATTTATATATAATATCAATGTAGAATGAGGTCTAACGGTCCCGTCCACATCATACAGTATGATACATGGTCCCAAAAAAACGAAATAAGGGGGAGGGATTAACATTTAAACAAACAAACAAAAACTGCAATCTACATGCAAAACCAGGCATCAGTATAATCCTAAAATACATACACATATATGTGAATGCGTGCATATACCTCACATATATACATACATCCATACACATATATTTAAAAAAAAAAATGAAAAACAAAAACACACTAAGAAATTTCACAAAGGTTAGGCAATTTTTTTGTTTGTTTGTTTGTTTTTTAACTGAGTGTGAAGCACAGCATGTATTATTCCATCTTCACATCCCCAAAAAAAATAAAAAGGAAGTCAAACAGAAAATCCAAACCTCGATTTTGGGGGGGTTGCAGCAGGAAGAGGATGGTAAGAGCAGGAATCACAGTGTTCCGTTTGAAAGTGACAGTAATAAAGCAACAACGTGGTGTACCTAACCATCGACAGCAAACCGTCAAGTGTACATAGGGAAACGGTCAGATGGCTAACTTTGTGCAGGTTCAACCAAACGAGTGCGTTAAGAATGACAGACAGGCTGATTTTAAGAGAAGGGGCTTTTTTGTCCTTAAGTCAATGAAACAGAAAACAGCATGTGTTAAACCTTCTAAAATGCTTATAAACAAGCGCATACTTCACGACAGTTTACACAATCACGCGTAGTTAATGAAAAATGGCTGTGCGGCGATTAACGTAGAATGGACACACAACAGCACCGTGACGAAAAATATTTTTTTTACGTTAACGTATTTCCTAAGACTTCATTCGACGGTTTTCATCGTGTTGCTACAAGCACGAAAACATTGGTAACTGCTGATTTGAAGTAATGGAAATGCCCGACATCTCGACGCGCCCTGTCACACGCCGTACGTAACGTTTTAATCATTTGAAACGTTAATCAAGTATCACTAAGTATTATTAAGTTAAATATCTGAGCACTCAAATACGTCTTTCTCAGATGTTGAATTGTATATTAGCTGAATTTCCTTACAACCCATTCAACACTTTTAAGACTTTGTGTTTCTTGCCAACAGATGTCTGTGACTGTAGGTCAGGTCATGGCAGTCTAATGCGCTTGCGCTTTATTTTCAGCAATGTTGTTGCATTGCGTAGGCAGCAGGTGGCGCCAGGTGGGCTTGTATTGGGGCTTAGGCACTTACATTTGCTCCCAAGTACAAAGACACTTTGAGAAACCTGATCTGAAGTCTGAATGTACCTGTTTTTTTAGTCAAAAGCCCCTAAAATAGTTACACAGTAAACATTTTTTTCTCCATGCTTTCAGTACTGACCTTTAAGCACTCGTTTTTGAGATTTTTTTTGGTGGATGAATGTAAAGCGTGAGAGAATTTGCATACAGAACAAAGGATACGAGGGAAATAGAAGACAGAATTGATTTGTTTTAGCACTCCACTCTCACATTACTAAAGACTGACCAATGTCTTCGAATTTAGTTAAGCAAGTGCATTACATGAAATTCATTCCAACGCTGCATGGCAAAAGACACGCGAGCCCCTTCTACAAGCAAATGAGCACACGCTCCGATCCTGACGAGGTCCTGGCGTGTACAAGCGACAGTAGTGAATTTCTGAATGGGATCTAGTCGTCCTTTTAGCGATTAGTCTCTCTTTCTGTGCAGCCTCTCTTTTTTCTCAGGCCAGCTTTAGCGTGCTGACGGGAAAAGGAGGAACAGTTACCATAGTCACCGGATTGAGCACCGTCTGGCCCATCAGCCCAGTGTGATGGTGAGCGACCACGGCCGTTGGCTTTCCCACCATGGTGGCCTGCTGGCCTGTGACCGGCGTGCCGTTAACTTGGGCGTGAGTGTGCGGGTGGTGCGCCAGCGTGTGCGTGATGTGCCCCACCACCGCCGGCTGTGAGACGGCCACAGACTGTGGGTAAATAGCCGCGGGTAGGTGGGCGACGGGATGCACGGTGATGTGTCCTATAGGCTGGCCGCCACTAGAGGGCGCAATATGCGCCAGATGTTTAGGCCCAGCTGGGATGACGTGGTTGACGGCTTGGATGACGGACGCGTGGGATACGGAGGCATGGGTGATGACTGTCGGCTGTGGAGAGGAAACGACGTGAGAAGGGGGCGCAGGTGCGATGGCTTGAGGGGTCACCACTGTGGGCTGGGGTTGATTGGGTGGAGCGGAGGGTGGTGTGGCTGGTTTGTGTTGTATGGAGATATGCGTAGGGAGAATGGCTGGTGGAGGCATGGCGGCCCGGGGCTCCGATGGTGCCGGGGCAGACGGTTTGGCCGCAGAAGACGATGGCGGGGAGGAGAGGATGTCGTCATCTGCATCTTGGTCGAAGTTGTCTTCACCCTCTGGAAAAAGCGGAAATGATTCATGATAATTAGATTTTTATGTTGTCTCTTACCCCTCATAGACATTACAGTTAATCATATCAGATGTTTGATGTCATATGAAGTCATAATGTAAGTTTCGGAAGGAAAAGTGGCCGGTTTAATTGTACACACCATGAAAAACTAAGAAAAAAACGGTTCTGGTGCAAGAAACCTCAACATGGAGGACCTCATGTGGTGGATGTGATAAAAATAAATAAATAAATAAAATGATAAAAAATAAAAAATTAGGTCTGTTTCTGGTGAAAGAAAACTAACAATTTGTAAAAAAAAACAAACAAAAAACAAATAGTGATTAAAAGCTTCTGGTGCAAGAAACCTCAACATGGAGGACCTCAAGGGTGGATGAGATAAAAAAATAAATAAATAAATAAAATGATTAAAAAAAAAATTAGGTCTATTTCTGGTGAAAGAAAACTAACAATTTGTAAAAAAAAACCAAATAGTGATTAAAAGCTTCTGGTGCAAGAAACCTCAACATGGAGGACCTCAAGGGTGGATGTGATAAAAAAAAAATAAATAAAATGATTAAAAAAAAAAAATTAGGTCTATTTCTGGTGAAAGAAAACTAACAATTTGTAAAAAAACACAAACAAAAAAAAAAACAAATAGTGATTAAAAGCTTCTGGTGCAAGAAACCTCAACATGGAGGACCTCAAGGGTGGATGTGATAAAATAAATAAATAAATAAATAAAATGATTAAAAAAAAAAAAAAAAAAAAAATCAGGTCTGTTTCTGGCAAAAGAAAACTAACAATTTGTAAAAAAAAAAAAAAATGATTAAAAGCTTCTGGTACAAGAAACCTCAACATGGAGGACCTCAAGGGTGGATGTGATAAAAATAAAATGAATAAAATGATTAAAAAAAAAAAAATCAGGTCTGTTTCTGGTGAAAGAAAACTAACAATTTATAAAAAAAAACAAAAAAAAAAAACAAATAGTGATTAAAAGTTTCTGATACAAAAAAATTATATAAAATATTTAAATTTATATTATTTTAATATTATTAAAAAAGTACTTTTAATATTATTATTCAACTTTTTAAATATATTTTATTAAATCTAAATATTATGTTTAATATTAATATTAAATATTATATTTAAATATATTTTCTATATATATTTATTTGTGTTGGAATAGCTATGCACTGCCAGTCAAGTTTTTGAGCAGTAAGATTTTTAATGCTTTTAAAGAAGTCTCTTCTGCTCACCAGGCCTGCATTTATTTGATTCTAAGTACAGCAAAAACAGTGAAATTTTGAAACATTTTTTTTTTTTTTTTATTTAAAATAACTGGTTTCTATTTGAATATATTTTAAAATATAATTTATTCCTGTGATTTCAAAGCTGAATTTTTAGCATCATTACTCCAGTCACATGGAGTAATGAGGCAGAAAATTTCTTTGTTCACAGGAATAAATTACATTTTAAAATATATTCAAATAAAAAGCAGTTATTTTAAATAGTAAAAATATTTGACAATATTACTGCTTTGGCTGTATTTTGGATTATATAAATGCAGGCTTTGTGAGCAAAAGATAATTCTTTAAAAAAACATTAAAAAAAATCTTCAGTGCCACATGATCCTTTAGAAATAATTTTAATATGAATTGATTTCCACGGACATTTTTTACATTCGTGAGGGCAATTTTTATAAATCACATAATTATAATAACCATTCTATTTGTCTTTAATGTCAAATTACTTTAATCAATATTTGAAAATTGTATCTAAATTATACATGTAAAAAACAGGAGTTCACAGGTCTGCAATATTGTGACAAAAAACAAAAATATTGTAAATTATTGCTGTTTATATTGTAATAATGATTATTAATATTCATATAGAAAACAACACAAAACATTTTTGTTTTGTTTTGGGCACGTCACATTCTGGCTTCACAGACAAACACGTCAATCAATGATGTTAGTCAAGTCTAGCACAAGTTATGCAAAAACACCCATTATAATCACTGAAGCTATGAAATTAATCTTTAATTTACACTGTATCTGCACTGTGTTGTTTACGATGAGGGATGCATTCCTATGTTCAACAGAAACTCGTTTGATTGGTTAAAAGGCTCAGTGCTGCACAAAATGGCGCATAAAAACAATCCGATCCAGTGTGAGTGAATCTAAATGCAATTCCATGAATTTCATTCATTTTCACATTTAATTTTAATCGCAACAGCTGTAAAACATTGTTTAATTGTGCAGAGGCATTTTTTGCCCCTTCGTCTTGAATTTGTGGCATTTTTGTTACTTTGGTGGCATTTTTGCCACAAGCCCTCGTTAAATTCTGACCCTGACTCACACATATGATTTTCTGTTCACAAATATGTGCTGTACCTGATGCTGTTGATGTGGAGGCCTGATCATCTTCCGGCTGGACAGTTTGTCGGAGTATCCTGTCGATCTCCATGATATCTATACATTGGCTCAACTCGTTCTTCAGCTCGGCGAGTCTCTGCTGAGTGGCGATCTTCTCCCGTGCCAAGCGCTCCATCTCGTGCTCATACTCCTTTTCTTTCCGCTTTAAAGTCTGCAAGAAACATCATACATTGCTCTTTGCATCGTCTGCACTTTAACACAGGAACCATTCATTGCAGAAACACATTCACACATACATCAAACCAGGGACCGAAATTAAGTTTTTGACACTTAATTTGACACCAAGTTGGCCGGTGGATTAAAAAAAATCAACCGGCCAAGCTTATTTTTTACCTGCCAAAATTCTGAACGATTTAACACAGATATATCCAAAGCACGTTATTCTGTATATTATGTGTGCTCCGGACAGAGAGGAGTGACAATTAAAATAGGACTGGACGATATGGCAAAAATTCATATCACGATATATTTCTTAATTTCGGTCGATACAATATAATTCCGATATCGATACGGACAATATTAAAAAGCCTCAGGAAAAACACACACAATGGATGTTTGTACCTACAAATGTCTGCAAACTGAATTTGCAAAGTCTATAATACCTCCAGGCTCCTCCTATTAAAATTATATATATATATTTTTTTAAATAAAAACAGTACAAAAAAAATAAGGTTCATATTTTATTTGTATTTAGCCTTTACAAACAGGAAATGTGAAATAAACTATCAAATAAATAAAATTCTCAGACTCAGCTTATTAACAATAATATATTTCCATTTAAACTAGAACAGGCTGAATATTCATATAAATTGAAACAACAAACAAACTGCTTCAGCCAGGATAAAGAAACAAAAATAATACAATAAAATAAATAAAGAGTGAGCAACAACAAAAACACATTGCTCTGGCCGGAACATTGTTGAGTGTTGATTAGGGATGCTCATTTTAACCGGTTAACTGTTAACCGACAGAAGAATTTTGACCGATTAATACAATCAGTTAAACGGTTTAAAAGGTCTTTTTTTTTCAGTAATTCAGTAATCAAAATATTGTAAAACGTTTTCTGGATGGTTAAAATAAAATGAAATTGCATTTTTGAGAGAAAAAAGATAAATCGCGTAGGCCTATAACGTTAAGTCGCATTTTATTATTAAGAAAGACCTGGTGTCGACGCGAAATATTTACAATACACTATAAACATAGGCTAGGCTATTTTAGTTCCCCTCACTCCACAAAAAAATCCTTTCAATTTAACGGTATTTAGACAAGAACAAGAATGAAAAATATAAGAAGCTCGGCGACAAGACAAAACCAAACCATTGAGGCTAAAGCGAAACTGAAACTAATATTGTGTCTCATACGACACAAACCCAAATGTCTCCGTATTCAAGATGTATTTGAATGCTAAAATATTATTTGTTATGTAAACCTGGTTTTGTACTTCTCGCATTAAAATATCCACACAAAAAAAATGTTTGGCATAATATCACGGCAGTACGTTGATAACGATTAAGCAGTGTGATTTTTTTTCCATATGTTTGGCTGATTGTGTGTGCGCGTGCGGCGCCGGCGCAATCACTTGATTTTTTCCTTCTAACAGGGGAAACGACTCTTTACAGATCATCAAAACTGTAAACGGTTTGCTGTTTGTAAAATAAAGAAAAATAGGATGCCGCTTTCAGCCGTCTTCCTTTCGCGCAGCACAAAAATGAACGAAAACTCTGCTACTAGCTACTTGTTGCACTTTTTTTTGTTTGTTTTATTAAGTAAAAATATTTACCTTATAGGCATGTTCTTTCATTATATATATAGCCTAGCTTTATGATGTTTTTCTCCATTCGCAGAGGCGCTGCAGGTGATGCGACGTGTCCATGTGAATCCTCATGTTCTGTTGTTTGCTGCTTTTTGCGCATGTAAAATTAATCCCGGAAAACAAATGTTAGTATTTTAACGGGTCACAGACACTTATCCTTTCTAAAATAATTATATTCTAATTTAAAATAATCTTGTCGGTTAACGGTTAATAATCGGTTAACAAGCGTCGGGTGTCGGTTAGGAAAAATAACCGAAATGAACATCCCTAGTGTTGATGACACTCTATGACAGGCTCTAGAGGTTTCTGGCAAGAAATATTATTCTGGTAAGAAATATAATTTCTGGTCAGGGGTACTCATTTTGTAGCTAAAACTTTCCGCGACGGAACTTAACCAACTACTGCTGAGCGCTGGCAGCGTGTCTGTGATGTACGTCATCACGCAATTCTGTTCTGCTCTTTCTGACGGCTGAGCACTTAACGTCATTCAGTGACAAATGCTAATGTATAAAATTGTATATATATATACACAAATGTATATCGAAATATCGGAAATGGGTTTAAAAATCGTATCACCGTTATTGAAAAAAATTCTATCGCAATATATATTGATATCAAATTATTGTCCAGCCCTAAATTAAAACATCAATAAGAATTCTGGTGGTGGCTTTTCTTCCAGTTCGCCAAGCTTTCTTTTTGAAGGCTGGCTGGCTCCAGTTAAAAACCGCCACATCTCGCCACTAGCACGAAACTACCGCTACGTTGAGTGTGGGATAGACGGAAATGACGTTAGTGCGGCGCTCGCGTTTCACTTACGCTTCGGTACGTCGCATGCAGACGGGGGCGGGGGAGCATCACAGAGATCCGCGAGACTGATACTGATTAACATTACTGGTGAAAAGATTTACTCGCCATGTGGCGGATGGCGCTTTAAATTTAACTCGCCAGACAGAGAATTTACTCGCATTTGGCGAGTGGCGAGTGTTAATTTCGGACCCTGCATCAAACACATTCTTTTTCAGTACGACACATTTTTTTGATCGCCCAGCAAACCTGTTTCTCAACAATTAACTTATGTCTAGGCTGGAGAATACACATGTTCTATTTCAAATATTTATGCAAAATATACAGCAGCACATCAGCCAGACAATGGCATTAGCTATTGAAAGATCTATTTCCATTAACTGCCACTATCGTTTTTGTCAGACTTGGCAGTCTTCTTGGGAGATGCTATTCTGTGCAAATGAGGCAGAAAACATATAAATTATGCACGTTACTGACCAGTATGTACAATCATTGTAAACTGACAGTCAACACTGGCCTCAGGTTTATGATACATTTTAATTGGGTGACCAATTTGCACTATTAACTAACTGTTGACTACAACTTTTGCCTCAATAAACTTACTGATGCTTCATCAGGCTCATTTTCCAACTCCCCTAGAGTTAAACAGTTGAGTTTTACCGTTTTCAAATCCATTCAGCCGATCTCCGGGTCTGGCGGTAGCACTTGTAGCATAGCTTAGCATAGATCATTGAATCCGATAAGATCCGATCTCGCTCAAAAATGACCAAAGATTTTCGATATTTTTCCCATTTAAAACTTTACTCTTCTGTAGTTACATCGTGTACAAAGACGGACGAAAAATGAAAAGTTGCGATTTTCTAGGTTGATATAGCTAGGAACTATACTGTCATTTCGGCGTTATAATCAAGGAATTTTGGTGCCGTAGCATGGATGCAGGAGGTGCAATGACATTACGCAGCTGTCAACTCTGCCAGCTGCAACTCTGCATCTACACAAACTTAGTGCCGGTCACTTTCAGGCGTTGCGTAATATCATTGCGCCTGCTGCACCCATGGTACGGCAGCAAAGTTCCTTGATTATTACGGAATGAGAGTATAGTTCCTAGCCATATCAGCCTTTCATTTTCCATCAGTCTTAGTACACGATGTAACTACAGAAGAGTCAAGTTTTAAATAGGAAAAATATCGTCATTATATATATGGTCATTTTTGAGCGAGATGCCATTGGTCTAGTCAGATTCAACGATCTATGCTAAGCTATGGTAAAAGTGCTACCGCCAGGCCCGGAGATCAGCTGAATGGATTCGACTCTAGGGGAGTTAAACAGTTGAGTATTTTCAAAAAAAGTGGAGTGTTCCTTTAATAGTTAGTAAGGTAGTTGTTAAGTTTAGGTATGGGGTAGACTGCACAGTGAGCAATGCAACTGACACGTTGAAGGCCCAGAAAGGTAGTAAAGACATCGTTGAAATAGTCCATGTGACATCAGTGGTTCAACCTTAATTTTATGAAGCTATGAGATAGGGCTGCGCGATAAATCGAAATGAAATCGTAACTGCGTTTAGGCAGAAGCTGCGATTGTCATGCGTATCTTTCAGTGAAGTACGGTTCTGCGATCAGCAGTAAATCTTCATCCAAAGGCCAGAGGGCGCTCTTGCGCGGAAACGCCAAATACGCCCGAAGAAGACACCCATGAAATCACGATCGCTGCAGCTGAATAAACAGAAGATTTAACAGTATTCATTGATTCGACGTGACTAATAAACACACGACTACAACAATATATGGTTTATCTGAGTTCTTATTATTATAATTTTCATTTTAATAAAGTATATTTAGAATACAATGCCTTTATCACTGCTTAGAATACTATGAAATATGTTGTGTGCCTTATTCTGTGTTAGAAGCCACATCATCTCACAGAAGGATTTATTTCAAACACTAGACTGACGTTATGAAGTGAGTTTGGAGTAAAAACGTATTATTAAATGTGGTATTTTCACATGCTTTCAGACGTACTACCTACACAGAGCCGTAGTTCACTGAGAAGCTACGCAAACAGCTTTTATTATCGCGACCGATTTCATAATCGTAATAGTATCGTCTACGTTTTTTTTGCATAACCTATCAGTGAACTATGGCTCTGTGTAGTAATTGCTGCTCCATCTGAAAGCAGGTGATGAAGATTTATTGCTGATTACAGCACCGGCTTTGGCAAAATGCACATGGAAATCGCATTTGATTAATTGTGCAGCCCTACTATGAGAATACTTTTTATACGCAAAGAAAACAAAAACAACAACTTTATTCAACAATTTTATCAGAACGCTGGTTCCTGCATCAGCAGCATCAGATGCATGCGTTGTCGTACTATTGTGAATGCATGTTGAAGAGTGACACGGAAAAGAAGAAACTGTTGAATAAAGTTGTTATTTTTGTTTTCTTTGCACACAAAAAGTATTCTTGCAACTTCATAACATTACAATTGAACCACTAATGTCACATGGACTCTTTTAATGATGTCCTTACTACCTTTCTGGGCCTTCAACATGTCACTTTATCTATTTGTGTCAATAGATTTCAATTACAATACAAAATGAGTTTTCGCCTTCTACAGTGAGCCATAAATCTCCACTTCAGTAGCACTTACACACACCAAACTTTACATTTTTATTCCTGTCTATATCCTGAAGGTTTTTACTGAGGGATCTGTTCATATATAATTTGCTCGATTATTTAAAACATTTTATTCTCCCCAAAATTTTGAAAAATATATTGTTTTCTGTCTGTTCTAAGTATTTTCTAATTTATGGAGTAACAAAATGAGATTTGACTCTAATATGTCAAAAAATAAAAAGAATTTTGATCCAGTGAACAGATTTTTGTACTAGAAATATGCAAATTAGCACATATTTCATTAAATAATGCCTCGTTTGCATATTTAACCTAAAATCTTAAAAAACTTGTAATACAAAAAATGTTTGCTTTTATCAATGTAATCAATTAAGTGGGTAAGTAAGGCGATAACTATTAGTTAATTTTTTTACCCTATTCACCTGCAGTGTCACCTAAAGATAGTTCACCTAAAGATACTTTAAATGTGAAATCAAAACTGCCACTAGGTGGCAGCAAGTCACTGTTAAGCGAGTTGTTGCGATTGAACCGAATTATTTAAACCGTTGATTCATTCAAGAATGAAACACCGTCATGTTGCTCAGAGACGCAAAACAGTGCAGAGGCTGTGTTTGGAATGATTTTTGTGAGCGAAACAGAGCAAAAACAGGAAATATGGTGTCTAAAACGTAAGTCTCTTAATATTAACTTCTTGTTTATTGAACTGTTGTGTAAAATAAATATCACATTTGTAATTATACTGACTTTAAAAGGGGAAAAAACGTCACTCTTCGTGTGATATTGATTAACCATATGAATTGATATAAATGTATACATTTTCTGCCCCATCCCCCTTTTACTGAAGGCCGAAGTCTCCCCCGACTGAAACGGTGCTTTACATTTCTGGTCTCTGGTGTTTCTAGTCAAATTAAAAATTTCAAGTTCTGGAGTAATGTGGGTAAATTTCCCTTTCCACTTCCTGTGAAGTAATGAATAAATGTTCCCTTTTTCCCTATGCTGTTAGCAATGCCCTTTGAACTGAACATGTTTACTTCCTTTAGATTGGAAACTCACATAAAATGGCTTCGCAGGGCACATGCGATTAAATGGAACGCACCTTAGGAGTCAAAATAACTCCAAGGCAAACATACAAAATGAGCAACAGTTGAAGTCATAAGGGAAGAGAAGGAAGGACTGAAAAGTAGGGATGTGGCCATCACACAGGCAAATGGTTTGACCCACTTTTTGTGTTAGTCAGCTGACTATGGGACATCAAACCAGGCTAATGGGAACAAACTGTTTAGACATTTAAACCCTTGAGGTGGAGCAGGTATGTCCGTCCGCATTCAAGAAATGTGTGTAAGAGAGGCTGGCCGAGCACGAGCGTCACTGCTGCGTGACAGAATGTTTAACATATGTGCTCATACAATTTTAGGAAACAAACTGTCCACGGAGCAAAGCCATTTACACGCCCCACCCCGTCTGTCAAAGCCTCGTGCACGTGACGGCTCTGACACACTCACATCAGTCAGTTTCTTCCTCACCTATACGCTGCCAAAGAAACTGTGACAACACGGGCGTTTTGGCTCCTAATTAGCAGGAGTCCTGTAGAGTCACAGAGAACGGCAGTATAGAGTAGAACAGCACGTTTCCAAGTGCTTAAGAATAGAAAGCAGCGAAGCAGTGAGCGCACACAAAGATAGAGTGATGTGCAGAAGTGGAGGGTGTTTTTCGCGCGTGTCTGGGATTATATAACCCACTGATACAGTATTAAGGGAATATGAATGCGACTGGTGCAGTAGGTTGAGAGCACAGGCGCAGAGAGAGAGAGTCTGTCCTAGTGAAGCCTGATCCAGGATTAGTCAGATTGGACTGTCTGGCCCTAAACCCCCTGCACACAGCAGGTCAACACCAATACACACACACACAGCAATGCAAGCATAAAAGCCAACACCTTCTGTTTTCTACATGGACAGTATACAACCAGCCCCGTTAGAATTTAGCAAAAACTGTGTTTACTTTACTCGGAAATGAACCTACAACTGAATACATTAAGCTGCAACAGAAAGTTATTTTAACACTGAAATAAAATATACACAAACACTCGCTATGCACTGAATGTAGAGATGTGCAGATATTAAAATTCTGGCTGATACTGATAAACCATATATACACAAATATAACACAAAACAAAAAACAAATGGGGTTTGTACAATTTTTTTTTTTTAAGGTTTTTGGAATCTTATTTGTTCAATAAATAAATAAATACAAGTAATTAATGAAATCAGTAATATTGTGAAATAATGTAACTATTTAAAATAAAGTTTCTATTTTATATATTAAAATATTAAGACAGATTTTCGAAACGATTTCCCAGATGTTTTGATGAAACTGTTCAAAAGAGCAGCATTTACTACATTTATTTTAAGCAGAAATCTTTTGTAACAAATGCCTTTTCTGTCACTTTTGATTAGTTTAATGCAACCTTGCTAAGCATTAAAGTAATAATTTCTTTAAACATTTTCCTTAAATATCCAATATCTACTGATACTAATTAATAAGAATAAAAAAAAATGTATATATATATATATATATATTTTTTTTTTTTTTTTTTTTTTTTTTCCTTGATTATTACGGAATGAGAGTATAGTTCCTAGCCATATCAGCCTTGCATTTTCCATCAGTCTGAGTTTTGGACTTTGCTTGCAATTGTTAAATGGCTGTTAAATCCTTGGTCTGCAAATAAATAAATAAATAAATAAATAAACATGAATATTTAGAATATTTATTTAATAATTTATTTAATATTATAATTATTATGAATTAATATTTATTTTATAATTCTAATTATTATAAATTAATATTTAGAATTGTTTTATACTTTTTTTATAACTAATTTTTTATTATTCCTTGAATAATAAAAAAAAAATCAAATACATTAATTATAATTATATATACACACAATAAAATAATATACCTATATATTAAGAATTTATTTAGATTTTTTATTAATATTTTATTTTGTTTATTTTTATAATGCCTCGAAAATGGCATTTTAAACCTTGCTTGCACTTGTTAAATGACAGTTAAAACAAATAATTTATTTGTTTTTGTGAACAAACTACTATACTTAATACTGCTAGAAGAGATGCTTTAGAAGCAAAATGCACTTGAAACAAACAAGTCAAGAATAAAGATGACAAATCAGTTTGACAACAAGACAACACTGTGTCATCATAGTCCTTGAAAATGTGACACTTCAGCTAGTGATAAAGCAGGCATTCTAATACTGAAGCATCAGCCCCAGCCATCAGCTCAAATCCTGATGTGTGTATAAACCTGTGCTCACTGACCCCAGGACAGTTTTGAACCCACTCCACCTTTTGTGTGTAAAGAAACCGACTAGACATCCCTACAGATTAGATATCGGGTCCCGCTGGATATCACCACGGCAACAGCTGGAACCCGCCATGGTCTCCTAGGCAACAGAGCAGGGAAGGAGCAACATGGTGATGAGGAGAAGGTGTAATAGAGAGTCAAGGGCTAATGCGATTGGCTCACATCGACCTCTAGTGTTTTACGCACTCCCTCCCCCGTCTCAAGTCTTCATGCCCCTCTACCTTTGAGATTAGAAACACTCCTCACCTGCTCCCAGCATCCCTGCTCTTTCATGTTCACTTTTAGCACTTGTAGTTTGAAAAAGAGAGCGGTTAAATAACAACGCGTTTGAACATCCAAACAATGAAATAATGCTGCAATAATACTTGTGACTGATTCATATAATCAGCTATTAAACATCCAATATTTCATTTTTTATTGCCCAGTTTACTGCACCTCTCAGTCTTCTGACTGTCTTTTCAATAGATAATCCACGTTGTGTTTTTAAAATATTTTACATGAATAAAAGTAAATTAAATTGAACAAATAAATGATTCATCTGTCAATTTGAACTTATTGGATAATTAATAGTAGCATTAGTTCCTCATACAAACTCTAAAATCTACTGACAGTATAGAATGTATAGTACAATGTGTACTTGTAGTGTCCTTCACACTTTAAAAGTTTTTTTTTTTTTTTTTTTTTTTAACATACTTGCAGATAATATATTAATGACAGAAAAGGACACATAAGTGTACTTAGAGTTTAAAGACGAATTCGGTCAGAAAAATGGAATTTACTGTATAACGCAGAATGTCATGGAATTTGCCCAATTTTGGACGAATAAATTCAAAGTAGGTCAGTACACTTAAATCAAAACATGATATGGATTTGTGTCTGTGAATATTAAGGTGCAAAAATACTATTTAAACCTGCATGTTCTGCGTGTCTCTGCGTGAATGAATGGCGAAGATGCGCGGTTTCGCTTACTTCACACATACTGAAGCGCGCGTGATGTTTGCTGTGTTTTTAGCCTCTGCCGCCTCAATATGTCAGTACATGAACACATAAACAATCTCTAGAACTGCTCTGAGAGACACTTCATGAGCATTTTACCATTTCTTTTAAGAAAAGCTATTGTAGTATCATATAAAAACAGAAACGTAAAGGTCTTCACAGCAACCTGTCAAAATAAAAGTTCAGTTTAACTTGAAGAAACTGACAGAAATGTATTTAATTATTAAAATATTCTTTTTTAAGGAATATGTATTATTAAGAAATATTATTTACCAGAATTTATTTACCAGAAAAATGTAAATACACAATATTCAGTATTTCTAAAAAAATAAAAATAAATAAGTAAATAAAATAATAAATTAATTAAATAGATATCCTTTTGATTATTAAAATGTAATGTAAGAATTAAAATGGAATCTAGAAAATTAATAGAAAACACAGTATTTGGTAAAAATAAAACTGAATTTGAGAAAAAAAATTAAATGAATTTCATAGGGACTATTTTTTTTTTTTTTTGCTTATTTTAAAATAAATTGCTGTTAAATTATGTAAGTTTCATGATTTCAATTATTTAGACATGCTTTTTTATTAATATTTTTTAAATGTAACCAGAGTCTAGAAAAATTAAAACAGGTGAAAAAACAGAATACAAAAAAAATGGAATTTGGGAAAAAATAAAATGAATTTCATAGTGCCATTTGTAGTCATGTCAAATAAATCATCATACTTTAAAGTACATTTTATATCATTATTTTAATAATCTTTTGTTGAGATGTTGACTAACATACTAAAGCACATGCAAAATACTTTATTTATAATTTAACTGTAGTGTGTTAAAGTATAAAATAATATTACATTTAAGGTTAATATACATTTTGAATGTACTACATTTTAACATCATTAAAAACATCCAACTATGACATTTTAGGCAAGTAACTGCATTCAGTATAAGTTTATTATAGTATAACTATAATACATTTTCTTTTAAAAGCAATTAACATAAGTGTCTGAAAACACTGCATTCAGTTTGCACTTAAGTACATTCTTAAAAAACATATTTTTTTCCATAATAAGTATCCAAAATTTAATCTTTTACTTTTAACATTGTCAATGAATAATAAACATTACTTATAATGTTCTTTTCTTACGCTTTCATATAAACACTGCAAAGATTTGTTTCATTAATCATTATTCAGTTTGATTATATGTATACAAGCATTATATCATATCAGCCAATAAAAGAAAATTAAATATATTGGTTGACCACTAGAGTAAATTATGTGTAATAAAATATGCAATAAAATATCAACATTAGCACTGGCTGCTAAAAAACCCATATCGGACAGCCATAAAACAACACTGATGATGCCGGTACATCACTGCAGCTGTGAACTGATCATGTAACTCATATTATCTCGTTTGAAAATTCATCACTGCTGTCCCTGTTACATTGCTCCACAACCAGTGGGCGTAAAACAAGCGCGGCATGCTTGGTGAAACCGGCAGACAACATTTGACTGCATCTAAAACGGAATCGGTAAAGAAACTGAATCACTGACAACCCGCTCTGTTTGCTGTGGTCTCCTTGGTTACAACGATTCACAGGTCTACGGCCCAGACAAGAAAAACAACTGACTCAAACAATGTAGCGTAACCTACTTTCTCACAAGCATGCCAAACAGCATGCATCATGTACTGCAACAGCTCTTCGAGATGCATTATTAGATTTAAACAGCTTCGTTCGGCATGTGTGTGTCTGGGCGAGGGCGAGAGGGAGGGGACGACTAGCAGCACAGAACAGCGGTTGACGTCACCGGGCTCGCGCTCACCATGTGCTCATGCCTCACGTGGACACGGGAGCAGGCTGAAAGCGGGCGAGGGAGGGGGAGAAGGAGAGAGCAGGAGAACGGCGCTTGCAGAAAAGAGTAGCGTGCGAGCGGGCGGCCCACATTCCCTCGCTTGTGTTTATCGTGTCTTTATAACCATCCCCGGCTTCAGTTTTACAGCTTTTGAGATCATAACTCAAAGATATGCCTTTCATAAACAGGTCACCTTTCCGCCCGCGCTATTATACTAATTGTTGCGGCTGCGGTCCGCGAATTCAATGATCGACCGTGACCTTGGCGCTTTTATGTCAGCTGTATCTACGTCAGCCTTAATGTTCTGATTCAGGCAAATTCTTAAAGACTTTAAACATGTCACTGCGCACCAAATTGTCCTAAATCAATCCTAAAATCTTATTTAAAATGAAGTAATTAAGCTTTTTATATACTGTGACATTTCCACATTAGCTTTTGAACATCAGGCAAAGAAAAAACAGATGGATAGAAAAAAGGCTAGTGGAAAAAACAGAAGTGCACTTCTTATTGGTTAGAAAAGAACAGGGGAAGAGGGTAAGGAAAAGATATAATGAGCGCACACGGAGAAGAATTCGACCCAGGATGTTTTGGCAGATGCATATGACACAATTCTGCCAGTAGAGTATGCGTGGAGAAGCGTATGTGGGTGGGAGGGTGAAAACGAGAGAATAAGGAGAAAACGGACTGCAAATCCCCATCTTGTGACCTATTCATAAACCATATTCTCAACACATTTTCCATTGTTTTTCCACTTGTTTTTAACAAGTTATTTGTGACAACCATACAATACAATGCTTTAGGAATAAACTATTAATAAATATTTTTATGAATTCAAGTTGGCATCCAACTAATATAGGTCAAGGGAAAAACATTCCCAATCAAAACTCAATCCTCACATTCAAACATTAACTTTTACAACCAGACGTAACAGTCCACACCAGTTATCTTATAAATGGAGTAAGGACTAATGTGTGCATCTAGGTAAATCTCATAAAAACATGTTCGGGTCATCATATCATATTAGATATATGTACAATGCCGTTCAAAAGTTTGGGATCAGCAAGATTTTAAATGCTTTTTTAATAAGTCTCTTATGCTCACCAAGGCTGCATTTATTTGATCAAAAAAAAAAAAAAAAAGTAATATTGTGAAATATTATTACCATGTAATATTATAGTTTTCTATCTTAATATACTTCAAAATATAATTTGTTCGTTTCATGCAAAGCCGAATTTTTTATCAGCCACTACACGATTCTGCAGTGTCTCATGATCCTTCAGAAATCTTTGTAATATGATGATTTATTATTAATGTGGGAAACCATTGTGCTGCTTAATATTTTTTTGGAACCTGTGATACTTTTTTTTTTTTTTCAGGATAATTGTATTTAATTATTTATTTGGATTTGTTTTGCTTATATATATATATATATATATATATATATATATATATATATATATATATATATATATATAAGCAAAATAAATATATATATTTATGAAATTCAAAAAGTGTGCACAGTCTCCTGTGAGGGCTAGGTTTAGGTGTAGGGTAGGTGTAGGGCGATAGAAAATACGGTTTGTACAGTATAAAAACCATTACGCCAATGGAGAGTCCCCGTAAACCACAAATGCAAGAATGTGTGTGTCCTCATAAACCATATATACCAGAACACACATACACACGCACTATCTATTACACTTTTATTCAGCAAGGATGTGGTAAATTAGATTTATTTATATTTTTATATAGTATTTTTTGTTCATACGATAAAAGTTATTGGTAAACAAAACAGCTTTGTTACCAACATTCTTCAAAATACCAAATTCTTCATGTTCCACAAAAGAAAGGTTTGAAATGACATGAGGGTGAGTAAATGATGACAGAATTTACATTTTTTGGTGAACTATCCCTTTAATGTTTTTATTTTTATTAGGGGTGTAACGATACATGTATTCGTACCTGAACGCGTCTCTCATTGACAAAGGAGTATAACGTTACTTTAAAGGCTGTCTTTTTTTAACTGTCTGCGAAATGGAGCTTTGTGCTCTTGTATTCTACCCCTCTCATTTGGCACAAATCCAAATATTCCATAATATATCCATATTTGCGATGCTTCCAAATGCTAAACTATTATTTATTATGTAAATGATAGACTTTGTACTTCAGTCACGTTCTAACGGTGACACTGTGAGGCGGGCGCGCTGATGTTTGGTTCACTGTATTTTATTCTGATGAAGTACCAACTGCGCTGTCAAGTTAGCAATGCTAGAAGCCTGGGACTGTGTTTTTGTGCGCTGGCGTGATTACTTCAACTTTCCTTATACCAGCAAAATCAACTAAACAAAAAACAAGCAGAATGTCACTTTCTGCCATTTGAGTTTCCTTTCTGTCACAAAACTGAACTGAAACCCAGCATATACAGGCTACGTTACGTGTTGCACAGTGTTTTCACTTGTCTATCAGTTAACTAAATTAAATATATTTCAAGTATTTATTCCTTGCATGTATATATGGTACTGCAGATTTTATAGCTTATATATGACATTAATTTGATATATTTAGTATTTTCACATGCAAGTGAAAAAAAAAAAAAAAAAAGTCATTTGTACTACTGTCTGTTTAAAACAAATGAAAAGAAACCTAGCATAGTACCATAGCATAGTTTTTTTTTTTTTTTTATTGTTGTACTGAAATCGTATCAAACCGTGACCCTCGAACCAAGGTACGTACCGAACTGTGACATCTGTGTACCGTTACACCCCTAATTTTATTCTTTTTTTTTTTTTTAATGAAATGATACTCTAAATAAGAAACCAAATCTGCCAGCAGGTGGCGGTAAATGTCTATTTTATTTAGTTTATTTATTAATTTCAATTCAATTAATTCAAACAATGATTAATTCAGGAATGAAGTAAATGGCTCTCTTTATGAATGGGCTTTTAAATCATTGATTCACACCATTCGTTCAAAACGTGGATTCATTCAGAAACTAAATGGAAACATGCAACAATTCTACTATGTCTTCAAAGGTAATTTGTTCTCTGCAAAATTGAGCAAAAACACATAATATTGTGTTTAAAAGATTACACAATATCAACTTCATATTTACTGAACTGTTGTATAAAATCACATTTAAGCTTGTGAGATCGGGATCACAATGTCATATTGTGATATGTATGTGATATATATAAATATTAGACAAAACATACAGGGGCTTTTTTTGCACCAATATCTTGAATTTTAGGGCATAACTGCATTTATGTAGGTGTTGCCCTGCATCATATTTGTCAACAACTATATGAAATATAAGATGATGTACAGTTTCTTTCTTTCTTTATTTTTACTTTTTATTTATCCTAAAAAAGTATCCTAAAAAAGTATCACAGTTTCCAAAACAAACATTAAGCAGGAAAAATAAAACAGCACTTAAGAATGATTTCCTGAAGGATCATGTGACACTGAAGAGTGGAGTAATGGCTGATAAAAATTCAGCTTTTGATCACAGAAATAAATTATTTTTTAAAGTATATTACAATAGAACACCGTTAATTTAAATTGTAATAATATTTCACAATATTACTGTTCTTTCTGTATTTTTGATCAAATAAATGCAGCCTTGATGAGACTTCTTTAAAATAAAAAAAAACATTACAAATCTTACTGACCCAAACTTATAGATATGCAAAATATATTCATTATATTAATAAAACATTAGAAAAAGAGGAAAGAGAAGCTTCTATTTGATGCTCATCAAACACTAGTTGCATAGCACTCATATCCAATCACATCTTTGACTTACCTGGATGTAGCGGAGAGCGCTCCTCAAGACGCTCAAATTGGAAGTCTTCTTTTCATCCACATTAGGAACGTTCCTCTTGAGGGTCTCAAAACATTCTTTCAGATGTGCTCGTCTGTTACAGAAAGAAAAGCACTGATCATTCTGTTTATGACGTTTTGTGCAAAGCAAGTGAGAGTTTTAACAGATGTTTAGGCAAAGCGTTTTGATGATGGAAGAAGTCATAAGGCAATTGCTTTATAATATCTTATTTGTTACTGTGGTTACTAGTCGGGCAAAGGGCTTCAAGCCAGTACAAACAAATAGCGCACTAATTGCAAAGCGACAAGAGTTAATGTGTCTGTGATCGGTCCAGCAACCATATAACGTACATTAAGCCTACTCAATGACTTTATATGTCCAGCTTCCATTTGTCAAAATGAGTAAACACAAAAAATGTAAACAGAAGTTAACCCACCTGTTCTTTTCCAGCTTGTTGTGAACTTCTCGAGTTCCAGCCCTGCGAGAAAAAAAATTGGATGTTTCTAGGCCACATGTAAACTTTCACAAATCTACCCATTACCTTTTATATAATGATCTCTTGCATGTGTGTGCAAATTGGTAGTTCACTGCAAAACAAAATCTGTCATCGCTCACATTTTTTTTTCTTTTAGGGAACACAAAAGGAAAGATTTTTCATGCAGCTCTTACACAAACAACGACACCACCAAACACGGAGTAGAGTTTTTTTTTAAGCTCTAAAGACAAAAGATATGAAAGTATGAATAAACCTTTCCATGTAAGTCTTCCCATGCCAAATGATAGCTTCATGTGAACAACAGATCAAAACTTGGCACGATTTGGGGGTGGGGGGAATGTAATTACGCAATAAACAAAACTCCAGGTTTGCTATGCTAGGGCTGCACAAATCATCTAAAAATTGTAATTACTATTGACTTTATTATTGTGCATTATTATCATTACTACTACTACTAACTAAAATTATTAAACCAAATATTAAAATATTGGTAGTACAGTATTCCACTGTAAAAAAAAAAAAAAAAAAAAAAAATTTTTTTAAAGGTGGCATCATGAAAATCATGACTTTTTCCATGTTTGCTTATAATCTACCAACTCAAAATATGTGAAAAGGGACAATATAACAAATAACTTTGTTGTGACAAGCCTTTCTCCCTTTCTCATTTTGCTCCCCACATGACAAAGTAAGTGAATGTTCTTAGAATATTACCGCCCCTTAATCTGTACGTTTCCACCCACCATCATTTTGTTTTCGCAAGCAACAATGGTGTACCAGTTCTAACGCCATGCAAAAGTTTAAGCGAAGCATGCTAACTGTTCTGTCATTGGCTGCACAGACGAGCACAGAAAACTATTTAGCCTCAGAGGAGCAGTGGATTTATTGATTTATTTACTGTATATACACTGCTGCCACACAGATCTAATATAAACATGTGATTTCTTTCCCAGCTGTTTACCTTCAAAGAAATAACCGGCTGTTTTGTAACGCGTGTATTTAACATAAACTTGTGTGTATTTCACCGTTTAAGTGCAGTAAGACATGAAAGAGAAGTTTAGTTAAGTACTCACACGCTGTGTGACACCTGCTTTCTGTGTGCGTGCTTCAGATATGTGCGCTTGGAAAATCGTATATATCAGAAGTTTAAACTAATATGCTTTAAAAGGCATGATTTCACTGCAGTAGACATAAAAAAAAAACAGACGGATGCTTTTTAGAGAATATCTGGGGTATAAGCTGTAAAGGTAGTCCTATTCTGAAAAAGGGGGCGGAGAGCAGCAGCTCATTTGCATTTAAAAAAGCATGCACGTAAACAGTGCTTTTCTGCTTTCACTCAAAATAGGCATTTTCAAATTATATAATAAATGAGCTGCAGGGTACTTTGAAGTAAAACTTCACAGACACATTCTGGGGACACCTGAGAGTTTAAAAAGGGGCATAATAGGTTCACGTTTGTGTCTTTTTTCATTTTCAAATGTTAAGCCATCAAGCTTTTATTTGGGCCACAGAGAGCCCTGAAAGGTTCTCTTTGGTTGACAACAGCCAGTTTATAAGCACTTGTCATTCAAATTTTGGAAAGATGGTTAGTGCATGGTGCATTCTTTAATGAATGTTATTTTTGTGAACCGAGCCGCTCCAAGGCACTAAAAACTTTTGATCATGAGCTGCTCACAAGTAAAAGAGCACAGCGCCGCACTTCACATGCAGCACATATACGTATTTAATTAAATCACACTAAGCCATATTGTGATTTCAGTTTTGTTTTGGTTAACTGTACTGTTCATCTCAATTCCAACTTTCAAAACTCAATCAGATTTACTATTTCTATAAACTTAATGAGCCCTGATCTATGATGACATATATGAGTCTCAATGTGTCCACAAAACCAGTCATAAGGGTCTTTTTTTTTTTTTTAATTGAGATTCAATTGAATAAATAAGATTTTTATTGATGTGTGGTTTGTTAGGATAGGACAATATTTGGTTGAGATACAGCTATTTAAAAATCTGGAATCTGAGGGTGCAAAAAATAAATAAATAAATAAATCAAATTAGGAAGAAAATCACTTTTAAAGTTGTCCAAATAAAGTTCTTAGCAATGCATATTACCAATCAAAAATTAGTTTTCATATATTTATGGTAGAAAATGTACAAAATCTCTTCATGGAACATGATCTTTACTTAATATCCTAATGATTTTTGGCATGAAAGAAAAATCGATAATTTTGACCCATACAATGTATTGTTGGCTATTGCTACAAATATACCCATGCTACTTAAAATTGGTTTCGTGGTGCAGGGTCATATATTTTAATATAATAAATGATATTTAACTGCTGCAACAGATCTCAGCAAATATTCTCACATGACAATATCATACGACTCCAGAATATAGCAACAGAGTCAAAGAAACTACTTTTACGGTGCTTTTTTGCAGCTTAACATCCTCGATTCTCATTTGCATTTTATGAAAAACAGCAAGGTGAACGTTCTCGAAATATTTCCTTTTGTGTTCCATATAAAACTAAGTTAATGTGTGTTTAGAACAATGTAAGGATGAGAATATCGGAAATTTAGTTTGCAACCTACAAACACACAGAATGGCCTGAGGGGCAGCGTTATTTCTCATCATGGGTCAGCCTATTTTTTCAAAATCGCAATCTCATAACAAAATAGCCAACCCAGTTTTGTTCGGTTACGATTACAGACGTGTGTCCTACAGTACAGATGTCTTCTGCTTTGAAAAAAAATCTCTTCAGCATTGTTGCATAAAGCCACAAAACTTGGCTCACCCTCCAGGTCTCCTTTTCCCATCCAGGTTGCGCGGCTCTTCCACAGTGGCTCCGTTAGCCCTGGGCAGCTGGCCTGTCTGACCCTGGGCCGGTGTAGGCTGAGGTTGGGGTACTGCTGGCTGGGGCAGGAGGGCATGTTGCTGTGGTGGATGCTGGGCTGTTATGATGGGGGCTGGATAGGCTTGCAGCAATGCCTGTGTCTGTTGCGGCTGCAGCTGCAGCTGTGGCTGCTGCTTAGGACTGTTATTCGATAGAGGCAAGCTGTTAGCTTCTGCTTTTACATGTGCAATCAAGTGACGATGCTGCTGCTGTTGCTGCTGCGGAGGGGAGTGGGCGTCCTTGCCACTGGGGCTGAGGAGGGAGGCTGCTGGTGGGGACAGGGCTGTGGCCAAGGGTGTGACCACTGGCATAGGGGAGGCTGTATGAAGGGACGGAGCAGTCTGAATGGGAGGGGCCGCAGGGTTGGCAGGGACCACCGGGATTGGAATGACAGCTATGGAAACAGGTGGTGGGAGGGGAGGGGGCGGGACCGGAGGGTGGTGCTGGTGGTGGCGATGTGGCTCGAGCCGCATGTCCTCGGCCCAGGTCACATGGTTAACTTGGACAGACTGGATAATGGGGGCGGAGAGCTTCTGCTCAGCCTCACGGGACAGCAGGGCCTTCTCTCGCCGCTCCTCCTCCTCTGTAGAAAAAAAAAAAACAGATAGAAATTAATGTTATGCACAAAGACAGATGAAATGAAGGCTACAATTTGGAAATGCTATTTGAGAATAACACACTGTCTAATAAATTATTTCACACTACAACTGTGTTGTATAAAAAAATGCTGGACGGAAAGACCAAAATGTGAATAAATGCTCCAAAATGTGCAAGAAATACAGTATATATTTGCTTGCAGTGGACACATTTTTACAGAACACATTAAAAAAGGCATGTGATTAATTCACTACCGATTGGTTGCTTTTACACCTTAGAACTTTAAAGACTGTCAGAGCTTTTTCGTTTGTGCATTCTTAACTACAATTCATTTATTAAATTTAATAAAAAGCCTACAGCTTCTGTTTCCATTTATATTTGGCAGTTTTCTTAGAAGTGACCACTTTGTTCTCTTGAACACATGGGATGGAAACGCTGCCTGATCCGCAAATAGTTTTGCGGTATTCTGATTTCTTGCATGAATTAAATTTGTTCAGCTTGAATGGAAGCTGTTATTATTTTCTTGACTCTCACTGGAGATTCTAATCAGAAAGAGACAGAAGCACTGCTTGATCAGCACATAGCTTTTGTGGTATTCTGATTTCTAGCATAAATTAAATTTGCAGCTTTAATGGAAATTTTTTTCGTGACTCTAACTGGAGATTCTCGTTGGAGACGGAAACACTGGTTTCTTTGTTGTGATATTCTGATTTCTCAAATAAATTCACGGCTTGAATGGAAACTTAGTTAAGGCCCCGATATACTTGACCGAACTGGTGTGACGTCATTTGAACAAATTAACAAAATCAGGCCAAAACTAATTTTGTTTGAAGTAGTAAGAAGCTCGAAACATCTTGCCAAAGCAGACTTTCACCAGACTTATTAGTGATTATTGGCAAATTTCAACTGTTTCCAATTACCAAAAAGCCCTTGTGTCAGTTCAAAAATCTACAACAGCCATGCAAATAGATCAAAAACAGTTTCTGTTTTGTTTATTACTGTTATAGCACCAGCTGTGGTGCGGGTCCCTCTAAACTTTTGCATGCTTGTTTAGAATCACCTGTCACATGTGCTCAGCAGGTTTCATGAAGTTTTGAGGGTTTTTTTAGGTTTTAAAGGCTTTTTTATTGTTTTGATAATTAATAGTTCGCAAAAGTAGGTTTTTTACATCTTCTCAATCATTTAATAAACGATTTGATTGGCAGTGGTTCTAGAGGCAAAGTTGTCCGAAATGAGGAGTTCTATCATATGATACAAATATTGTGCGGATGTGTGAAAAAACGCACATCGTAGATTGTTTTGCACCCTCGAAAAATGCAGTATCCCCCCTCCAGTGGCTGATTTCTTTCAAATTTCTCTCAGACCTTTGGGGTCGTGAGTCGAACAGGCCCACAGAGTTTCGTTCCGATTGGCCTCCGTTAACCTTGCCTAACAGGTGCTCAATTTCATCTGTCAGTGGCGGCCATGTTTTTTGAGATACACAAATGTTCTTGGAGACACTTGTGGCACTTCAGACCAAGACCGTGCACACCAATTTTCATGTTGATAGGACAAATGGTTGCACAGTTATAGCCATTTTTATGTTTTTTCCCCTCTTATAAGTGGCCAAGCTCCGTGATTTTTTCCTGTGACCTCAGATTGAGTTCTTGCATATGTATTCCAAGTTTGGCGGAGATATCTCATTTCTTTCAGGAGTTATAGGCATTTTACTAAAGTGGAGTCGAAAGTTCAAATTTTTTTTTATAATTATTGATATTTACTCTCCAGAGAATCCTTTTGCATTGGCTTGGTTCCGATTTGGTCAAAAACCTAGGACTAGTTTGCAAAAAATGCGAAATACACGAAAATTTCACAATCGAATCTGACGCATGCGTTTTGTCCAGCGTGAGGCAAGGATTCCAATGACATAAGACACTTGAGCCTGCAACTGGCGGTTTAGGAGTTGTAGCGCCCACGTCAGGCCGAGTGGACCGAGTCTAGGTCACGTTATTGGCAGTGTGAGTACTACCATCCCTCCAAGTTTCAAGTCTCTATGACTTACGGTCTGCATGATAAGTTTTAGGTGAAGATCACTGATCCGTGACCATTGTAACAATTACAGCGAGGTTTCAGCGCTACACACTTGAACTCCTAATTACGTGGCGAAATACTTCCGAAATTAAAGAAAATTTCAATTGCTGCAATCAAATTACATCAATGTTCATAATTCAACATTAAATTGGATGCACGAGTTTGGGGCACTGAAAAAAAAACAAAAAACAAAAAAAAAAACAGTTTTTTTCCTTTAGATGGTAACAGATTGATTATCTACCACAAGCACCAACTTTAATAAATCACTATAATACAAAAAATGCTTTTCTACAGGTCATTAATTTCCTTCAGACTGAAATACATTTTATGAAATTTACATTTTATGAATACCCTGATGTGGCTGCCTGATTTATTAATATCCTAAAATAAATGCTAACAGCACAGATTTCAAAGGGTGATTTATTATCCAGCTATAATGATATAGCTCTGTTTGCTAAATATATATATATATATATATATATATATATATATATATATATATATATATATATATATATATATATATATACATACATATATATGCACACACATTTGTGATCCTGGACCACAAAACCAGTCATAAGAGGCATGGGTATATTTGTAGCAATAGCCAAAAATACATTGCATGGCTCAAAATTATTGATTTTTCTTTTATGCCAAAAATCATTAGGATATTAAGTAAAGATCATGTTCCATGAAGATATATTGTACATTTTCTGCCGTAAATATATCAAAACTTAATTTTTGATTAGTAATATGCACTGCTAAGAACTTCATTTGGACAACTTTAAAGGCGAAATATTGTCCTTGAACCATACACCATACATCAAAGCTTATTTATTCAGCTTTCAGATGATGTATAAATCTCAGTTTCAAAAAACTGACCCTTATGACTGGTTTTGTGGTCCAGTGTCCCATTTGTGAAAGAAGAGTAAACTAAATTATAGCCATAGCTAATATATATCAGCAGCAATACTACAGATCAATACCAATTTTCAGATAAGTAATGGAACTAATTAGTGCTTGTCTCTGCTCTAAGAAGCATTCGTGGCTGTGAAGTGTAAATTAATAATGAGAAGCTGCAGAGTAACAGAGTAATTTAATACATCAAGACAGTGTGTGAAATTCATACAACAGGGCTAAAAACCTGCGGCGTAGCTATAGTTTTAATCTTAAACAAGAAAAGCTGGTATAAGGAGCAGTAAATCATGACTCCACATCCAAATTAGGGTGGGGTGTGAGCTAGCTGTCCTGGACGGTCTGTCTCTTTAAGAGAGAAGCCCCAGTAAGAGTCTTGCCTAGTCTCCAGCTCCACGCTGACGTCACACAGCAGTCTGCACGAAAAGCTGAGAGCTGGCGTGGGGGAATCTGAGGCCGGGCCGTACCATCTGCAGGCTAGAACGACGATTTCCATGATTGATGGACAGATCTATTGTTTAGCCCATCAATCCATATTCAGTTGCGTCGGAGATGTGACTTCAAATCAATGTTTGAATTTTAATACAAGGGGGGAGGGAGGAATTCTGGCTGCTGTCCAAAGCGAGTCTTCAGGCCAAAACTGTCATTTGCACCGCAAGACATTCCTGTGCAGGAAAAATCTTGCGAGCACGCTGCAGACAAAGGGGTGACCTGATGCAAAGCGTTCCTATACAGTTCAAACCACAACATGCGGGAATCCTCCTGCATCAGCAGGAAAAACAATATTGACTGTGAAACACGTTCTCAGAAGCCTTCAAAAATAAAGAATGCTGAGATCAATATTTTCAGTGCTTGCATATTTCTGCATTATATAACAGCAGAAAGCGAATACATAGCGAAATGCCATTTCTCTTGACATTTACATGCCACAAAGAATGAATACAGCATGTTAGGAATGGAATCACAAACACTACTGTGTCATTGTGCAAACATTACACAGCCAGGTTAATAAGCTCTGAACAGCTCATGAGAGTGCCATCTATTGCTCTCCATAAATAAGCATGTAAAGCTCTTGAGATGGAATATACTACAGTGGCCCATAGGATTTAGGAGCGTGCATTGTCAGTATGGCACTGTGCAAACGGGGCAAATGGGACAAACTAACTTTCTAATGAAGTTTCCTCATGTCTAGTATATAGCAAAAATTTCATTCCATTTCCACATATTCTGAAACAAACTAGTCCAGAACAGCACAATGAACTGCACTTGCATAAAATGCAATGACAACTCATTTTGAACAATAAAATTAAATGCAAACATGACTTTTTATTTAACAACAAACTTATCTAACCAACCTCTTTATGACTGACAAACATAATTATGCGCAGCTTTGGAAACAGAACAGAACAAATGTGCCTGGACAACTGGTTATTATTTAGTGTCTGTAGAAACTAGTTCAAAATTAAAGTCCACAAAGCTTAAAAGGGAAAGCTTAACCAGGTTTGACAGTATAAAAAGCATGCATTATGAATGCAAATAAATAAAACGTGGAGTATCATTCTCATCTGAGATTACATGCAATTTTATAGATCTGGTACAAGGTCAAAAACTATAAGTGTATGCAAAGTTTGCACATTTGAATGGAGCCTTAAAGATAAAGACATTGCAGAGATGTTCAAAAACATACCAACTGCATTTAACTACAGCCTATTTATCTGTATGCCAAAAAATTAAACTGTCTGCAAATGAGCAATCAGTCTGTCGAGCTTTTACTTGGATGTGCATGAAAAATGCACATTATATAACTTCTGCATTGAGGGAGGGTGGCGTTGCCCTATTTTCTCCCCAGTTGTGACCTGGGAGAGAGGGAGGGGGGCGGGGGTTGGTGTCTGGCGCGCACGTGGTTGAAGAGGGCGGTCTTTCAGCACGCGGTATTTGCTGTGGGTGTGGCTTTACTGACACGTCACCTCGAGAATGAAACAAAAAGCCCCCCGCTCTGTTTAAAGCGAACAAATAAATCGCAAGTAAAATCTTGCTTTGCCTGTTTTATGGAATTTCAGCATAGGAATACAAAAAAGATATTAAACAGGTAATAACCAAGTAGCGTGATGGGAAAAATCGCACAGTGTCTTGAAAGTGATGAGTGAGATAACCACTCGGCAATGTCATTATGTAAAAAAAAAAAAAAAACCTTTGGTCTATTGCCACCGCCCAACGAATAAGAAACGACGTTGGCTACTCACAGCTACGCTGTTTAGAATTTATTTGGTGGTTAAAAGTGGCTGTTATAATTTTAAAAATCCTACTCAGCCAATATAAGTGAAGAAACGTGTAACTTTATGTGTCTGACAAAAAATACGACGCGGTATGTACTCGGATCTGTCGGGGTAAATGTACCCACCCACCGCAGTGCTATTCAGCGAGTATAGTAGCACACTAAATATAGCATGGATTTAACCCGGAAACCGAGTGAGCGAAATATGCCCTAGTCACGAAGACTGCACCCTACAAACAGTGCAAACCTTTGGACATTACCATTGAGACACAAAGCTCCTAACTGCAGTGCTTATAATAAAAGGATGATTTGCTGTTTTTTTCTCTCTCTTTTTTTTAAGAAAATATAACTGTAGTTATTTATTTTGAAGTGTGCCGGTATGAAAATACAATTTGCTGGGTAAAATCCCAGTCAGTTCATACATATCTAATTCATCCTGTAGGTCTATGCAATCACCCAGTTCCCCCCGCCTTACCACGTGTAATCTGTTGTTGCTGGGCTTGCCACTCCAAATACCTGGCCGCTTCCAATAGAGTATCGATACTCATTTTGAACACCGATACAATACGTTCCCGTCAAAAAACAAATGTATGCAAGCCCTTGATGCAGATATATGTGGTGGGTTAAATCACAGTATAATCCACTGGCTTCCAAAGACAGTCATAAGACATCCAGGGCGCTCCCGAAATTCATCAGAAACACATTACTTCACTGGCAACAAGATGGCGATTGGAGTAACAGAAAACACAACAAGTCGAAAGGCATACCGTTCAAGGTCCGCCCTCGTCAGTGCTACTCCTCCCTCATACTACCAGTGATTAAAAAGTAGGGCAGAACACGCTGTCACGCTAAGCGATAGGATCGGGAATCTAAACCGAACGTAATCTTTTAAATGAGATCTAAATGTATTTATAAATGATCAAGACTTAATGGTGAGATTTATATGACACAATGGAAGCTGTGCAAATTTGCTTCCGGTTGCTTACTCGAGCATAAAAGGAGGAAATAGTGTGAGACGTTTGCGAAATCCATGTTCCGGGTTTTCGCGGTAGCCCTACCCTGCAGTACATTAGCACATGATTAAAACATGTCGATGAGAGGGAACCAATGGGCGTGGAGAACAACAAGGCATGGTGTCTGTCCACATGGGCAGCCGCTAAAGGCTGAGCGCGGCTCATTTGCATAGCGAGACCGTGTATGGCAGGCCGTTTTACATTTATTCATCTTACTATCTATTTTTGTTGCTAGGACTTGTTTAATTAAAACTAGTATGTTAAATTTCACTGGTATCAGCTCCCTCACTTACATTGTTGATTGTAACAAAATGCATTTTTTTTTTAAGTTATTTTATGCCTTTTTATTGAACTAGGACAGTAGAGAGACAGCGAGAAAGCAGTGGGAGGAGAGAGGGGAGTGGGATCGGCAAAGGACCTCCAGACAGGAATCGAACTCAGGTTGCTGTGAGCGCAGTTGCGCTATATGTCGACACACTAACCACGAGGCTATTGGCGTGACCAAAATACAGTTTTTGACATTTAATTTTATGGGGATGTGCTTCAGATATCAACCATTCACTTCCGACAAATATGTCAGTCCAGTTGTTGTTATGTATTCCAATTTTATTCACTAGCTACTATACTTATTTCCAGTGTTGCCAGGTTTGTTTTTCATGTCAATAAGTTAAAGCGACCACAAAAACGTAATATTTAGCCCTTGCGATGCAAATTTTATGAATCTCGCCAAAAAACACATATTTTACCCCCCAGAACGCGTTTTTTTACTGGGAGACCCCCCTCAAAATGCCATTGGACTAGTTTTGAGTAGCAGTTGGGTGGGTTTTGTTGTGAAAACCTGCCAACGCTGCTTATTTCTTAGTTATCTCATTAATTGTTAGCATAACTTTTGAAACACTAGTACCTGTCCCAGTTGTTTTTAGTAACATTTCTTGTCTCAGGAGTTAATATTAGTTTTTTTTAAACGTCGTATGTACTAGTCAAAATAACTACTTCGTAGTTCAATTAGGTTGGAGGGTGAACCTAATCCAGGGTAAAGCCCAAAGTATACTTTATTTTTGTACGCAGACACTAGCACTCTAGAAGGCTTCATCCATGTCCAGTGTTTGCTCTATTTTTCCTGTAAGTTATGACCGATAATTAATATTTTTTAACTTTTAGACCAAAGCTGAGCTTTCTCATACCCTCTGATGCTTGTCAATGTGAGCATCTGTTGTTTTTGTTGTTTTGTCTTTAGTTTTGTTTTTCACTGTGAAACAACGGCCCCCGGAACAACTGATTACTGCAAAATGACCTGCAAATTGACTGCGCATGTGCAATCTTACAAAAATCGAGTGGTGCATGTACAGTATGCACATACTATTCTGATGACGAAATTAGTGCCACATGGACTGTATGCTGTAAAAAGTGAAGTATACTTTGGGCTTAAGGCTAAAAGTAGCCTATTGTTAGTGTAATATATTAACTACATGAATCAATGCATTTTTGTAAGAAAAAAAAAATCCATATTTAAAACGTAATAATCACTTTTCAGTAATAATTTTCAATAATCACTAACAGTTGTACACAGAAGCAGCTCCGGGTGGATAATGTATGAAGTTGGCTTTGCGCCTGTGGCGCTCAGAAGTGACGAATGTGGACTCGCAGTGAACAGAACAAAAAAAAACAACGGTCACGAATTAGAAGTGCAAAATGAGGATTTGTAAAGAAAAATGTTGGAGGATTTCGATACAGGCCAGGAGGCGACTGGTATTGCTTTGCTAAAGTCAGGAAACTTTACTTCCTTGCTCCTGTAAACAAACATTGGTATTCACGAGACTCAGAGGCGCAATGCCAACATCATACGTCATCTGCCATCTACCCAGAGCTGTGAGGCAATCTTTATTATGGGTGGATGCACTTTACTGGATTTGTTTCGGACTGATGAAGAACGAATGGCCCATTGCATTATAAAGTAAGAACTTTTTTTTTTTTTAACTCCAATTGCATTCGTCAGAAAGAAGGAAGTCATAAACACCTAGGATGCCTTGAGAATGAGTAAATACGGGGCTAATTTTCATTTTTGGGTGAACTAACCCTTTAATGCCGCAATCAACACCTTTTATTAATTTTCACTTTATTCACAAAAGATGTAATAGATTTAGTTTAATTGTGCAGGGGCTATTTTTGCCCCAAGTCGCCGTGGCTAAGGGAAGGCTAAGCTTTCCCCAGCCTTACACATGCTCTGCCTATGATAGTTAAATTAAAAATGTTCCTATTAATTAAAATTTTACATACTCTCTAATAGATTCATCATACAATTAGTGCTGGGATAAACTAAAAGTACTTGAAAAAAATAAATAAGTGAAGAGATACTAGTCACTATTGTATTAGTAGAACTATTCAAGAATAATTTGTACTAGTAACAAAATATATGCAGGTTTTAGTTGTAATGAATACATGTTAAGACGGCTTGCCATAGAGCATGAGCCTGCCTCGCTGTCTTGGTACCTGCCAATCATCCTGAACGAGAGTCGAAATGGCCACGCCCAGGTCGTGGTTTGGCTTTGGGGTAGTCAGTTCACTGTAAACCGACGAAAAAGGCAACAATCACTACGAAGAATACGAATTTCTTCTTCTTTATATTTGAATGCGGTATTCCTGATCCAGCATGTTTGTCTGGTGTGTGTTTAATGTTATCCTGCAAATAATAAAAGTTCTTAAGAAACCGAGGGCGCGGTGAACAAACGCAGTCATGAGTGACGTTACCGTCATATTCAGCGTAAGCTTGTTTTACAGGCCAGCGCTGTCTACGGAATGAGCAAATGACTGATTTTTTTCCAATATGTCTTAATATTTATTAAGCAGGCTAATCCGTAAACGAGACTAAAAGCAAAATCGTTTCGTTATTACTGCTAGTATGCAAGTCAGACGCTTTTGAAACCAAAACGTCATGTACGTCTGAAAAGCTGTTCGGTATTTAAACAACATGTAATTTAAATAATACAACGTCTTACACAATATATAATACAACGTAATACAATATATTCATACACTGTATTGCTATTATTATTATAATTATGTACTATTTTAAGATTCATTATTGTAAAGAGGCAGCTTGTTTTTATGGTGCTGTGTAACAGTATTGGCTTGTGCTTGCTGACATCTCTATGAATGAGCGCTTGCATGGCAACAGATTGTGATTGGCCGATTTGTAGGGATACCCTAGATGACTAGCACACGGTCAGAGCGTCTCCTCCAATCAGCACCGAGCTCTGAGCTGCGTAAAACATGGTAATAATACACGCACATACAAATACACACATACATAGACAGTCAAGTGTATGTCTGTGTATGCGCACCTGTTTCACAAAGGCACAAATAGCAGATGCCAGCACACGCAGCTCATGTAATAGACAGCACAAACTTTACTACACTCAGTGTGCAGCACAGATTGTCTGCAGGCTGACTGCCATTCACAGCTCCTCCCCGTGACTTCTTACAGGTTCACTGCAGGCTGGGATGATAAAGTGCGATGTCTTTCAAGTCAACTGCTGAAACATGTTAACAACATTGTAATATCTCTGTATTTGTATACTATATCTAAATGATTTGTGACCCTGGACCACAAAACCAGTCATAAAGGTCAGTTTTTTGAAATTGAAATGTATATATAATCTGAAAGCTGAATAAATACGTTTCCATTGATGCACGGTTTGTTAGGGCGATATTTGGTTGAGATACAACTATTTGAAAATCTGGAATCTGAGGGTGCAATAAAAATCTAAATATTGAGAAAATCGCCTATAAAGTTGTCCAAATGAAGTTCAAAGTAATCAAAAATTAAGTTTTGATATTTACAGTGAGAAATTTGCAAAATATCTTTATGGAACACCATCTTTACATAATATACTATTGATTTTTGGCATAAAAGAAAAATCTATAATTTTGATCCATACAGTGTTGGCTATTGCTACAAATAAACCTGTGCTACTTATGACTGTTTTTGTAGTCCAGGGTCACATTTATCATTTAAAATTCAGTGAACTGAAAGAAATTTAGTTATATCCTGCTTTAACATTTTTACAGTGGATAAATATACAGAGGTTGGGAGGTTAATTTATTATCACGCAAATAGGCTACATATTCTTTACTCCTTTATCAGCCTTTTTATTTAAATGCCAAAAAAGTATATATGTTTGTTAAATTAATGCATTTGGGTCTCCTTTAACTTAAAAATTACACAAAAAAAAAAAAAAAAAAGCATAGTTTTTTAGTACAAGAACAAAATTTGCAAATGAGGCAGGACTGTAAAAATACACATTTCTTTTATATAACCATAAAAAAAAGTTACATTTTGGGGCCCATTATGACTAATTATAAACATGAATATGCATGCCTGTTGAAGCAATTTTCATCTGAAAGTGAAATTTTATGGAAGTAAAATGAATACACTCAGAAAAAAAGGAACAAATATTGTAAGTGGGCACTAATATGTACACTTTAGGTACTAATATGTACTTTCAAGGTACTAATATGCACAAGTAGTGCACAAAAAGTGTATGTTTTGAAAAGTTACTGCCACAGTGACTTTTTTTTTTTTTTTTTTTTATCTGAGAGTGTATTCATTTTACTTTAATTTACTTGCATAAACATTCCAGAGTAACATTAATGTTGTTTTGTTGCAAAAAGAATATGTAAGTTCAATAAATTTGGACAGTTTTGAGGAGTTATGAGTTATAAGTTCATAGGAATTTAATTAAATTCACTGATTCTGGAAATTCTCAGATTACATGATTTTAGAAATTTCACAATGATATTTTCAAATATAACTTCTGTAGTTCATGTAAAATGTGAAATGTCAAAGAATTTTTCTTTTTTTAATAAAAAAAAGATGGAAAAAATTAGTAATAACATGGTAATAACATAGTAATTACTTAAATCTTTGTGCATTTACTCATTAATAAGAATATATTGACTTGATATGTTTTAACTGAAAAATTTGTTATGACTTATTACTAAGTTATGTTTTATGATACCATGTTATATGTGACCCTGGACCACAAAACCAGTCTTAAGTAGCATGGGTATATTTATAGCAATAGCCAAAAATACATTGTATGGGTCAAAATTATAGATTTTTCCTTTATGGCAAAAATCATTAGGATAATTAAGTAAAGATCATGTTCCATGAACATATTTTGCACATTTCCTACCATAAATATCTAAAAAAATAATTTTTGATTAGTAATATGCATTGCTAAGAACTTCATATGGACAACTTTAAAGGTGATTTTCTCAATATTTTGATTTTTTTTTTTGCACCCTCAGATTCCAGATTTTCAAATAGTTGTATCTCGGCCAGATATTGTCATATCCTAACCAACCATACATCAATGGAAAGCTTATTTATTCAGATGCTGTATAAATCTCAATTTCAAAAAATTGACCTTAATGACTAGTTCTGTGGTCCAGGGTCATATACAGGGTGGGCTATTTATATGGATACACCTTAATAAAATGGGAATGGTTGGTGATATTAACGTCCTGTTTGTGGCACATTATAAATGGTCAGAAACTTGTAAATAACTCATGAAAGAATAAAGTTATGTTAAAACCAAGCACACCATTGTTTTTCTTGTGAAATTCCCAATAAGTTTGATGTGTGATGTATCCATATAAATGGCCCACCCTGTAATATCATGTTTTTTTTATTGCAAGTGCTCCCTCTAGTGGTATGCTAGCGATATAGCGTGAGTGAGAGAAGAGATTGGAAGTCTTCCTTGAGAAGAGTATTTACATTATACCCCAAACATGCTAAAAATACCTATTAGTATTGCTATTATAAGGATGCTAAACATGCTAAAAACTTTGTACTTTTTGTGTCAACAATGTCGTAACACCATCAAATTCTACTTATCACATTTAATATGTTAACACAGACCAGTAAAATGTATCTGACATCCCCTTACAGGTTATATATAGAGCAGGAAATTAAGACATTGGCTAAAATGTCACATGGTTGCACATGGTGTCCATTACTAACAATGGCCACCTCATTGGCTGTCTCAGAGACACCATAGCGAGAATTGAGCCTTCTGTCTCACACACACTGTGACTGTTGCCAGGATACAGTGGCTGGTGTCTAAATGTCTGATGTAGTAGGCTGAAATTTATCATTGTCCCTAATATCCTCAACACTGGGGATGTAATGAGGCCTTAAACAAATAAAAACAGATTGTTTGCTCTTACATAAGTGGTGTTATTCTTCTACACCTCTCTTAGGAACATTACAAGTTTATATGAAGTTGTTTCTTGATTGCCAAATGATGTCTACAAATGCAGAAGCTGCAGAGAAACGCAATGAAAACACTAATAGTTTTCCATTGTTGGCTTGTATTGTATTATCTCCAAGAAGAAAACAACGAATAAAAATAAAGAGGAGCTAGAGTGAAAGAGACATTATTGACGTCTTCAGTGCAGTGTCCATGCTGCATCATCCACTGTTTCCATGGAAACTGCTGTTTTGGTGCCAGCCTGCTGAAGTTTCTCAGGCATGGAATCGTTAGATGTGCAAGGTCAGAACAAAGTCACTGTTGCAGAGCAAAGACTGATATGACAAGATCAGAACAGAATAAGCCTAAATAAATAAGTTCTGATTATATTATATTATATTATATTATATTATATCATATTATATCATATATCTAAGGGCACAAATATTCAGGCCTTCTCTATACATAATAAATTAAGATTATTTATTTATGTGCCTTTTTTGTTCAGGCCTTCTGTAACCCAAATTAATTCATGCATAATTCATACACAAAAATGTTTTAATCTTAAAATTTTACAACAGGGATCTTCAATCTTTCCCCCATTACATACTGATTAAAGCCAAGTGCTGCATTTTAAGAAACTATGTATATAGTACTATATTAAGATGCACGCTGCAAAACAATGAAACTACTTCTACTTTTTCATTTACATTTACTTGATTTAAGAGTAAAAGAAAAGTTCTGAAATTTGGCACAAGGATAGAGAGCAGTCTCAATATTAACCATAGCAAATTTAAAGTATCTAACTCAAACACTCTAGCGCCACCAATAGGCCAAATTTGAACTCATATTTCTGCTAATAACTTTTGAACCTTGAGATCTAGAAGAAAAATTATTTTTCCTGATTCCCTGACTCATGACATCAAATGCATACCAAAAAATTCTACAGGTCAAGATTTTTCGCAATTTTGAATTTTGCAAAACATTTACTTTTTTTCGAACATGTCCTAGACAGTTTGTCTGATTTCCACAAAAAATTGGCTCAGATCATCTTCAGACAATGCTGGCAAAAAGTTATATAAAGCTTTTTGATATACCAAACCATTTTCGTAAAACACATTAACGAATTTGACAAAATTTTCACAAAAATAGATGCGAGGCTGTATCTTGGCAATGCTTTAGCAGATTCAGACCAAACTTGGTAGGTGTTATAACTGACCTGAGGGCGCATGAGTAGTTTTGGCACAGCGACACCTACTGGTCAAAAGATATAACAAATTAACAGTTGGATCAAAAATCATAAGAGTGGCCATGTTAAACTCGGAGAAGCATACAGAATCAAACGATAGCAAATTTTCATATGTCAGCCATTTTGAACATGGACCATTTTGAATTTTGTAGTAAAATGCTGTATATTATCGTACAGAACCGCTTGCAAGAAAGTTATGAAATTTGGCACACGGATAGAGGACAGGCTCATCATTAACCACAGCATATTTGGAGTCTCTAACTCAAGCTCTCTACCACCAACAGACTTTTAATTTCTACGGTGAAGATTTTTCGCACTTTTAAATGTTCCGAAATACATACTTTTTCGAACTGATTCTAAACAGTTTGTCCAATTTTCACCAAAATTGTCTCAGATCATCTTCAGATAACGCTGGTAAAAAACTGTCAAAAGCCTTTTGATATACTTTTTGATATATTTGAAGATTTTTCTCAATTTTAAATTTTTTTTTTTTTTTTTTTTTTTTTTAAACTCAGTCTAGACAGTTTGTCTGGTTTTTACAAAAAATTGGCTCAGATCATCTTCAGACAATGCTGGCAAAAAGTTATCAAAAGCTTTTTGAAATACCAAACCATTTTTGTGAAGTGCGTTAACAAATTTCTTGAAATTTGTGCACAAATGGACATGAGGCTATATCTTCGCAATGCTTTAGTGGATTCAAACCAAAATTGGTACGTGTTATACCAAGCATGACCTGAGAGTGCATGAGTAGTTTTGGCACAGTGCCACCTACTGGTCAAAATATATAGAAATGTGACATTTTTATGTACAGTTTGACCAAAATGAGAGTAGTCTTGTTAGTTTGATCACATATTTTTTTGTAAAATGCTGTATATTTTAAACGTTTTAAAATTGCTATAAATCTTAATAGAATCGCTTGCATGAAAGTTATGAAATTTGGCACACGGATAGAGGAGAATCTCATTATTAACCAAAATTATTTTTTTAGTTCCTTGGCTTATACAGATTTGAATTTTAATTTCTATGCTCAAGATCTATGTATCTATTTTTTTCAATTTTCCAAAATGTCTACTTTTTCAAACTTGATTTGTCTGATTATGACAAAAAAAAAAAAAAAAAAATGCCACAGATTATCTTCAGGAAATCCTGGCAAAAAGTTATTAAAAGCTATTTGATTTACCAAATCGTTTTTGTAAAGCGTGTTGATGAAATTTCGACACAAATAGACGCAAGGCTGTATATTGGCAATGTTGTTATAATGTTATAACTGGCAATGTACCAAACATGGTAGGTGTTATACCAAGCATGACCTGAGGGCACATGAGTAGTTTCGGCACAGCACAGACCGGGTTGATTGCATACGAATAAAATAAATTAGTAATTTCTACGGTCAAGATTTTTTGCCATTTTGAAATCTCCTAAATATCTACTTTTTCAAACTCGTCCTAGACAGTTTGTCCAACTTTGACCAAATTTGGCTCAGATCATCTTCAGAGCATTCTGGCAAAAAGTTATCAGAAGCTTTTTGATATACCAAACCATTTCTGTAAAGCACGCTAACGATTTTGATGCAGTTTGTGCAAAAAAAGACATGAAGCTGTATCTCCGCAACGCTTTAGCAGATTATGACCAAACTTGGTATGCGTTATAACAAGCATGACCTGAGGGCACGGGCAGTTTCAGCACACTGCCACCTACTGGTCAAAAGGTATAACAAATTGACATTTTGTTTATATTTTTTGAACATCATAAGCAGCATGCAGAATCAAATAAAACCAAATTTTCCTATGTCAGGCATTTTGAACAGAAATGGACATGAGGCTATATCTTTGCGATGTTTTAGCGGATTCAGACCAAAATTGGTACGTGTTATACCAAGCATAACTTGAGGGCACATGAGTAGTTTTGGCAGAGTGCCACCTACTGGTCAAAGGATATACATTTTTGCGTATATTAGTATATTGGTTTCGGAGTAGCATACCAAATCAAACAATACCAAATTTTCTTATGTCAGCCATTTTAAATTTTTTAAGTAAAATGCGTTAAATTTCACACTTTAACATATTGTTATGAATCTTACAGAATTGCTTGCAAGCAAGCAATTTGGCACACGGATAGAGGACAGTCTCATCATTAACCACAGAAAATTTGAAATCTCTAAATTAAACTCTCTAGTGCCACCAAAATTTTAATTTCTATGGTCAAGATTTTTCGCAGTTTTAAATTTTCCGAAATATTAACTTTCTCGAACTTGTCCTAGACAGTTTGTCAGATTTTCACCAAATTTGGCTCAGATCATCTTCAGATAATGCCAGCAAAAAGTTGTCAAAAGCTTTTTGATATACCAAATTGTTTTTGTAAAGCACATTAACGAATTGGTGAAAACTGCACAAAAATGGACATGAGGCTGTATCTTCGCAATGCTTTGGTGGATTCAGACCACACTTGGTATTTATTACACCAAGTATGACCTGATGGCACATGAGTAGATTCAGGGCAAGATTTTTCAATCAGGTCAAGATTATATGCTATTTTGTTTTTTGCAAAAAAATTCAGAACTCGTCCTAGACAGTTTGTCTGATTTTCAAAAAAAAAAGAAAAAAAAAAAAACAAACAAAAAAAATCACCTTCAGACAATGCTGGCAAAAGTTATCAAAAGCTTTTTGATATACCAAACCATTTTTGTAAAGTTCGTTAATGAATTTCATGAAATTTGCACAAAAATGGACATGAGGCTGTATCTTTGTGATGTTTTAACGGATTCAGACCAAAATTGGTACGTGTTATACCAAGCATGACTTGAGGGCACATGAGTAGTTTTGGCAGAGTGCCACCTACTGGTCAAAAGATATACATTTTTGTGTATATTAGTTTCGGAGTAGCATACCAAATCAAACAATACCAAATTTTCTTAGGTCAGCCATTTTGAATTTTGTAGTAAAATGCTGTACATTTTAAACACTTTAACACTGCTATGAATCTTACAGAATCACTTGCAAGAAAGTTATGAAATTTGGCACACGGATAGAGGGCAGTCTTATTATTACACAAACTCACAGCAAACTTGGAGTCTCAAACTATCTAGCGCCATCAACAGGCCAAATTTGCACTCATGTTTCTGCTAATAACTTTGGAACCGTAAGGTCCGAGTACAAAAAAACCCACTTTTTTTCTTTTGATTCCTTGGCTCATACAGAGTTGAATGCATACAGAAAATATAATTTCTATGGTCCAGATTTTTTTCCCCCCCGCAATTTTGAAGTTTCCGAAATATCTACTTTTTCGAACTCGTCCTACTTTGTCCAATTTTCACCAAAATTGACTCAGATCATCTTCAGAGCATTCTGGCAAAAAGTAATCAAAAGATTTTTGATATACCAAACCATATTTGTAAAGCACAACAACGAATTTGATAATCAAGCTAATCAAGGTGTTCAGGGCTACTTAATTACAGATAGGCGTGTTGAAACAGGGTTGGAACTCAAGTCTGCAGGAAGGTAGCTCTCCAGGAGCAGGGTTGGAGAACCCTGGTCTTTGCCGAGTAATTAAAGACAGCTCCATAGCTCTTTATTTTACCTCTGTTGTGCTTGGCCCGTTAATTGCTGCTTGCAGCTAAATTTTATATTGTATTTGTATAAAGTTCTTTTTTCCATAAATACTGGTTCAAGGACCTGTCAACAACACCTATTTTGGTTAAAATGTTGCATTATTCCTACAAAAAGCATGGCAATATTTTGGCCACTAATGTAGACGAATAAACAACAACAATAGATGGTCTGATGTATATTTACAGATATTTTATTATTTTAATTATGTTGCAAACAATGACATCAAGATATACTGATGGACAATTATTTATTTATGTGAGTGCACGAGTGTGTGTCAACAGTGAGACCACAAAAAGCAGAATGAAGTCCTCGATATTGGGAATTCTCAGTACATTAACAAGGCAGAGAAAGCGAATAGCTGGAGTCAGAGTCTGCTGTGTGCTCACAGACAGGAAGTGACGTCCACACACACATCCATAGATTCTACATACACAGCTTTGGGATGGCAGTGGTTGGGCATACATGACTCTACTGTTGGAAACAGTACGCTGCGGACCAGCAAGCACAGCAAACTACTCACCACTGATGTAGTCTTATAAGTTGCTAACTGTTGCCTCGTACGGCAGCCAGTGGAGAATTTTTAAACTCGCTCCTGTCGGACTTTCATCTGTCTGCCTCAGGAGGCCATCTTCCTATAAATGTGTTCATAGAAAACACATACACACCGTAATAGTTAACACACAGAGCAGCCTATAGATATTGCACGTCGATCTACGGTGGAGGCGTCGAACTCTCAAACTCCACAAGGTCCAGCGTCACCCGCTACGAGTGTCTTCCTCTGCAATGCCAAAAACCTCCCTGAATCAAGAGAGACTGACTAGATAGCTCGTCGGCAAAAGGTCACTGAGCAGTACCACGGAGTACGTCAAAAAGCCTGTACGGGCAACGTCTCCCGAAGTCTTCACAAACGCGCGCACAAGCGGACAGGCAGCAGATGGTGCAAGCAAGCAGCAGAATGACGAAGCAATGAAAACGCTATCAATGACGCAGAGGAGGGGGTTCGTGAAACCTATGACCGAATGAAGTCATTTTCGAGAATAGTGAGGCAGAGTGAAATCTGGGAAATAGAGCAGAGGTACTAAATCAGACCGCGGATGAGATGTAGCTGCATTTGTGTGGAGCGCCTTGTCCCAAATGTTGAACGCAGTCCTGAAAATGGTGAATGTGCGCAATTATGAATGAGAAAAATGGCACTTCACTTGCCCTCTATCAGTAAATAAAGTATGTCAAAGTCCTCCACTACCAAGATGTGGCGACGGAGGGTGTCAGAATTATATCTTCTGTACAAAAAAAAAACAAAGCCAAAAACAAAAAAACAAAATGTAAACCCTATTTTCTCCAGGGACAAGTGCACTTTACTGATCCATGTCCTTATAGAAGCAACTCCTTCTCATATTGTGTTTTCTGTACTTCTTTTCTAACGGGATTGCATGTAGATTTGCTTGTTTTTTTTTTAAATGGAAAAGGACTGAAAAGGATGAGAATGGTTCAATAATGTGAACCGAAGTTGTCACCACTTCTTAAAGTGACGAATGTCAAATGGGAATCTTCTTGAAAAGGGGAGAACTGAGCATCCAGGCGTTCATACGATTAAATTACATTACAGACCCCCGGGAACAGACACGTCAAGCTGTTCATCTTCAGTCAGTTTAAGTGTTTAAGTCTTTTTTCCGTAAAGCAGAATGTGACAAACGTCAAGAAAGAAAACGTAAACGTCCAACAGAACGGTTTTGAGTGCCCTGTATCCTGAATTCCCCAAACAGCATCATTCTGCCTTCTGTTCATTAACGCTTGAGGCGAGAGCAACACCTGTGCTCTGCATCCCTACGGTACTTTAGATGAGGAGAAGCAAAAAATTTACAGTATACAAGGTCTGGATTCACCATGCAAGAATACTTGTTTTACTTTTTACTTATTTCTTTTTTTTTTTTTTCCTTGTGAGTGTCTCGTGTAACATTTAATAAGCTCAAACTACATCCAGAGTAATTTACATAAAAGGACAATAGTTATTAGAAGAGAGCTGGATGAGGTGGTAACCATAGTAATGAGTGCATCCTGAAGAGCAGGTGTGGGAGTGGCCAAAGTGGTGGCGTCGGGGGGGAAAAGGGTAGTGGCGGATCCTATGGCGATCAGCGACATTCCCACACTTTGACCGTTTGATCTACACTTCCTGTCACCACGTAAGGAGAAGTCTTGTGGAAATCTGTGGAAGAAAGGATGATTATTTCATTGATTTAATATAAATAGACCAAACATAACCATTTCATTTCAACAACATCTGCTTGGCTTACCCAGAGAGGTAACAAAGTGTTCATGGGCACTCAGGGTCTTCATGCAGCGCTTGTTCTTATAATCCCAGATACGAAGGGTCTTGTCATCAGCACAGCTCACTACAAATCTACCACCAGGATGGAACAGCACTCCACGCACCCAGTTATCATGACCGACCTGAAAGGCGAGAGAAGTAAAAGATGAATGAAAAATGAGAAACGATGAACAAAAATTGGCCATATGATTCAGTAGATCTAGTAAAAGAAGTCACTTAAAGGAGAAGTCCACTTCCAAAACAAAGATTCACATATAATGTACTCACTTGTCATCCAAGATGTTCATGTCTTTCTTTCTTCAGTTGTAAAGAAATTATGTTTTCTGAGAAAAACATTTCAGCACTTTTCTCCATATAATGGACTGCTGTGGTGCCCCAATTTTGAACTTCCAAAATGCAGTTTAAATGCTGCTTTAAACAACCCCAAATGCGGTTGTAAACGATCCCAGCCGAGGAAGAAGGGTCTTATCTAGCAAACGATCTGTTATTTTCATTTAAAAAAAAAAACATTATTCTGGCTCAAGACAGTCCAATCATATTTTCTCCCTCAACTTCAAAAATCATTTCAAAATCGTCCTACATCGCTGCAGAAGTACCGACACAGTCTTTGCAAAGTGAACATGCAAAGAAGATCAAACACCCTTAAAAAAAAGATTAAAAAAACAGCGATATAGGACGATTTCGAAGTTGAGGGAGAACATGAGATGGGAGATTTTCAACATACCCTAACTGTCATTAGCCGGAAAAAAACAGTGCAGGCAGAGTAAGACAAGATGAGCATTTGACATTAAAAAGTATATAAATTGTATTATTTTTATGGAAATAACCGATCGTTACGCTAGATAAGACCCTTCTTTCTCGGCTGGGATCATTTGAAGCTGCATTTAAACTACACTTTGGAAGTTCAAAATCGGGGCACCATAGCAGTCCATTAAATGGAGAAAAATGCTGAAATGTCTTTCTCAAAAAACATAATTTCTTTACAACAGAAGGAGGAAAGACATAAACATCTTGGATGACAAAGGGGTGAGTAAATTATATGTGAATCTTTGTTTTGGAAGTGGACTTCTCTTTTAAATGTATATTTGAAAAGGCGGTTTGCTTATATTTTACCAATCAATCAAATACAGAGCAGCAATATAGTATGATATATGTATACACACAGTGCCCATGTTCAAAATAGTACAACTATTCCAATTTGAAATTTATGCATGAAAATATACGGATACTGTGGACTTTCACAACAAGTACAATATAAAATAGAGCACACTATGCTGGGTACTGCACCCCACAATGCAATGTAACTTTCCAATAACAGTATAAGAAATGAAGCAGAAGGAATCAGCTGCTACTTTAAACATCTCCTCTTTAACTCATTATTTAACTGGACTGTTATTGATTCTTTGTTTCAATTAGATTAAAAAACCTGCATGTTTCGCATGTTTGCATGTATAGCATGACAAATAATTAACTGCACTTTAAGGTTTTGTAAAATTAAAAATGAAACACCCAAAACTGTATGTGACACCACAGCGAAGACGAACTGAATGTGTGATGGCATTTGATGGTGTCGTGTGGGGACATAATGACATGTACCATTAATCGATCTATGTACTATAACATGTAAAACGGGAACATGAAAGGAATATTCTAAAAGCAACTCATGTAAACACCTTAATCATAATATTGTCTTTTTCAGAATAAGGTAAATTATTAGATTACTGATGTCCATGTAAACGTAGTGAGTGTAAAAATACTACTGTTTGACAATATCGATAATTAAATCAATATATGGAAGCCAATATCAACCACAAATAAGGGGGGAAAAAAGTCACTAGTTATGACACAAGATTCAGTTATTTTGTATGATAAACAAAATTGTCAAAAATATGACAAAAATCATAATGAGAAGCTGAAACCGACAAGCAATTATGAAAGATTTGTCATGTATGACTTAGCATCTCATAATTTCAACCTCATAATTATGACAGATGCAGTCACATTTTAATAGGAATCTACATAATCAGGAATTTCACGCAAATTTCCCATGCAGATTTCGAAGCAATTTGCTTGGTTTGAAAGTGACTTCTGTGTGAACCATGCATCATTATACTACTGATAACAGACAACACTTTTCTTGCCTACAAAATTTAGCAAATATCATAATTTAGTAGGGTTGCTCCGATTGATCGGCTACCGATCATTATCGGCCGATAATCGCTTTGGGATGTTTGATCTGTGGTCTCTAAAAAGGCTGATCTAATAAACCGATCAAAAGATGATTATGAGCCTGCCGTGAGAGGTTTGGTACGACATGCAGCGGCACCGTCTCGGTCTCTGTTCGGCGTGGGTAAAACAATTATAATGCTGAATATGAGGTACAATTCATATTTCTTCATTAAACAACTTATAAAGTAATTTGAAAACCTTATGCGAGCCGTAATTTCACAAACAACACGAGTAAACGATTGAACTGTGCGCTCTCTTTCTCTCTCAAAAGTCTCTTGCACCTGATTATAAGCGAGCTGCACAGTTGACACAGGAATTGTTACTTGCACAATGGAATCAGTGTTGCATCGTCGCTAAAGTTTATAAATTGCAGCGTATTATAAAACAGCGTATTGTTAATATGAACAAGGATTGACACGAAAATGTCATAATTACACCATAAATGCATATAATTAAAGTCTACTGTGTTTCACAGACACCACATGGGTTTTTGGCTAGGTTTAAAGGATTTTTTTTTAATTTAGAATGTTTGTGATAACGTGAGAAAAGTAGTTTAAATGTTTTGCCACTTGCTTGAGCAACTTAAATAAATCAAGTAGTAAATGCAAAAGTACAAAGCATTGAATAATATGTTGCTTATATTTATTACATTTAAACATGTCTATGACAGATTACTGTACTGCATTACTGTGCTGTGTAAAAAAGAGTCACAATGCTGAAAAAGCATTTTCAATAATGTTTGGATTTGAAATCAAAATAATGGATAAATGTGGAAATCAGGCTTGTGCTATGTGTAAGCTATTTTGCAATAATTGCACAATTCTAAAACCAAAAATGCACTGCATGATCAAACATTTAGATGAGATAAATATATATTTTTGAAAAATGTCTAAAAAAAAAAAAAAAAAAAAAAAAAAAAATGCTCCCCTCCACCCCTAAAATAAAAAAAACTCCCCTCTCACGAGAGCCAACTAAGAGGCGAATTCCCCCCATTTAAAAAAAAAAGAAAAAAAGTTTTGAAAAAACTTTTGTGCCTAAAAATCCTGATTGGAGTATCACTATAGATCATTCTACATGATAAAAAGAAGGCTTTAAAAAGATAGGTATCGGTGATCGGATCGGCAGATACTGCTTCCTGTGATCGGCAATCGGCTTAAAAAATCCTGATCGGAGCACCCCTATAATTTAGTATGCTCATTTCATATATTTATTGACAACTTATGCCAATATCAACATTTTATCTTCTAATATTTCTTTGACTTAGTATTTCTTACTTTTTGGGGTTACTCCACCCCAAAATTAAAATTGTCATCATTAACCACTTACCTCCATGCTGTTCCAAACCCGTAAAAGCTTCGTTCGTCTTCAGAACACAATTTAAGATATTTTGGATGAAAACCGGGAGGCTTGTGGCTGTCCCATTAACTGCCAGGTAAATACCACTGTCAAGACCCAGAAAAGTATAAAAGACATCGTCAAAATAGTCCATCTGCCATCCATGGTTCAATCTGAATTTTATGAAGCGACGAGAATACTTTTTGTACGCAAAGGAAAAAAAAAAAAAAAAAAAGAATTTATTCAACAATTTGTCTCCTCCGCGTCAGCATAACGCCACTTTTTGAAAGTATCCACTGGACGCAAACTGCGTACGCTGTTTTGTGTCAGCCGCACCACATGGATATGTTTTCTACGTATATTTAAGCTTTGATTTGAACGAAAACAGTGTATTCAGCGTATGTAGTTCATCCAGCAGATACTCCTCAAAAACTGTTTTTTTTCTTTGCTTAAAAAAGTATTCTCATCACTTCATAAAATTCAGATTGAACCACGGATGGCAGATTGACTATTTTGACAACGTCTTTCATACTTTTCTGGGTCATGACAGTGGTATTTACCTAGCAGTCAGTGGGACAGTCACAAGCCTCCCGGTTTTCATCCAAAATATCTTAAATTGTGCTTCGAAGACGAGCGAAGCTTTTACGGATTTGAAACGACATGGGGGTAAGTGATTAATGACAAAATTTTCATTTTGGGGTGGAGTAACCCTTTAATTTCAATTTATGTCATAATTATGACTGTGTCTTTTTACATTTGATATACAGTGCTGTGCAAAAGTCCTATGCCACTAATATTTTCACCAACAAAAAATTGTTTTAAGTCAGTTATTTCTATCTTTTGCTGTAGTGTCAGTAGGAAATATCAGTTTACATTTCCAAACATTAATTTTGCCATTAATTGTAATAATCCAGTGAGATTTTTGTTTGCACAAACAGTCTGACAACAGAGATCTGATCTCAATATCATCCAGTATGTCTGGAATGACATGAAGGAACAGAAATAAACAGATGAAAAAAAAAAAAAAAAAAAAACAAATTAATTCCAGAAGAACTGTGGCAACTTCTACAAGATGCTTCAAGAAACCTACCTGCAAAAAAAAAAAAAAAAAAAAAAAAAACTACAGCACAAGATAGAAATAACTGAATTAAAACCATTTTTTTGGTGGTGAAAATACCAGTGGCCTAAGACTTTTGCACAATACTGTACGTCATAATTATGATTTAACAATTGTTTTTTTATTTTTTATTTTTTTATTTTTTTAATTATTATGTGGCAGAAATGAGAATGCAGTAAACAGTACATTTCCTACTCTGAGCCCAGGCAGTGTCGCTATAGATATGATTCAATGAAGCTGCCTGAACTATAGCTTAACTCACCAGTGTCATGAGGCACATGCCAGTACTTATGTCCCACATTTTAATGGTCTTATCTCTGGATCCGGATAGCAGGAACGGCCCAGGCTTTCCACTCTTCTTGTTCTGCAGGAGGAGTGTAAACAACTAATTATTAACAGAAGACAATATATCTTTCTAGAGGATCATGATGCAGAAATGGGAAAAGAAGGGAAAGCTCACATCAACCAACACAATGTACCTCAGAGCCTGTAGCCTCAGATATGGTGGGGTGTGCACTTTCAGGGGCCCAGGAAATGCACTCCACCACATGCTCGTGCTCTCGCAGCTCAGCCTTGCACTCCTTGGTAGCCACCACCCACACGCGCACCGTCTGGTCATTAGAGCAGCTGGCCAACAGTGTGCCGTCTTGATTGGGCCGGACCATACGCACCCACTCCCTGTGACCCGTGAATGTCTTCACACAGTAACTGAAGGAAGATGGAGAGCATCATTAGATACTGACACACACTCTTCCAGAATGTTTTGCATTGCTTTGCAAAAAAAAAAAAAAAAAAAAAAAAAAAAAAAAGACAAATTATGTAATTACTTGTCTACAGGCAATAACATTGCAAAAACTAAGACATTCAGAACCATGCACGTGACTCACTGAAATCCTTGAAGAGCACAACATTTAGATCACAATTAGCCCACACAATGCACTTCAGTATTACTCACCCAGTGGCCACTTCCCACATTTTCATGGTCTTATCCCTGGAAGCAGACACTATGTGATCACCATTGGGCATGATGGCAACTGATGACACATTGTGATCATGTCCTGAGGATGTGAGGAAGATAAATGAGATAAAGTGCAAGGAAAAGCTTAGTTACAACAACAGGACTTTTGACTTGTGGCATAACCATCCAACGCCAAACCCCAAAAAATTAACCCAAAGGTCATTTACTGACCGACCTACAGGACAGGACTTACAGCATATGATTAAAAGAGGCACCTTTGTTATTTGAGAGAGAGATTAAAGCCGTCAGCTTGGTTAATCCTGCCCCCAAACAAACCTTTACCCCTCCCCCTGGACCAACAGGTCCTGACTGAGTCTCAGCGTCCAGAGAGAGGATTCTCCAGCACACTAATAAGGATCATAGTAAGCTTTAAGCCTATATTGGAGGTGGCTGCAGCACATGCTGGGTCAAAGGCCATTCAAGGATGTTCTTCCAGCAGCAGATTTGAATAATGTTAATAATGTGGTAGTAGCAAATGCAAGAAATATGTACCATGCATGGTCCTGATGCACTCAAAGCCCTGGAAGTCCCAGAGTTTGATGGTCATGTCTGCAGAGCAAGAAGCCAGCAGCTTTCCAGTCTGATCAAAGGAGATGTCCTGCACAGAGTCGGTGTGACCCTTCAGGGTGCGCTCGAAATCCCCAGCCTCGTAGTCCCAAACCTGCAAAACAATGCAATGGAACATATTTACAAACTTGTTTCAAAGTCATTTAGAATAATGTTGCATGCTTTCAAACAGTTTGTGGCAAGACATTTGAATGCTCTGAGCACACAGAATGAATTTTTTTAGAATCAAACTACAGCAGTGCAATGTTTTTTCATCATTCAATGCACCACACACACTAAAGCTGACACCAAAACACCAAAGACAGTATTATTTACATAAGGCAAATATTAACACACTGACTAGTCAGTTACTTATTTGGATAACTAGTACAACTGCAGATGTGCAAGCCCTATATTACACTAGAGCTCCAATCCAGAACATTAAACGTACAGTAGCAGGGATCTATGATTTAGGTCGGTACTAGTCTTGAAGAATATTAAGCAGCTAAAATACTATTTAAATATGAATCCTGCATGTTCTGCGTGTCTGTGTGAATGAATGTCTACCTAACATCAATTTATTAAAAGTTTAACAAAAATAACATGTTTAGAGCCATATGAAATGTGAAATGTTTTATCTTCTCACTTTCTGTTTTATTGTTACCAAATCCTGTTCAAGCATGTCTAATTATTTGAATGCATAAACAACTTAATTTATTAAAAGTTCATTTTTACAATATTAAAATTTTTCTAGTTATCAAATGAAGACATAAAATATTAATTTATATTTTAATCAAATGAAAATGAATTTTTTTTTGCAAACAAAGTTACTACTAAAATGAAAACATGAAAGAAATCTTGTGTGATTATTCCTTAAAATAAAGTTTTAACAATTTTAGTAATAACAGCAGTAGTAGTACGTACAATCTACTAAACAACAGTATTATATGTCTTAAAGTTATTTTTACGGGTTGATGTGAATACCTTTACATTTCTGTGTGTCTATGGTATGACAACAGTTTCTCTCAAAAGAAACGGTAAAATGCTCATGAAGAAACTTCAGAGCAGTTCTGGAAATGTATTTATGTCCTCATTTGGCGAGACGGCAGACACTGAAATCATCGCGAGCATCATGCGCACTTCAATATATGTGTAGTAAACTAAATTGCGCTGAAACTGTGACTAAAATATAATACTACTACTACTAACAAAATTATTATTAAAACATATAAATAATATATAAAATATAATTTAAAATAAATTAATTAGAGATGCTTTTGATTATTAAATTTAATGAAACTATCAAAAAAAATAATCCAGAAAATGAATGGTCAGAATAAAAAAAATTTGAGAAAAAAAAAAAAAAGTATTTCATAAGGCCTTAAAATGTAATTTTTGTTAAACTTTTAATAAATTGCTGTTAAATCACGCAAGTTTCATCATTTCAATTAATCAGACATGTTTTCTGATTAATAAAATATAATTTGAATATTCAAACAGAGTCTAAAAAAAATTATGGAAAAACAAAATTTGGGAAAAAATAAAATGGAATTTGGAAAAAGAAATAAAACTGATTTCATAGGGCTCTACAGTAGCAAAAATGAATAGCAGGTGTTAAATTTGGCACAGAAATAGTATACTGCTTCAGCTGCAAATGGCAACAGGTTAGACAACAAAGAATATAGGAGAGAGCTATAAAACAGTGATGCAAAATGTCTCCAGCACTTTAACTGTAATAGTTATTTGTGGTCTATCCACATCTTGACAAAGAAACACATAAAGAAAGATCTGATAGAAACGCAGGCTGAGAACGTTTATAACTGCACTGCCTGGTGTCCAAAGAACTGCTCGCTGCGCCGTTACCCTGGGAAACCAGAGCATCACGATTTCTCCATGGAGATAGTCAGTGACTCAGCAGAAAAGAATGAGCAGATGGATTTGAAAACTGAAAAACGGCACAAGACAACATTCATACAACATATGCATACATCCTTCCACAGCCTATCAAAGTCAACGGATGCATGAAAACGCAGAATCAAAAAAAAAAAAAAAAAAAAAAAAAAAAAAAAACACAACACACACCTTTATAGTAGCGTCCTCTGAGGCAGAGACCATGAGGCTGAACACAGGGTGGAAGATGACGCGTGTGACAGGGCTTCTGTGGCCGCTGAGGGCGTACTTCTCAGGCGGGCGTGGGATCCACTCTTTGGGGTCTCGTTTCTGTCCCACCGGGCCTCCTAAAGTAATCTCCTCCTTAGCTTCATTTAGTTTGGACTCCAACTCCATTACCTAACAAAATACAGGAAAACTGGGATTGTTTATATTGGAAAATTAACACGTGTGCAATTATTTTAGAGATGCTGCTCAGTTAATAAGAATATAGTGAAAAAATTATTTACTGACCTTTTTTTGTAATCTGATGACTGAAGTCCATTTCTTTTCCAAAAGGCCTGCATACTTCTTATCCAACTCTTCATTCTGAAGAAATTACATGCGAGAATGAGACCTACTAATACATCAAATGGTTTCTCTATTTTTCATTTTGAAGCTTAGTGTGAAAATACACTATTACCATATCCAACTCTGCCTCCTTCTTAAAAACAGAATATGCTTCTTCATAGCCATTAGAGCGCAAATAATCTGCTATTGCTCGATTTCTGAAAGAAAAAGAGAAGATTTTATTAGACAAAGGGATGCCGCTAAGCTTTAATAAAAATTTCCTCTACGGGAACATTATCAGTGTGATCATCACCCAAATCCATTTAGATCTGATGGAAGTACGGTAAATGATCAATGATGAGACTGCACTTATCACATTAGCAGTGACAAAGAGATGAACTCAATATGCAGCAGGCCACATGACTACAGATCCATGTAAATTTTGTTAGGGACATCAAGACTCATTGGACAAGTATAGACTGCAAAGTTTTAGGAGTGACAATGGCATTCAAATGCAGAATTGAATCAGCTAGATAATTATGAACAGACTGCGTGTACAGAACAAAATTAAAGGGGTGCTATTATGCTTTTTCACTTTTTGAATTTTATTCAGTGTGTGGTATGTATCTTTGGGCATAAAAAAAGATCTATAAAGTTACAAATCTCAAAGTCCACTCCAAAGGGAGTGACCGCAAGTAAGCTGTTACACCGGTATAGCAGAGAATGTAAAAATCATTAAGCAACCGTAAACAAGGCGGCGCAACGCTGCATTCAGTCATTTATTCAAGTACAAATGATGGATTATCTTAAATTTAAAACAAATCAACACAGACTAAATGAAAGACTAATGGTAGAATCGTATTCTGATAGAATTACAGTGGTATAAAACAACATTTATCTACCTAATCGGTCACATTGTAAAGATTATGGCAAACCAGCTGTTCTCCTGTAGTAGACGGTTACAGTAGAACGTCAAGAAGTTGCAGTTAAAGTCGCGAACAAGCAATATAACGTCGGAATGCCGTTGCCGTTCCATCAGTGACTGCTGCTTAAAGTCCCTAATATCATTACATTAAATCCTGCCTACAGAAATTTGAATTGTTGGGGGGTGTGTAGGGACGAGGTGGGGGATTAGCCACTTTAGTGATGCAGCGCAGAGAGCCGCTTCAACGAGCCGCAGACGTGTGCAGTATAGGAGGTCGAAACCCATCCCGAAAGCTGCAATCTACTCTGGTTGCAGCGTCGGAGCCGTAACGCGCCCCAGACGTGTGCAGTGTGTGGTAAGAGATTTATTCATCATACAGTGTAGATAGCTTCACTTATTATGCGAGTGTTATTTTTAAAATGCATAAACTTGCACTAGAATAGGCTAGGCTGATCAGTGATAATGTTTTTTGATAATGTTAGGCTGCTTTTAGCCTTACGCTGGAGCTGGTTTCAGGCAATGAAACTAAGTATGTAAAATAATTAAATAAATCAGCACAATAATATCATGTATATGCGATCTCGCAGGCTAAGGATGGGACTCAACACTACTGTAGCGTATTATTTACTCACCCTCCATGTGTCTTAGGTGTACATGACCTCAGACGAATGCAATCAGAGTCTAATAAACTCTAATAAAATGCATCCATCCATAATAAAAAAAAAAGTGCCTCACATAGCTCCCCGGGGTCACCTGTAGCGAATCGATCCGTTTTTGTATTGTAATAATGTAAATTGTGTGAAAAAAAAAAAAGTGTTTTTCAAACCACCAAAATAAACCACCATAATAGGACCCCTTTAAAGAGAAGTGACAAATGCATTTAGCTGCAGTGTGAATAAGGCCATTCGTTTGCTTTTGATAGATGTTTTGGTGATGCAATGTTCGTGTCCAACATGCAACAAAGAAAGCAGTTCCAGCAGTACAACTCAGTAAGAAAGTTCCTAATGAAGGTGGAGACTGAGGGGGAAAAAAAAAGGACCAGGGAAGTAACCAAAACACAGTGCCCTGGTTGTCATGGACACTCACCACTGAGGATGGAAAAAGTCTCAAATGACACAGCAGGAAATGCCAAAATGGAGGACTGAGAACTTTCACTCCTTCTCTCGAAACACAGCCTCTTCTTTTCTCTTCCTGTGCTTCGTTATGTAAATGAGACTTTCACCTCTTTAGATGATGGTGAATATTTCATGGGCTAGCCAATGGGCTAAATTTAGACAGTGATGTCAGCACCTTCGAGACTAGTTTTAGTAACAGTAACAGACTTTTCTGAAGAAAACCGAGCAGAACACAAGCAGGCCAGTAACTACAGGCAAAACTGTGACGTGTAATGGTGACGTGTATTTTTTTTTTTTTTTCAGTTCAAATACTTTCTCCAATCCCAATTTCAGCTACACAGACAATTATAAGCAAACCATTTACAGGTTGGCTTTCTGAAGAGCATAAATTTTATGGCACTGACTGCCTGATTACAAGCATTACAAGAACATTTTGCAGTCTCAAACCCTTCACTAGTTGCTACCCTAAACTGTGACAGGCAGCAGACAGGGAAAATATCCATTATCAGGGCTCTACAGTGCAACCATTTCAGAAGTAATGAACTAAGATGAGTGACAGCTTTTATTGATTATTAAAGGAGTTTGCAAATGTGATGATGATGCAATACAACAGTTAAATAAACAAGTTAATATTAAATAACTTACATTGTCTATTACACTATAGCCTGACTTTGCTTCATTTTGTCAACAAAAATAGTTTTAAACAAATTATAGCTGAGCCGCTAACACATCTCCATTCAAACACAGCGATGTTTCGTTTATGAATGAACGTGCATTTTTAAACCAATCGAGTCAATGATTCAATTACCCATTCATAAAGACAGTCACTTGCTTCATTCCTGAATCAATCAGCGAACGAATCAAATAAATGAATAATTCAGTGATAAAAATCAGTGACTTGATGCCTTCTAATGGCAGTTTTAGTTTCATTTTTAAAGTATCTTTTCAGTTATTTAATTAATTTAATATTTCTATACCCAAATTTGTATATTTAAAACATTAATCCCAACATGAATTTATGAATTTAATTGCACTCATGCCACCTCTGAGCCTCAGTAAGTCTGAAAATACACAGAATACACAGAAAATACAGAATTGTGTTCTTCTGCACCACCTCTATAGTACAAATTATTTTTGTTAATACTGATTTCATTTGATTGCTAACTTATTCTTCTTATTCAATTTTTTATTAGAAATTTTAAAAAGCTTATAAATGCTTTTTAAATGACATTACTTTAGAAAGATTACTTTACGAAGATAAAAACAAACTTCCCCTGTAAATCACTTTAAGGAGTAAACTATCACCTCAAAATGGTAAGGCTAATTTTTGATCAGATTTTGATTATTGATTAGAAGATGCTCCTGAAATTTTTGACTGGTTATCCATAAAATTAATTCAATGCTTTTAAACGCCCCATCCAAAACAGGACCACTATCTCCTACTATTTACTGCTACAATGAAAAACAACCTACATTTCTACATCAATGTTAAGAAATGAGACCTCATATCGGAAACATGAGCAGCATCACGTTTCCCATGCATAAACTCTCATTTACATTGTCAACACAATTGTTGTTCCTCCTGCACTGCTCACAGATACTCCACTGCTGTTGCACATGTGTGAAATCTCTAAAATGTCCAGATGCTGCACTGCTCTCACAGCTGACTTGTGCTTATTAGTCCCAACATCACATTATTAACAAGCACTTTGAAAATTCTATTTCAAATTTTCAATTTGAAAATTTGTGAATCATTCTGAATCAACAGAAGATAGAATCACAATTCATATGTGAATAGATGTTTTAAATTCATTGGGGCAATTGAACTTCATTTCTGTCACCGCTGTGAATCAACCACCACATAGAATAATATGAAAATTTTTGTGAACTGGCTGACTAAGCCAGCCAAGGTCTCGGCATGAAAGCACAAAAAATAGAGGTCATTTCATTTCAATAACTGCACACCCCTAAAAAAAAAAAAAAAAAAAAAAAAGTTTGACAAGGTAATTTGGTGTAGATCAGAAATTACAATTTTAAAGATGTCTTAAGATGTTTGTAATGCTTCAGTACAAGCTTCCAACAATAACTTTCCTTCCAAACAAGGCAGTCAGCTAACAATGACGCATCTGAAACGTTCATCAAATATTAGACAGAACTGCCCTTTCACCTATATCATAACCTATTATTACAGTTTCATCATCATTCACTCTTTAAGTAAGTGAATGGGGAAATTTACAGATTTCCAGTGCACCCAAGATTATCCAGAGACCCCTAGTGCTACACGAAGCGTGAAGAATGAATGCACAAGGATGGTCATGCAAATATGAACCCCCTCCTCCACTCCTCAGTCTAGAGGCTTTAATGAAATATTAAAGCTAACTAGCTGTCACAGTATGCTCCCTGAGGCACAGGCAGTCGCGCTTTTTACTAGTTCACTGAACTGCACTTAATGTCAGGTTACACAGGGTGTAATTGCTTTATTTGATCGCATATTGATATCTACCCATTTCATAGTCAAATTAACACTTACTGTATTTGCAGGAATACACATCACTTTTTTTTTAAACATCTGAAACATGCTGCAAATTGTATTCCAAAGTTGCATATATAACGCAATTAACGCCAAGCATGAAGAACACGTGCAGTGAATGCTTTTGGATACATGCCAAAGAAGAAAGGTGTGCAAGCCCATAGCGTATTTCTCACACTCTGGCAGTTTCAGTTTTGCTTTAATTAATTTTCATTTAAACTTGGTGTTTATAGTAAATGTTCATTGATGAAAATGATGAATACCACCATAATTTATGCTGGTTATGTACTTACATTTTTTTATCGTGTTGTGTTTTAAACACAGGTAAATTTAAAGGATTGTTGTTGAGAGAGGGGAACTAAAATATTGAAATATAGCTAAACATTATAAGCATTTAGTTTTGTTTACCAGTATTTTGCATAATTTCTGAGCGTAATAAAGTGGCATAAACAATGATATGATTTATCAGTGTTTTAATGTGACTGTGTGACTTGTTTTTTGGACAATAAGTGACATAATTTCAAATGTCATAGCCTATTAATGTGACAGACACAGATCTGTATGTCTTGAGTACATGAGAATATGGACTCACAGTTCATCTCGTTGCCTCTGTGACAGCACCATTTTGGCAGGAGGGTGGGGGCGCTGTCTCTGCCCCAAGTAGGGAGCTGGCAAACAGTCCCAAGCAGCTCCTCAGCAGGACGAATTGCTGGATGAGACACGCAATCTCACACTCTTGTTCAAACCGACGTCACTTTTGCAGCTTGGAGACTTCGTCCACAGAGGCACACAAGACAAAATTGATGACCCACTGGAACTAACACCAATTTGATCCACTTGCCATCTAGGGAAAATAACAGGGGGAAAAAAAGAGATTCATTAGAAAAAGAAACATACACGTAGTTAATACAACATAAATGTGAAGCAGCAATAATTCTGACCTTGACCTGACCGAGGTCTAAAATGCCCTCAACCATTTAGCCAGACAAAAAGCCTTTCAATAAAAGAGGGAGCAATTATTTATCTATTAGCATTCTTACTCACTCTCCAACTTATATCAAGTCAAACTGGCATTCTGGCCATGTGCGCTCACTAGAAACCATCACGGCCAACCCAAACATCCACAGTAACATTTAGCCCCTCAAATGACAACCAGACTGGAAGGGATGGAGGTGTCGTGCCGTAAATCTCCTCTGCTAATCCTGAGGGGATGGTGGTCCAGGAAAACAGTTGTCCAGACGAGTAGTGGGGTGTTGGGGACTGAGACAAGACTTTGTAATCCTTTCAGTCGGTTTTGACAGCCTGCAAATATCCACTCTAATCTGTGCAGTGCAAACTAAAATAGCTTGACGCAGGTGAAAAATGCCTAATCTGGCCTTCAGAGAGCAGATGAGATATCCAGACATGTGGCTATGTTTTGGAGTTTGGAATAAAATGCATTAAACATAATATTTGATATTCTTTCCAAAGATTCATTTGGATGCTATAATTTGCTGTCAACCTGGATGGAGGATGCCTTAATTAGTCAAAAACAGCAAACTGCTCTGAGGCTGGTGAAAAGCCCTATACCACGTGTGTTTGAAGTATGTGTAGTTAGGACAGAACAGAGCGCCATTCATTCACACAAACACATTAAGCCATATCTATATTTGCTATATCTTATATATGCAGCTCTAATCAGTAATATTGGATGCATTTCTGTGAAGGTATTACTTGCCTTATAAACAACTAATTTTTAAAGTTACGATTCATTTTTTTTCCAAGCAGAGGAAATAAGTCTGCATAACTTCCCTGCATTGCACAAAAAGCAAAGGTCAGTATATGTCAGTTTATCAAAAGAAAATTTAAGCCATCATTAGTATCCTACTATGACATTAACCAAACTCAACAAAGCTATAATTACTAAAATACCAATCAATGAACTGAAGGACCAATGGAAAATACAAATACATTCTTTTACTGCAATCAGACATAAGGCTATAGCTGTAGACAGGATGTTGGTTGTATTTAAGATTACACAACCCAAAACACATGGCTTCAGAGTTCCAATAACCACCGCTCAACTCACACAGAAAGCAAGATTTGGTGAGACAGTTTCTAGACCTACACTGAGTAGGGCCCTAAGGGTAGGGCCCTGAAATCAAATTCCGTTTTTTCCCGTTTTAATTTTTCTGAATTTTTCTAAACTCCTTTTTAATGGTTAAGTTAAATTTTATTAATCAAAGAGCATGTGTACTTAATTAAAATCATAAAACTTAAACAATTTCACATCAATTTAATAAAGGTTTAACAAAAATGACATGTTTAGGGCCCTATGAAATGTTTTATTTTTCCCCTCACCATATGCTTTATTGTTATCAAACTTTCAGCATGTCTAATTATTTTAATGCATACTTAATTTATTCAAATTTATTTTTAAAAAAGCCTTATGAAAGGTTTTTTTTTTTTAGCAGAAATTTGGTGTTTAAAATGTTCTGGTTATCAAATGAAGGCATCAAACATTAATTTCATTTACCATTTAATTACTGAAAATTAAGCAAACTTTTTTGTTTGGCAGACAAAGGGGAATTTACTATTAAAATTAAAACATAGAATTTTAGTAGTGGTAGTAGTAGTAATAGTAGTAATATATGTGTCTTCAAGTTAAACCTGACTTTTATTTTGATGGGTTGCCGTGTCCTACCTTTACATTTCTGTATGTATATGATATAATGCTAGTTTTCCTAACATAGAACGGTCAAATGCTCATGAAGTGACCCTCAGCAGATATTGTTCATGTATTTATGTCCTCATTTACGGAGACGACAGACACTGAAATCACCACGAGTGTCACGTGCGCTTCAGTGTGTGTAGTACACAAAACTGCTCGTTTGCTCCATTCATTAAAACAGAGACACGCAGAACATGCAGGATTCACATTTAAATGGTATTTTTGGGGCGTAATATGTACAGACACTAATCCATATTGCGGTTTGATTTAAGTGTAATGACCTACTTTTGATTAATTCATTCAAACTTTGACAAAATCCGTGACATTCCGCATTATTCAGTAAATCACGTTTTCATGACTGGATTCCGCGATTCCATTTCTAATTCTGAAAATTGACAAAAACCCAAAAATTCTGATTCTCAATTGTGACCCTGGATCACAAAGCACAAGTAGCATGGGTATATTTGTAGCAAAAGCCAACAATACATTGTATGGGACAAATTTATTGTTTGTTCTTTCATGCCAAAAATCATTAGGATATTAAATAAAGATCATGTTTCATGAAGATATTTTGTAAATCTCCTATCATAAAAATATCAAAAAGTAATTTATGATTAGTAATATGCATTGCTAAGAACTTCATATGGACAACTTTAAAGGCGATTCTCTCAATATTTAGATTTTTTTTTTTTCACCCTCAGATTCCAGATATTCAAATAGATGTATTTCAGCCAAATATTGTCATATCCTAACAAACCATGCATCAGTGGAAAGCTTATTTATTCAGCTTTCAGCTGTTGAATCTTAACTTTTAGAAAAAAATATTACCCTTATGACTGGTTTTGTGATCCAGAGTCACAATTTTAATAAATAAATAAATAAATAAATAAATGAATGAATGAATGAATGAATGAATGAATGAATGAATGAATAAAAGTAAGTAGAAAAAGAAAGTACATCCAAAACAAGTCAGGCACAGTTGCAAAGTCAAAAAAGAAATGTTGACTACTGATTTATTGCCACAAAAAAATATTTGATTGGCTTGCACCTTTTTGTTTAAAAAAAAAAAAAAAAAAAAAAAAAAAAAAAAAAAGTAAACCAAGTAAACTAGTGCTAAAATGACAGCACGTTGGAGCACCTGGTATGCTTGAATGGATTAGTTCTGGTAGCTGCCTAAAGCAAGTCAAACATGAAAAACTTGTGAATTTTTCATTGAATGAGGCTGTCTGTGACAGAGCAACAAAATGCTTGAAGGTGGTCAACGTGAATACAGCTGAAAATTGAGCAAGATTCTGTGATTTTTAGAATTTTTGAACTTAAATACTTTCAGCTATATAAAACGCATATAAAGGTAAATGCTTTTGAACAAAAAAATTCTACTCAAATAAGAATACTGTTCATGTATATACCCAGATCACACTGAAGACATAATGGATTAACCATTTATTCGTTTAATTGTGATCTGATGCAGTCATCTGGTCTATGGGTGTGTCAGAAACACCTTGCCTTCAGAGGATGAGCAGTATAAAAGTATGCTAGAACTGTTTGAAGAAAATCGAAATGCTGCAACAAAGATGTACAATGCTTTTGTTATGTAGCAATGGTGTTGATAACTACCAGTTAAATTCCAATATACAATCTCGTAATCAGACTACACTTACATTCCCATCAATATTCAGTATTTGGGAATATTCTGATTACTATAGAGTAACATAAACGCAGCAGTCTAAGCATTTATCATTAGAATTTTGTGACAAAATGGACTTAATTTGATAGATGAGACTGTTTTTATTATTAGCAACACAGCATAAGGCTCTTAGTGATTACTAGATGGGCAGCTTGATACAAATAATGTTTGTTGAGAGGAAAAAATACAGACCTGGCAACCCTGGTTTGAACTATAGGTGATTCATAGCATCAAACAGAACCCACAATTAACCATGTTATATTTTTTAAAGTGAGACTGCATTAATGCATTATTATTACTGCAATAACTTCGACAGCCCTAAATCTACACAAGAGGCATTTTCTCCACACACAAGTTGCAGTCTGACATGTTTTCCCACCCCATTTTGATTGATGGGATATAATCGGCCCTGATTATCAGCTGTTTTTAAACAATTGCCCGATGACCAATAGAGCAGAAAACTGCCTTTATCGGCCGCTACCAATTATTGGCCAATGCATCAGTGCATTCATCATTTAACATTCAAGCCATTTTTTAGCATTAGTGTGAGCAGACAAATCACATAGAAATCAAACTGAATTGTGTCAAGCATTTGTGTTGGTGTGAGCAGGCCTTAATTTACAATAATCCCAATATATGAGCACACTGGATGCATTCCTGGAAAAAAGCCTATAAACGTGTATAATTCATTGATAACCAGTTTTATTTCCAAAAAAAAAAAATTCTTCAGAAATTGTGTGTCAGTTATGTCAGTTTATCATTTTCATCTGTGTAGGTTAAAAACGAGAAAAAAAAAAAAAATCGCATTAGAATTACATTGCAATGTAGACGTCACATTGAATGACGTCAGACGTAAGGCAAGTTCAGGCCAAGTAGCCTAAAATTAAATAAGACCGGACAAATAATAATCATTAGCCACAGTAAGGCAACGCCCACGTGGTAGGAGAGAGTGATGACAGCTACATAATCCAAGGCGTGCATGTATATAAACCAAGTGTTATCCAGATCAAGGCAAGCGCTCACACCTTTACGTGTCATGATTCTTGAGCTGGTTCTGTTTATATAACCGGAATTGAGCTTAGTCAATATCTATTAATGTCAGCTCAGCATTACGTTTTCGATGGCTCGCAAAAACATTTTATAAAATTGCTTATTTATCTCATTATTCAAAAACATTCCATCTTGAAGACCGAATCAAAACATGACGGCAGCCAGACAGTCAACGTTGACAATTTGTTTGCCAACTATGATCATGAACGGCTCGACTATTAATTAGTAAACAAAGCACAACATATCACACACGCCCTTGCTGACAGAATAAACAGCATATTATCATAACAGCAGCGAAATATACAGTTATGCACCGGCACCGACGTAATGAATCTCCGGCCTTCAACCATCACAGTCACACCCAATCCCAAATATCACCCACACTAGCCACTGACATACAACTTAAACGGCTTTAAGAAGCCACGTTAGCACAAAAGAGCTTTTGATACACATAAATACAAATGACACCAGTTGTTATTACTTATTCAACGAGTTTAGTGTGGATAGGATGCTAACGTGAACTAGCCAACATTAGTATGGGTCAAATCACTTAAGGCCGGCTGTCACAAATTTCAGGCCAGGCAAGAGGTTTAATTTACTTAGATGAGAATTAAACACGCGTAATATTTGTGCATCTACGTGTGTAATCAAGTTATGCCATAACCGGTGTTAGTTTATATCGCTCTCTGATATTCCCACCCTTATTTTGCTCTAACGGCCTGTCCGCCATTTTGAGTCAGTCAGGCAGGCGGCGCAAATTTCGCAGCCACATACACACTTTACCTGACTCACTTTCACTACAGCGCAGCTAGCAGCGAAAATAAATGATTCTTACCTTCTTATATGAAGGGTTTCTCATTTACCAGGTCACACAGCCAGGTAAAAAAGTAAAAAGGAATGAGATATGTCTCTGCTGAAAGTCACTTCCGATTTTCCGGCTCAGTCAGCGCTGTTTCTCCTCCTTGATTTCTGCACCGCATAACCGTCTACTGATGACGGGCACGCGCACGGTGCGGCCGGGGGCGCGCCCGCCTTGAGTATCACAGCGGTCACTTACATCATAACCTTCAGCTGACACTGAGGGTGAGCCGCATTTTGTGAGTTTTTTTTTTTTTTTTTCTTATGGTGAGACGTTTCAATAAATTTTGGCATTTATGATTACCCTAATTTTTCCAAGTGTGATTCATATAAAAACAAACTTACTACGACAGTTAACTTAATTGCAAATTATTTCAAATTATGTGATCCCATAATGATCTGCACTATGATGAATAAATGTAAATGGTATAAGAAATTTTCATTACATTTCTGTGTGAGCCATTTTTAATTATATAAATGATTAAGATTTTAATTAATGTAAACGTATTGCAAATGTTTACTACGACGAAAACCATTAAAAACATTTTTGTTCAATGAAATAAAGCTACACAAATAAAATAAAATACAAACGTTTTCATTAGATGTAAAACTAAATGAAAATTAGAAATGTTGCTTTGGAAGCTAACTGAAGTAAGTTTATTTTAAAGCACTAAAATTACCAAATGGAAATAAATAAAAACTAAACTGGAAATTCAGTTAAAACTGAAATAAAAAAATAACCTAAATAGTAATATTTTTTAAAAGCTTAAAATTTACAAGATGAAAACTGCAAATATAAAAATGAAAGCTTATTCAAAGTGATAATAAAACAATATAAATAATGCTGTTCAAACGATTAATCACATCCAAAATAAAAGCTTTTGTTTATATATATGTGTCTATATTTATTATGTAGCCTATATATAAAGACACACACATACAGTATATATTTTAAAAATATTTACATGTATTTACACGTACACTGACGCTCAAACGTTTGGGATCAGTGAGACTTGTAATGTTTTTTTAAGTCTTTTATGCTCATCAAGGCTGCATTTATTTGATCAAAAATACAGAAAAAAACTGTAATATCACAAAATGTTATTACAATATAAAATAATGGTTTTAATTTTAATATACTTTAAAATATAATTTATTCCTGTGATGCAATGCTGAATTTTCATCAACTTTTACTCCCATCTACATTTCACATGATCCTGCAGAAATCATTCTAATATGCTGATTTATTATCAATGTTGAAAACAGTTGTGCTGCTTAATATTTATTTATTTATTTTTTAAATCTGTGATACTTTTTTTTTCAAGATTCTTTGATTTTTCTTTGGTTTTTCAAGATTCTTTGGATAAAAGGTTAAAAAGAACAGCATTTATTTAAAATAGAAAGGTTTTCTAACAATATACACTACTGTTCAAAAGTTTGGGGTCAGTCAGTTTTTATTCTTTCTTTTTGAAAGAAATTAATACTTTTATTCACCAAGGATGTGTTAAATTGATAGATTTACATTGTTAGAAGCATAGATTTACATTGTTAGAAAATATTTATATTTTCAATAAATGCTGTTCTTTTTAACTTGTTATTCATCAAAGAATCCTAAGAAAAAGAATCACAGGTTCCAAAAAACAGCATTTGGCAGCACAACTGTTTCCCAAATTGATAATTCTAATAATAAATCAGCATATTTGAATGATTTCTGAAGGATCATGTGACACTTAAGACTGGTGAAATGTAAGACTGATGAAAATTCAGCTTCGCATCACAGAAATAAATTATATTTTAAAGTATTTTATAATAAAAACCATTAATCTATATTGTAATAACATTTTGCAATATTACTGTTTTTTTCTGCATTTTTGATCAAATAAATGCAGCCTTGATGAGCATAAGAGACTTCTTTAAGAAACATTTACTTTTGAGTGGTAGTGTATATAATATTATTCATATAATTTATATTATATATAAATATATTTAATATATAAACATAACAATTTTCTTGAATAAGGTTATACATGCATGTGTGTGTATTTATATATACATAATAAATATACACAGTACACACACATATATTATGTATACAAAAACGTTTCATTTGATTAATCACTGCCCAGCGCTAAATATAAATACTTATACAGTAACAATCCAATAATGGTTTTGACTGCTTTATTTGTAGCAATTTTCACAAATCATTTGATCACAATGCAGTAATATTTTTTGCTCTACATTCCTTGAAATCAAGGCAAACGCAGTCAAGTATGAAGTGCATGCATTAGCCCTCTTTACTAGTCTTTTATTAGTCTGCTCTGTGGCTGTTTACAAATGTGCAAATTTGCCTAAATACGCTCAACAGCCAAATACACTCATGCTTTTTAAAGGGAGTGCTATTTTTTTTTTTGCAAGATCATTGCCCACCTCATTTGGTCAGGAGTGAGAGTTAATTTACAATTTTCAGTTAATATGTTGAAATCTCATCTAGAACTCTGTTCATTTTAGGGCTCATCTGTTTGTTCACTGTATTTGAAGTGCAGTCTTAAATTACAAGGCGCTAGTCCTGTTGAGTAATAGCTTGTGATGTGTCATGGTCCTCAAACGGCCCCTGCAGATCCTCCAATGATGGAAGGTTACTTTGTGTGAGCTGAGATGTTTTCTGAGCATCGGTCCTGAGTTTCTCAAGGTCTCTGTTACTTAAGGGAATAAAAAAGTGGATGCGTGTTAGAAGAGTCATTAAAGGAAGGAATCCAAAGACAGTATAATATGCATAATATGCAATATACAGTGCACAGCATAAATTAGTACAGCCCCTCTAAAACTCAACAAATTCAGCAATGACTCTTTACTTAGAAGACATGTTGGGGTTCTTTGGAGATATAATGTTCCAACAAGCCTGCTTGATCAGTTACCAAAGAAAAATGTCAAAATTATTCAGGAAAATGTTCTTATTAATGTGACAAAATGTTGTGTTGCAAAAATGAGTAAACCCTCCTGAAAGTTACTAAATTAAAAAAAAAAAAAATGTGTAAGTTTAAGGCAATTTTTGATCAACAGGTGAGTATACTGAACCAGAACTATTAAAGACAAGTAATTTTCTGACAATTACAAGTGTTATATAGCGTACTGAATCATACTCAGACTTAATGCTGGCAACAATGGAACCACTTGGGAAAGAACTGTCAAGAGATCTATTTCTTAGCATAAAAGAGGACAACGGTACAAGAGGAATACCAAATTATTGTGTGAAAATGTAGCAGAAAAAACACCAACATTCAAAAACAATGTACTTGTGACAAGGTTCCTAAAATAATCAGGTCTTCACTTTAAGTTTTTATTTAATGATGAGTGAATTTTTGCTAGAAAAAGATCTGGAGAAATACCATGCAAGTGTCTCAGAGCTGGCAAAAGCTATGAAAAGAGAGACACTTTATCTCAAAGAGTACGACACAGCCTGCAGAAGTGACATGCATGGTTGTTGTCACCACTAGAAATACCTACTGTAGCCAAAGCACAATAAACTCATCTAACCTTTTCCAAGGCCCATATTTACAAAATATAGACTTCTGGGAATCCATACTCTGGTCTCAGGAGACCAAGTCAATCATTTCGGATCCAAAAGCATCCAAAATGTTATGGTGTTGCTAGAGGAGGAGTACAGTGAGAAGTGCCTGGTTCCCACAGTGACATTCAGTGATAGTAAAGTTCTTATATAGGGATGTATGAGTGCTGAAGGTGTAAGGAAGATGTGCTTTATCAATGCTGTCATCAATTCACACACCACAGTGTGATGAACACAAAAACGTGAAACTAGATACTACCCTCTTGTCATTCCCTGCATTGTTGGGCATTTTTTCTACATAACAGTGAAGATATTCATTCTCCCAAGGTGAAAATCCCTCAGTGGACATGTAATTCACTCAATCTTAATGCTCTTGAGCAGCTGTGGGAGATTCTGTATGAGATGACATGAGCTGAGCGAAACTCCCCATTAAAGACCAGGGCATTTAAGGAGGTCGTCCTCCAGGAGTTAATCAGGACAGATGTGGCATTTTGTCATGAACTTGTACACTCAGTGCCAAGAAGGGTCAGAGCAGTGAAAGAGTTCTGGAGGACATACTACGTACTAGAATATTATACATTTTCTGAATTAAATCTAGGGTGTACTCATTTCTGCAATCCTTCATTTAAACAAAACTGGCTAATTTACTTATTTTACAGAAAATACTGGCATAGATTTTGTTGTTTTTATTAAATATGTTTAATACATTTCTATTTTGCCATCTTTCCGTGAATTATATTAGTGATCATTCAAAAAAATACATCTTTTATATTTATCCAGAGAGGGTGTACTCATTTATGCTGTGCACTGTATATAAGACATGAAACTCATTTATATTTAAAAACTGCCATTAACTGAAGAAAAACACATTTATGTTATAATTACATTGCAATCAAACAGCAATTAAACTATTTGTAGTACACTTTCAGATCTTACTGACCTGCGAAGGTTATTTTTCTCTCACCTAAGAGGAATAAGGACAATCCCAGTGACAAGATTTAACTGCTCCATTATCCAGACACGACTTGGATTATTCAGCTATATGAGGATGAAGCAAAGCCGAAGACAGCGTAATTAATTCATCATTATTATACAATGCATAAATTAAGACACATATATTCTCTATGGCTTGTACAGTACTTACATTGAGAGGGGGAATATTGGTGTCTGAGCCAGTTCTGTAGATCCAGTTCATAGTTTTCTGCAGAATCACTGCTTGACGTGTCAGCTGCTTTAGGTACTCTGAACTTTCTTGGGTCTTTTCATGTGCTTCTCCGACCTATTAAAACAGCATTTGTGAAAACCTAGACTAGATTCGAGGCGAAGCAAATCTGCTCTTTATTTTGGGATTGTAATCATTCACCTGCTTCCTGTATATGGCATAACGCTCCTTTTCATGCGTCAGTGCAGCACGGAAATCTCCTTTACTTTCATGCACCTTCGCCAGTAAGTGATGACTGTAAAGAGGGACAGGATAATGACAGTTTATGTTTTTGTCAGGTTTAGAATTTCTGAGCACTGTATGTGTTTGTGTTTCTGTTCAATCTTCACCTTTGTGCCAGTTTGAGAGATGAGGGTCCCTGATATTTGGAGGTCAGGGCAAGGGCGTTCTCGAGGAACTTCAGGGCAAGATCACAGGCCATCATACTATGAAGCATAAGACCTATCTTACTCTGTACAGGAGATGAACGCAAAATAGGTTTCAGTTAAAAGTGTTTTAATTCAGTTTTGTGTATTTAGTAAAACATTGTATCAAAATTATCGATTTTTCTTTTGCTAAAAATCATTAGGATATTAAGTAAAGATCATGTTCCATGAAGATAAGTAAGTGTAAGTTTCCTACCATAAATATGTCAAAACTTAATTTTTGATTAGCAACACTGCTAAGAACTTCATTTTGGACAGCTTTAAAGGCCATTTCCTCTATTCGGATTTTTTTTGCACCCTCAGATTCCAGATTTTCCAATAGTTGTATCTCGGCCAAATATATAAATACAATCTCAATGAAAAAAAAAATGACCCTTATGACTGGTTTTGTGGTCCTGGGTCACATTTGATATTAAAATTGATATAAATATATGAGGGAAAGTATTACAGTTCAATCATATATATGTATGTATATGAAAAGAAAGAAGGGGTAACTTTTTATACCGGCTGTAGTATTGTTGCAGCCGCCGCCATGTTGTGGAGACGCTGTGTGTTTATTGTGAAAGCCTTCCAAATGAGGACATAACTAGAAATCAGTGGTTAAGATATATTTACAATCCGTTCCAGAACAGTACAACGCAGGTATTCGGGTGAGCGCTGCACAATTTACAGAGGACTGTTTCCTGAACCTGGGAGAGTGGCCTACAATGCCAGCTGTACACAAAGGGTTAAGGCTATGAAGTAGGGCAATTCCAACGTTGCAAGGACAGTCTGTAAGAACGTTTTTATATTTAAAGAATTTGCTACTGACTAATCAAACGTGAGCTTTGAGCAGCGTAGAGCAGTGCTTGTTGTTTATCGTTTCTACAATCACAAATGCAGACACGGTGTTATGTTTATGTGGCAAGACGCGTAAAAAGACAGTATAATGGCATTTTTACACAGCAAAGGCGGCACAGAAACCGAATCTGAAGCGGCATAAAACCACGAAAATGTGCATTTACACAGACCGTTTAATGCTGTTCTGAAGCGGCATAAATGCATTTACACAGGAATTAAAATAGTGGGAAACATACATCTTTTAAAATAACTACAATTTTAAAATTAGTTTTAACATAAAAATATATAAAATATATTTTAATATATTTAAATATATTAAATATAAAAAAGAACAAATAATATAAAGCACAAAATAAATAAAAACACAACATTTTGACGGCAATGTAACGGCAATAAATTTAAATTTCCTGCGTGTGCTACAGTCTATCTGCGTTGGGCGGTTCGTCACAATGTTAGCTTCAGACAAGATGACAGACAAGACGATGGTGGAAGTTTGTCAATGTTTTTTTATTTTAAAAAGCCTGTTGACTTTAGCCGTTATCTATGGTTATTTCGAAGTTGTTTTTTTATTTTTTTTTGAACATTCGTTTCTTATTTATTTGGTTCTACGGTGTTTGCTGATTTTTACTTTGTGTAATTTATTTCTTATTTGTTTTGCTAATAAACGTTCTATGTTTCTTATATTTAATTGGTTAAAATGTGCACTACGCATTAGCTATATAAAAGCGAAGTAAAGCGAGTGAAAAGAGGGAAATTGAAGATATGTGCCATTGAATTTCGGCGCCAGTTTCCTACTTTCCTCATGACTGAGAAACTTGTTTCTGATGTAACCAAACAGTTAACTTGCAAAAGCGGGAAAATAACGAAAAGAGAGTCCTCTCTATCAAGACAAGCTGAGAATCATGAGTCGCGACTCGCAAGGATATGGGGCTTAAATTGAAATTAATTTACCCAAAACGTACTTCTTCTACCCACTAAAATAATAAGATAATATAAATAAAATGAAAAAATGAAATTAAATCATGATTAACTCTCATCATGACTGTTTCGTGTTTCATTTACACTGAATCAAAACAGCACTGCATCGCCTTTGATACTAGGGACTGAGGTGGGTCAGACCCGGCACATTTTAGGTCTGCTTTAATGCGGCATTGCGTCTTTACACTGAATTCTGAGCCGACACAGACTTGCTTTAGAGCAGCCTTAAATCGGCTGTGTAAAGATGGCTTTAAGTCATTATAATCAGTAGTTATGTCCTCAGTGGATGAAACAATGTGGAAAACAATGTGTTTTTGAACATCAAACCGCATAAACACATTGCATTACCGAATACACAAAATAATGTTCTTTTTAGCAACATCATATGACCCCTTTAAGACATCAGCACAATAAGACAATACGCAAAATATCTAATTGTCTAATTATCGTTATAGCTAAAAACCCAGAAAATATCGAGATTTTTTTTTGTCAATAACGCACACCCCTGCGGGCCACTAGTTCATGTTTTCAGTCTCGGTGTTAATCATTATTATCTCAGTGCTTTTATTATAACTCACATCCAGTAAAGCCATCTCAGGGTGGTCCTCTCCACACACCAGGAGCATCAGGTAGCGAGCGCGGTATAGTAATCGCAGAGCTGTCACTGACTGTCCCCCAGCAAAGCAATAAAGACCAAGGTGCTTCTACACAAAGGAGAAACAACTCTAATTGTTCCTTTTATGTATTGACACCAGCATAACTGTAATAAATACAGATGTTTGCTTACATATTCCTGTATAGTGTTGGGATGCTCAATTCCCAGAACTCTCTCACTGATCAGCACAGCCCTCTGCTGGTGACTGAGGGCCTGGCGGCATGAAATTCAAAGTTTGTTTTAAAAGGTCATTTTCAAATGATTTAAGCTCATTCTAGAAGATGCGATACCTCAGCATAGTCTCCGAGGATGTAGTGTATGCGTCCCAGTAACCGCAGGCATATGCAGACATCCTGATGCAGAGCTCCGTAGACGTTTGTGAAGAGACCAAGAGCCTGGCTTATTAACTCACAGCCCTCTTTCAGACAACCTGGCGATGCACAAATGTATAAAAAAAGACTAAAAATTAAAGATTGTTTTATTATTATTGCTGTTTTGATATACACTATCGTTTAAAAGTTTGAGGGCAGTGAAAGTGAAGTGAAGTGAAAGAAATTAGTACATTTATTTAGCAAAGATGCATTAAATTGATGGAAAGTGACAGTAAAAGGACATTTTACAATGTTACAAAAGATTTTTATTCCTAATAAATGGTGTATCACAGTTTCCACAAAAATATTAAGAAGCATAACTGTTTTCAACATTGATAAGAAATGTTTCTTAAGCACCAAATTAGCATTAGAATAATTTCTGAAGGATCACTGAAGACTGGAGTAATGATGCTGAAAATTCAGCCTTGCCGTCACAGGATTAAATTATATTTTAAAATATATTAGATATAATAGAAAACAGTTGTTTTAAATTGTAATAAAATTTCACAAAATTACAGTTTTTACTATGTTTTTGATCAAATAAATGCAGCCTTGATGGGAATAAGAGACTCTGGGAATAAAAAACTACTAAACGCAAGTAGTCGTATTTATATGCATATACATGTATATCAACTGTCCTTGTGTTTTTTATTTTTATTCTCTTTGTCTTTCATATGTTAAGTGCCTTGAGTAGCTATCTAAAAATAGTGTATATTATTATTATTGCTTTTATTATTATTATTAAATAATTTGATTTAGGTTTTTGTTGATACATTCCAATAGTTGTTGCCAGAAATAAAATAAAATAAAATAAAATATTTTAGGCTGATAACGTTTATGTGTCCCCCTAGAATATTCCCTAAATTTTTCCTAGATTATTATTAAATACTTTTATTTAGATTTTTGTTGATACATTCCAATATTTGTTGCCAATAAAATAAAATAAAATAAAATAAAATAACATAAAATAAAATAAAATAAAATAAAATAAAATAAAATAAAATAAAATAAAATAAAATAAAATAAAATAAAATAAAATAAAATAAAATAAAATAAAATAAAATAAAATAAAATAAAATATTTTAGGCTGAAAAATGTATAATGTGTCCCCTAGATTATTCCATAAATGATTCCTAGATTATTATTAAATACTTTTATTTCAATTTTTGTTGATACATTCCAATATTTGTTGCCACAAATAATAAAATAAAATAAAATAAAATAAAATAAAATAAAATAAAATAAAATAAAATAAAATAAAATAAAATATTTTAGGCTGACAAAGTTTATAATGTGTCCCCTAGATTATTCCCTAAATTATTCATAAATTATTCCTAGATTATTAAATACTTTTATTTAGATTTTTGTTGCCACTAATAAAATAAAATAAAATAAAATAATAACATTTTAGGCTGATAAAAGTTTATGATGTGTCCCCCATTATTATTCTCTAAATGATTCCTAGATTATTATTACGCCTTTTATTAAAAATAAAATAAAATAAAATAAAATAAAATAAAATAAAATATTTTAGGCTGATAAAGTTTATAATGTGTCTCCTAGATTATTCCAAGTTACTCTGAGTAACTAGTTACTACTTCTCCTAGTTACTCTGAATGCTCACCTTGCTGTACCTTAGACTGACCACAACGCAGGAGATAAAGCGCATCACTGGACCTAGGGCTGATGTGCTTTACTACAGGGAAAATGTTAAGGATGTCCTCTTCAGTGAATACAGTTTTATTCTCATAATCAAAGTGATATTCTCTCGAAAGAATCTGAAGGAGAAATAGAGAGCTATCAGAGTTAGAGAGAAACACAGTGACTGCCAAAAAAAATCATGTTATATCATGTCTAGTACAAACTGATACCTGAATGCCAGTTTTGATGGAGATCTCTCTGAGCAGGGTGATCCTCTGCAGCCTGCATTTGTCCACGACATCCTCCACACTTCCACTGCCAGGAGGAGATGAGATCCCACTCGTATCAAATCACAGCACACCATCTATTTGTGTTCAGAGAACAGGACACTCACCAGGACAGGCTGTAATGGTAGTACTCCTGAGCCTCAGTTTTGATGGCTCCCCAAAGGTCACTTGGATTGAGGCTGGACCAGGCGGTCACAGTCCCACCCACGGATGCACGACTCCGCCTTCTCCGACTCCTGCGTCTTGAAGCTAGCTTGTCGTTCTGCTGAATGACTCCAGCATCAGCGAAGGAGCTCAGGAAACAGTTGAGGAAATGGCTGACGGAGGCGGACAGGGCAGATGGTTCTACAGCCTGGAGCAGAGACAAAGGAATTTGGCAAGGGTATTACAATTTTCAACAGTATATTAACGATATCCCCACCAAGCATTATAAAAACCATAAGTGATTTCTGGACACTCACCAAAAGATATGTCTTAAACAGATGTTTTGCACATCTGGTGATCAGCTCACAGAGTGCAATTCTCTGAAAGAGGTTAAAAACCTGTTACTTTTTCAGATATCATGCACATAGTTTTCTTCTGAACTTATTAGATCTTCTGTTAAGAGTAAGATGAGTTAGTCTAGTGGTACAATTTTCATAAAGATTAAATTGTTATAATATTTCTATAATTTCTATTAATCGTGATTAATCATTTGACAGCACTAAAATGTATATATATTTTAATATATTATATATGTAATATTTATTATAACAAATAAATAATATATGTAAATATATTTTACATTAACTGTATCGTTTAAAGGACCTGATATATATATATATATATATATATATATAAACATAATATATCATGATACATATATATTATATATGTATATATTAATTTGTTATTTGTTATATATTTATTTATTAGAATATATATATATATTATATATATATATATATGTATATGTATATTTTTTTATATTAACTATATTACTATAGTTTAAACATATTTATAGATATTAATAATACTAATATTATTATATGTAAAATGTATGTGTGTGTGTATGTATGTGTGTATATATATACATATACACAGACACACACACACTTAATAATAGTAATAATAATTATATGTAAAACTTATATATCACAATACATATATAACACATTATTTGCTATATATTTATTTATTTATTATAATCAATAATATATATAAATATATATATTATATGTAATTATTTGCTACATATAATATGTAAAATGTATATTTATTAATACGTATATGATATATAATATTTTTATTTATTATAACAAATAATATGCAAATATATATTTTATATTAAATATACAGTTTAAAAGACCTAATATATATTTATTTATTTACTTAATAACAATAATAATAATATTATATGTAAAATTAATATATAATAATACATATATAATATATTATTATGTGTTATACATTTATTTATTATAATACATAAATAATATATCTAAATATATTTTAATATTAACTACATTAATATAGTTTAGTTTAATAATAATATAAATACTCTCAACTATATATATCGTTGAATGTTGTTAGCTTTTGGACAAATTTCTTATCTTTAATACTTATTACAAATATTTTGTACCCTAACTTGTTTTTTTAACATATTAAAAAAGAAATGGTTCTTGAGCAACTATTCAGCATATTCAAGCGATTTCTGGAAAAGAGCCTGCGAAATATTCAGCTTTGCCATCACTGGAATCATTTTAAGATATATTAAAATACTTACTGTACATTTGAAATAATATTTCACAATATTACTCTTTTTAAGTTTTTTTTTTCTTTTTTTTTTTGTACTTTTGAATGGTAGTGTACATATATGAATAGATATGCTATATGTGACTGTGTAAGTTGCCTTCAGAACTGACTGAAACACACACTCACATAGACATGATCAAGTCTTTCCTTCTGGGGTATCTTCTCAATATACTCCAGCACAGTGCCCAGGTAGCGGATGTTGATGCCGTGCTGATGGAGAGCCTCTGTTAGTGTGACGCCATCTGTAGGCATTGATGTGTGGTCAAGGCAACTCTTCGTCTACAGACACACACACAGTTAAAGATGTGATTCCTCTCATTCCTCCCCCCAGAGTTGCACAATCTGTTTTATAAGTGCAATCGTTATAAAAAAAATCAACTTACAAATGCAGGGATTTGATTGGAAATAAGAAAGACTGCCGCATCCTTTAACTGCTGTTTCTGTTTCTGAATATCTTCTGTACTTTCCTTGGGAAAACGTACACCTGTTAAATGAATGAAAATAATAGTAATGTTCATATTTAGCCATATACTGTACGTATTTCTAGTATTGTCTGCTAGTCCAAAAAGGTAACTGCGCACCTGCACAAAAGACGTTAGGGTTGAAATGTATGTCAAAAGTATCCCTGAAGGAGGAGAAGATGAGATTTATTGAAGAGCCCTGCTGGATGTTATTCACAGGCACACTTTTTAGAGAATGGTACTCTGCGTCCTTGTCTGGGAATGTGACAGGAGTTGAGGGAAGCTGAGGCGTAGTAATTGAATCACTCTTTATTGCAGATGTGCCAACAGTTTTGGCGATTTCTCTGTCATGCTCAGTACTTTGAGAGACAGTGTCCAAAAATATCTGGTATCTGATGACAAACATAGATATAAAAATATATATAAATATAAATAAATATATATATATAATAAAAAAAAAATAAATAAATAAAAAAAAAAAAAATATATATATATATATATATATATATATATATATATATATATATATATATATATATATATATATATATTATTTTTTTTTTTTTTATATTATAAGTCTGTTAAATGTTAAAACTTTAAATTATACTATTATGCTGAATGGCTATAGTTGATGGTTAAATATTAGGAATAAAAGGACAATTTCCTAGAGACATCAGTCTAATATTGGTATCAGTGATACTCAACTTTACTCACAAAAAAACAAAAAAAAAACAAAAAAACAAATATTAAACATATACTGTTATGTTGTTTCTACACTACATTTGAAGATTAAATGTGAAATTATTGCAATATAAAAGTACACTTAAAAACTTTAATGTTAGGTGGGATTAATCACAATCAATCGTGATTAATTTCAGAAAAAATGTTTGATTAATTTGTTAATTTTTTAATCAATTGACAGCACTAGTTAATACATTTTTACTGTTGAAATCACTACACCCAAAATTATTTGTGTACCATTTATACTGAATTATAATAAAAACACTGATGTAATTTTATAAATTAAGTAGTATTAGAATAACTGTGTGAGTGAATCTCACGAAACCTGTTATGAATCATATTTCACTTCAAAATCAATAGAAAAAAAAATGTAGAAATGTAGTAAAGAAATGTAGAACTATTAGAATTTTGCATTTTGACACTTTTCATGAAAAATAAGCACATTTTCCTCAAAAATCAGTACATTAATGCATTTATTTTATTTTTTGTTTATTTTATTTTTTTATGAATTTTATTTATTTGATTTTATTAGATTCACATTTTAACTGATTATTATGCATTACCATAATAAGTTAATTTTTTACTGTATTAGCTAAAATAATACATAATATAAATTTTGTTATTAAATTTTATCAACTATTAAAGGCATGGCAACAAACACCACGATGCATAAATACTTCACAATAAATTCTAAATATAATTTATCATTCTCTCTCTCTCTCTCTCTCTCTACATATATATACACTGACCAAAATTATACTTTTGGTATAATTGGTATGGATCATAAGACAGATGAACATAATTACCTGTGCTCTACAAAGGCATCAATGAGTTCCTGTCTCAGGCAGACAAGGCGATGTGGATGTAGCTTTGGAAAGCCTAGTTGCTGACACACATGATTTAAATCCTCTCCTTCTACAGGAAGAAAGTTGAGGTCGGGTGGGAAGGTAAAAAGTAGATCCAGGATGTAGCGCCGTCCATCATTCCCCACAATGCCCTTGTGCTCCACTGAGGAGCACAACTCTACTGCTGTATCATCTTTGTTTAGCACTAGGTGGCGCTGCACTCTCAGCTTCTTACTGGGTTTGTCAAGCAGCTCTAGATACCTTCACAGAGTATGAAATATTGTAGTTACATATACATATTTATAATTTATGTCGTTTCTAACACAAAACCTAACTGCTTTTACCTGTCATCGGACACAACAGTCTTGCCAAAGTCAGTGGAGCCATAGACGACACTCTGTTCTTGGTCACGCTCAAGTATTCCCGGCACGATAGTTTGGGCGGTGATGCGGTAGCCACGGTAATCGATCACTACAGTGGCAATCAGGTAGAGGCCTTCTTGATCCACTGCCCAATAAGCTCTCACACCATTCAGGTCAAGAAGAGGGGCGGCATGGGCCGCAGCCTCACCTCCCAGATCTTTGAATTGGTCCCGCACATCAAAGCCTAAACTGAAGAAAATGTTGTTCCAGATGAACATCTGTTGTCGTGGTTCTTCACTAGGGTTGATAGGCATCACGTTACCATCCACCACCGCCATGGCTCCTCGAGTGGCAGTGCTCACAAAATCACTGTTAGCCTAAAAAGTCAGTCAAAGGTGGCCATTATTGGTCTAGTTTTTAAATACAGACATCAAGAACTGACAATACACTACCTTTCTGGGCCTTAAACGTGGCAGTTGCGTTGCTGTCTATGCAGGGTCAGAAAGCTCTCAGATTTCATAAAAAATATCTTAATTTGTGTTCCAAAGATGAACGAAGGTCTTACGGGTTTGGAACGGCATGAGGGTGAGTAATTAATGACAGAATTTTCATTTTTGGGTGAACTTTCCTTTTAAAACCCTTTGTTGGTTCTAAAGTGAGCACATATTAGTGGCAAAGATACCTTAAAAACAGCTCGGTCCCTCATCAGACGATCAGTCACATTTTTCCTTGGAAGCTCTCTTGTGGTCTGAAGCTCTTCATTCCAGTCCCGGGCCTTTGTTTCAAACAGATGAAAAACAGATTTAAAATCTATTCATGTAACTGCAATGTGTGCTTTCAACATGTTTACCTGAGCAGGCACATGTTCTTCATAGCCAAGGCGGAAGGAGCTGACATCCTCCGCTCGAACACAGTCCATTGAATGGTCAAGTGCTGGAGCAGTCCAGATGAACACCTGAAAAGGTGTGGCAATCCTTTCAAAAGGGTGTGTGGACCCCCTAAAATAAGAGATAAGTTAGAGCTTGTTAGTTTTTACAATCCCAATACCAGAAAAGTTGGGACGTTTCGTGAAATGCCATAAAATCAAGAATATGTTATCTGTTCATTCCCTTTAACCTTTATTTAATTGACTAAAGTACAAAGAAAAAATGTCCAATGCTTTTACTGGCCAACTTTTAATTTTATTTTATAAATATAACCAAAATTTGATTTTCATGGCTGTAGCACACTCCAAAAAAGTTGCGACAGAGGCAAAATAAAGGTTATAGAATATCCAAATGAAACTGTTTTGAAACAGTTTACAGTAAGCAGGTGAAATTTAAATAGGTGAGGACATCATGTTTGGGTATAAAAGGAGCATTTCAGTCTTTGCAAGCAAAGTTGGATCATGTCTCATCACTTTGTGCCAAATTTCATGACAAAAGTGTCAAACAAATCAAAAATCACATTTCTTAATAGAAAATCACAAAGAATATAGGTCTTTCACCAACTACCACACATAATATTCAGGGAATCCAGAGAAATGTCAGTCTGTATAGGATGTGGCACAGTGTTAAACATGCTTATCTCCTGACTTTTTTGGAGTTTATTGCAGTCATGAAAATCAAAATGTGGTTATATTTACAAAATAAAATTAAAAGTTGGCCACTGAAAACATTGGAATTTTTTTCTTTGTACTTTAGTCAATTAAATTAATATTAAAGAGAATGAACAGATAACATATTTTTGATTTTATGGCATTTCACGAAACGTCCCAACTTTTCTGGAATTGGGGTTGTATAATGCAAAAATACTTAAATACCACTCAAGAATGTTTTAGTTAGAAATTGTGGCTTTTAGTGAATAAGTTCATTTCCAGAATAAAAATTTTCTGAGATAATTTACTTATCCCCATATCATCCAAGATGTTCATGTCTTTCTTTCTTCAGTCCAAAGAAATTAAAGTTTTTGAGGAAAACATTCCAGGATTGTTCTCCATATAGTGGTACACTTAAATGGTGGCCAGTGGGTTTAAAGTCTAAATTTCAGTTTCAATGCAGCTCACAGGGCTCTACACAATCCCAGCCGAGGAATTAGTGTCTTATCTAGCGGAACAATCTGTCATTTTCTTAAAAAAAAAAAATATATATTTAAATACTTTTTATCCACAAATGCTTGTCTCGCACTAGCTCTGCGATGCTCATGCAGGTCTTCATGCATTACATAATCGTGCAGTTAATTCTTAGTCTGTGTACTTCAGTTCAAAAAGGTTGGGTAGGGCAAAAAAACTCCATCTCATTTTCAAAATCGTCTGACAACGTTCTACCTTTTTTTGTAAAGGGCATTTCACCTTTCCAGTGTGACTATGTAATGCGTGCAGTCAGGCTAGTGCAAGATGAGCATTTGTGGTTAAAAAGTAAATACATTTTCATTGTTTTAAGAATATGACCGATCTTTCGGCTGGGATTGTCAGGGATGGATAAGTAGACAGATGCAATTGCAGGTATGATCTCTTTAATGAGAATAAAGCAAGCCAAATAGTCCAAAGGACATAATCCAAAAATAGAACAGGCAGTAGTCACCAGTGAGCAGGAAACTGAGAGCAGTAATCCAAAGTACAGGTTTTAGGCCATCAGGAGAACATAGAACACAAAGTATCCAAGAGGCATAGACAAGTTACAACACCAGGTAAAGAGTTAATACTTCACAAAGCATGTGGAGTTGAGAGTCGCTTTATATAGAGTGTCTAATCAGTGTGAATTGCTTGCATGTGCATCTAATTAGAAGTCAGGTGATTTAGAGCACTGCCAAGTATTCTGGGATATGGAGTCCAGGGCAACCATATTTGAAGTCTGTGGTGCTTGCTGTGAATTGTAGTTCACTGACCTGAGCTGAACTGAAACTGCAATTTGGACCTTTAAGTCGTTGCCACCATAGAACTCCACTGTATGGAGAAAAATCTTGGTTTTCCTCAAAAACCTTAATTTCTTTGGGACTGAAGAAAAGACATAAATGTCTTGGATGACATGGGGGTGAGTAAATTATCAGAAAATTTTTATTCTGGAAGTGAACAACAACTTTAAATGAGTCAATGTAAGAACAGTACCCATGCTTTAGCTCAATTTTTTGTTACTCTTTCACTCCTTGTGAAACCCGGCATACCTCCTTTTCAGCAAGGCATTGAAGTTCTTCTTAAAAACTGGACTGATATGACCCAGGAGATCCAGCAGAGCATGACTGAGGACACTAGGACTGGCTGGTTTTGGATTAAAGCTGTAAGTCGTAGACCTAAGTGAACCAGATTTTTTCAAATAAATCTCTATTTGTCTTTTTGGGGGACAGGACAATCTGGAAGACGACTGTACTCGGTAACTCACTGATTTACGTAGAACCCACGAGTTGATGCTGTAATACTGAAGTGTCTGTCTTCCATGGTGACCACATTAAGATACATGAGGTCTCCATGCATCTTTCTGTTTCCAGGAGGGGGATTCCAGCTACTCATTGTCAAAACCTTCAAGCACTCTGAGGACTGTTTAACAACCAGATATTATCATCCTTAACCCAGTAATAAACCATATGATCATCTAGAACACATTTAACACCATTACTGTCACAGGTCCTTAAATTCCTACCTTCCCAAAATTTGTATAAGGTAGCAGGGGTACCAGCAGACGCTCCTTAGAATCTGGAAGAATGTGATCTGGAGGGCTGCAGCTCATCTGCCTCAACCCATCACCTCTTCGCTTAGGTTTGCTGTTCTCTGGGAATTAGATTAAAATAACATGAAGCCACCATACTTGTATTGCATTCAAACTTACAATGTGGATGTGTTTCTGTAATATGAATGTGACTTTTTTAATATCAAATATTACCCCAACAAGCTCTGGTTATTTATTTATACTACTATGTATATCTACTGTATTAAGGTTATTTTAACTAAACTTTCAAGGCCTGGTATTTTACCCATTTTATTTTATTCTAAGACTGGTATCTTACCTTCCACACAGTCTTCTGTAACACAACTGAGAAAGGATGGTGAGCTGCCCTCCACTCCATTATAGCCATCAGTAAGGTCCAGGCTCTTTAAAATGTCTCTGATGTGACGTAAATGGATACGCACTTCTCGAACAGTGTACGCCTCTTGGAAACAAGAACAGAAATTTGAGGAAGTTAATTGTGTTTTAATGCCTAAAATGTAAGATTTCAATCATTTTACTATTAGGTGAAGTTTCCAGTTACAGCTTACTTGATCAACAATGATGATGTTAATCTGATTTTAGGCCAGATTTATGAAAATCTTGTGCTGCCACAAACCCTCTTTTGGCGTTAATAAAACCACTCCCAGAAAAAATTAGTGATGAAAAGGTTTGGACAGTTATGTTTGTGGCGGACCTTAAAGTATATGCATTTGTAGGAGTTGCAAAATTTGTGGTTGGAAAGTATTTAAAGGGATAGTTTACCCAAAAATGAAAATTCTGTCATCATTTACTCATTCTCCACTTATTCCATACCTGTATGAGTTTCTTTCTTCTGTTGAACACAAAAGAAGATATTTTGAAGAATGTTGGTAACCAAAGAGTTAATGTTAGCCATTGAGTTCCATAGTATTTTTCCATACTTTAAAAATCAATGACTACCGTCAGCTGTTTAACTAAAGTTTGCACTAGTCAGTTTACTTGCATTTGCAACATTATTTAACGCCCCGTAAAACCGTGCAATTTGCTAATTTTTACTGCTCTTGGTAAATCGCATTGGTCGTTATGAAAATGAGCCGGCTGCATCTCATGCTAAGTTGCCCTGTTTAGTAAATCTGGCCCTTAGCCCTTAGTCAAATTTTGGGGTCTTACCCTCCACAACCCTCAGAATGGAGCCCTCCTGTAGACCTGGTATTGATCTAAGGTGGGTAAAGTTGTCAAGAGTTACTCCATTGAGCTGCAGCGAGAAGCAGGTACGACGACAGGTCTCCTCCCGGTCCATCAACACTTGCTTAATTTCCTGCACCATCGCTAAAGGTGACACCTTGAGCCCAATATAAACGGACAGATAGATAGACAGATAGATATCAGATATACAGCTGAGGTCAAAAGTTCACATACACCTTGCAGAATTTCCAAACTGTTAATTATTTTACCAAAATAAGAGGGATCATACAAAATTTAATTTAGTACTGACCTGAATGAGAAATTTTACATAAAATACATTTACATAATAATAATTGAATTTATAAAAATTACCCTGTCATTTACATAAACTTTATTCTTAATACTGTGTTGTTACCTGAATGATCCACAGTTGTGTTTTTTGTCCCTTGTTTGTCCATAACAGTTAAACCGGCCACTGTTCTTCATAAAATATCCTTCAGGTCTCACAAATTCTTTGGTTTTTCAGCATTTTTGTGTATTTGAACCCTTTCCAGCAATGACTGTATGATTTTGAGATCCATCTTTTCACACTGAGGACAACTGAGGGACTCATATGCAACTATTACAAAAGGTTCAAATGCTCACTGATGCTCCAGAAGGAAACACGATACATTAAGAGCCTGTGGGTGAAAACTTTTTGAATTTGAAGATCAGGGTAAATTTTACCTATTTTGTCTTCTGGGAAACAAAGTATCTTCTGTAGCTTCTGAAGAGCAGTACAAAATGAAAAAATATGCTATTTAGGCAAAATAAGAAAGGTGTACACAACTTCATTCTGTTCAAAAGGTTTCACCCCCCGGGGTCTTAATGCATCGTTTTTCCTTCTGGAGCATCGGTGAACGTTTGAACCTTCTGTAATATGTGCATTTAAGTCCCGCTGTCCTCAGTGTGAAAAGATGGATCTCAAAATCATACAGTGAGGTTTGTGAGACCTGAGGAATTTTTCTGAAGAACAGCAGGCAGTTTAACTGTTCAGGACAAACAAGGGACTCATGAACAACTATAAATAAAAATAACATGCATTTTGTATGATCCCTCAAATTATTTGGTCAAATAATTAACATTTTGCAGATTCTGCAAGGTGTATGTAAACCTTTCACCTTAACTGTATCTATATCTACACATACAGTAGAAAGTAGCTTCGTTTGAATTCCTGTGAGTGACAAGCCTTTACCTGGAAGTCTGTGGGTTCTGTTCCAGGAGCGTGGATCTTCACCGTGAACCCTGCATCCTCAGATGGGTCCATGTCAGGAACAGCAGGAAGCTCTTGTTTTTTGCTTTCGCCCTCAACTTGTTCTGTCATGTTGTCTGCTAGGGTGTCTAGCACGTCGCTACTGGTCAAGGTGTCAGGGCTGGGTGCTTGTTTTTTGAGAAAAGAGAAAAATACAAATCACAAATAGATTACAAAAGAGTTATGAAAGGACAGGAACGAACTAAGGCCTACCTTGTATTTGTATACCACAATACAAATACCTGAAAGTATTAGGGGCTGCACTGTTAATTACTTAGAAGTAAAATCAGGGGAAATGAGCATGCACAATTAAGATAATAAACAAAATAATGTAATACTGCTGTATATATTGTGCACCCCTAGACAGAATACACACCTGTAAGGTTTGGAGTGGCCAGGAACAGTTTATCAACCACAAAAAGTGTGAAGCGTTCCGTCTGATCCTCTCTTTGTTCTACCTGTGTCACAGCGAGGGTTTTCTGCTCAGAATCCCGCAGTGCTAACCCTGTGCTCTGCTTTAGCGCTTCCAAGTCCCACTGCATGTGTTCTACTTCTTTCTTTTTCCACATCAAATCCTGGTCCATCTGCGACAGGTTTTGTTCCATCTCCCCTAACTCATGCTCCACAAGCCCAGAGCTCATATCTGTAATGTCTGGTTGTTCTACATGAGATATTTTCTTCTCCATACATAGAGGAAGCTCCACAGATGTAGTAGGTTTCTCATTAGCATGCTCTCTCTTTAAAATATCCATCTCTAGTGTTTCAGAAGTCTGTGAGTCTGGTTTTGCGAGTGCATCTGGATCTTCAAAGTCATCTGGTTGTGCTATGAGCTCCAAGGTTTGTGCTTCCAAAGGACTTTCAATTGGAATGCCATACGCAGGTTGCATCTTCATCGCATCTAGAGGTGTTTGTGCTGCACTGTTTGGTTCATTTAGTAGCTTCTTTACTCTTAATTGCTCCTTAGGTTCTTCACGTTCAGTGAACTGCTCTTTTTGAGTCCAACCATCTTCTCTCTGACTGATGTCAGCGTCACTTTGTGAGGCATCCGATGAAGATGCACCAAGCACAGGAATGGTAACAGAATTTCGACTTACCGTAATATCTTCAAATAGTCCCATCCCATGAGGTTTACAAGCATCTGCTTCCAGTCCATGCGTGCATATTCGGTTTTGAGCAGCAGGTATTTGGTACAGGGATGACAGAAGGGGCCATTCATCCTCTGTGGAGCATAATTGATTTATGCCTGCAATGTTTGTGCTTGGCCGCCCCACCAGCTCTCTATTTCTCTCTCCTCCATTTCGTAGATTGCTTTCATAAACTCCGTCTCTTCTGACATCTTGTGCTTCCCCCCTCGTTGCCAACAAGAGCTCCAAAGGCTGAATCGAGTCCTCTCTGACCCGAAGGTTGCTGCTTAGCACAATGTCTGGGAATAAGAGATGATCTTGGTCCAGAACTGGAGAGGCCAGTAGGTCAGCTGAGGTTCTTGAAGGAGAAAGACTTTCTATATCACTATTTTCCTGGGATAGCAGCAGAGACTGTTCCTCCGTTTGATTCCCAACTCCTTTGGTGTTAATAAACTCGGACACCTTGCGGCAACAATAAAGTATGTTTCCCATGTTGTCAGTTTGTTTACTAAAGAGCAAAATAACTTTTTTACAGCCAAGAAACAAAGCCCACTGTGAATAAGCTAATACGGGTTCATTTGGTTTTGGCTGCTAGAAAAACCTTGCTTTAGTGGTAAATCTTTAAGACAAGCCTGACAGACAGTTGACAATTTACCCAATACCCAATTACACAGTCTGGCATCTGGCAACTCTGCAATAGCTGAAACATGTTCTAGACAACAAATACAGTAAAAGACATTCAATTTTTTGCATGCCAGAAATTATCGAAAGGATGATTTATGCATAGCTGAATTAGTATCTCCTATAAATTTATGTAGCTAAAAAAGTTAACAGTATAAGATCAGAAACGTTGCATAGATTAAACTAAAATGATTTAAAAACACACATCTTTTCGCAGTTTCACCATATAACTAATGCATTAATAACTCATATTAAACATGCAAGCATCTTCTCACAGTTAAATTCCTTCATAAATGTGTCCGTTGTCCATCTGCCCCATAAATCTCTACAGAATCACAGGTAAGCAGAATAGCTTGTCCCAAGAAGAGGTGTCCCTCTCTCCAGCAAAACGCAACACAATTCTATATTGTCTTTTCCTCTGCCCTTCATTCTGTGTCTCATGAACCCCTCCATCTCCCCCCACACATTTTCTATTCCAGGGGGGAGGCGTCGCGGTGGAGTTCCCCGCATCCCATTCCTCTTCCAGAGAAATCGCAACTCATTTCTTCAGTTTCGCTGACCAAAAAAGCACATGACATGACTTCTTGAATCCATGCCAGATCATAGATTCGCTCAGGAGTCTTCTATATTATCTGGGCGTTTGTGGAGTGCATTTCTCGGTGATGCACCTCTCTGCTGTCCTCTTTGATTCAGCTGCTGGCTCGACTGGCTGCTATGACATAGTGCTGCAGCACCGGCGGAATGTGCAGGACCTGTTTCGAAAAGCTACAATAGTAGGATAAGTGGAAAGAACAGAGCACCTTGAGAATACTAAACGAGCAGAAGTAGTACGCATCATTATTGTTGTGAGCTTATCGATCTTCCCATTGTCTGGTTTCTGATTATCTTCTCCCACGCAACCTTATTTGCGTTTAGAATCTCACCTTTACTCACTGCGCATGCGCGTATGCTACTAACTTTCGCTAAACTGTCTTTTTCGATTCGTGTGCTAATACAATCTAACCTTACATGGACGTTTGTTAGATATCTTAAAGATTTAATTTTATAGGAACCAAAATAAATATATACGTATAAACATAAGCTATAAATTCCACAGAACTACAATATATTTTATCTTAATATGTTCGAGGTTAAGCTAGTTAAGTTAGCTGTCACTGCTAATATTACAGTATTTTAATTATACATAATATAGTTGAGTTTTCTTTTAATATCTATGGAAAACTTCCAAATTATTCCAAATCCAAACTTTCTAATTATGTTTATACTACAATCTAACCTTGACATGTCAATTCTGTAACAAAATGTAGAAAATTGTTTGTGAATTTTATATAATTGGCTATTTTTTAAAAGTAGTTTTGTTTAGTAATCTCAAGAATTTAGATAGGAACTTTCTGTAATACAGCCCCATAAAAAAACATAAAAACAAAATGGCTGTTGTTAATGCAATGTGTGAATGCATGTGTGAATGTATCAAAAATTTGTTCCACCTAAATTGTTTTATAGTTATTCTGTAATAGCATCAATATGCCGTAAATATTTAGGTCAGATACATTTAATTTAATTTAAAATTTAATATCATTAATAATGATTTAAAAAAAAAAAAAAAAAACGATGGGAACATTCTAAAAGTTTCTGTAACATTCTTGAACATTCTAGTGCTTTCTGGAACATTCCAGAACATTGTGGGACCAGGCATAAAAGCTGACTATTTATGTTAAACTGTTGTTAGCTCAGTATTATGTGTGTAACATAATTTTGTATGTATGAGTAATAACAGATTAGCTTGTGTAAGTTGGCCACATAGATTTTAGTTTTTAGGAGCACTGTTAATGATAAACTAAAAGAAATGTGATTTTCATATTCAGCTTGTCAAACGTGATAAAGAAGCACTGAAAATAAAAGTGAAACAAAACTTAAAAAAGAAAAAGTTTCATAATGTAACATGGTTATTTTTTATGCTGTAAGATTCTTAATACATTGTATTTATTTTCAGTTTTGTAGCCTCTTTATCTCAATATTAAAAAATCAGTGAACATAATTAGGAAACCTTATAAACATGTACACTTCAGGCCAGAAATTTTGATACACCTGGCAGAATCTGCAAAATGCAAATTATTTTACCAAAATAAGAGGGTCCACACAAAATGCATGTTATTTTTTTTATTTAGCACTGACCTGAATAAGATATTTCACATTAAAGACATTTACATTCAGTCCACAAGAGACCACACAAGAGGTCCCACAAATTCTTTGGTTTTTTAGCATTTTTGTGTACTTTAACCTTTTCCAGCAATGAGAGTCTGATTTTGAGATCCATCTTCTGACACTGAGGTCAACTGAGGGACTCATATGCAACTATTACAGAAGGTTCAAACGCTCACTGATGCTCCAGAAAGAAAAATGTGCAATAAATGCGTTAAGAGCCAGGGTGAAAACTTTTGAACAGAATTTTCTTATTTTGCCTAACTATCATATTTTTTTTCATTTCATTGTACTGCCCTTCAGAAGCTACAGAAGATACTTGTATGTTTCCCAGAAGACAAACATTTACCCTGATCTTCAAAGTCAGAAAGTTTTCACTCCCCGGCTCTTAATGGATTGTGTTTCCTTTTGGAGCATCAGTGAGCATTTGAACCTTCTGTAACAGTTTCTTAGTTGTTCAACTATTTTTTTCGCTTGTGGACTATATGTAAACGTCTTTTATGTGAAATATCTTATTCAGGTCAGTACTCAATAAAAAAATAACATGCATTTTGTATGATCCCTCTTATTTTAGTAAAATAATTAACATTTTTCAGAGTCTGCAAGGTGTATGTAAACTTTTGACATCAACTGTAAGCAGAACAAAACAAGACAAACTAACAAATCCAAACAATTTTTGTTGTATTTAATAAATAAACCATGATTCACTTCATATACTGTATATATTCAATACATCATAAAGCTATTTTCCAATAGAGACAGAAAGACCAAAAACACAAAAGCAATACAATTCACCTGTTTACCTGCATCTACCCTTCCCGATCTTCTAAAGTGTGTCTAATGTGATCAGAATAATTCACTTCATTGACACAAATGATGACTGCATGGAAAGTGAAAACTCTTTTATAGAGTGTTCTGGATTCAGCAATGAAGACACATTTCAAAAAGGGACATCACAATGTAGGTTTCAGGTGCTTTGTAACTCAAAGTTACTCTGTAACTTTCCTTACAACTTTGAATCATTCAAAACAGAAGTTTCTAGAATGCAACAGTCAGGTTCTGGAAGTAAAATCGAATTCACTTTTTCCATAGGGGAATGGATTTCCAACGATAACATATAAACCTTTAAAGACAGACCTACTTTGAGCTAAAAGGTTGTAAATCGATGGTTTATGTTTTTGTTAAAGCATCAGCCCACATTATTTCAACTTGTTTTCAGAACTCCTGGTGAAAAACTACATTACCCATGAGTCCACCAATCAGAGAACTGCAACAATTTCTATTGAAACTGAATTCCATTTCTTTCCCTCATTAAAGCTGTTAAGCACAAGTATCTTTGTCTTTTTGTCTGAATTTTAAACACTTTCTTTGCTTCAAATTAAAGACTGCAATGTTTTTGGATCACCTCAAAGCAGATTGGTTTGGCTCATGGCTTAAACAATCTCTTAAACAAAGACTTTCTTAAAAAACCCTATAGGAAAAATGAATAGGATAAATCCCTCCAGAACCAAGGCCATTGAATAAAGAGCATCGTTCCCCTCTATAACTCAGTTGTCTCTGGTCCAATGTCCTCTCTCAGTGGTCGGTCTCTGAATCTGCCTATTCGAGCTTCTGATATTCTTGAAAGGCCACCTTCACTCCAGTGACCTCCAAGTGACCTGTGCAAGGGGAGGAGCCTGTGTCTGAAAGGATAAAGGAAAAGGGCGGGGTCAGGCATGGGGCGTGCCTCTTCGGGCCCAAGCACCCTTTCGCGAGGCACGCATTCCCTCACTCTTTCTGATCTCCGCATCCTTCCTGAAGCTCGGCTTTGACGTGCACTTTCCGCCATTACTGGAGATGTCCATGGAGAATTTGGAGTCCATTCTGATTCCTGTGTAAAGGTTAAAGAATATGATTCATGTCTCAGATTATGATTACATCCAGCAGTAGTGCCTCCTACCTGCATGGTTCCTCCTTCATCCTCTTCTTCTTCATCCTCTTCCTCATAGTCTTCTGTCTGGTGATACAATCGAAAGTGTGCTGAATGCAGTTGGAAGGAGAGCTGAGCGGCCAGGTCAGTCTGCTTGCGGAGGTCTCGACTCAGCGTTGTAATCTTATGACTGCGTCGTTTTAGCTCCTCCAGGAATCGCCGCTCTTCATCTCGAAGTCGAACCTGCAGTGCACTCGCAAGTGCCCCTTTTTTCCGTAGCTCCGCCCGCAGCTCTACCAGTGTGCTTTCCTGCTCAGCCAGATGCTGCTCTGTCTCTAGTAATCGTGCCTGCAGAAGCTCTTCCTCCAGGTTGATATCTGTAAAACTATGTTGTTGAGGGAACATGTGGGAATGATTGGAATCTTCTGATATCTGATACTCACCTTCTTGGCTTCTTACTGGTGGTCTTTCACTTAGTTCGCAACTCAGCTCTGTAGAGATATACACACAGAGGTGGAAGTTAACAGACGTGAGAGTAACAATGCAGTGTTTTGGATGCGAAGGACCCCCAAATGTGGCAAATAAAATCTACTTGACCTATTTTGACTTAAAATAGACTGTTTCATTGACAAAAATGTTAAAGGGGTCATCGGATGCAAAACTCACTTTTACATGTTGTTTGAACATAAATATGTGTTGGCAGTGTGTGTACACGACCACCCTATTATGATAAAAATCCACCCAGTGGTATTTTTGTAATCTTTATAAGAAATATTCCCTTTTTCAAATCAAGTCATTCTCAGATGCTCCCACGATACTTGATTGACATGACCGTCTTACCTTAGACCCGCCCTGACTGAACTGTAACAGTCCGACTCTGACTGCCACAGTGTCTACTCCGGTGCAGGGGAAGACAAGAATGTCTCTGATTGAGCGATTGAGGTGTTCTGTTGTTGGATGTATTAATGATCATAGCAATCATCATTTACTCCCGACGTCTGAGCCACTGAAGACGCAGAAGAATAACATTACTTCATTTTTGAAGGAAATGTGCCCGGCGACCTACATAAATACGTCTATGTTTGCACAAATCATTCGTGATGCAGCTTCACCTACAGCAGAAGTGAGCATAAGGGTTTTTATGCATCTTTGCAAATCACCTCTGTTATAGACTTGGGCATCCGATGACCCCTTTAAAGGAGAAGTCCACTTCCGGAACAAAAATTTACAAATAATGTACTCACCCCCTTGTCATCCAAGATGTTCATGTCTGTCTTTCTTCAGCCATAAAGAAATTATGTTTTTTGAGGGAAACATTTCAGGATTTTTCTTCATATAATGAACTGATATGGTGCCCCAATTATGAACTTGCAAAATGCAGTTTAAATGCAGCCTCAAACGATCCTAACCGAGGAAGAAGGTTATCTAGCAAAACGATCAGTTATTTTCATAAAAAAATACAATTTAAATGCTTTTTAATCTGAAATGCTTCTAAAATGTCTTGCTCTCCTTGAATTCTGTGTATTGTGGTTCAAGACAGTTAAGGTATTTCGAAAAACTCCAATCGTATTTTCTTCCTCAACTTCAAAAATCATTTCAAAATCATCCTACATCGCTGCAGAAGCACCGACCCAGTCACTGCAAAGTGAACATGCAAAGAAAATAAACACCCTTAACAAAAAAGGTAAAACAGTGATATAAGACGATTTTGAAGTTGAGGGAGAACATGAGATGCGAATTTTTCGACATACCCTAACTGTCATGAAGCGGAAAATAACAGTTCAGGCAAAGCGAGACAAGACAAGCTTTTGAGATTAAAAAGTATATAAATTGTATTATTTTTATGAAAATAACCGCTAGTTTCGCTAGATAAGACCCTTCTTCCTCGGCTGGGATCGTTTGCAACCGCATTTGGGATCGTTTGAAGTCATATTTAAACTGCATTTTGGAAGTTCAGAATCTGGGCACCATAGCAGTCCATTATATGGAGAAAAATCCTGAAATGTTTCCCTCAAAAAACATAATTTCTTGACATGAACATCTTTGATGAAAAGGGGTGAGTACATTATCTGTCAATTTTTGTTCTGGAAGTGGACTTCTCCTTTAATAAGGTACAAAGACCTGTATTCGGTTTTATGATCTGAATTCAGAATGGAGAATCTATGAAATGAGGATGAGTGACAGACCATTGCATCGTTTCTTCAGGTTGCGTATCTCTAGCCGTAGACCACTCAGGAGGATCCGGTGCTCCTGCTGCAAAAATGCTACATTACGCTCAACGCTCTCCACCTGTTGGGCAAGTGTGGATCTATCCATGGAAGGTTCCCTGATGTTGGCAGGTTACAGCACCTGTTTACAGTGAAAGTTAAAATTAAAATGTCAGTACAAAGTAAACACAATTTCTTTACTTAGACCTAACATTAATTTAAAGCTTGACGCACACTGATTTTCATTAAGGCAGAATATCCTTTAACCACACCCCTCCAACTGCCAGTCTGATGCAAGCTAGAGATAGCAAGAAAATGCGTTAAAAATCAAGCCCCAACCTATATTTTTTGCTCATTCAATATAGAGTGCTTACCCACTTTTTCACTTTTTCTGGAAGTATTTTTCACAGGGTTGTTTTTTCTTTCCCTAAATCTTTGTTTAAAAAAACAAAAAAACAAACCATGAACCAAACCTACCAGCTGCGAGGTGAATGACAACATTACAAACTTTGATTTGAAGCATCAAAATATTTGAAAATTGGGCAAAAAGACAAAACTGGGCTGGAAATTGGAGGGGGCTTGGGGCAAAAATGCCCCTTAAATTTAAAATTCCACTGCAAAACTAAACTAAATGTATTATGGCTGTAACGATTAAAGAGAAATGTGAAAATGATCTAAAAGGTGTAGATCTGTTTTTGTTGCATTAGATTTATTTTTACGCATTTTTTGCAGGGTTGAGCTGATGAATGCAATGGCCTGTCAAAGGAGTTTAGATTTGCAGCTGTGAAGAATGTCAAAGTTTTGTTTAGTGCACGTCTGCACTGACTGAATTCTGCACTTGTGCAAATTCTGTCATCATAAACAACAAAGTACATAAATAAAAGATTCATTTTGCAGTGTAGACAGCTTCTGAGATTATAATGGGAGTTCTTTGAGAGTGCTTACTCATGGTAGACAGATCATTGGAAATAATCACTTTCCTTATATAATTTATTCACAGTTTGATTTTTTTCATGCTGCTATGAAGTCTTTATAAAATTCATAAATGGTTCTTAGATTGTTTTGTAATTGTAGCCAGAATATATTAAGTATTTACTTTTTAATCTCACAATTCTGACTTGTTTTCTTGCAATTGCAAGTTTACATCTTGCAGTTCAGATTTTTTTCACAGAATTGCGTGATACAAACTTGCAATTCTGACTTTTTTTCTCAGAATTGTGAAATATAAACAATTGCAATTATAAGTTAAAAAGTTCCAAAATAAAGAAACTGAGAAATAAAGTTGTGATTCTGAGAAATAAGGTCAGAATTGCGAGATATGAATTGCAATTCTGACTTATATCTCACAATCATGACTACACCCAGAGCGATAATCAACAGTAATGTAATTTTGCCATAATATTGCAGCTCTACCCTTTAATAAACACCTGTTTTTTACTTCAATAATTTATATTTTTATAATTTATAATAATTTATTTAAAGGCTTTTTATATTTCAGGGTCATTCTATAATTGTGGGTACATCTCATGTCTGTCAAATATATTTTTAATATATTTTCATCAATATAAAGCCCAGATGCATAATTTTCTAGTACACAATTATATTTTTTCCCAATCACACTACTATATGTTGAAAAAGCATATCTTTTTTCAAAAATTATGTTCATATCACATACAACCCTGGTATTCAGCTGTCCGATTTTGTAAAGTTTGTAAAAGGAAACCTTTTTTCTTCACATTGTCAAATTCTAAATGTACCCCTAATTATAGAATGACCCTTCAGTTGTTTGCAGTTTCTGTTTACAAAATTCTATTAATAATGTTCTCTATTATGACTGATTGAAGTAACTGGTTAAAGTTAAGTATTTGTCATATAAGACAACCTTTATTAAAAAAAAAAAAAAAGAAGCCTCTTAAAATAAATTCCAGGGGCCAAATATTGCCCTTTTTAATAGAAAATGTAATGAGAGAAAGAACCTACAATAAACAGTGCAAATGGCACAAATGAATAAAAATTGTGGAAAAATATAAAACTACAACACATTTTTAAAGAGTTTGAGAAATGAAGGGCACTTTGGAAAGATGCCATAGGGAACAACTAAATGCCTTCATGAAGGGCCCTTCCAGAAGTCTGTTAGCAAAGGGAACTAGCGATGGTCAATTCAAGAAAGTAATTTCCATTTGTGATCACATGATCTTGGGTTACGAGTTCTTGTGGTGCATTTTAAAGCATTTTAAAGTTGAGGTTGATTTTGACTACACAAATGTAAGTAGAATAATTCTATTTGTCCTTATTTTAATGTAGGGCATAGGGATGCTCACTTCCATTTCAAATTCACCCACATTTTTTTCTCTAATGGCGAATTCTCTGCAGAATCTGGGTTAATGCAGTTTTTCACCACGGATTCCACTTTTGATATTTAGAAAATAAATTGAAATAAAGCAGGCTGATGGTTTCAATAAAAGCACAAACCATTGAACACCCTTGTAGCTCACATTATGCCTGTCTTCAAAATCAGTTCTCCTATATAGAACAGGAATGGGAATTTGAAGAACCTGGCTGATGCAATGCCACTTTTAGGCTATTTTGTTAAAGTACCAAAAAAAAACATACATTTTTTGAACGACTTAAGTGTCCAATTTTTATTTATTTATTTACTTTTTTTGTGGCCACTGTATCTGCAAATAACAATATTTCATATGGCTTCCTATGGATCTTAAAATGCCTCTTTTGTTACAACTTCACCATCAGCAGATTCAGGTTCAAATGAGCATTATGTCATTGATACATCCGGGACATTCACACCCAGGAAATGCGTAACGGCGACAGGAGTATGTAAACATCGCAATCTATCGTCTTTAAGGCGAACAAATGTTGGCAAACCAAGGTGTTTTCTTCATAAAAAGCACATAATACTCTTGTCGATGTCTTAATTAATCCTTTACTGTGTTTACGCCGTTTTCACAGCAATTTCAACAATAACTAACCCACCCATCAAGCTTCACGCACTGATCCATGGAATGTCAACAAATGATGGATTAACTAAATATATGCCATACACTGATTATTAACAACTGAATCCGCTGTAACGTATGAAAACAATATCGCAAATGTTAATTTTTTTTTTGTTACAGCGCTGACAATCTTGACTATTCCTTTAAACTAACATTCATAACTATGTCTTGAGTATCTATCAGTCCACCGCGTTTCAAGGTCAGCAATCTCAATGACATAAACATACCGGTGATACATCACGCTTCTTAATGCTACTTACGATTTGACTGAACAGATGAATGATGCAGGACACCTCCAGTGCAAAGCATCGCCACCAAAGCAGTGCGTCAGGGACACGAAAGGGTTAGTTAGTTAGCCTTCTGCCATATCCATCCCATCATCTCATTCATTTAGCCAATGAAGTGGGCTGAGGTGAGAACAAGTCCTTAAGTTTCGCGTGATTTATAGCGCAGTGATTGCGAGCGTGTGCTCAAGGTCGACAAAACTGTGATCAGGTTTTGTATTTAACGGTGTCTTGAAAAACACCGGGACTGTAGGAAATTAAATTATTCATACAAAAAAAATGTACAACATGTTTATTATAAATGTATATACTGGGAAGGAAGTGTTGAAATAAATACATAAAAGACTAAGTGCATATGGATACATTTTTGTATAAAAAACGTGATGATACAGTTTTGCTGGCCAACCTGGAAGTTGGTATCACCTGGTTCCCTTAACAAAAAAATTATGCCACTCCTAAATGGTGTGTTCCTAAGTGATCAGTTTATAGGTAGCTCCAGTTTAAGTGATTTATTTATTTTTAACACATGAGGTTTTAATTCTGCAGTCCTGTAGAGAGGAGAAGCTCTTGGCTCAAGCTTTATATAAAATTCCTGCAGCTGATGTCATTACAACAAATTAATGCCGGAGATGCCAACAAAACGTAATTAAGATCAAAGGCTATATATTCCAAACACATTCTAAGTAACTACATTTGACGTCACCAGCAGAAATCCTATATTTAGCTGCAGAATTCTCATATGTGCGGGACTGGACTGAAAGAGGACATTTACACTCACAGGAGTGTTTTCTGTCTAATTAATCAAATGCACTTGAATAGTTTATAGCATCCCATCCAGTCTTGGCTCCCATTTAGATTTATAATTGTTAATCACTGTTAACACAGTAAAATCATAACACATATATAAAAAAAAAAATATATATATATATATATATATATATATATATATATATATATATATATAATAAATATATAATACACACACACACAAATATATATATATATATGATGGCGATAATATGCTGAAATATAACTGTCCCTTTAGGAACAGTGAGAATTTTCACTACTCCAAGGATGCAGGGACTCATGAATAACTTTAAGAACCAAGAACATAAGAACCAAAAGAATGTAAACTTATTCCCAAGATTGAATAAACAGGCCAGTTCATCAAAATTCAGTAATTATTTTGTCTTGTCAAATATATGTACACATTATGTAAGACAGCTGGACTTAATAAAACAAAAGGGTACAATCTTAAGGGAATTTACAAAAGGAGTAATTGAAAATTTTGCACTCAACTATATATATTAACATATAGCCTATAATATTATAGACAGAGAGTTTCAAAACAATTTTAATTATGGCCATATTTTAAACAGGCAAAAAAAAAAAAAAAAAAAAATCCATAACACATTTGTTGCACATTTCTCAATGTTAGCTCTATAATGTTTATTATAATATGTAAAAAATAAATAGTTTAACTGTGTTTACAGATGTCATAAACATAAAGAGACATAAACAAGAAATTTCTGGAGAGCAGAATAATTTGACTTTTTAACTGATCCAGGATGTCTGACCTCAATGACATTTGATGGTAACAGCGCATATCTACGTATCCCACTTAAAATGGGCAATATCTTGATAATTATTAGCTGTGGCTTTATGTTTACAAGTTTAAGCATTTTTATTTATTTATTTATATTTCATTTCCAGTCATCCAGCAGCCCTAAGTAAGGTTAGTACTGCCCTCTAGTGGGCTGGACCCCACAGAAAACCACTGCTTACCAACCTGTTTCTTTCTCACATTTAAGAACACTTCTGAAGCTTATCAGTAAATCATTTTTCAGGGCTGCCAAATATTTGTAAAAGCTTTCATTTTTTGAAAAACTCAGCTAGATCTGGTGATGAACTTGTGTGCGTTCCATTTAGGTCAACAAAACTGCTCCGGGTGTGAACTTCACGGTGTGTGTGTGTGTGTGTGTGTGTGTACTTGTTTTTGCTACATTGTGGGGACCAAATGTCCCCACAAGGATAGTAAAACCTGAAATTTTTTACATAAAAAATGATTAAAAATAGCAAATGATGTTTATCTGTAAATGTAACAATGCAAACAGGTTTTCTGAAAGGGGTAGGTTTAGGGTTAGGCTTGGGTGTAGGGATAAACAGTATCGTTTGGTCAGTATAAAAACTATAGAAATTTATGGAAAGTCCCCACAATTCACAAAAACAAATGTGTGTGTGTGTGTGTGTTTGTTGACTACTCACTGCTGTGTGTGTGCACTTGGATGGATGAAATGCAGAGCACAAATTCCAAGAACGGGACACCATACTTGGCCACATGTCACGTCTTTCCTTTCCTTTCTTTAAAAGTTCAGACACATTAAACAAAACAGCTAAAACTACAAAACAAATGAAATAGCCTACTGTATCAACTGGAAAATACAATAGGCTGCTGAAGGGGAAAATAGTTCTCGACAGGGTGTCTAAAATCCTGAAATTATTACAGTCTGTCTTTTTATTGATAGTTGTATTTTGCCTGACTTTTGTTCGCTGATCAGACAAGATTTTCAGTTGGTGACATTGTGAAGATTATTTGCTTTTGCTGTCTTTTTATTTGTTTTATTTCACTGTCTTTTAATCTTACCTCATTTAAGAATCAGTTTGCCTTTTGAAGAGTCATTGATTAAATTTAGGTGCCAAATCTTCCATGCTTTTGCCAGTTGTTTTCCCTTTCTTCTGTTCTGTTACTTGGTTCTCCTTTGGTTAGTTTCTGGATGGTTCACATTGGTTTCTGCACTCTCATCAGAACCATCCAGAAACTAACCAAATGTCCTTAACTAACCAAAACCCGGAACGGCCCTCTCTGCATAACTAGATCTAAAATACTAGGTTTAAACAAACATTTGTCCACTTGCACTGAAAGTTTCATGATTTAACCAACTAGTGATCAAGACACCTTTTAGGAGAACAAATACAGAACTAAAAATATAAAAAACTAAGTTTCCTTTTTTTAAAAAGAGAAAATGTAAGAAAAAAAAAAGTGTTCAGTCACAAAGTTTTTAATCGGTTAAATTTACCGTTATAAATACAAAAATGCTTTATTTAATTCTTGCAATAAATAAAAATGTATATTTTTTGAGATGGTAACAATTAATTTAGTTTATGAAAAAAAAATTGAAAAAACGTTCAAAAGTTTGGGATCAGTACAATTTTTATTGTTTATTTAAAGAAGTCTTGTGCTCATCAAGGCAGCATTTATTTAATAAAAAATACAGTAAAACTAATATTGTGAAATATTATTACAATTTAAAATAACTTTTTTAAACTATTTTGAAACAATTATGTATAAAGAAACATTTATATTGTAGAAGCAACTTTGAAATAGTTTGCCAGCAAGGCCCAGAAAGTTGCGATTTAAGGTCTATGTTTGTTTGTAGAAGCATATTTTTGTATTTATTTATTTTTCAGAAAGGATTAAAATAATGTCAGAAATAATGTCATTTTTTGTTTCAAAATATAATGCTATATAGTTTAAAAAAAATCTTAATAAATTTAAGTTTTAACAAGATCTGAACAGAAATATACAATATTATTTATAGTAAATTCTTGATGTCAATATAAACTCTTTAAGGTCTATTTAAATCAATTGTATCTTAAAAGGAGCATATGAGCGCGAGTGTCAGTGTTTTAGAGAGAGGTGCAGAGTCACGCACTTTGCCCATTGCACATGTCTATTGTTGTGTGCTGCTTGCTCAGCCGTTCTCTCTTCTGTTGTTATACCAAAACAAATGGCATTGCTCTTCTACAACTAAATGCCTTCTATACACTTTACGCAGTTTGACTGGCTTTTGGAAACTCAATTTCCTTTTTCAACCCCAAAAAACTACATTTGGCCCCCCTTTTTTTGGAGTAACCAAATTCATGAGTGAGTCTCAGCATCCGAATGATGAAATGCCTAAAGGTCAGGTCTGGTCTCCTGGATTAGGGACTTGTGAACCGATCATAACGGTCATGACAGCCGTCCTGAGAGTTTGATTGTATGACAGCAGTCGACAGAAAGGATAGTTTTTCAAAAACTTTTATTGGAGAAAGTCTTCTCTTACTGAACAATTTGTGATGTCTGAGGTACAGCCAGGTAAGCATCTAATCATTTATTATATTACTATTTTCCATTGTTGTTTTTTTTACAATATAAGTTCATACTGCTATGAACTGTTACTACAATAATTAAAAAATATATATTCCTAACATTCACTGCTCTGACAGTGGTGTTGACTTAGCTTACATTTGATAATGTAATTCATCATACGGTGTTGAAATCATTGTGATATTATGCTTTTTTCCCGTGTCATTGTTGATCATGATGAGTGATATAATTTATTATTTTATCCCGGCTGTTATGGTTATAGGTTTAGTGGCTGGTTTGGAGCCAGAAGAAGAGGTGACAGATGTCGTATGTGATGAGTCAGATCTCAAAGATGGAGAGTAGGTTCCATATAAATTCCAGGCATTTTTTTTTTTTTTTGAATAATGTGTATTATATTTTTAATATACATATTTATTTATGAAAGATTTTAATCTTTTATCAATGAAAACACACAACGGAAACAAGCTAAGCAACATTTAAAAGTCAATTAGAATTGTTTTTACTTACTTGTGGAAAATAGATTAGCCTAAAAATAGTTTCAGACTGTTTTGATCATTTGTTTTTAAGGCTGTACATTCATTTTAAATCACGTTTAACATTTTAGTTTAGAAACCAATCCTCACTTTTTACTAGTTGATAATTAGCATGCATATTCCTAGCATATATTAGCTATTTGTAAGAATTTAGCCACCTTATTTTTCAACCCGGAAGTAAGCCGTTTTCTGTGAATGTGCGAGACGTACGGTTGCCAAGTCCGTGAATTTCCTGCGGATTGGCTACTTTAACGGTGTTGCTGCGGGTTGTTTTTCATGTCCACGGGTTGAAGCGTAATATTAACCCCCTGGAATGCGAATTTTACCAGGGGGACCCCGCCAAAAAGGTGTATTTTGCCCCCCTAGAACGCGATTTTAACAGGAGAAACTCAGTTGGGCAAGTTTTGAGTAGCCCATGGGTGGGTTTTGTTGTCAAAACCTGGCAACCCTGGAACAGCGCAAGTAACGTTAGTGCTAATTAAAAGAACAATAACATAGTGCGGTAAGTGGTCAAACTGTTTGACAAACCAGTGTGTTCATAATTAAGATAATACATTGAAATAATATGGTATGGTAAGAAACACCAGTTTGCAATATCAAGCAGCTAAAGGAGCTGTTTTGCTTACCCTAAAGGCTAAAATGACACCGTAAGCCAGAGGCATTAAATTTACAAATGGCTGCGGCATTCTTACGGAAAAATAAGGTGTATAAAGCACATATTAATGTATTGTTCTGCACGACCATATTTTAAATCCCTTAATCAAACCTGACACCTAAAACTACCTTACTAACTATTAATAGCATTAGTAACAAATTAGGAGTTTACTGTAGCAAAAGTCATAGTTAATAGTGAGAATTAGTCCCCAAACTGAAGTGTGACCGTTTTGTACATACGAAGCTGCTGAAGGATACTCACATTGTGTAAAAGCCAAGATGTCTGAGTGTGTGCTGTTCTTGTGATCTAGCATGATGGAGGTGGAGGTTGGTGACCACAATGTTTTGCTGGTACGCTGTGATGGGGTGTACAGTGCCATCAGTAACCAGTGTACACACTATGGTGCTCCACTGAGCAAAGGTAGTCCATTACCGAATCAGTTTTTTCAATGTAAATCAAGATTGGTGCCACTGGCTTCCATCTTCATAGATAAATAACATGGGAGAGGTAAAAAATTACTAGAAAAGTCTTGTGAGCTTATAAATTTACGGTAGATGTTTGCGGTTCATCCGCAGGGGTGCTGTCAGGTCACAGGGTCCGCTGTCCCTGGCATGGTTCCTGTTTCAATGTGAAGACCGGTGACTTGGAGGAGTATCCTGGAATTGACTGTCTGCCCTGCCACAAGGCATGTACTAGCATACATTTCTGTACTGCTTAGCATAAAGACTTTTTAAGAATTAAAATGTACATTAAATGATATTATATATTTAATATGATATTTTATATATATTATATGAAGTATAATATATTATATATAAATATTAGATTATTTATTATACATTAAATATATAAAATTACCTTGGTTAGTACTTAATGTTTTTTAAAGAAGTCTCTTGTTGTCACCAAGGCTGCATTTATTTGATAAAATAAAGTAAAAACAGTAATATTGTTAAATAATATTACAATTTAGAAGATCTGTTTTCTTTTGGAATATAAAATGTAATTCCTGTGATGCAAAGCTGAATTTTCAGTAGCCATTTCTCCACTGTTATTACAATATGATTGATGCTCATAAAACATTTATTATTATTGTTTTAAAACAGTTTTAATACTACCATTCAATATTTTAAATTAAGAAAAAAAAACTTTCATTCAGCAAGGACATTCCTAAAATTACCTAAGATTTATATGTCAAATAAATGCTGATAAGTAAACTTTATATTTATTAAAGAATCTAGAAAATTTTACGATTTTAAAATATTAAGCTGCAAAAACTGTTTTTAATATTGATAATATTAAGAACCCGTATTAATAATTAAGGGCCAATTGTAATTGCTAATAACTGAGCAACAAATCAGCATTGACTTCAGAAGATCATGTGACACTGAAGACTGGAGTAATGATGCTGTAAATTCAGTTTTTTTTTTTTTACTGTATTTTTATACTTATTTAAAAAGAACATTATAAATATTAAAAAAAAAAAAAAAAAAAATATATATATATATATATATATATATGTGTGTGTGTGTGTGTGTGTGTGTGTGTGTGTGTGTACATGGTAACATCTTTAACTGATTTAATCTGTTATTTTTTTTCTGTACAGGTGAAAGTCGAAAACAACAAAGTTTATGTGTCTGTAAAGAAAAGGGTACTTGGACATTTTATTTTCTATATTACATGTATGAAATCAAAATCAAAATCAAGACAATTCTGAGAGTAAAATGTTAAAAATCTGATCAGATCCAGGGTCAGCCTAAACGTATCAAATGGATGGGAGCCAGAGATCAAGCAGTGTCACATACTGTCATGCTCCTAGGAGGAGGTGAGAGAAAAATCTCTGATGTTCCTTTTATTTGCTGTGTTTTATGTGGACAGTTTTAATGTTGGTCTGTATTGTTGAGTGCAGGTGCAGCCTCTTTAATGTGTGCTGAAACACTACGGCAAGAAAACTACGGCGGCAGGATTATTATGGTATCTAGAGACGACCTCCTTCCATACGACAAAACCAGACTCAGCAAGGTGAGGCACAGGATCTGTGAAAACTGGTGCTAGAATTGTTTTTGCAGAAGAAAGATGTTAAAACTGTTGTTGATCTGTTAACACGTTTGCAGCTGAGACTACATTTTGAATGACTGAATAATTCATGCACACAAGTGATTGATTCAGCTTAATTTGAAAATATTTTTACTGGGATGACTGACCTTAATGTCTAAATTGTAGGTTATTCTGTCAACCTCTAGTTTATTAAACTATATGTAAAAGTTATTACACATAGGGAAGAACAGCAATTTTTTGTAACAGCATGTGCAAGAAGATAAGACCAAGCACAATGCATTATTCGAAAAATTCAAGAAACTGGTTACATGGTGGTTGGTCAATATAAAAAATGTTTAAACCTTTAATCTTAAATACCTAAATTAATATATAAAAATCTACAAAATCCTCTTTGAATGAATTTCACATGCGGTTTGAGATTAATCATTTGGGTCACACTTTAGTTTGGAAACCAGTTCTCACTGTTAACTAACAATTAACTATGACTTTTGCCTCAAGAAACTCATAATTTGCTGCTTATTAATAGTTAGTAAGCTAGATGTTAAGGTAAGTTATGGTTTTTTTAGGGCATCTAAGATATGGTGATGCAGAAAAGGGCATTTATATGTGCTTTATAAGTATTAATAAACAGTCAGTATGCTAGTAATATGCAATTAGTTAATAGTTAACATTGAGAATTGGTCACTAAAGTGTTGCTGTTATTTGCAGTACATCCAAAACTGGTTTGAGTCTGAGGAATATAAGTACACTGCTTCCTAAGTAATATAAATCTGTACATAAAGATATTTTAATAGCTATAGACTGGTACCAATATACATATGATTTAGGTCTACTGATACATTATGTCAAATTTTGCACTGTTACAAATAATCTCACTCTCTCATTATAGTTTTATATACACTGTAAAAATGGCTTTGAAATTACTTTCACTCTGAAATTTCTGGTAAATTTCACAAATAATCATAAGAAAATGACAAGTAACATCAAATTAAACATTAAGCAGAGAGACTGAAGCCGTATTGTCTTGTAAAATGTACTCCAGTGATCTATTTTTCACTGTGTATATTTTTTTTTCTTTTCAAATTTCCAAGATTAAACCAGAATATGCTATATTTGTTTTAAAAAAGTATCAGGTTTCCATAAATATATTAAGCAGCAGTGTTTTTAACACTGATAATAAGAAATGTTTCTTGAGCACCAAATCAGCATATTAGAATGATTTCTGAAGGATCATGTGACACTGACAAATGGAGTAATAAAAAATACAGCATGGCCATCACAGCATATCTGTTTCACATTTTAAAAGGGTCCTATTATGCTCTTTTACAGTCTTTTTCTTGTCAGTTTCTTGATTTTGTTTTGAGGGTGTACAATAACATGCCTTCATGCTTGATGGTTCGAAAAACCCATTATTTTTCACATAATTTACATTATTACAATACCTTTCTACCAGTCTGGCACAAATGGCTCGATTAGTTCCGGGCTTGATGAAGGCCCGCCTTTCGAAAAACAAAATGTGTTGTGATTGATTAGCTGTCCCACTGTGTTGCGATTGGCGAACAGCTTAGACAGTGTTTCAGTTCTGCCACGCCCCTTGACAAAGTAGGAAGTTCCGTGTACAATTGTTAGCGCAAGCTAGATTAAAGTGATTCTTACGTTTTAAATATGGATATTTTTCTTACAAAAACGCATTGATTCGCTACAGGAGGCCTTTATTGACCCCTCGGAGCCATGTGAGGCACTTTTTATTATCGATGGATGCACTTTATTGGACTTGTTTTGGACTGATGAAGAGAAACACTCGTCTATGGTGTTCTAAAGCTTGGGAGTGCTGGGATAATTTTTAATATAACTCCGATTGCATTCATCTGAAAGAAGGAAGTAGATCGCGGCCACTCTAGTCAATGCTTGTGTTTATTCCCGCTGCGCTGTGGCTCACTGAAGTATCTCAGAAGCTGCTCTTCGCCGTGCATCGCTAAAGTTAGGCTAATCCCCCACCTCGTCCCTACCCACCCCCCATCCATAGGCAGGATTTATTTTAATGATATTCTAATGGGCCACGTTGTGACATCATAACATCAAGTAAACAATGTTGTAGTCCAAAGGAGCCGTTCATTGTAGTTCTTGAAAAGGGATTTTTTAAAAATGAAATATCTCTCTTTGGAGTGGACTTTGAGATTAGTAACTTTGTAGATCTTTTTTATGCCCAAACATACACAACACACACTGACTAAAATTCAGAAAGTGAAAAAGCATAATAGGACCCCTTTAATGAAGTGATGGTAACCCATACTCAGAATTTGTCTTCTTCATTTAACCCATCCAAGTTAGTGCACACACATTAGGAGCAGTGAATAGTGAACACAGAGCAGACATTTTTGCTACGGCGCCCAGGGAGCAACTGGGGGTTCGGTGCCTCGCTCAGGGGCACCTCATTTGTGGGTAATGAGGGTAGAAGAGAGTGCTGTTCATTCATTCCCCCCACCTACATTTCCTGCCAGTACTGAGAATTAAACTTTTGTGAGATCATGAGACCATTAGGCCACAACTGTCCCAAAAATCATTATGCACAGGACCTTCTGTGCATAAAGCAGATATGATAAAACCTGTTAGTATTAACGTTTAACCCAATCTTGTTTTAGATAATGAATGCTGAAAGTGACAGCCTCCTAATGAGAAGAATGGAATTTTTCCACAAGTATGATATTGAGGTCTGGCTGAAAAAAGAGGTGAGAGTTAGTCTTGTGTTCTCTCTCATTTACACCAGTATTTATACCAGGAATCATATGACAATCTCAGAGTTCTTTGTGCAGGCTTTATCAATAGATACAAACAAGAAAACAGTGGCATTTGATGATGGCTTAATCCAGGGCTATGATCAAATCCTTATTGCAACAGGATGCAGGTAGGCCTGATGATAACTACTGATATAGTGTTTTTTATGATAAAAGTCTAGATACAGTATTATTTTTCATCTTTTACTCAACTTTGGTCCATGCAAAACTTACGCACTTGATTTTTGTCCTTCAGAGCAAAAAGTCTAGACTGCCCTGGTGTGGACCTGGAAAACGTGCTAAAGCTGGAAACACCACAGGATGCCCGGTGCATCCACTATGCCTGCATGGGCTGCAGGACAGTCCTTGTGGGCACTTCCTTCGTTGGTACACACACATTCACCACTCTCTGTCTCCTTGCCATATGCAAAACTAATGTTATCAAATGATTTCTGGATGTATCCCAAAGAAGAATCATTCAAGAAAGATAAAACACTGACAAAAGCACTATATAAATATCTGTCTGAATATGTCTGAAGGGTATTCCTCATGCAAAGCTATGACTTTTGAGAACTTAAAGAAATATGAAGAAATACCCCCTATAATAACTAATTTATTGTGTCTGGCATTGAAGGCATGGAAGTGGCTGCCTATATGATAGATATGGCCAGTAGTATCACAATCATTGGAAGCAGTGAACTCCCCTATCAGAAGACTCTAGGCCCAGAGATTGGAAAGGTCACCATGATGGTATGTTATAAAGGCCAATACAACCATCTCAGTCATACCGATATCAAATATGTGGCCCTGGACCACAAAACCACTCTTGAGTCGCTGGTGTATATTTGTAGCAATAGGCAAAAATACATTGTATGGGTCAAAATGATTGATTTTTCTTTTATGCCAAAAATCATTATGAAATTAAGTAAAGATTATGTTTCATGAAGATATTTTGTAAAATTCCTACTGTAAATATATCAAAACTTAATTTTTGATTAGTAATATGCCTTAGTAAGAGCTTCATTTGGACAACTTTAAAGGTGATTTTCTCAATATTTTGATTTTTTTGCACCCTATATTCAAATAGTTGTATCTTGGCCAAATATTGTTCTATCCTAACAAACTATACATCAATGGAAAGCTTATTTTTTCAACTCGATGATGTATAAAGCTCAATTTAGAAAAATTTACCCTTATGACTGGTTTTGTGGTCCAAGGTCACATATGTGCTTAATGATCATCTTCTTACATTGGTTTGTTTGTTTTTTTAGATGCTGGAAGAGAGAGGGGTGACGTTCTACATGAATGATGCCGTTGCAGAGGTTCAAGGCGAAAATAGGAGGGTAAAGTCAATAGGGTCACATGTTCTAAAAATGCATTTGTTTCCCCAAAAACAACACACCAGTCCTTTCTTGTGGAAGTCAATTTGACTGAAATACATTATCAAGTACACTTAACTGGATAATTGCATCTTATTAACAGAATTTCCGTTTTTTTTCACAGGTTAAGGCTGTGAAATTGAAGAGTGGTATCATTATTGAAGCCGATTTGCTGATAGTTGGAATTGGTATGTACAGTTGTCGAACTGAGCACAAAGTACTTCTTCAATTTAAATACTCTGAAAAACAGTTTTGTGCTCTTTTCTCTGTAATTATCTTCACATAAGGTGTCAATCCCAATTCAGAGTATTTGAAAGGGAGTCCAGTACGGATGGACTCTAAGAACTATGTAATTGTGGATAAGGTAAGTTTTTTTTTTTTTTTTGACCAATTTCCTTGAGCTCAAACAATCATCTTACACTTCCAAAATCTTTAATCGTGTCTTTCTAGTACATGAGGACCAACGTAACAGATGTCTACTGTGCAGGAGATCTGACCTCCTTTCCACTCAAAATGGCAAAAGGCCAGAATGTGAGCATTGGCCACTGGCAGGTAGCGCAGGCACATGGTAATTAAAGATCTGTATATCTACTGATTTTGCCAACTTATGTTAACATATAGACACCTTTAAGCTAATAGACGTGAACTTAAATACTTAAAGGAGTAGTTCACTTCCAGAACAAAAATGTACAGATAATTTACTCACCTCGTTGTCATCCAAGATGTTCAAGTGTTTCTTTCTTCAGTTGATCAGAAATTATGTTTTTTGAGGAAAACATTTCAGGATTTCTCTCCATATAGTGGACTTCTATGGTGCCCGTGAGTTTGAACTTCCAAAATGCAGTTTAAATAACGTTCGGTTATTTAGAAAAAAAAAAAAATACAATTTATATACTTTTTAACCTCAAATGTCTTGTCTTGTCTAGCTCTGTGTGAACTCTGTGCATTCCAGGTCAATACAGTTAGGGTAGGTCGAAAAACTCCCATCTCATTTTCTCCTCCAAGTTCAAAATCGTCCTATATGGCTGCAGAAGTACTGACCCACTGTTTACAAAGTGAATGTGCAAAGAAGATCAAACGCCCTTTACAGAAAAAGGTAAAACAGTGATGTAGGACGATTTTGAAGTTAGATGAGAAAATGAGATGGGAGTTTTTTGACCTACCCTAACTGTCACGAACCACAATACACCGAGCTCACTTTAAAACGATCATTTCACTAGATAAGACCCTTCTTCCTCGGCTGGGATCATTTAGAGCCCTTTGAAGCTGCATTTAAACTGCATTTTGGAAGTTCAAACTCAAGGGCACCATAGAAGTCTACTATATAGCAAAATATTTTTGGTTGTCAAAATCTGGTGTATCACCCCATATTTGAAAGGAGAAGTTCACTTCCAGAACAAAAATTTACAGATAATTTACTCACCCCCTTGTCATCCAAGCTGTTTATGTCTTTATTTCTTCAGTCGTAAAGAAATTATGTTTTCTGAGGGAAACATTTTCAGGAATGTTCTCCATATAGTGGACTTCTATGGTGCCTGCGAGTTTGAACTTCCAAAATGCCGTTTATGCAGCTCTAAATGATACCAGCCGAGGAAGAAGGGTCTTATCTATCAAAATGATTGGTTATTTTCTAAAACAATTACAATTTATATACTTTTTAACCTCAAATGCTCGTCTTGTCTTGCTCTGTATTCCAGTTCAAGACAGTTAGGGTATGTCTAACAACTCCCATCTTGTTTTCTTCTCCAACATCAAAATCATCCTACATTGCTGTTTTACCTTTTTTTTTGAAAGGGTGTTTGATCTTTTTTGCATGTTCACTTTGTAAACACTGGGTTGGTACTTCTGCAGCGATGTAGGACGATTTTGAACTTGGAGGAGAAAATGAGATGGGAGTTTTTCGACATACCCTAACTGTATTGACCCGGAATGCACAGTTTACACAGTTTACACAGAGCTAGACAAGACGAGCACTTGAGGTTATCAAGTATATAAATTGTATTTTTTTTATGCATTTTGGAAGATCAAACTCAGGGGCACCATAGAAGTCCACTATAAGGAGAGAAATCCTGAAAAAACATAATTTCTTTACAAGTGAAGAAAGAAAGACATGAACATCTTAAATGACAAGGGGTTGAGTAAATTATCTGTGCATTTCTGTTCTGGAAGTGAACTTCTCCTTTAAACACACAATTGTACAACTGTGGTGATCAAATTGCTTTGATATCATTATAAAATTTGCCTTATTAGGAAGGATTGCAGCCTTAAGCATGCTGCACAGGGAGGTGGAGCTAAACATAGTGCCATTCTATTGGACCGTCCTGCTGGGGAGAACTATTCGATATGCTGGTGAGCCCTTGGGAACTTGGGAACTCATACATGCTTTACGGATTGTAAAATACAGCTATTTGTATGTAATTATGTCCTCATTCTTCATTATTCATAGGGTATGGGGAGGGATACACCAAGATGGTGCTGAAAGGGAAATTTGAGAACATGAAGTTTTTGGCACTTTACCTCAAGTAAGAGGCTTTAGGTTTGTGAATCAATTTTTCATATCTCTTTTCTCTTCAAGGCTTGAAATATTGTCTATGTACTTTTAATTGCAGGGATGATGAAGTGGTGGCTGCAGCAGGATTGAATGTTGAACCGGCTGTCTCTGTGGTGGCAGAAAGGATGGCGCAAGGAAGAGTGATAACAAAGGCAGAAGCAGAGTGAGTGAGAAATCAAATTTAGTTACAGTGTATATGAAAATACAGATATCCTTCACTGTAGTTAAAGGGATAGTTCACCCAATAATCAGTGGCGCCTCCAGAAATTTTTCATAGGGGTGGCCAGATGGGGCCACTTAAAATCTTGGGGTGGCACACCAAAACTATAAACCATAATTTTAGAATTTTATTCTACTGTTGTAGTAAACCGGCCTGTAGAAAACTATCAGAAAGACTTAAGGAAACTCCTACTGATATACTTTGGTTTATTGTGTTATATTTAATGTTACTAATGATATAATGTGCATAGACTAATAACAGTACAGTTAACATTTTGAGTTGCACAACAATTCTTTTTATTTTGCAATTATATTTGGCATAAGGTGTACATTTATTGCAACGACGTTTATTTATAACGACGTTAGCTAGGTAACTCTTGTCAAAACGTGTCAAAAACACATCAAAAAGCTGCTGTAACAGTATACTGTAACCATTTGGAATTTAAAAAGCACATGTCACGACACATAATTCCCCTTCTTCTTTTACTAAAGAATATTTTTGACTTATTTACTTACCGGTAGTCTTCTTTGTCTTCTTTCTTAACTTCTTTTGAAATTGTTGACCGACGGGCACACGCTGAGCTGTTGCTGTCTGAGCGCGCAACAGTGGCATGGACGGAGGGGCGGGGCGGGGGAGAGGGCTGGCTACTGTGTGCGATCGAAGGTCTAGAGCGGCTTGCCTGCCTGGCTGTGCATTAGGGATGATGCATAACTGATGCTACTAAAATTTATACTGGCCAGTGGGGTGGCCAATGGGGTGGCCAGGAGTCGGCCAGGGGTGGCCACGGCCACCCCTGGCCACCCCCTGGTGGCGCCATTGCCAATAATACCCATAATAACACCCATAATTACTCAGCCTCACGTCGTTCCAAACCCGTAAGACCTTTGTTCATCTTTGGAACACAAATTAAGATATTTTTGATGGAATCTGAGCTTTCTGACACTATATAGACAGCAATGCAACTAACATTTCAAGGCCCAGAAATGTAGTAAAGGTAGTAAATCCTCTGAGACGCCAAAATGTTGTGGCCATTTAAGTGTGGGGGTGAGTCCTGTAAATTATCATTCCATGTGTATACGGAACAGCAGTCCCACATTTGTAACCATAGCAACATTTTGGCGTCTTGCAGGAGTGGATAAGAATTTAGCCGTGTGGTATTTGACATTTTTTGGCTAAAGACTCTTTTTGTCCATCAATTTTAACTAAACTACTGCTAATAGACGTACTGTGTTTTGTTTATGCTCAGGACGCTGCTTTAGAGAGTGCTGTCTTGCAGTGTTGCCATGTCCTTGTGTTTACCAGTGCTTTTAGGCATGTTGTTTGGTGTTAGTTTATAAAGCTAAGCACTTTATGGAGTTAATAAAGTGGTCTGTTGCGGATATGAGATATATAATTTTTTTGGTGTTTTAAAACATAAAGCATTTGAGTGTTTTAGTGTTTCTTGTGCTTGTCCTTGTTTGTTGTTTTTTTCTATGAAGATCTGGCAACACTGACACTTTACCACAGAGCTTGTGATCGCAACTTGCCCTGTGTAAAAATGTGTGAAGGTTAAGCCTTCTTACACTGTTGTTTTATTGCATCTCACTTACAGAGGAAGACACATTTCTGATGTGTTTAAATACGTCATTAACAAGGAGTTGTTCAGTTCAGCTCCGTTAACACTGTGTAGAATTTCTGTAAATGCGGTTGTCACTACTTGTATTTTTCAGGTGCGGTTGTCGAATGCAGTTGTCAGTCCAGTATTTTAGTGAATTATGTTTGTACAGAATGCGATTAAAAAGTAAAAGGTGAAACTGAATTTCGCTGCAGTGTGTACATGACAACTGAACTGAACTAAACAACTAGTTTTTAATTACAGATTTAAACATGCATCAGAAATGTGTCTTTGTCTGTATTGTGAGATGCAAGAAAATAACAGTGAGAGTAGTCTTAACTTTAGCACATTTTGACACGGGGCAAGCTGCACTCACCTGCAGTAAAGTATCAGTGTTGCCAGATCCTCATAGAAAAAACAAGGACAAGCACAAAAAAAAAAAAAAAACTAAAACACCCAAATGCTGTTTCATAATGCCAAAAGAGCATATATCTCATATCTGCAACAGACCCCTTCATCAACTCTATAGACCATTTCGCTAGATGTAAACAACACTGGTCCAGAAGCACTTCCTGTTTTTTTTGTTTTTTATTTTTTTTTAAATTCACATATACAAATACATCTTAAAGGTGCTAATGTAACATTTTCATCCAGTCAAATGTTATGTTGGTTGTACTTTTTTGTGATGTTTATGTAAAGTTAAAAAAAAAGAAACAGGAAGTGTATCGGGACCAGTATGTTTAGCGAAATGGTCTATAACTTATGAGCTAAGACCAAACAACATGCCTAAAGCACTTGTAAATATGAGGAAATGGCAACAATGCAAGACAGCGCTCTCTAAAGTAGCCTCCCAATCATAAACACAACACGGCATGTCTATCAGCAGTAGTTTAGTTAAAATTGACGGACAAAATGTTGCTGTGGTCACAAATGTGGGAGTGACTGCGGTTCCGTACACACATGGAACAGTAATTTACGGGACTCACTCCCACATTTAAATGTGGTTGTCACTCCTGAAACTTTTCTTATAATGTGAGTGTACATCATTTTAAACATTTGTTGAGATACTAGTCAAACACACAATTCTTTTCTTCAGATATAAAACTGTTTACGTAGAAAAATACTAAGTGCTCCTTTAAAGTGGTTAAAAGTGACCACATACTGCCAGAGCTCTGTTGTATTGTAAATGTTTTTACTGAGGTTTTCTTTCTTTTATAGGTCAGATGACCTTAGCTGGCTGAAGCTGCAGCCCATGTGACCACTGACAGTTTGAACTTTGAATGATCAGAATTCAGCCATTCTGTCCACAGTCTATCCCATCCAATCATGCCTTTACGTTTTTTGTAACATTTATAAAGGCCAGTGCATTACAGTCTGTCTCTTCAACAGCGTTGTACACAGTTCACGAAGAGTTTGCCGTTTTAACACTGATATTCAGAAAGGACAACCACTACCCATATTCAACTATGAAAAATGAAAAGCTTTTATTCTGTTTATGCTGCAGCTCTCTGAGCTTCCAAAGAAAATTTGCGATTTTGCTGGTTAGCTCAGGCTCAGATCCACTTTTTTGAATACAAACACTATTATATATTAATTTTAATGTGTATTATTTATTAAGATAATATATTTAGGAATGAGCTGAAGAAAAATGATTTTTTTGTAAATGTTGTCTAGTTTGTTTAGGAGGAAAAGTAGATTATTATGTACATTCACTCTGGCATACTACGTGCTTGATGGATCTAGGTGGCGTAGTTGGTCATCAAGCTGTGAAATGGAGCATGGGTAGTGGAAAAATAGACAATCACTGAGCGCACATCCAATCATAGCACTTAGGAGGATTAGATGAACACTGAACAAGGGATGCTGAATGTGACGGTGGTCACAAAAGGGGGAGCATATATAATAGAGCTGGACAAACATGTTACAAAAGCGCATATTACAAAAGAAATGCTGAGCTGCTCTCTTATATCGCCTCTTATTCTCTCTCTCTTCTATCACGCAACCCAGTTTTCCATCCCAAATCCTCATAACTCACTACTGTTCTTATCAGCAAGAATTTGTGCAGAGATATATGGGTCATATACGACAGTCCAAATCCGGAGGTGAAATGTGGGCCATGAAATAGAGCTTAGGCCTTAAGAAACTGTAGAGCAGAGAACTGAAAAGATCCCTTTATCAAGTGAAAGTCTATCTAACATAATCACTTAGTTAGGTAGACTGCCTGTAGTTTTTATTTCAAAAAGAAAAACAACACATTTTATTGCTATTATTAAGAGGGAGCAATGAAAAAAAAATCCACAATGTTTAAAAAGTAGAAAAAGAGATGAGAAAAAGTTGTGGTGTATTTGACATTTTGACATCCTGTACAGACTGATATTGCTAACAAGAACATATCACTTTTAATGTGATGACTTCCATGTTGGTCCAGTTTTTCTATCAGGTAGCATGTTGCAGTACAAATGCATTATTAATGACATGCAAATGGTCGAGCCCTTTAATAGGTCCAGTTTACTTATCCGCTACAACAAGTGAAATCAGGTTGGCAACCTAACAGTTTCAGTTTATAATGTTATACATTACAGTTTTACACACAGCATGGTAAGGAATGTACACGAGTCACCGTTATAACAGGCAAAGACAGTCACACAGAAGGCTGTTTTTTATCAGAACATACAATGTGCTGTAAAGCAAGTGTATCATTTCCACTGGTTGGACAGTTTTAGTCACTGTTACTCATTCATGGTTCATTGTCTTGTTTTTTTACTCAGTTTAAAAATATAGCACATTTGTCATACTCATAAATATCTGTAACCTTTAAAGAGCAATAAATGATGTTTTACTGGTTTGGACTTCTTTACTTTCTTGCTCGGCATGAACTGATATCAGCATTAATGGTAGCAATTTGTTTTATACATCAATGTGAATATATACGTTTGGGGTCGGTAAGATTTTTAAAAATATCTCTTAAAGGGACAGTTTACCCAGAAATGAAAATTCTGTCATGAATTACTCAGCCTTGTGTCATTCCAAACCCGCAAGACCTTCGTTCATCTCAAGATTTTTTTGATGAGATCTATCTGACCCTGCATAGACAGCAACACAGCTACCACGTTCAAGGCCCAGAAAGGTTGTAAGGACATCGATAAAATAGTCCATGTGACATCAATGGTTCAATCGTCATGTTATAAAGCTACAAGAATATTTTTGGTGCAATTTATTATTTTTGTAGCTTCTCATAGCTTCATAAAATGAAAGTTGAATCACTGATGTCACATGGACTATTTTAATGATGTCCTTACTACCTTTCTGGGCCTTGAATGTGTCAGATGTGTTGCCGTCTATGCAGGGTTAGGAAGCTCTCGGATTTCATAAAAAAACATCTTAATTTGTGTTTCAAAGATGAACAAAAGTTTTATAGGTTTGGAATGACATGAGGGTGAGTAATTATTGACAGAATTTTCATTTTTGGGAGAACTATCTCTTTAAGCAGTAACATTTTGAAATATTACTATTTAAAACAACTGCTCTCATTTATTTTAAAACAGAATTTCAGAAATCTTTATAATACGCTTATTTGGTGCTGAAGTAACACTTCTTAAAGGCACAATATGTACGATTTTTCCAATGAAAATATCCAAAAAACACTAGAACAGTGTTATATATTTTGCTGACTTGTGTACTTACATTATCCCAAATGTTTCCAAGAATGTTTAAATCCAGAGAAATAAGCAATTTTAACTAGTGTAACTGACCGTGTCATTGCATCACCTGTCAATAACATCATACACCCTCGATTTTCCGGTTTTATTTTGTAGAAAACATGGAAACCCCAAAGACACTTCAAAGTCCACTTCCAACAAACAAAGATTCACATCTAATGTACTCATCCCCTTGTCATCCAAGATGTTCATGTCTTGTTTTTTGAGGAAAACATTTTAGCATTTTTCTCCATGGTGCCCCGATTTTGAGCTTCCAAAATGCAGTTTAAATGTGGCTTCAAACGATCCCAAATGCGGTTGTAAACGATCCCAGCTGAGGAAGAAGGGTCTTATCTAGCGAAACAATCAGTTATTTTGATTTGAAAAAATACAATTTAAATACTTTTTAATCTCAAACGCTCGTCTTTTTCCTCAAAAAATTTCTTTATAACTTAAGAAAGAAAGACATCAACATCTTGGATGACAAGAGGGTGAGTACATGATATGTGAATCTTTGCTTTGGAAGTGGACTTATCCTTTAATATGTTATGCATTTTATTAGACAATTGATGAATGCACAGAATAGCATTATTACAGAACTTTCAACACACTCAAATGTATCTAGTATGATAAAACAGCGCTGTTTTACTTAACATATGCATGACCGAGCCGTGTATCGCACTCATCCTCCATTAGCAATTGCTCCAGCCAGAGGTTGCGGTAGACTTTAACATTGTCCGTCATTTTGACGGACAGGGTCATAAAAATTCAGTAATAATCTATTATTACCCGTCATTTTAATTTTCAGATTTTAATTATAATAACACATTTAATTGCTTTTATTTTTGTTCACATTTTCATTTTTTAGCCTACAGGACGACAGCACAGCGTTTAAAGGGGTCATCGGATGCTAAGTTCACTTTTTCATGTTATTTGAACATTAATGTGTGTTGGCAGTGTATGTACAAATCCACCCTATAATGATAAAAATCAATGCAGTGGTTTTTAATTAATCTGTAAAAATAATATCCCCTTTTTCAAATCGAGCCGTTCTCAGATGCCTGTCGGTTTGCCGTCACACCGACAGAGGCCGCTCCCACCACAGTTGATTGACATGAGCTCTTACTTAGACCAGCTGTCACAGTCCAGTAACTTTCTATGTTTTGATGCCGAAGCAGGGATGTAAGTTAGAGAAGAATATCTCTGATTGAGCGATTGAGGTGTTGTGTTGCTAGATGTAATAATAAACATAGTGGTCGTCATTTACTCCCCACATCTGAGCCGCTGAAGATGCAGTGGATTACGTTTGTTTGTGAATGGAATGTGCCTCCCGATCTACATATATCCATCCATGTTCGCGCAAATCATTCATGATCCAGCTTCACTTACAGCAGAAGTGAGTATAAGCATTTTTTTTTATGAATCTTTGTGATCGCCTTTCCTTATAACGTGGTAGTTAGGAAGTTTAGCTGCTAAACGCGGCTAAACGCGGCTAATGTAAACAAGACCGTCTTTCCACAGAAAGAAGAGAGGGGCGGGGTGAGCAGAGCTCATTTGCATTTAAAGGGACAACCCCTTAGAATGAGATGATTTTTGCAGAGCTGATTTTGGCAAGGTAAAAAGGGTGTTGTTTTACAAAACCATTGAGAATTTTTAATCAAAGTATATTAGAGACTTTTCATTAAGACCCTAAAGAATCATATCAACTTGTGGAAAATGGGCATCCGATGACCCCTTTAAAAACAACAAAATACCCTAGGGCTGGGTAAACAAGACAAAAAAACTATTTTTCGATTTTAATAGATTCTCATTTTGATGAACCAATATCGATTCTTAAATCCCAATCGATCTTTTGGTCTATGCTGTTTTCAGCTGATGAATGAACAGTACACAGTGTGCCTTCCTTCTAATAAATAGCAATAGGCTAGGCTTTGTGTTACTTTTGATAGGAAACAAAGTCTCAGATTTCAAATTCTGTCCATTTCATTAGGAAATTCAAGCAATAAATACCGTTTTGGCACTCTTTAATGTGCCGTGATAAATCGTTGTAGCTTCTGTGTACTCGCCTGTGCGTAATCAAACAAACGCATAGCAAAAGATTCGTGACAGTTTCGTTTTTGTTCTGGATCCCCTGCTCTGCTGCCAGACTTGAGCGCACTCGCCACCAACTGGACAGGGATGGGAATTACAGCTACAATTTATAATAGATCACCCTCAGTGTAATCTTTCAAATTAGCAGACAATTTTCGGTTAACGCGACCTCTGGCTCCAACGTCCTCATTTTGTTTCCACGACTTTCCGCCCACCCTGCTTTATACTACAGTGACTTTATTAAGTCTTTAATACATTAGCTCATCCATGAACATGATTTTTGTCCGAGTCCCAACGGATTGCATCGGCTGTTGGGATGAAGACTACAACTCCCATGATTCCACAGTCCCTCAGACTTCATTAAACTATGCCTTTGGTGCTTAGTTTGTTTTGAATATGCGCCCTCTAGTGGCAAAAACGTACATATTGTGCCTTTAATATTAATTTATTTTTAAATAATGTTTAAAACAGTTACATTGATCTAGAGAGTGTTCTTTTTTAAATGCTGTGATGAATAGAACATTCCAAAGAACAGCATTTGAACTACACCATCATAAACAAACAGAAGGCAAATTCCTGAAGCCCTCAATAAAATATCAAACATGATTATTGTAGTAAAAAATGACAACAATGCTAAAAAGATTCTGTAGAGCTCAGAATGATGCATTGTATAACTGTAGGCCTCCATGTGAGAGTATCCACATACAAGAGAAATTATGTTGCACATTCAGGTCTAAAGAATTTTCTCACTACAGTTTTGTTAATAACACCGGAATCACCTCTTAAACACAACCTGTTCATATCTAATAGGCTGATTATAAAGCTTCATATGTTATAAGTTCATCATGCTAAAACTCCAGGCTTCTTTCTTGTATTTAGTTTTGAAGAGTTTGAGTCTATGCTTAAACTAGTATGAATATTTTGTAGAAAAGCCTGTCTTGATGCCATATAACGTTTACGGCGATTGGCTCTGTAGACCTCCAACCGCTGGGCCTCTGCAGTGGGGTCTTCCAGAGCTCCTTCCCACCTCAAGCTGTCCTGTTCAATGTGAGTCAAATCAGATTTGTCCTCCTCTGTTGGAACCACTTCTGACACACCCTTGGGATTTTTGGATTTGCTGCTTTTTCGTTCTTTGGCTTTTGCCTGACCTTTGCTCTGAGCATCACTCATCTCTCCGTTGGTCCACTGCTCTGTCTGGAGTTTCTCTAGAGGAAGGTCAGACGGGTAGATGGATTACGAGTTAATCTCCCAGCACAGAGAAACTACAGGAGGTTTAAAATATATCACAGTGCTTCTGAGGCAATGTCAGCTATTACCCACTGGTCAACTATTGGTACCGAAGGAGGCAACTATCAGTCAACACAAGTAACCAACTGTTAAAGACAGACTGTGGTAATAAATGTTTCAGTAATATTAATTAGTTGATAGCACTGTAAAATTTCTATTCCTGGGTCAATATCACTGTAGGGTGCCTTTTGGTGTCCTGTACATAAATAACTAATTTGCCATGATAATTTAACATAAAAATGACTATGAAAGGGTGTTATATTAGGCTAAGTTTGTATATTCATAACAAAAGCATTATTTGGCTCTTCAGATACATTTTTTAGATTTTTCTAGAAGTTTTGTGTAGGAGGATGTGTGTTATTTTGCTATGTCCCATGCACTGCTCATTAAATTTGAATGAAAGTTGAATATAGTCAAATCATAAAATGTTTAAATTTTGTTCTCCTATTAATATTTTGTTAAATAAGCGATTACTCAATTTGAGTGTATTGAGTGTATCAATTTAAGTGTATTACCATTTGGTAATAAAAACAACATTTTTATTTAATAAAAAAGAAGAGTTTGTCCATGTCCCTTGAATGGTTGTCCACCCGGTCGTATTGGGGAATCCGCCCCTTTAAGAAAAGGCCATCCCCTTTAGTGACATCTGGACAACAGATTTTTTTGTCTCTTCAGTGGCAGGAATTTTAACGGCTGAGGTGAGTAAGTTGGTGACCTTTAAATTGACAAATTTTCTTCGTATAAGTCTGCTTACTTGCTTTTCCTAAGCGTAACGTCCCTGTCGGCATAAAATATGCCGGAAGTGATTAGAATACATTTTTCTGTGTATGTTTATGCATGTTTAAATATACCAAATTCTCTTTAACAACCAGACTATCTAGCTAGTCACAGTTTGTTGTAAGCTAATATGCTAATTGAAGCTCAAAATGTCCACCCTGTCATTGTTCCAAATGTCCACCCTGTCAGTGAATTTAACTTGATAGGGTGGACATACACATGACGGGGTGGACATAGCATTCATTTGTAGTTAATATTGCTAAAAACTAAAATCAATGTGATTGAGAATTTAATTATATTATTTATTATTATTATCATTATATTTTTTTCAAGTTGAGTAAATGTTTCTTTGTCATATTTTGTCATGCTTGGTGTGTTCTGCTTTATGTGTCCTCCCCATCGTGTGCCGGTCCACCCTGTCATCTTGTTATTTTAAAATAATATTTTAAATAATAATTCAGTCATATCTATATAATCCAGTGTGATCAATAGCTAGGTGTGGGGGCAATAACATAACAATAACAAAAAACATAACATAACAATAACAAAAACTGCATCCAAACATCAGAGTTTTCTCCAAATAAGAAATATGTGACCCTGGACCACAAAACCAGTCATAAGGGTCAATTTTATTATTATTTTTTTTTAATTGAGACATCATCTGAAAGTGAAATAAATAAGCTTTCCACTGATGTGTGGTTTTGTATGTATGACAATATTTGGCTGAGATACAACTATTTGAAAATCTGGAATCTGAGGGTGCAAAAAAACAAAATATTGAGAAAATAAACTTCAAAGTTGTCCAAATGAAGTTCTTAGCAATGCATATTACTAATCAAAAATTAAGTTTAGATACATTTACAGCATTACAAAATATCTTCATGAATATGATCTTTATTTAATATCCTAATGATTTTTGGCATGAAAGAAAAATGTATTATTTTGACCCATACAATGTATTTTTGGCTATTGCTACAAATATACCCATGCTATTTAAGACTGGTTTTGTGGTCCAGGGTCACATATGTTTACACAAAAATACAACTTCTGTCATCATTATTACCCTGATGTCATTCAAAATCTTTACGACTTTCTTTTTTTCTGTTGAACACATAAGATATTTTGAAGAATATCCAAACAGTTTTGATTACCATTGACTTCCACTGCATGGGCCAAAAACAAAATTGAGGAATTTCTCAAAATTTCTTCTATGTTTCACAGAAGAAAGTAAGTCATACAGGTTTGGAACAATATAAGGGTGAGTAAATGACAGAATTTTCCATTTTGGATGAATCTCTATGTCTTCTTGTGTCATATGATATGATATGATTCAAAATCTCTCAGCACTAGACGTTTTTACAAATCAGCTCACCCGAATCCCTTGGCTGGCTGATACCATTCCTCGATTTCTTTTTCTCTTTTGTTGTGTCTTTCCTCTTCTTTTTGCTCTCTTTCATTGTAGCACTCAAAGGTGGGACGTGAAACTCTTTTTTTACTGAAATCTCCTCACGCATATTTGTTGTTTGAGAAGCGCCTTTAATCCGTCTGTCTCTAAACGATGCCATATTTTACTATCACATTACTTACTGACGACCTACTTTCATTTTAAATGTATCTTAAATCAAAATAATTTCATATTAAAAGAGATATTATTACAATATTACATTTTAAGATTCAAAACAAACTCGCTAGGTAGTACCGCGAAAAACTCAGCGTTCTATCAGAATGAAGGTCGTTTAAGCGTGATGACGCATCTCCATGGAAACAGAACTCCTCCTATGTGCCCCAAAGGAGTGGTGGAGAACAGTCTGGCATTCATACATACATATCTGAGATAGCCAGAGATATTTAACACTTGCAATGCAATAACAGCATGCATACTATCTAGATCATTTGATCACCATTTTATTCATATGTACACAAAAGATGAACTGTCATAAGATTAGACTGGTACAGAACCAATCAATAGAATTCGAGTGCGAATAGTAGCAATAAATATTCTACTCAAAAGTGATCATACGACCTGTTTTTGGCTCAGACACTGACCCTATACTTAGAACAAGGCCATCAGTTAGAGAGAAGAACATGGTGCTGCTGGGCAGCCAAACTTAGTAACAGCAATAAAGGTTACAGAGGGGAATCATAAGGAGAAACAGCAGCCAAACATTTTTACTGACATTTTCATTTACAGATGCAGACCCTTTTTGTTTCTGCATAAGTGCTTCTTTATTTTGTCATACCTTTATAATGAATGTTTTATTGTGTATACACCCCGTATGTTTTACATTTTATTTTATTAAAATTAACTTTGCGGGAAAAAAAACTTAGGGGGATGGTCAGTAAACTTTCACATGCACCGATGATTGGCTGGAATCGGATCGTCCCTTAGCAGGAAACATTTTGATTGGTTGGAATCATTTTGTCCCGCCCCTTTTCTTGGGCGTCGAGGCTTAGCGTTGGTTGAAGTGGAAGTCATTTATAATCCACGGAAGACAGTCGTCATAGCGAACCCTTGACGTCGCAGATCCAGTGGCCAGCTGTTACTAATCGCGTCACTCCCTTTGCCAGCTGATCGCAGACACCGGTAAACGTGAGAGGCGAGAACGGAGGAATCACTTTACCAGTGAGGTGAGCGTTTATGTTAATCAACTTTTCAGACATTAACAAGCTTCGAAGTTAATCTAATCCGCAGTCTGTTTCGGTCGGGTTTTAGATAGAACAGCTTTATTAGCTCCAGGGAAAGGCGAGGCAGTTCACTTAGGTGGGGCGGAAAAAAAATCTGATTCTTCAGAGGCACGAATACGCGTTATATTCGCGATAGAATAAAAAGAATACAGTACTAGAACAGACCATCATCGAATATTTTGGATACCGGGCGGAGGTCATTACATAAGTTTCATTCCATTATACCGGCCAAACTTCCAGCCTACTAAAGCCCCTACTCGAGGGCGCAAATCGGTACGAGTGTAATCTGTGTATTTAAAGTTCTCTCGAGAAAAATCTAATCTGACGACATGTTGAGTAAATACAAGATAGTTATTCAGTACAATCACGTCAGTCCTTTTTATTGCTGCATAGATGCCAACGTGTCTGCTAAAGTGTGTTTCCTGATTTGGTTGGGTAAGAACATCCTTATGTAATTCATTCACCTCTGTTGAGGAAATCTCTATAGCTTTTGCTCGATATGTGACGTTACAATCGGGTATGCTGGTCACTGAACGTTTCAATGGAATATAACCGATTTAGGAAGTGACGTAACAAACGTTACATATGCTCTGATAGTTTAGCTATTTCATGTATACCCTTTTATATGTGAAAATGTAACGTTAGGTGAATATAATAGCTGTTTTTGTTTTACATGAATAATAATTGCCTTTTTTAATTCCATGATACTAAATAAATTGCTGTTAAATTACTATTTAACCTTTAAATGCCACTGAATGTACTGGCATGTTTTTTATTTATTTATTAATATTTAAACTAGAATAAAATCTATATAAGAATAATGTGCATTTTAAAGTCTACGTGGACTGTCTGTGAAGAGCAGGCCTCAAATGTTCTGAGAATTTTCTAAGACGTCACTTAGTGACTAAGACAATGCGTATCAGCAAAAATCCTTGAAAAGACGCTCCTCGTGACATTCTATATCTGTATTATTGGTTTTATATCCAGCTTGCTTAGTTTTTGAGTCATAGTAAGTCAACACTTTTCAACCGGGCATCCAAAAATAGACGGTTCTTCTGAATTGGTGTTCAAATCTAAGTACAGCTTTTTAAGAGACAGAAAGCTAACTTGTCCACCTTTTTCCTCATGTTTGTGGAAACCATTTATAAACTCGGGCTGCACTTTACCCTGCTGTGGATCTGGAAAGGTGGGTTGTGTTGCTTAAGATCAACCAGCTGTAATAAAAAGCAAATGTGTTTCCAACTGACAAAACCACCACGTCTCTTTTTATAGATGATTTCAATGGTGAGGTATGTGAGTATGCACCATACTTCCTTCAGTAATACTTATCATGATACTGGCAAGCAAGAGATTTTTTTTAAAAATCTGAATACATTTAAACTAAATGTTTCTTTCGTGAAACTAAATACAAAATGGCACATTTCTGTATTGATGCCAGTGCATTAAAATGGCCACCATTTGCCCTGCCTGCAGAATCCATGGCAAGTCAGTACTCGGTCACATCTGATTCAGCCTCAGGCTTTTGCAATGCAATGATTTCCCCCCCCCACGCCCTTAAACGGCAAAGAGCGATGGAGACGTCTTCCCACCCTGTTCTTCAGTACTCACACACTAACTGATTCAGTCTTTTGTTTGCTCATAGATATCACTTTGTCAGCTCTGAGAAAAGACATCAGCATTAGCACAAAGTCAGAATTTAACTGTATGGTTAATGCTTGTGGATGACAACTTATCACGCTGGCTGAAGATGAGCAGTTGTATTGTTTGTTCTTATGCAAACACTTTAGATACCAAGGGTCAAACATGTCTTGGTACCATAAATTTCTAACAATGTAGGCTAGTGTGTTAGCCATTAGCCGTTGTGAGCTGACCTTAATGTTTCCTTTTTCCATTCACGCATTGCAGCTTGTGTACACCCAGACCTGATCAATAGATCGACTGGTGACGGGGGGAACGAGACGAGTGTGTTCAGATATGCAAACGTTGTCAATTTAGGCTAATTTGCTTGCACTGCTGCGACACCCCTGGAAATTTATTTAATTTAGATTCAGATTCGGAGTCCGAAGTTTTAAGGTAGAATAAATGCTATATAATGACTAAAAAGCACTAAATACCATATAGGCCTATATAATAATTTACTGGTGATATAAAGAATACACAAGGCCAAAAATGTAGTCCTTATGTAATATAATTTAGGCATTCCTTTTTATCAATCAGAAATCATTAATTTTATAACATGCTCATTGGAAAAACATGCTGGTATCTATATTTTTTTTTTAAACTCTAAAAAAGTAGCTATACATAAAATACACTGCAGTTTCTAGCCAAATTGAACACCAGAAGCAGTAAAATACTAACAACTGGTTTTCCCGTTCTCACAATACTATGCTATGAACTCAAAACATTTTTATTATAATGCATGTTTTATAAAGGAATACATTTTGATGTTCTCATAACATAACCAGTTGCATATGTATGAGTTTTCTGACATAGTAAACTTATACAACATTACATTTGAGATGTGAAGCATGAGTCCCGTAAAACACAATTTGACTTGTGTTGAAGCCAAAAGATGCTTCACCAGATTAGTTTTTCTCACATTTGCGTTTGTTACTGCTGTTGGTTAGATTTAGTGTAGCTAATACATAATTTTCAAACGTGATTGAGCGTTAACTTTTTTACTGCCATTAATTAGCTCCATATAGTACACATAGTAAACTCGCTCTGTAGCTCACCTGGTACAACAGTACATTTGAAATGTGAAACACGAGTCCTGTAAAACACAAGTTGGCTTGTGTTGAAGCCAAAAAATGGCTTCTGCAAATAAGTTTTTATCTCACGTTTGCATTTAACTCTATCGGTTAGATTTTGTATAGCTAATACGTAATTTTCAAGTGCAAACGAGTATTAACTTTTTGGCGACACTAAGCAGCTCCAGATGTATGAATTTTCTGACATGGTAAACTTGCTCTGTAGCTCACCTGGTGCAACATTACATTTGAAATGTGAAGCACAAAATCTCATAAAACACAAGTTGGCTTGTGTTAAAGCCAAAAGATGGCTTCAGCAAATACTTTTTCATCTTGCGTTTACGTTTAACACTGTTGGTTAGATTTAATATAGCTAATACATTATTTTCAAATGCGAACGAGTGTTAACTTTTTAGCGCCATTAACCAGCTCCATGTTAATGAATGTTCTGACGTAGTAAACTTGCTCTGGAGCTCACCTGGTACAACATTACATTTGAGATGTGAAGCACGAGTCCCATAAAACAAAAGTTGGCTTGTTGAAGCCAAAAGATGGATTCAGCAAATGAGTTTTTATCTCATGTTTGCGTTTAACACTGTTGGTTAGATTTAGTGTAGCTAATGCGTTATTTTCAAATATGATTGAGCATTAGCTTTTTATCGCCACTAATTGCCTCTATATGTATTCATTTTCTGATGTAGTAAACTTGCTCTTGAGCTCATCTGGTACAGCATTACTTTTGAGATGTGAAGCATGAGTCACGAAAAACAAGTTGGCTTGTGTTGAAGCCAAAAGATGCCTTCAGCAAATATTTTTTTATTTCACGTTTGCGTTTAACGTTTTCAGTTAATTTTAGTGTAGCTAATACATTATTTTCAAACGCGATCGAGCGCTTTTTAGCGCCATTAACTAGCTCCATATGTATGAGTTTTGTGACATAGTAAACTTGCTCTGTAGCTCACCTGGTACAACATTACATTTGAAGCACAAGCGCAAATTACATAAAACACAAGTTGCAATAAAATATGGATTCAGCAAATGAGTTTTTATCTCACGTTTGCGTTGAACACTATCAGTTAGATTTAGCATAGCTGAACCGTTATTTTCAAAAACAATAGAGCATTAACTTTTGAATATCTTGTTTTGTGTTACATACATGAACAAATATGATACAGGTTTCAGAGAATGGGGTAAGTACATGACAGCTTTTTTTTTTTTTTTTGGCAAATTATGCCTTTAAGCTTCCCATGTGAGAATGAAACCTTTGAGTCACACGTAATATTCAAACTGTTTATCATATTTGTGATTGTTCTATGCATCATAGATGGCATTATGTCTGAATTGTGCTCTCAAGGCCTTACCTTGTCCTCTGGCCTCCACCCCCAATGCCTGCTGATTCATGTCTGCGTGTCTGCGCCGGCTTGCTGGATGGGGGGAGGGTGGAATGAACGAGGGACACGGAGTACTGAGAAAGAATGGTAGATGATTACCAAACGCAGCACAGGGAGGGAAGCAAGATGGAAAGTGCGAGCAACCTGAGTCTGTGTCATTGAGTTCGCATGATTCAGTGTGATGTTTCTGCGCGATGGAAAATATAGACAAAACACGCTTAGAAGCAGGAATGTTCTGCGAGTTTATATCAGCACGACTTGTTGGGGATCTGAGGAATGACGGGCATTCTTGGGCCTCATTTGTGAAACTCAAACATCATGACTGACAAATTGTTGTTGGGGTTTTTAGTGATGGTTATGTAAGAATGATTTATAAATGTGCAGCCACTTACGTGCAAAGAATTATTCAGATATACATTAACGGCCTGTTTTCTTAAACAAATTACAGATTTTATGCTCTCTGTAAAGGACGTTGAAGAAAACAATAACTATTAATCTTAGAGAAATAATGTAGTGAAGAAGAAATGATGATAAAAGCAACATTCTTTTCTTTCAAGCAATAAATCCTTTACTATTCCTTTGTTACTTAAAATGAAATTATAGTTTAAGATACATAAGCTTAACCCTTTAACCCAAATATGCTTTTAAAATTAATTTAAATTGTTTTACATTTATGGTTTTAAATTGATTTATTAAATGTATTATTTTATTTATTTTTTTATTTTACACTTTTAAATCAAATGTATGTTTCTTACAAAAAAATACTTGGGATTATACAATTATGATTAAGCAGGAACTTAATGTTGTAAATTCATGTTTATGAAGTTGACGAGCAGAATTCGCCACAAATTGTCTCAGAACTCCACATTTTTAGGTTTGCAAAGCCCAAAAATTAATGTAATTGATCAGAAAAATGTAAGATATTGCATTGTCCCAATAGGGCAAATGATAGTGAAACGGTCTGAAACACTCGCACACAGGCTATCATTGTTGTTGAACACCGTATATTATGTTTTAGGGTTTTTTTTTTTTTAATTAAATGTTTGTATTTTGTATTTGTATTTTGATGGTACTCTGTGCTGTCTGTGGAAACTGCAGCATGAATAATGGTTTTGTAATTGCAGGGATTACAAACTTGTGGTAGTGGAACATACCTTGTTATTTTTGAAAACTGATCATCTGTCTTGTTTTTATCTTCTAGGTTTGTAGTGGATGCTGATGAGTGAATATTGGCTGACCTACCGCAGTTCTTCCCTGGCAAACTTTATGACCCTGTCCTGACGCTAAAGCTGCCAGCTGAAGAACTGTTGTGGTCAGCTCTACCCAGCATGCACCATTTTCATCTGAGAGTGCTGTGGATCTTATTCATTCTGGATCATCTGTCGTAGATCTTTGTTGATTCTTTCAAATGCACTTTTTTTTTTGGTTTTTTTTGTTAGTGAAGCAGAAAATATTTAAAAAGGGAAAATATTTCTTGATATAAAGAAAACTGTAAAGATATATTCTAAATATAATTATAAATATATATTTAGAGTGTGTGTATATATATATATGTAATCAAATTGAGTTTTTTTTTTTTTTTTTTTTTTTCTTTTTTTTTTAAATTTCATTTTTAATGTCTGTTGTTTCTAAAAAGTTAGAAACATAAAAAAAATATGAATTGAAATCCAGGGACGCACGATACTGGATTTTTTGCCAATATATGATATTTTTCACTCTAAAGCAAAAGAGTTGTAAAAATTCTGAAAATCTTTTAGAGCTCATAATTTGTTTTTTAAAAATGTAACATATTACACATTAATGAATAAATCAGTTTATATACAATTATTTAATTTTCAAGTGTCATGTTTGTGATGTTTTATTCATGTAAGCTATAGTTTCTGACATTTAAATCAAAACATGCTCATGATTTTATCAACATCAATTACTGCTTTATTTAATCAGAAACCGTCTTAATGTTATTCGTATATTTTACTTTAATTTTATTAGAAGTAGGCCAACAGCGCCCCCTACGGAACTAAAACTCTTTACGGAACAGGTATTAGGACCCGGGGGAAGCTGCCACTGTACGTACTCTTAGGTGTCATTCTGTAAATGCATTCTCAGATTAAATGGAGCGATCCAAAACAGTGAATTTAATCATCATTCAGACAAAATTTTGCTTCAAGAATGAGCTACACTGGTGACCTGATATAATCGCTAGCACACCCTGAACACATGTGAGTTATTCCTCTTATCGGCAAGACATATCAGTATGAACAATCACGCCGATATTTACGTTTAAAGCCCCGTTCACACTAGCAGCGACTTCTGTCGCTGCATGTCGCTAGAGGCTGGCGACGAGGTTGCTAGTGGGCGTTCTCACTACTGGTTGCCTTGACAGCGAGTCAGGTTTCTTGCCGTTAAATTCAAACATTGCATATGTTTATCTACGGCTCAGAGGAGAACGATCACATGAGCTCTACCGCTGCCTTTCCTATTGGCTGTCGCTCCAGAATGTCGCTCTTCATTTGCATAAAGTTGAGAGATTCTGAACTTTGTCGCGTCGCTGGACACGCCCCATCCGGTCGCCAACGGTCGCTGTAGCTCGCTGTCGCTCTTGTCGCCGGAAATCGCCAGCTCTCCACTGAAATGAATGGGATCGCGTCGCTTTGTCGCTGCGTGTCGCGTGTAGTGTGAACGGGGCTTAAGCCATTATCGCCGATTCCAATATCGGTCTGATAATATTGTGCATCCCTACTGAAATCCATGGTCTTTGTTTTGGAATACCAAAATTTACATCAATCTAACTAATACATTTTTGTTTTATAATGTATATTCGATGTATTTAGCATATTTTGCATTTCAGTGGTCATTGAAAACATTTTTCTGTACATTTAGCCTTAGCAACAGCTGTTGCCCAGGCATAAAAGTAAAGAAGAAACTTACACATGTCCAATAATGGACAAATCTCTTCAATTTAGATAAGGGTACAGCACTTGTACAACATTTAAATGACTTGTGGTTTAGGCAGAGCATAAGTAATGCATTATGACCGCTAAATAACAGTACACTATTCTTTCTTGACTGGCTGGAAACAGGTTGACTCAAAGCCATTCTTCATTAGGAATATTATGAGAGAGTTTTGACTAAGGGAGAGTGTAGTTTTGGTAACAAGTGTCAGGTCTGTGTTAATCCATAATTGGAAAAAGTATATTTTTTGGCATAAAGTCAGAGTGTCACACAAGAGTCACCTGTAAAATTTAGTTTTTAACTAAAAGAAAACTATGTTTTTAAGAAACGTGTATTTTTTTATTTTTTTTTATAAATTTTAGGTCAGGGCAAGTTGTCACTTGTCTTTAAAATGCTAGAGATTCGTTAATTACAGTATTCATACGCCTAAACTATTGTTATCTTGCATTGGTGTTAAGTGTTTTAAGTGTTGTGTGAAATATGACCGATAGAGGGCGTCAGTGGTCGGTTGGACAGCAAGGCTTATCACAGCCGCTAGTTTATCAAGCAGATAAAATTTACTGAAACAAAATTTTCCACCCTTTCTATTCTTGATTTTTTTTTTTTTTTTAATTAATTTGTTTATTTTTAAACTTTCATGTCCACATGCTTTTAGATATATGACAAGGAGAGGCTATAAATGAAGATAACTTTGAGTCTCACCAATGATATATTCTAATCAGTTTGGCAAGAGAATGGATGAATATGAGAAAGTTAATCATTTTTAGAGTGATTTGACATGGCACCCAGCAAACACACAACTTCCCACTAATGGTCCCATGTGGTCATTTTTGGAGGAACCAAAAATATTAAACATTCTCTGTAGGTAGTGTTGGAAAGTAGGCCTAATCCATGTAATCTGGATTATGTAATCAGATTTCAAAATTTTGTACTTATATTAAATTACATTTGAAAATACTCGTCAGACTACAGTTACTTTATTGATTACATAAATATATATTAACACAGTAGCAATAAATTATTGATAATTTGTTGATTCTCCCTAATGTTCCTTTTTAAAGTATATTACTGCTTATATACATACAGAAAGTCTTTTAATTTCGTAGACATTCACACAAAAACCAGTCAGGTGGCTTTAATTACACTGCACAGCATTTAACCACTGGATTTACAAAAATCATTTCAATTTTATGAAGTGTTTACTCAACAATTCAAAATTACATTGATAAATGTTAATGTTTACTTGAATTATCACTCTTTGGGTTAATTAACCATGTATTATGATGTCTTTGGAAGGCTTTTGTGTTTTAAACACATTAAAATGGACAAATTCATATTATTTCATATTTACACTGCCGGTCAAAAGTTTTTGAACAAAGATTTTTAATGTTTTTTTTTTGTTTTTTTTTTATGTCTTCTGTTCACCAAGCCGCCATTTATTTGATCCAAAGTACAGTAAAAACAGTAACATTTTTAAATATTTTTACTATTTAAAATAACTGTTTTCTATTTGAATATATTTTAAAATGGAATTTTATTTCTGTGATCAAAGCTAAACTTTTAGCATCATTACTTCAGTCTTCAGTGTCACATGATCCTTCAGAAACCATTCTAATATGCTGATTTGGTGTTCAAGAAACAACAACAACAATAATAATAATTATTATTATTATTATCAGTATTTAAAACAGTTGAGTACTTTTTTTTCAGGATTCTTTGATGAATACAAAGATCCAAAGATGTTCAAAATACTCTTTAATCCAGCTACCATCAGACCTGCTAAAACAGATTAATCTGGATGTTGTGTATGAAGAAGGATACTGGATACTGTGGCATCAGATAAAAGGGGGTTTTCACAGCGTTCTGTTCCGACAGAGTGTTTGATGGTTTGATGTTCTACGGACTGCTGCTACAGCATGGATGAATAAATTGATGCATTAATGAATATGGGTGGGATTATTTATTTATTTATTTATTTTGTGTAGACAAAATAACTTGTGTAGACAAGCTAAAACTGAATAAATGTTTTATTGGCTAAAATTGTGTCTGTTGGTTAATGCAACTTAACAGAAGGTTATTAAACAGTACTTATTCTACTGGCTCTTCTATTTATTATTATTAGGGGCCAAACACCGAAGGTGTGATGGCATCTATTGTATCCGTTGGCCGCCGCCTTCTTCCACTCTTGAGCCTATGGCAGCCCATAGAACCGTTTGCGGGAACGTTGTGAAATTTGGCACACTGATAGAGGACAGTCCCAACATTAACCACAGCAAGTTTGGAGTCTCTAACTCAAACTCTCTAGTGCCAACACATAATTTTATGCTAATAAATTTTTTTCTCTGAATCCTTGGCTCATGCCGAGTCAAATGAAGTCCAAAAATCGTAAGGTTTCTTTTTTTTTTCTATAATTTTTTGTTCATAAAACCTACTTTTTCGAACTCCTCCTAGACGGTTTGTCTGATTTTCACCAAAATTGGCTCAGATCATCTTCAGACCATGCTGGCAAAAAGTTATGGAATTCAAGTTGATTAGTCAAACCGTTTTCGAATAACGTGCAAAAATGGATGTGAGGCTATATCTCCGCAACGGTTTGGCGTATGGACCTTTATCTCACTTCCTATATCCGGTAATCGAAGCAGTGTGTTGCCACTTCCAGTCCCATCACAATGTAATGAAAACCAATGGGAGAATCCTCTCTTTCCTTTCTTTTGCCGGTGTTACTGCAGTGTACCTGACTGCTTTTATTCTAAACAACGACACACTGCCTTAGTTTTCAAGATTTTCGGACACAACACGGATGAGATGTGTGGGATGAATTAAGGTCCTTCTAAAATATTACGTGGGAGCACGTTCGTGTGAAGTATGCATTTCTAAATTGAGGATGTTTAGGACTACATCTCATATCACCTGCTGAAATGTTCCTATTAATATATTTCCCTTCCAAATGTGCATTCTGAATAATAAATAAATTTAACCTGCTGCAGTCAATTTCGTCTTCTTATTAACAATATTTTTCTCATCGTATTTTATACCTGTTTATATATTTTTAAACAAATTTTGACTGATAAACACCCTTACAAAAATTAACAATGGATTTACTATAGTAACTATGTGGTAAGCATGTTATTTATTTTTTTCCCGTGGACTGATTTCCATTTGTATTGCCACAGTTTTACTACACATACCATGGTTAATTTTCATAAGAGCTGCATTAAAATGGATGAATGAATGCGGGGCGCTGTCTTAAAGAAATGTAACAATGTTGAACATATTAGGTAATTAAACTTATACAGTATAATGCGTTGACAGCGTGACTTTGAATATTAATTAAGAGTTTTGGCATAAATATGTGAATTACATACAGTGAAATGACTGTGAATGAAAAATGACAGAATAAAGACTAAAATTTAATACAAATTAATAAATATGTTGATTCTGATCTTATTGATCAGGTCTCATTGACACAGTGTGGTGAAATCATGCATGTTTACAAACCATGGGTTTCTCAGATCGGTACGTTGGATTAAAACTACAAGTTCCGTTGAGTTTGGGAAATTCTGTGCACAGTAATAATCAGAATATGTCTTTGCCTGTGTCACGCTTGCGTAAGGAGGAGACCAGAGAGGGAAGTAAAACGGTATGAAAGGTGGTTTATTAACAGAGTGACAAACAAACATGAAACAGCAACTGATGGAAGGATTAAGATGACTTTCCTGAAAGTAGTGTTCAAATAGCGTTCTCAAGGGTAGCAGGAGGTCGAAGGAGCACACACCGGAGATTCTGTGGAGAGATCGGTCTGGAGCTAGCATTCAGGGTAGTGAACTGTAGACCAGACAAACACTGAGTGACGGAGCAGTCTATTTAAAGGGTGTGGTAACGAGAGTCAGGTGAAACCAATCAGAACTCCGGTGAGGCAGAACGAATGGGTGGCGCTGTCGGTGACGTGGCTGATAGAGGTGGCTGAGGTGAATGCCTGACATTACCCCCTCCTCCAGGGGCGGCTCCCGACGCCCTAACACGACGCCGAGGGCGGCTGCGACTGCGAGGGGCCGGCCGATTAGGGTGTCTGCGGTGGAACTCCAGCAAGAGTAATGGATCCAGGACATCGTCTCTATTCACCCATGATCTCTCCTCCGGCCCGTACTCCTCCCAGTCAATGAGGTTTTCCAGGCGGCCTCCCCGACGTCGTGAGTCCAGGACCTCTCGGACGGTGAAAACGGAGGGTTGGTCCAGGATCTCCGGAGGAGGGGGTCCAGTTTCAGCACCCGGGACGTCTGTGGCAGAGGGAGAGAAGGGTTTTAGAAGGGAGACGTGAAAAGTGGGATGAATTCTGTACCTGGGTGGGAGCTGAAGCTGGTATGTCACGTTGTTAATCTGCCTCAGGATGCGAAAGGGACCAATGTAGCGGGGACTCAGCTTACGGCAGGGCAGGCGAAGTCGCAGATCACGGGTAGAGAGCCAGACAAGATCCCCGGGCTGGTAAAGGGGTGCGGTGCATCTCCTGGAGTCGGCTAAGAACTTGTGTCGTCTTACTGCCCGCTGAAGATGGTGATGAGCTGAGACCCACACTCTCTCGCTCTCTCGAAACCAGTGGTCGACAGCTGGAACGTTGGAGGGTTCCTCCGTAAAGGGGAACAGCGGAGGCTGGTAACCGAGTACGCACTGGAATGGTGTTAGCCCGGTGGTGTCTTGGCGGAGAGAGTTCTGTGCGTACTCAGCCCACGGGAGGAACCTGCTCCAGCTGTGCTGGTCGTCCTGGCAGTATGCACGAAGGTAACGTCCAAGCTCCTGGATCTTTCTCTCAGTCTGGCCGTTCGTCTGTGGATGATAACCAGATGTTAAGTTAACAGAGATACCCAATAACTTAAAGAATGCTTTCCATACGTGGGAAGTGAATTGAGGACCCCGGTCCGAAACGATCTCCTCCGGGAGACCATAGTGCCGGAATACTTGATGGAACAGGTGTTCGGCAGTTTCCATGGCAGTGGGCAACCCTCTCAGGGGTACCAGCTTACATGCTTTAGAGAAGCGATCAACGATGACGAGAACACAGGTGTGCCCCTCTGACTCGGGCAGGTCCGTGATAAAGTCAATACCAAGATGGGACCAGGGCATCTCCGGAATGGGTAATGGAACCAGTTTACCTGTGGGAAGTTGACGGGGTGAATTAGACTTGGCACAGACTGAGCAGCTTTGGACGTACCTGATGGTATCCTGGTGCATACTGGGCCACCAGTAATGAGATTTTATGAGCGAGAGGGTCCTACTGCTGCCTGGGTGTCCGGACCCCAGAGTCCCGTGCGCTGTGCCCAGAAGGACTTGACGTTGAGAGCGGGGCACGTAGATCTTGACTTCTGGGCAGTCCGGCGGAGCTGGCTCCTGGAGAGTGGCTTGCTGGATGGCCTGATCCATTTCCCAGATGATGGGACTGACGATGAGTTCTGAGGGGAGAATGGGTTCAGGGTCAGCAGAAGCATCAGGGGCGAATTGGCGTGAGAGGGCATCGGCAGGTATGTTCTTGGAACCTGGTCGGTAAGTGATGGAGAAGTTGAAGCGGGTGAGGAAGAGAGCCCATCGGGCCTGCCTAGGGTTCAGACGGCGAGCTTCACGGAGGTATTGTAAGTTCTTATGATCGGTTATGATGGTGAATGGGTATGTAGCTCCCTCAAGCCAATGGCGCCACTCCTCCAGGGCCAATTTGATAGCCAACAGCTCTCTATTTCCGATGTCATAGTTTTGCTCCGCCGGAGTCAGCTTACGGGAGAAAAAGGCACAGGGATGGAGGACGGGAGGCTCGCTGACCGCTTGTGATAACACCGCTCCGAAGCCGATGGTAGAGGCGTCTACTTCCACGGTGAATGGGCGTTCGGGGTCAGGGTGTTGGAGGACTGGAGCGGTGCTAAAGGTGGTCTTAAGCTGTCTGAATGCTTCGTGGGCAGCGGGGTTCCAGAGTAGGTGTTTGGGTTTACCCCGCAGGAGGGAGGTTAACGGGGCAGTGATGGTGCTGTAGTCCATGATGAAACGGCGGTAGAAGTTTGTGAATCCTAGGAAACGCTGAAGTTCCTTGACACAGGTGGGTAGTGGCCATTTCTGGATAGCATCGACCTTACCCTGGTCCATCTGCACGCCCTCGGCACTGATGTTATATCCTAAGAATTGTACGGAGGATTGGTGGAATTCACATTTTTCCAACTTGAGGAACAAACTGTGTTGGCGGAGCTTCTGGAGGACCTGCAGGACGTGCTGGCGATGTTCGGCCTGGTTCCGGGAGTAAATCAGGATATCGTCTATGTAGACCACCACAAATCGATGTAGGAACTCCCGGAACACCTCATTCATAAACGTCTGGAAGACAGAGGGACTGATGGATAAACCGTACGGCATCACCTGGTATTCGTAGTGGCCTGTGGGTGTTACGAAGGCTGTCTTCCACTCGTCTCCCTTCCGAATACGAATGAGGTTGTAAGCACTCCGCAGGTCTAGCTTCGTGAAGATCCGGGCTCCACGAAGCTCTTCGAGGGCGGCTGGGACCAGGGGCAACGGGTACGGCTGTTGGATGATCTGGGAATTGAGTTGACGATAATCGATGCAGGATCTCAAACCTCCATCCTTCTTGCCCACGAAGAAGAAGCTAGAAGCGGCCGGCAAGGTAGATGGACGAATGAAATCTTGCTTTAGGGCCTCCTCGATGTAAGCCTCCATCGCCTGGCGCTCCGGGATGGACAGTGGATAAACCTTGCCTTTAGGGAGCTTGGCGTCAGGCAGCAGATCAATCGCGCAGTCCCATGGCCGATGTGGTGGTAGGTGAGTGGCTGCTTGTTTGCTGAATACATCCTGGAACGCAACATACTCCGCCGGGATTTCTGGAGGATTTTCGATCTCTGGACTCTCCATGAGTGTAGAAGACAACGTAACTGGAACCGGAAGTGGTTGAGGAAGGTTGGAGAGGTAGTGTTCACGACAGCGATCACTCCAGCCGATGATATCACAAGGATCCCAGCGGAGGATGGGTCGGTGTTGTTGTAGCCAGGGGCGTCCCAGGATGATACTCACGGTGGAATCCTCCAGTACCAAGAACCGAATCCGTTCAGAGTGAAACAATCCGACTTGCAAAGTGATGAGAGGTGTAGAGTGACGGATCCGCCCACGCCCGAGTGGCTTTCCCTGAATCGTACGTACTGAGTATTCGTGACTGTGTCGTAGACGTGATAGATGTAGCTGATTCAAACATTCTTGTGCAATGAAGTTGCCGGAAGACCCTGAATCGACAAGAGCAGAAACAGACAGCGTACAATCAGCAGTACGTAGTGTAACTGGTATAAGCGTTAACTGCGAGGTTTCAGTGTCAGAAGTAATGGTACTCACCACTGGGCGTGGGGGCCGGATGGGGCAGTTACGGATGAGATGTCCATTTTGACCACAGTACAAACAGAGACCCTGGGTGATGCGTCGATTTCTTTCCGTGCGAGTTAACCGTGTGGAATCCATTTGCATTGGTTCTGGTACTGGAGTGGAAGCAGCCACTGAAGCTGACTGAGGAGCGGTTACCGGAGGCTGGCAGGCGGCTAGTCGCTGGGATACTCGTGTAGTACGTTGGAGGAAAGTTTCCAGGCCTATTGAGTCGTCATACAACGCCATAGCGGCACGGATTTCCGGGTTGAGTCCTTGACGATAAACTCCGAGAAGTGCAATCTCATTCCAGCCACTAGCCGCCGCCAGAGTGCGGAAGTGGAGTGTGTAGTCATTCACCGTGGAAGAGCCTTGTTGTAACCGGAAGAGTTGGTCGGAAGTGGAGAGCATGTTGGTGACCGTGCTGAAAACTTCAGAAAAGTGAGCCGTAAACTGTTCATATGAATTAATAATAGGATTGTTTGCATTCCAAATAGCTTTTGCCCATTGGAGGGCCCTACCAGTCAGCAAGGAGATGAGGAATGCCACTTTAGCGTTGTCGGAGGAGAACTGTTGCGGTTGCTTTTGGATGTACAGATTGACTTGAAGAAGAAAACCAGACCAGAAGACCAGAGAGGGAAGTAAAACGGTATGAAAGGTGGTTTATTAACAGAGTGACAAACAATAAACATGAAACAGCAACTGATGGAAGGATTAAGATGACTTTCCTGAAAGTAGTGTTCAAATAGCGTTCTCAAGGGTAGCAGGAGGTCGAAGGAGCACACACCGGAGATTCTGTGGAGAGATCGGTCTGGAGCTAGCATTCGGGGTAGTGAACTGTAGACCAGACAAACACTGAATGACGGAGCAGTCTATTTAAAGGGTGTGGTAACGAGAGTCAGGTGAAACCAATCAGAACTCCGGTGAGGCAGAACGAATGGGTGGCGCTGTCGGTGACGTGGCTGATAGAGGTGGCTGAGGTGAATGCCTGACAGCCTGTCTCTGAAAATGTCCGGATTTTGAAATCGTCCTGCAGATGCTAATTTTAACAGGCTTTTATTTAACTAGGTGATTACAGCATATTGAAATATATATATATATATAACCAGAAGAATCCATACACTGCTTCGACAAGCGCTTCTGGTGTTCAATACCGGTGCGATAAAGGTCCATTGAGACCAAACTTGGTGTGCGTTATAACAAGCATGACCTGAGACTACATGCAGTGTTTCGGAGCAGTGCCACCTAGTGGTCAGGAGATATGAAAAATGACTATTTTAGCATATAACTTCTGAATGGTTCGGCCAAAAATCACTGGTCTCTTTAGATTCGGTGCGTCAAATTTTCCCATGTCAGCCATTTTGGGTGTTGGCCATATTGAATTTTGTCAAAAAATGCTATATTTTACGAACGCATTGACGCATCGTTATGAAACTTGGTATGTGTCTTCGGCACCATGCCCTCACAGTACTCAACAAGTTTGGGGGCAGCGAAACCTTGTGGCCAAAAGTTATCCCAATAACTTCTGCTTACATCAGCCTATCGTAATGAAAGTGATCTCAATAGATTCCTTCGGTCAAGCCGAGAACATTGATACCCATTATAATAATATTGGCCAAACATCCTGTCCGCGATTTTGATTAATGTTGAAAACCTACTTTTTTTTAACACCTCCTAGACCGTTGGTCCGATTTTCACCAAATTTGACTCGGATCATCTTCAGACCTTGCTGGCAAAAAGTTATGGATTTCGTGTCGATATATGAAACCGTTTTCGTTTAGCGCATCAATGAATTTGCTGGAGAGATGCCAAACTACATCTGAGGCTGTATCTCTGCAAAGCCTCGACATATCAACACCTAATTTTATGTGTGCCATTGTCACCTCACACTGACTAAGCCAAATCAATTTGGTAACAGTAATACAGTAATACAGCATTCATTAAACATTAATAATGAAATTTCCAAAAATGCTAATAACTTTTGATTGCATTAGCCTATTGTAATAAAACGACCACAGTTGGCCGAACTTCCTTTCCAACATTTTGATTAATGTACAAAACCTACGTGTTCAAACTCTGCTGTAGTCGGTCTGTTGCTGCTTGCCGTGCTTAGCTCCTCATTCTGCCTCTTTTGTGCTTGGCCCAGCAATTGCTGCTTGCAGCTTAATTTATTATTATTATTGTGTTTTATCAACCATACATGTTTGTCCTTGATAGGCAAAACATTTTTAGTTTCCATGCACTTTTAGTAAAAGTACAAAAAAACTGTCAAGCATGGTTCAAAACAGTAGAAATAACTGATTCTATAACATTTTTTTTTCTATCCTGTGTAATCAATACAATGGTAATATAACACTAAAAGACATTTCGAACTTATGAACAGCTTGTGAGATTCTATATGCATAAAATAATAATTGTAATTTGTTTTTAATTAATTATTTTGATTATGGATGCACTATAAGACCTTTACAAAGTGGTGAAGACGTCAGTAATCTGCGGTCATTCAGAATGAAATTCCGAAGGTACATTCGAAAGTAATATTTTTAATATCATGATCGCTATTTTTACAGTGAAAGAATGGGATTGGGTTTATAGAATTATGTTGGATTTATTACCTAAACAGATTAAAGGTATTAATAGCGTTTAAGATAACGCTCCCTTTATGTTAAACGGGAAACCAATCGCAACCAATTGTAAAGACCCTTCGGCACGCCCATTGCTCCAGGCTGCAGCTACCCCCGTCTGCCCATACGTCGTGCCAATGCAAACTGATTGATTTGCGCCAAGTATCCAGATGCGCATCTCCGATGTAAGACGCTAGTGATAAATATTGATGAAGTGAATGGATGTCCTGCTTTGCGAACAATTGGATTAAATAAAAGATCTTATGCTGACCGAGATAACTTCATAAGAGTGTATATTTGATGTTGTTCTTACACAAAGGAATCTATTCTGTAAGAGATGGCTATTAATACGGACGCCCCTCACGCGACAGATGCCTTGGGCGAGAGAGCCGCGCTGCAGTCCAACGATTTTGGAGATACTCATAAACTTCTTGACATCTCAGACAAAGAGCTGAAAACAGAACTAAACCACCCACCTTCTGATACACACCTCGTTAAGTGTCTTGAAGAGACAGACTGTGAACAGACTGTGGTAAACGTTACCTTGCAGCCCTGCTCTCCGTCGCGGGTCAGTTTTAGCCGCGCGTCATCGCCCACGCCCGGAGAACAAGAGCCGTGTAGCTTCATGTGGGTGGCCGTGATCTCCTGCTTCTGCCCGGCCGTTCCAATAAACCTGTTCGCGCTTTATTTCGCGCATATGGTGAGTAGTGTCACTGGGGTTGAACTTTTTAACTACTTTTAGAATTAAACCTAGTTATTTTAGAGTTCACATTTAGTAACTTTTTATAAACAGAGTTCTTGTTTTTGTTTAGGGTGGTTCTTGGGGCTCCTAATAGTTAATAATGTGACTCATGGGGCCACTATATGTATTTATAAAACTTACTTATCCATGATTTTCTTTCTACATCAGGCTCGATCCATGATACAAGCAAAAGATTATGATGGAGCCAGAAGACTTGGGCGACTAGCTTTGTTGCTTAGCATCGTTTCCATTGTTGTGGGTCTGGCTATAGTCCTTTATCTGTTGATGACAGGTAAACTATCTCTGTCTTTCTCCACACACACACACACACACACACACACACAGGGGAGCAGATATCGGGTACACTGGTCCCACCCAACTCAACTCTGAAAACATAAAACTGTCAGTATTAGAAATACAATCAATATTTGAATTCATTTTTTATAAAACAGTTATAAAAATACAACCAGTTTATTTAAAAATAAGTTGGTTACTGTTTGCAGCTGAGTTGAAATAAGATCATGCACTTAAATGTCTCTCTCATTTCCTTTTCTCTCTCCCAGAATATAATTGGAATCCTAAAAAATTGTGAGCATTGATGTAAATGGGTACTGGAGCTGAAACCAAAGAAGAAGGATGATGAATATTATGTGCAAACCTTCAAAAACAAAGCTAGAACATCAATATATATTATATACAGTGTTACATTTTTTTTTTCTTTACTGAAAATGATTTCTAACCCATCTCGAAGGCTTCCAGCCACCTCTGTTGCTGTCTTGGCGATTTAAGGCTTTTATCCAACAATGCATTAGCACCAAACTAATTTTGCACTAAATCTTAAATGATGTTTTTGTCTTTTTAAAATTATGATCCACGTGAAATATTACAATCAGCTGTTCATATTGGTGAATTCCATACATCTTAACTCTTTTAAAGAAAAATGATTCCTATGCAAAGTGAAATCTGTCAATTTTAGTTCTTTTTTTTATCTATAGTGCAAGTGCATTATATTATGCTAATGTATTGCATGTTGCAATAACAAGAATGTGACTTCTGTTCTGAGAACGAGAATTTGTTGTTATTTCTTTTACTTACTGCTTATTGAAGTTTTCAATACAGTGTTTTCTGGTGCTGTGAAGCTGGTGCATACAAAAATTGCCATTAATTTTTTTAATTTTTATTATAATGTACATTGCATTTTGTGTAATCTGGTATAGCTTAAAATGTTAATTTACACCAAAAATGACAATTATGTCATTGTTGACTCACCATAATGTCATTCCAAACTTGTATGACTTTCTCTCTTCTGAACACAAAAGAAGATTTTTTTGAAAAATGTCTCTTTTTGTCCATAGCATGAAAGTCAAATGGGTTCAGATATCTTCTTTTGTGTCCCACAGAAGAACAAAAAATGACATAGGTTTGAAATGGCACGAGGGTGAGTAAATGATAACAGAATTGATATTTTTGGGGGTAAAATACTTAGCTTTTACATTTCGTTTTAGAAAAGTATTTTTATTCCTTGTCATTTGATTCATAGCCTTTTGGAAGTGGGAGTAGGATCATAAAGATACAAGGTGGTGTAAGATGCAAGGAATGCAGTGGGAGATGAGCTGCATCCTGTATGTAGCAAAAATATTGTATTAAATACATGTATTGAACTCGTAAGAGATGAACAAGGGCTATATTCAACCAAAAGCACTTGCATGTTGCTAATACGGTGCCATATTTTTGCATGTCAAAAATTAAATCAATCGTACCTAATGATGTAGTTTAAGTGTGTTTTTTGCAGATTGTTTGGAGGAGCTCTATTAGCACAGGAAGTATACATTTACTTGTGAAAGTTAGACTGAAAAAAAAGCTACACAGTACATCCTGTACTATCAGCCATCCAGCCTCCTGAGCAACAGAGATCAGAGAAAGCACGTCTGGTAATTGATATCCTATTCACATAAGTGCATTCCTTTCATCTTTACATTTAGTCATTATCTGCTTCAAATGGAGGTTAGCCTTAAGCTATTCCTGCATCAAAGTGTAATTTGGTGTGCATATGGTAAAAAACGCATACCTAAAACAAAGAACTGCATATGAAAAATGTTAACTTTTAATGCTATTTTTAGTTTTAGTATCACTTCAGACATAATCAATAAACGTTTTGATGGTATTCATATTTTTGACACACACAGAGACATTTGTAGCAAGCGTCTATTTTCTAAACCCACAGAATGTTTGTTTGCTTCCTGTTCATAAACGATCCAAACCTCCACTAATGGGTGCGTGGTCAGATGGGAATAGTTAGAATGATAATAGCTTTGACCATATTGTAAATGAGTTTGATGCAGAGGCCAAGATCACAAAGCATATAGTGTATATTACAACATTTTCATTATATTTCATTATATATTGCTTTCGCTTGAGCATTAACATAATATTTAATGTGCAATATTGTTGCCATCTGACAATTATTTTTCATTGCATATTTGCAATAATATATATTTTAAGAGTTATATTGTACAAAATATCTCTAAAATTAAGTTATACAGTTGAAGTCAAAAGTTTACATACACCTTTCAGAATCTGATCAGCAAACTGACTTCTGAAGGGCAGTACTAAGCAGAAAAAAAAACGCTATTTAGGCACAGTAAGAAAAATGTACACATCTTCATTCTGTTCAAAAGTTTACATCCCCTGCTCTTAATGCATTGGGTTTTCATTCTGAGCATCAGTGAGCGTTTGAACCTTCTGTAATAGTTGCATATGAGTCCCTCAGTTGTCCTCAGTGCGAAACGATGGATCTTAAAGTCATACAGTCATTGTTGGAAAGGGTTCAAATACACAAAAATGCTAAAAAACACTAATATTTATATCATAACATTAATAAAAATTTGAACTATTTTACGCTATGGGAAATAATGAATTTGTATGAATGTGTACAATCTGCTCACTGAGGGTGAGGTTTAGAGGCAGTGTTTCTTAAATTCACGCAAAATTGGCAATTAATAAAATAGTTAAGTTTTCTCATGATTTAACTTTTTGACGCAAATAGCAACATAATGAAGCTTAAGATGATTCGCAGTCTAACTATCATCCATTAGAATTCTTTCCCCTTCAAACATCTTTATTATCTTCTTATCTCATACTTGAACTGAACACCCACAGCATTGAGCTTTTGACCTATGCTTTTGAGAATGTGTTTAAACCGATCGTGGCAAGCTCAAATGAAGTTTAGAAAATCAATAGCACTTAGTCTTATTCTCTTGCAGACAGAAAGGCCCGGTTAGTCCAGCAGGAGGAGTAATGCAAGCTTGTGAGCTTCACTTACATGTAAACGTTGAGAGGATTCCTCAGCTCATATATCCTGTGAGCACAGCATGAAAGCTTGTAGGATTTAGTGTGTTGTATAGAGCCAATAGAACCCGAAGAGCCAATAAAGGCATAAAAAAAAGTCATGCCATGTTTAAACGAGCTGAAACAAGGTTTAACGCTAGTGCTGCAGTGGCGTGCTGGTGTCTCTGTCTTTTCCTGCGAGTGTTGTTAAATAGAGAGACGGGTTTGTGAGAGTTGTTGAGGTAAACCACAGCTGTTAGGCCAATTCCAGGAAACTTCTAATGGACTTTCCCACTCAGAAGCCTCTGTGAGAGAGCTGGCATCATGGTGGTATAGCAGCAGTGAGCATGACATTACTCTATCTGAAAGACCTTCAATGAAAATTATCTATAACATACTCTATTCAGTGGTACAGATGTAGGAGAGAAGCGCGTATGTGACAAATTACATGAATCATGTAAAGGAGCTAGATGCCTTAAAGGGATAGTTCACCTTCTGATGATTCACTTATCCTCAAGACATTCTAGGTGTATATGGCTTTCTTCTTTCATACAAATGCAATTGGAGTTATATTAAAAAATGTCCTGACTTTTCCAAGCTTTATAATGCACTGAAATGCTGGAACGCCACTTTCTCGTAAACGCACATACAACAATTTATGGAAGCTAGAGATTACAGCTTATAAAGTTTTAAATATGGATATATTTTTTTTCTCACAAAAACACATCGATTTACTTCAGAAGGCCTAAATTAACCCCCTGGGCCATATGGAGTACTTTTTATGATGGATGAATGCACTTTATTTAGCTACAAAATCTCAACACCCATTCACTGCTATTATAAAAAGAAGAGCCAGGACATTTTTAATATAACTCTGATTGTATTCTGTCTGAAAGAAGAAAGTCATATACACCTAGGATGGCTTTAGGTTAAGTAAATCATGGGGTAATCTAACCCTTTAAAACACACAAAAGACAATAACTATAACAACGAAGATAAAGTCTTTAAAAACATTTAATAGAATAGTCCACACCACAACTATAATGATAACGGCTGTTTTCAGAATAATCTTCCAGCTGATGAACGATAAAAACATCGATAGGCAGAATCCATTTTAAAGACTTTGAGCATTTAAGTAGGCGGTATAACTGCAGCGCACGCTTATGAAAAAACAACATTATGATTTGTTGGTGTGGATTTTAATATGATACACTTATTAGGCTATAGTTAGCTTTTTAGTCATTGTACTTGATGTGAACAGTATTAAATATCTCATTCTAACAAGAATGTCAGTCATACAGGTTTGAAACAACATGATGCGTGAGTACATCAAAGATATTTTATCTTTGGGAAAAGGGTCCCTCTAAGATTTTGGTCACATATGAACACCCATCCCAGCAGCACGTTGGCTCGCTCTGCTCTTTCTCATTACAGGAAATGAGTGTGATGGGACTCCCTGCATTACTTAGCTTCTCCATCAGCTCATTCCCATCTGAATTCTCAGACTGATGCAGCACTCAGTATCCACCAATTTAATGTATAATACTAGATTTGATACTAGATCTTTCTAAAATAATTGTGAATGATGCTTCCTTATGAAAAATTCTTCATCATACCAGGGTTTTCTGTGGTTATGAGACCACTCAATACATCTTTATTTGAGTCCTTAACTGGGGTGTCACTAAAGACCCTTTTTTTCAGGGGCACGAGCCTCAATAAAATTCTGCTGTGCCCCAGTAAAATTTCACTGACAAATTCTTGTGTGTCAATAGGAGTACCATATACAGATCTGCAAAGAGATGTCTTTTGACCTGGACCACAAAACCAGTGATAAGAGTCAATTTTTTGAAATTGAGGTTTACATATAATCTGAAAGCGGAATGAATATGTTTTTCATTGATATGTGGTTTGTTAGGATAGAACAATATTTGGCCAAGATACAACTATTTGAAAATTTAGAATCTGAGGGTACAAAAAAATCTAAATATTCCCGAAAATTGCCTTTAAAGTTGTCCAAATGAAGTTCTTGGCAATGCACATTACTAATAAAAAATTAAGGTTTCATATATTTACGGTAGAAAATTTACAAAACATCTTCATGGAACATGATCTTTACTTCATATTCTAATGATTTTTGGCATAAAAGAAAAATCGATAATTCTGACTCATACAATGTATTGTTGGCTATTGCTACAAATATACCCGTGCTATATAAATAAATTAGCCAATTTTGTTAATGAAGGTTTGCAGAAATGAGTACAACCTACATTTAATTAAACAAATGTAGAATATTCTAGTACTTAGTATGTCCTCCTTAATTTTAAGTATACTGCTCTGACCCTTCTTGGCACTGTGTGTACAAGTTCATGAGAAATTGTCACATTTGTCCAGTTAAACTCCTGGAAGATAACCTTTCCTGGTCTTTAAAATGGGGAGTGTTGCACAACTGTCTCTAGAAAATCTCCCACAGGTGCTCAAGAGTGTTAAGATTAGGTGAAATACTTGTCCACTTTAGGATTTTCACATTATGAGAATGTATAGTCATTAGTGTCATGTCTCAGGAAATGAGGAGATGGTAGGATCTTCTTTTTCATGTTTTTGTATTACATCACACAGTGGTGTGTGAAATCATTACAGCATTGACAAAGCACAACTCTCTCACACCTTCAGCACTAATACATCCCTCTATAAGAGCTTTACTACCTCTGAACTTCACTGTGGGAAACAGATACTTTTCACTGTACTCCTCCTCTAGCAACACCATAACATTTTGGATGCTGTTAGATTCAAAATGTTTGACTTGGTCTCATAACCACAGGGTATGGATTCCCAGAAGTCTATATTTTGTAAATATGGGCCTAGGAAAAGTTTCAATATGTTTTTTGTGCTTCAGCTACAGTAGGTAGCCCCAGTGTGTACAACAACCATGCATGTCACTTCTGTAAGCTGCATTGTAGGAGCCATATTTCGTAATTCATTATTTAAACATTCATTCATGATTATCATAATTATTTGTGTTGTATTATGCTATATATTTTTCAGTTCATATTAGTTTGATGTTAAATACAAACAAAAAAAGAAACAAAAGGAATTCATGGACTTCCGAGTCGTGAGTAAACGAGTTCAATAAGAAAGATATGCATCAGAATTTGTGGACTAACTATAAGAAAATTGCATGTCCCATACATGTAAAGTCAAAAGCTTACTCCGTCGTTCAAGCGAAGATAAGTGACTTAAGAGTGCACTTTCCCTGCACGTGAATGTAGACTTTAAAAGATAAAAAACACAATTTAAGTCAGCTTAAAATAATTTGTTACCCCGCTGCCTTAAAATTTTAAGTTCAGTCAACTAAAATAAGTTTAGTCAACTTGAAATGTTAAGTTGTACTAAGTAACAACTTAGATATTTGCGTCTGCTAAACTTAACAGATGAGTAAGTAACCCAGCTGCCTTAAAATTTTAAGTTGATTCAACTCAAATATCTAAGTTGTCACTTAGTATAATTTAACATTTCAATTTGAATAAACTTTTTTTTGAGTTGACTGAACTTAAAAATTTGAAGGCAGCCAGGTTACAGATTATTTTAAGTTGACTCAACAAATTGTTTTTTACAGTGTAGACGGAAGAACGCGCGTGCGATCTCAAAAGAATGCGTTGGGTACTGACAAAACAGTATGTCGTGCACTTTAGCGCATGTTGGAGTCATGAATGAAGGAAGACTGATCGTCTTTAATTGCTTGCAGTAAGTGTTGATAAGTAATAGAAATCGTAAGAGGATTTGCTCGCTTTGAAGTTCTTCTTCTTTTTCTTCTCTTTGTTAATGGTGGACTACAAACAACTTTTAGGTGCATACCGCCACCTACTGTACAAGAGTGGCTGCGTCCGAAAGCACTAAAATGCCTTGCATTCCAAGGAAGGAAGGCATCAAGGCACGTCCGAATTCAAATTCTGCTTCACTTCCTGTCTCCGGAGGTACCTTCTTCCAATCGAATTTTGAAGGCAGCATAGATGTATCCTTCGCTGCCTTCGATTTCGCACAATCCTGTGCGTGTGCGTCATATAGGCTATATAAATAAAGATATTCTGGTAAAATTAGACTTGTTACTTTATATAATAGATGAGATCTTGACCATGATAAACTTTACAAATCATAATAGTGTAAAAAGCATAACAAATAATATTGTTTGTAATAATAGTATTTAATAGAAAAAATGTTAAAAGGGTTCAAATGAGTAGTAAATAAGAATAATATTTACAATATACTACCAATAATAATGAAACAGCCACTAATAACAGTGACCTGTTCTGCAATATTACTCGCATCAGTGCTTTTATTTTTTTTTAAGCAAAAAGTAGCTGCCATTCTCAGTCGTCTTTTCCAACGCACAGACCTCCGGTGGATTAATGACATCGAGGTCTTTATGTATTATTAAAGCATTTATACATAACTGTATAAGAACGTTTTTCTCCAAAATCTACAACTTAACCGTTAGGTAACCTAGCAACGGCGTCACGTTCCGCTGCCTCTGACGTCTGTCGGAAACTGTTCCCGGAGTTGTCTTCTCAGCCTTTGAAGTCATTGCCTGATAAGGCAGCGAGGCAGCAAGTCCACTGACTAGGCTTTCGGACGCAGCCAATATGTCATATATATGTTCTTATATTCTACTTATTAACCCACTGTTTTTAAGAAATAAAAATAGTGCCTTTCTAGTGTTCCTTATTCCTTCACCGTCTCCTTCAGTTCCCAGAATCCCCATCAAATTCCACTCCCTTCCTGCCTCCTGAATCCTATCTTGGAGCACCCGTCTTTCCACCTCGTATGATGTACAGTGTAATATAACATGCTCCGTATCCTCTTTAACCCCACAAGTTCCACAATTTCCACTATTCCTCATTAAAAACAAAGTGCTGTTCAGACCTGTGTGATCCACTCTCAATCTTGTTATTAAACTTTCTTCTCTCCTGTTCCTTCCTCTATAATTTGTAATGTTAACCGACTTTTGTACTTTATAATATCCCCTTCCTTTCTTGTCTTCCTCCCACCATCTCTGCCATAATTCAATACCTTTGTTCTTGATTATTGCTTTTCCCTCACCTTTTCCAAGAGGTATTGGAACTGATATTTCTTTTTGCAGTGCCTCTTTTGCTAATTTGTCAGCACTTTCATTCCCTTTCACTCCTTTGTGTGCTGGCACCCAACAAAACTGAACATCTATGCCACCTCTATGTAATCTTAAACTGTGATAGAGTTCTATCAGTAGACCTTCTCTGACAGATGTCATTGACTGTATGCTTTTTATGGCAGCTAAAGAATCTGTGCATAATATCACTCTATCAGGTCTGACCTCTTCAACCCACTGTAACGCAATGATGACTGCCACAATTTCAGCTGTATATACAGATAAATGATCAGACAATCTTTTGGAAATATTAAGTTTAAATTCTGGGATATGTTTTCCAATTCCCACACATTCCTGTTTGTTCTTAGATCTTATATATCTGTATATACTTTGAGGTAGTTATAATAACTTGTCCTTAGATAAAAGTTAGTTTTAACTCCTATTTCCATTCTCCATTCATTCTTCTTTTCCATGATGCTAACATCTGTCTTTACCTCAGGAAAAAACCATGGTGGAATATTACTGACTGGGGCGAGCATGGTGAAATCTAAAGTCTCCATTCTGTATTCCCTTGCTCCTTTCCCCGTTCCACCAAACCCCTGCCTCTGAAACTTGGAATACTCCCAACAATCCTGTATTATCTCCTTCGTAGGATTTTCTTTCCCACTTCCTTTCAGTCGTATCCAATAAGCTAGTGCAAATTTTTCTCTTCTTAACTTCAAGGGTAACTCTGTTTCTATGAGTATTGCGTTAATGGGTGTTGACTTAATAGCTCCAACACATATATGTAATGCTCTGTACTGTAATCTATTAATTTTTTCCAATAATGTTTTTGCTGCTTCACTATAAATTATTAACCACAATCTATTGATGTCCTCAAGCTCTGTATATCAATTAGTGATTGTTTATCTGCACCCCAGTCACATCCAGCCACAGCTCTTAGTAAGTTAATAACTTTCTTACATTTAGTTTCTAGGTGCTTTATTTGCATTTTCCATGTATACTTACTATCAAACCATAAACCCAGGTACTTAAACTCACTTACTTTCTCCATTGGTTGCTGATATAATGTTAGTTCATCAACATGACAGTTACGCTTATTTGTTTACTTGTTAATATCTTAAACCCCCATTCATTTGACCATTTTTCAACTTTCCCTATTGCTTTCCTTATATTCTCTGTAACGTGTCACATTCCTTCCTCTCATCCATATGGCCTAATCATCTGCATATAGCGCTGATTTGATGTGTTCACCAAAATTTAAAAATATGTTATTTATCATATTGTTAAATAATACAGGGCTAATTGTGCTCCCCTGAGGAATACCATTGTTTACATGGAACTCCATGGAAACCTCTGATCCCACTCTTACTCTAATTCTCCTGTTTGTTAAAAAAATCCATAATCCAATTATACATCCTTCCTCCAAAACCCATTCTGCTTAGCTTAATAAGCAGTCCTTCCCTCCACATTGTATCATAAGCTTTTTTTATATCGAAATATACTATTGTCAACAACTCTTTCATCTTCAATGCTTTCTTCACCTCATTACTTACTCTTACTAAAGCATCAGTTGTTGAGCGTCCTTTTCGAAATCCACTTTGTATGTTAGTCAATAATCCTTTCTGTTCTAAAACATGATATCCTACGAACTATTAATCTTTCCATCCATTTGCATAAGTGGGATGTTAGAGCTATGGGCCTATAATTAACAGGATTTGTAGGGTCTTTACCGGGGTTTGTTAAATGGTAGAATGATTGCACTTTTCCAATAACTCGGAATCATTTCCTCCTTCCATATTTTATTAAAGAGTCTTAGCACTAACTTAAATGATTCTATTGGTAACTGTCGAAACATGGAATAACATAGTTGGTCTTGTCCTGGACTTGTATATCCAGTTCCAAGGAAAGCTATGTTGAGTTCTGTCATTGTAAAATCCACATCTAATACTGAAGTACCATCCTCCCTCTTCAACTTCACATCCTTATTCTCACTGAAAGCAAGATCTTTCAGCTGCTTATGAATATCCGAAAGGTGATCACCACTATGCACTAACATAAATGTCCTGCCCAACATATCTGCCTTTTCTTTATCAGACACTATCACCTTTTAACCATCAATCAGAGCTGGAATTTTAACAGCTTTTCTTTTCCCACTCATCCTTTTAAACATAGACCATATATCCCCTAACTCTACTCCTCTACCTATGGTAAAACAGAACTCTCTCCAACTTTTCTTTTTGGCATACTTAATTGTCTTACTTGCCACTGCCCTTTTCCTTTGATATTCCATAACATTTCCTTGTGTCAAATTCTTCTTCAGCTTTCTAAATACCTTGTTTCGCTCTTTTACAGCTCAACAACATTCCTCATTCCACCAAGGAACCACTTTCTTCTTACCCTTTGTTACTCTTTTTGGAATACTTAACATTGCTGCATCAAAAAAGTGTTCTGTAATTTGCTTTGTGCATTCCTCTATATTTTCTTCTAACTTAACCAGGTTAGCTGATTCCTCACAGCATACCCTAAAATTTTCCCAATCAGCTTTCTCGAAACACCATCTATTAATTGAACTTCCTTCTTGAATGCATATGTTTGTATTAACTATAGTAAGAATAGGAAAGTGATCACTTCCTAAGGTAGTATTACTCTTAATATACCACTCACATGCATTTACTAAGTTACCTGATACCAATGTGAGATCCAGACATGATAAACTACCCCTACTCACATCTATTCTTGTACACTGTCCATTATTTATGCATACCCATGATCTTTCTTCCATCATTTCTTCAACTATATTCCCGTTATTGTCCGTGTGCTTGCTACCCCATAGGCTTTTATGTGCATTGAAATCTCCACACCATATTTCTTTCCTGTAAACAGTCCCAGCTATTTTATTCAATTGATTAATATCTAAATTTTTGCATGGATTATAGAAATTAATCAATTTAATATTTCCCTCTTTCTGTGTACTATAGATCTCAACTACTACACACTCTATATCTTCAGGGCAAGGGATCTCTCTATATGCCAACCCATCGTTAAGAAAGGTTACACACCCACCACCATTATGATTGTTAGATCTATCACGCCTTATAGAATTAAACTCTGGGATCACAAAATCTAGTTGAGCTCGTAACCAGGTTTCTTGTACACATACTACATCTGGAACAACATCTGATTCATGTAAATACTTTTTAAGTTCTTGGCCATTAGCTATAAGGCTTTTGGCATTCCACTGTAGAATATGTAGTACCATAATTAGGATCCTAATCCTCAGTTTGTGTATTTCCTCCATTTCCAGTTTCTGTCAGCAGTGCATGAATCTGATCTGCTTTTACGTTTTTTTATGTCAAGGAATTTTTCTGCTGCCTCTTTAATTCTATCACTTTTTTTTTTTAAGCTGTGTTGCAACATTAATAGTGTGACAAATGAAACCCACAAAGTTCATTTTCTTCACTACTAGAGTGTCATCGTCAACTTTACATTTGTGTTCACAGCCATTCTGCTTATGACCTGGAATCTGGCCTTGTGTCTGATTCACTGAGGTTATAGTTCTTCGAACTATTCCACTGGAGTTTTTGTCAACTGATCCTGTTTCTCTTACTTTCTTTAATGCTTCTGCATATGATACTTTATTCAAAAACCTAACCTTCTGGACCTCTCTGGCTTCTCTCTGCACTTCATAGGCCCCAAACGCTGCACTGTGCTCTCCTCCACAGTTGCAACATTTAACCTTTGCATCCTTTTCACATTTACCATACTCATGCTGACCTCCACATCTAGCACACCTTAGCTTTCCTTTACAATGCTGTGCCGTGTGCCCCATTCTTTGACATTTATAGCATCTGAAAGGTTTAGGGATATATTCTCTCACGCTATAATTCATATATCCCATTTGTACTGTTTTTGGGAGGATTTTCTCAAATTGCACTACTACAGATAACATTTCTTTTAACTGTCCATCTCGTTTAGTTTTCAATCGTGTAGCCTCAACTACTTTGCCTCCCTGAATCTCATTTTTAACATCTTCCATTGACATACTCAATGGAACACCTGAGATAACTCCTCTCACTTTAATCATTGCTCCCAGGATGTGAGCCTTCATTCTTTCTCCTTGAAGTGTGGACATACTAAGACTTTTTTCTTGTTGTTGTTAGCTAATCGCATGAATCAGTATTCTTTTGTTGTTCATAAATCTTGCGAATTTATTTCTACCAATTTCCTTCTCAATCGCTCTAGTAAGTTTGATTGGATGGTAATGTCCGCCATCCTTGTTAAACTCAATTATAACTTCCCAGTCATTTCCTTGTACTTTCTCGATATTCTCAGATTTCTGTTTCTCATACTGATTAGCTCTTTGTTTCTTGTTAGCGTTTCTTTCACTAGACTCTGGAATCACTATGGCAGACAACGATGACGACGCTGCTTTCACCGAGTCTGAGCGTGGGAGGGTGCTCACCAACAAGGGTTTGGAAGAGAAGCTTCACAACATGATAACGCCAGAAGAGGCAAGCTGAGACAATTAACTGCAAAATCCAACAAAATTGAATTGCTTATGGAAAATGCTTGCAATTTGAATGATGTTGAAAGTAAGTATTTTAAGAACTACAAGAGGCTGTTTAAAGAATTTGTTGAAAGCAATGCTGCAGTGTTGTTGTACTTAAAAGAGGAAGAGCATGAGCCTGATCAGGACTTCTGGTATCAGCCTAAATTGCTGTGCTGCAAAATATTCACGGAAAAAATGGAGTTGTGGATTGAGGAAACTAAGAACAGAATTAAGATGTCTCAAATATGTGACAAAGAAGTTTCGCCAATGGGCAGTGTGTCAATGGTGGCGTCTAAGACACTCACTTCTAATAAGTCTGGAAGTGGAGTGACGTCTGTAGCCAAAAGGTCCTCAACATCTACAGCTACCTCAGCTCGTCTTAAGGAAGAAGCTAAAAGAGCAGCTTTGTTGGCTAAAGGAGCAGCCTTGAAAGAACGGCAGGCATTAGAAATGAAGGAAGCACAGTTAAAGGCTGAAATGGAAAAGCTGGAAATTGAAACAGCTCTTGCAATGTCCGATGCTAAAATAAAAGTGTATCAGGATTGTGAAGAATGACAACATTATGCAAGTCAGAGTGTAGTCACCAAATCGAGTGGTGCAGATGTTCCATGGAGACCCTCTTGAGTTCAGGTCTTTTATGACAGCGTTTGAACATGCTGTTGAATCCAGAGCTGATAGTAATGCTGATAAGTTATACTTTTTTGAGCAGTATACTAGAGGAGAGCCTACAGATCTCGTGAAGAGCTGCCAGCATATGCCAGATGATCGTGGTTATGCAGAAGCAATGAAACTGTTACATGAAAGATTTGGAAATTAGCTAAAAATTGTGACAACTTTGATGCAAAAGGCATTCAAATGGCCTGAAATAAAGTCAGAGGATGGAAAGTCATTAAGTGCTTTCTCCTCGTTCTTGGTAACTTGCCGCAATGTCATGGAACACACTGAATACATGGATGAGTTAGATAATCCTACCAACATAAGGATTATTATCTCAAAACTGCCCTACAAATTGCGTGAAAGATGGAGGGCCCACGTCTACGAGTATGAGGAGCACAGTCAGAAAAGAGCCAAGTTCGTACAGTTGGTGGAATTTGTTGACTGACAAGCAAAAGTAATATCAAACCCACTCTTTGGAGATCTGGACGTTTTGGCAGGTGATAAGAAACACTCTAACAAATCTCTTCAAGGATCCAAGCTGAAGAAAGAAGGGAAAAGTGGTAGCAGCCTTGTAACTGGTGTGAAACAGGTTGGTGAAAATCACAAAGACTTGACTACAGCAAAGAATAATGGTGCATCAGTTATCAGTGCTTTCACTAAACCTTGTTTACAAAAACAGCATTCTTCCATCTTAGAAACATTGCCAAGCTGCGAAACATGTTACCTGTTTCTGATGCAGAAAAGCTAGTTCACGCATTCATGACCTCTAGACTGGACTACTGTAATGCACTACTAGGTGGTTGTCCTGCATCTTCAATAAACAAGCTACAGATAGTCCAAAATGCAGCTGCTAGAGTCCTTACCAGGTCAAGAAAATATGATCATATTACCCCAATTTTAAAGTCTCTGCACTGGCTACCTATTAGGTTCCACATCAGCTATAAAATATTACTTCTTACCTATAAGGCACTTAATGGTTTAGCTCCTGCGTACCTAACTAGTCTTCTACCATGCTACAATCCATCACGCTCCCTAAGGTCACAAAACTCTGGACTGTTGGTAGTACCTAGGATAGCAAAGTCCACTAGGTAGAGCTAGAGGCAGAGCTTTTTCACATTTGGCACCCAAACTCTGGAACAGCCTTCCGGATAACGTTCAGGGTTCAGACACACTCTCTCTGTTTAAATCTAGATTAAAGACACATCTTTTTAGCCAAGCATTCAAATAATGCATCTCAACTTTTCCTGCAGTTATATCTAATCAAATGTTCATTATTAATCTTTTAGCTCTGGTTTAACAAATCTTTCTTTTCTTAGTTTGAACAGCAGCTACGCTAATTATGTTCCTATTTGTTCTGTGTTTCTGCCATGGGATTAACATCCCGTGGTAACTAGGAATTCACAAGGTCCAGTCTGGATCCAGAACACTTAAGAAGAGATGATGCCAACCCCACAGAGGACTTCAGATGATACCAACCCTGAAACAACATACAGCACTACTGAATTCTGCTACTAATTTATAGTGTTCTATGTCTGTTTGATTACGTCACTAATTGATCTTTACCACACATCTCTGCCATATGTACATCAAGCTACTACTACATATATTGTAAAAATGTCAATTTGGTGTAAAGTTGCTTTGCAACGATATTTATCGTGAAAAGCGCTATACAAATAAATTTGAATTTGAATTTGAACTTGTGCATTCTGTGAGAAAAGTCATACCTTAGATGAATGCTACCAGTTCAACGCTAAGGCATATAAAGACAAATTGGACTTTTTGAGAAAGAATCGATTTTGCTTTGGATGTTTAGTAAAAGGACACTTAAGCAAAGACTGCACAAGAAGAATCACGTGTCAGTTGTGCTCAAAGAAACATCCTTGCATGCTACACATTGCTGCGCAAGACAAAGCTCATGGGAAGGTAATGGTAAAAGTTGATGAAACTGAAACAGTTAATACCTTGCCTGCTACAGTGAGTCATGAAACAAGTGCCTGTACTGGGGCTGGAGACAATTGCGTTCTTGCCATAGTACCTGTTAAAATAAAGTCCAAGAAAAGTGACAAGACAGTGGAAGTGTATGCATTTATGGACCCAGGCAGTTCTGCCACTTTCTGTATGGAGTCATTAGCAAGGCAGTTAAATGTCCAAGGCAGAAAAGTTGACATGATGTTAAGCACCATGAACTCAAAGAAACGAGTAGAAAGCTATGTGCTCACTGACTTGGAGGTTAGTGGTCTGGAAGAAAACACCTTTGTCGAACTTTCCAAAGTGTTTACACAAAACACGACATTGATAAGTGGCCATACCTGAAGTGAAATTGCCTCAGATTGATGCTGGAGTTGAAATCCTTATAGGCAACAAAGAGTACAAGCTTTTAGAACCATGGTAAGTAATTAACAGTAAGCACAATGGGCCTTATGCAGTAAAGACTGCTCTTGGATGGATTCTGAATGGACCTCTTCGAGAACCTGTCAAGGAGAGCATGTATGACAACAAGCAGGCAAGTGTTACAGTCAATAGAATTTCCATTGAAAGTGTGGAACAGATGCTGATACAACAGTACAACCACGATTTTCCTGAACGTAATTGTGATGATAAAGCCGAGTTGTCACAAGAGAATTATTAGTTTTTGGATTCTGTGTCTAACTCTCTGCAGTTTACCTATGGTCACTACTACATTGGCCTTTCATTTAAGAAACCAGTTATTCAAATGCCCAACAGCTGAAGTGCAGCCATGCAACGTGCACTAAATCTCAAAAAGAAAGTTGAGAAAAACCACTCTTTTCATGAGGAGTATTCAAACTTAATGAGTAACATGTTCGAAAAAGGTCATACAGTCAAGGTCCCTACACCTCACCCAAGTCGACAAGATGGTCAAGTGTGGTATATACCTCACCATGGGGTACACCATCCTCAGAAGAAAAAGCTAAGAGTGGTTTTTGACTGTGCTGCCAGCTTCCAGGGAGTATCACTGAATAGCGAGCTCCTACAAGGACCAGACATGACAAATTCACTCATTGGAGTGCTTACAAGTTTCAGGCAAGAGGAAGTCGCCATGATGGCAGATGTGGAAGCCATGTATTATCAGGTAAGAGTTCCAGAAAAAGACACAGATTTTCTGCGCTTCCTGTGGTGGCCAAATGGAGATGTAAATCAGGACCTGGTTAAGTACAAGATGCTCATTCATCTGTTTGGTGCAAAATCATCTCCAAGTGTTGCTAACTTCGCCCTTAGGAAAACATCAGAAGAAAACCACAGCAATGCATCTGTTGAGGCAGTCAACACAGTACTTAGGAACTTTTACGTAGACGACTGTTTGAAGTGTGTTTCGAGTCATGATCAAGCAGTTGCCTTGTATAACAATCTCACCAACCTTTGTGCAAGTGGAGGGTTTCACCTCACCAAGTGGACAAGTAATAGTCGTGCCCTACTGACTTCTATTCCTGAGAGTGAAAGAGTCAAAGATGTGGGAGACTTGGATTTGAGTAAAGATGCACTTCCTGTCGAGAGAGCTCTAGGGGTGCTGTGGTGCGTCAACTCAGACATGTTCAAGTTTAAGGTCAGTTTGAAAGAACAACCTGTAACCAGAAGAGGAATCCTGTCAATTGCAAGTTCAATCTACGACCCCTTGGGTTTCCTTGCACCCGTTATATTGCCAGCAAAGATGTTAATGCAGCAGTTGTGCAAAGAAAAACTTGCATGGGATGACAACATTCCTGAACAGTTTGCAAAAAGATGGAAAACCTGGTTACTAGAGTTGCATCCATTGTCAGAGTTCAGTGTGGCAAGATGCATAAAACCAGTTGACCTTGGAGTTACAACAACAGCACAACTTCATCACTTCTCAGATGCAAGTGAGATAGGATATGGAGTTGTCTCATACCTCAAGTTGGTAAATGCTGATGGACTCACACATTGTGCTTTTATGATGGAGAAGTCCCGTGTAGCACCTCTAAAACAAACCACTATTCCGCGTATGGAGTTGACTGCAGCAGTAGTTGCTGTGAACACTGACAAGATGTTGAAAGGTGAACTGGAAATGGAGTTACTGGACTCTATATTTTGGACTGACAGTATAACTGTTTTGAGATAATATTGTCAACGAAAAATTGGACATTGTGGAAGGAATTATATGCTTTCAAAATTGCGACAAAAATTCTGGATTCCAACTGGTAACTCCCTTGTGAGAAAGTTTCTTTCCAGTTTTGTGACATGTAGAAAGATCAGAGCAAAGGCTGGTGAACAAAAGATGTCAGAACTACCACATGACAGAGTAACACCAGATCATCCACCCTTCACCAATGTAGAAGTAGACTACTTTGGACCCTTTGATGTCACACAAGGTAGAAGTAATGTTAAAAGGTATGGTGCATGAGAAGTGACAATGGCACTAACTTCATAGGTGCTGAGGTTGAACTGCGTAAAGCTATCCAACAGTGGAATCAGTCAAAAATTTAATGCACTCTAATGCAAAAAGGAATACAGTGGATATTCAACACACCTTCCGGGTCTCATTTCAGTGGAATATGGAAATGGCAGATAAGATCAGTCAGAAAGATCTTGAGATCTGTACTGAAAGAGCAGACACTAACTGATGAGAGCTTGCATACATTCCTGTGTGAAGTGGAAGCAATAATGAATGACTGACCCCTTACCACTGCTACAGATGATCCCACAGATCTGGAACCCTTGACACCTAATCACCTGCTGTTGATGAAAAGACAACTAAACTTGCCTCTTGGACTTTTAAAAAAAGAGGACATTTATGCACGTTGCAAGTGGAAGCAAATTCAGTACCTTGCTGACTTATTCTGGAAGCGTTGGGTGCGTGAATATTTGCCCTTGCTTCAGGAGCGTCAAAAATGGTTTCAATTGAGAGAAACCTTTCGGCTGGAGATGTAGTTCTAATAATTGATGAGTCTTCTCCAAGAAATTCATGGGTCTTTGGACGAATCATGAAAGTGTTTCCTGATAAAAAAGGACTTGTAAGATGTGTGTTGGTTAAAACTAAGACCAGTACCCTGGAAAGACCCATCGACAAGTTGTGCCTCATATGTGAAATGGACTGTTTCTTTGGTACGCAAAGATATGGACTAGAGCTGTAATCAAGCCTTAAAAGTTAGGCCCGACAGGGCCCGAGCCCAACAGAATTCGGCCCGAGCCGGACAAGTATATTTTGATTGACAGCTTTTTAAAAGCCCGAACCCGTTTACAGCCCGACATTATTCAAATCGGCGGAAGCACACAGCTCTTTTGCCTTTTGTCAAGAATGAGTCATTTATACATGTTTTAACATAATTTATTAATGACTAACGTAGGCTATAGGCCACTTGGAAGTTGGAACAAAGAAATAAAATAAGTCCTCTGTAACATCGTAACATCTTAGCACTCTAAATAGGCGTACACTTAGCCTATAAATAGGCCAACGCGGCAATAAAAATGACTCTTTCTTAAATTAAATTAAGATAAGTTCTAAATTAAGATGGGTTTTTGGCAATAACGAAATTAAGATGAAGGCTCCGCGGGATTTGCTTCGCCACTTCTCTCCACAATCCGGCCTCAATGCGACGATAAATAGCATCTGAAATGTAATAAGAGAATAATGCCAACATTAACCTATACTGTATACTCTGTCTGCATTATGCATTTAAGACTCAATTAATATTTAGTTATAATTAAAAAACCTTTACTCACCAAGATTAGGCTACATATTTTTGTGGAGGAAAATTTTTGAATCCACTGTAGTTTCAGCGCGGTCCTGCGCTCACTGATGGTGCGTCCAGCCGCACTGAACACCCTTTCACTGCTGCTGTGACAGGCCGGGATGCATAGTACTGATCTGGCTACTTTTGCCAAAACGTAATCACCAGAGGTAAGCCTCCATTTCACCTCCTCAGCATCCATTTTCGCATCTTTCTCGCGCTAATCGAAACGCATCACATGACCGCTCATTTACCACGCAAGCCGGAGCGCAAGCCCGAGCCCGGCCCGAACCTGTGTAAAATGATATAAATTAAGCCCGAGCCCGAACCGAACCCGTCGGGTCCCGCCGGGTTTCATCGGGTTCGGGCAAAGATCTTCAGCTCTAATATGGACACTTTGAAGCAAATAGTGGACATTTAAAGGGGTCATCGGATGCCCATTTTCCACAAGTTGATATGATTCTTCAGGGTCTAAATGAAAAGTCTATAATATACTTTGTTTAAAAATTCTCAATGGTTGTGTAAAACAACACCCTTTTTACCTTGCCAAAATCATCTCTGCAAAAATCATCTCATACTGGTCGAGGCTGCTTTAAATGCAAATGAGCTCTGCTTGCCCCGCCCCTCTCTTCTCTCTGTGGAGTGACGAGTCTATTTACTTGCTAACTAGCACATTATTAGGAAAGGCGATCACAAAGATTCATAAAAAAACCCTTATACTCACTTCTGCTGTAAGTGAAGCTGGATCACGAATGATTTGCGCGAACATAGACGGATATATTTAGATCGGGAAGCGAATCCCTTCACAAACAAACGTAATCTACTGCATCTTCAGCGGCTTAGATGTCGGGAGTAACGTTAAATGACGACCACTATGTTTATTATTACATCCAGAAACACAACACCTCAATGGCTCAATTGGAGATATTCTTGTCTAACTTGCATCCCTGCCCCGCCATCAAAACAAAGAGGGCGGACTGTTGTAGCTGATCTGAGGTAAAACGCCACAACGACGTTGTGACGCCACAACGACAAGCATCTGAGAATGGCTCGATTTGAAAAAGGGAATGTTTTTTTACAGATTAATTAAAAACCACTGCATGGATTTTTATCATTAAAGGGTAGATTTGTACATACACTGCCAACACACATTAATGTTCAAACAACATGAAAAACGATTAATGACGATTAATGTGAATGGTAAAACTGCATGGCTCTGTTGTTGTAAATAAAAAAAAAAAGGTAATTTTCAGTCTCTTTGCCTGTCAATTAGGGGCTGGAAATGTAAGAGCCATATTTCGTAATTCATTATTTAAACATTCATTCATGATTATCATAATTATTTGTGTTGTATTATGCTGTATATTTTTCAGTTCATATCAGTTTTTTTTACTGCTTATGTCTAGTGATGTCATTCCGTAGTCCACGTTGTTGCATGATTATTGACGCACGTGGGGGTTATTAAGATGCGCAAGTTTTGGAGAACACAAGCTTCTGACGGTAGTCAAAAACAGTCATAACTGGAATTACAGTTTGTCAAGATACAGCAAATAAGCCATTGTAACCCGAGTGGATTTATGCAGGAAGGCTGCAAGAAGTGTTGAACGTTTGATGTTGAAAATAAACGAAGAAACAAAAGGAACTCATGGACTTCCGAGTCATGAGTAAACGAGTTCAATAAGAGAGATACGTCAGAACTTGTGGACTAATTATAAGAAAATTGCATGCCCCATACATGCATCTTACTCTGTGAGATAAACAGTCAGTCTTTTGATATCTTTTGCTAGCTCTGACACACTTGCTTCACATATCTCCTGCTCTTTTTTCCTAGCAAAAAAATCACTTATTAGTAAATGAAAGCTTAAAATGAAGGCCTGATCATAGAGTGCTGATTATAACAATGCCACTGAACTGAACGAAACTCGCATGTTTTGCTGATTTTTGCTGCTGAAAATGGTCAATTATTGTCATGTTTTGGGCTGTACTAATCGGTCGGACCGGGAAAAACATTTGGTGTACTATAGACTGTCAAAAGTAGTAAAGCAGAAGAGTGCAAAAAACTGAGGAACAAACGGCATTTGTGGTTGGCCAGACTGATCCAGGATTACCAGTGCAAGAATCTTAACAACATTTGTGTTTGTTCTTATCATTTCTGGTCAGGTAGGTGAAATATTAAGCTAATATCTTAATACTGTTCGTACGTATTTTACCCACCTATGAACTTTAGTTTTTCAAAATATTGCACCCTTTCCTACTTACCAAGTCCTTCTCCATCCACCTTATTTTTCAATGCGGAAGTAAGCTGTTTTCTGGTAATGTGTTAGATGTCCGGTTCATAATCCGCCATAGAGAAATAACGAGAAGAATATCGAAGTGCAGTAAACGGTAAAAACGTTTGCACTACAAACCAGTGTGTTCATAATTAGGATAATACATTAAAACAGTATAATAAGACACACAGGTTTCCAATATCAAGCAGCAAAACGAGCTTTTTGTGCAGCTAAAAATAGCTGGAAGTGGATGAGACCGGAAGCCAGACACAAACAATTTACAAATGGCTGCACCCACTCTTATGGGAAAAATAAGGTAATCAAAAATAAGGATTTAGCAGCTTCTGCATGTTTTCTCCCCCGTGGTTTAGACAGCATAAATTAGCAAAACAACGTATTAAGTAGTACATTAACCGCGCAATTTATGCTGTTGTTTACATCCGGTATTCATCTTGTATCATTGTCCCCTTTTGTGCAAAGAAATAAGTCTCCTGACAGTTCTCTCTCAAGAGGTTACATTGTTGAAAGCATTAAAGGGTTAATTCACCTAAAAATGAAAATGCTATCATTCATTTCTCACCCTCATGTCGTTCCAAACCCGTAAGAACACACATTAAGATGTTTAATGAAATCCTACATAGAAATATCCACAATCGAAACGTTCAAACGGCCCAGAGAGGTAGTAAGGACATTGTTAAAATCATTTTTGGGTGAACTAAACCAACGTCTGAGAATGAGTTAGTGGGCTATGTAACACGTAATTGTGAAATTAGTTCTTTTTAAATGTCTTGGTGCAGCATACTTACCTGTTGCTCACAAATTGCCTTAAACTACACTATAAACTTTTAGTAATTTATTAACTTTCCTCCTGAAAGTTACTAAAATACTAAAAGGTTCTAGTGTAGTATTGCAACACAATTTATGACTTTGATAAGAAAATCTTATTTTTTTTCTGGAATGTTTTGACATGGTTATTTGGTAATTGATCAAGCAGACTTGCTGGAACATTAGATCTCTAAAGAACCCTAACATTTTCACACTTCCAACATCATGCAGAATCGCTAAGTCTGATCCCTTTGAAATTTAATAGCAAAATCGTTCTTCACCCCACTCCCATGTGTTTATTTCTTTTGGCAAATGTCTAAGTGCTTCACTGCCACCTGCTGGTCATTCAATGCACATCAGTGAATCGCTGGACCAGGGGTGTTGTTAAACTTGAAACAAAAAAAATAGTCAGAAATCCTTATAATAGGGTTTCAGCACTACACACTTGAATCCCTAACTAGCAGTGCATCCACCATTAGAAAAAAATCTTGATGAACACATATGGAGGCCATAGGTTGCAAAATAAACCATTTAATACACATTAACAGAGCTGCATCTGTCATTGACAAAGTCATTTGACTTGCTGAGCATAAAGACAGAATTTTATTCTTGAACACTGACAGTACATTCAGCAACCCTCCACAAGGAAAGGGTCGTCTTCACTCTCGCTCTCATCCGGAAACTCCTGTCGCAAGGGTGACTTCTCTGAAGCCACTGCTTCCATCTGGAGGACGTCCCTCTTGCGCCGCAACCAACGAACCTCATCGCGAATGCGGCTGAACTTGGCAGAGCGAAGGTGCCAGATGAGGAGAGCACAGATCAAGACACTCATCAAAGAGGCTAGAAAAGGATGAAGAATTTCAGGACAGTTTACTACTTTCAGTTTTGACCAATAAGATCACTGGAAACAAACAAACAAACAAAAAAAGTAAATATTAAACTGTTTCTTTTTTAAATACCTGTGGCAATTACAAACACTCCCTGACTGAGGGGAGCACTGTCTGCCGTAAAGTCGATCACAATGGGGCTGGTCACTTTGTCTGAGGATATGTTCACCTGAAACCACAGGAGGGAGATTGAGATAATAGTAGAATGTGTGTAATTTCACCACCTGCTGGACAGAAGCAGCATGATCAGCTCAGCCCAATATGATACATAATATTAAAAGTTATTTTCCTTTAATTTTAAAAATAATTTTAACAGTTAATTTTCGTTTTGAAATATTATAATTATTTAAAAAAAAAAAAAAAAAAAAATATATATATATATATATATATATATATATATATATATATATATATATATATATATATATATATATATATATATATATATATATTTTGTAGTAGTATTTAAAAAGTATTATTATAATTATTTAATTTTATTCTATATATATATATATATATATATATATATATATATATATATATATATATATATATATATATATATATATATATTTTATTATTAATCAATTTTTATACATTAATATTCAAAAGTTTGGGATTGATAAAATTTTCTAAATACGTTTTCAAGTGCTGCAATCATTGAAAATACAATAAACAGTAATATTTTAAATCTTTTTCTTTAATATTTTAAACTCTGCATGAAATTTTTAATCAGAACTTAAATGCCAACCTGTTCTACATTTTTTTCCTTTTTTCCCCTTCTTATTCTTTTTTCAGGTTTCTAATTTTTTTTTCAATAGAAAGTTGGAATTGTTTTTTTTGTTTAAAGATACAAATGGAACTTATATAAAATAGAAAAGGTTTGTCACCCTATACATTTCTTTTTCATCAATTTTGATCAATTTACAGCATCTTTGCTAGATCAAAGTTCATTTCTTTAACAAAAAAAACCCAACACCTTACTGACCCCAAACTAGAATTGTAGTGTATTAATTTACCTTATGGTTTTATCATGCCAAAATTATCCATATCAACTTTAAAAAAAAAAGTTACAATACATATTTATTTTAACAATTAAAAGTGATAACACTTCTTTAAAGCTATTAGTAAACTAGAAACTACCTGCTGGAGCTCTTGCTGATATCCATGGGCCTGAATCAGCAGCTGATGTGTGCCTGGAGCCAGAAGAGTGGTGAAGTGACCCTGACTGTCTGCATGAACATTCATAGAGCCATTCACCACAACAACCGCATCCGACACCGGCCTGCCTTTACTATCCCTCACGACACCACTCAGCCTTCTGTGAACCTTGATTTGAAACATGAATTTAAATGAGTTTAAGTTGCCTGAAATTATAGTTAGGAGATGTTAACGGTAGTTCAAATGTGTCCACCTCCAGGAGCATGCGGAAAAGAGGCAGTCTGTTCTCCATCCACAGCGAGAAGAGCTGAGATGCATGTGGGAACATGCAACAGCCAGTGTACACTGTGATTTCAGGGCAAAGGCCCACATCCAAACTGAAGTCCTAAAAGGGCAATATTTGGGTTTTCTTAAAGACATGCAAGTTGGAATATGCAGAAAATTCAATTTGAAAGCTACATTGGATGAGAGGATATTTGGATAATGAGAAGTTTAAATGGGTTAAATAATCATTTTCATTTTGGTGAAATACATTTTTTAAATTAAACACCAGACAAAAGTCATGACATAAACAATTACTGCTAACATGAAAATCTGCTATTAAAACAACCTGAAATGACTACAATACCTTCATACTTCCAGCGTGAGCGCTAAAATCTGCACCCTTAAGGATCCCTCCTGGGATTTCCTCTGTTGAGTTACAGCCAAATCACAAAGCATGATATTATGATGACTTCACGATTATATGTAATTACAGCAGTATTTTTTTCTTAAATCTTGAAATGTGAAATAATATTTCAAAAGTACCTGACTTTTCAGTACATCCCAGGTTACCCAAGTGCATGAAAGGATGACTGCTGGCATATAAGGAGGCCAAATATCTCAAAGTCCCCTCATTTTGTGCTGTAGAACCATGATTAATCAAATTCTTTATTACTTGCTTAAAATGACATTTTATTACAGCTGTGATCACACTAGATTTTAAGCATGCAGAATTTCTTCAGAAACTGCAACGGTTGTGATGCAATGTGATGTCAACACAAATGATAAATCCAAAATGTTAAAACATACAATCTACTCTATTTTCCCATGATGCTGCACAGGGGTGCCACTAGGGTTTCTGGGCCCGCTAAACAGCACATTACCTCAGGCCCCCCTCGGTCAAGCTTATTACAATGTATAACAGTCTAATTTACTGTGTTATGATCAAACCTACATGTGATTCACCTTTGGATGTACAACATACACACCTGTCATAACGCTAAGGGAGGAAGAATCAATGATGTCATCAGAGTTTGCTAGACCTTGGCTTTGGTGAATTGATGACACCAATTGCAGAGTTTTTTTTTTTCCCAGACTCCAATGCTTATGAATGGAAGTCAATGGAACGAAAAGTGTAGTGTGACTACCACTTAATATAAAAAGTCTAAATGTGCCGTCACACTGGAAAAATTTTAAAAAGTCCATTGTCTATTTAGCTCACACACAAAGGTCACATTCCGACCAAGCAGCTTTATGTTTTGTCAGTGCAGCAAATCCAAATGACCAATTTGAACCTGTTGTGAAATCTATGTGGAGAAATCTTTTACCCCGACTCAAAATTCCCAATCATGTGGATTCCTATTAAAATGGCTGGATTTCATGTTTACTAAAAAACAAAAACAAAAATAAAACAAAACAGTAAATGTGACCAGAAGGTAAGGCTAGATTTTGCTATAAAGGTATTCTGAACGTTTTTTTTTTAACATAGGCTGTTCTGGATAGCTGCTCATTGGCCCAAGTCAAAAGTACCAGATCACAACACCAAATTGTGTTTAAAAAAAAAAAAAAACTTAGAATAAATAATTTCACAAACTTTTTGTCCACAGGCCAGATGAAAAATACAATCCCTGCTGTTTAAAAACAAAAAAAACAAAAAAAAAAAGTAATGGTTTTACTGGTTATAATGGGAATTGTATTGGTTTTAATGTAAACTGTAATAATCCCTGTTGGTCACTGGTAATTTGTCACCTTCTATTGGTGGCTTCTTATCACCACTAAATCCTAATGGAATATGTCTGAAAACACACCGCTGGAAACCTTTGTTTAATTGTTTTAATGGTTAATATTTGATTTTTTTTCATTGTTTGTAATGATATTTATAGTGGGAACCATTAGAATTTCTGTGATGGTTTCTATAGTTTTTTTTTTTTTTTTTTTTTCAGCAGGGATCGCTCAAGCACAAACGGTGCAGGATCATTTAAATGTCAGGGTTTAGTATTAAAAAGTTAAAGGATTAGTTGATTTTCAGAATTAAAATTTCCTGATAAATTTACTCATCCCCATGGCATCCAAGATGTCTGTCTTTCTTCAGTTGAAGTTGAAGAAATGAAGGTTTGTGAGGTAAACATTTCGGGATTTTTCTCTATATAGTGGACTTCAGTGGTGGTGTTGAAGGTCCAGATTGCAGTTTTGTGTATTTCAATGCAGCTTCAAAGGGCTCTACACGATCCCAGCTGAAGAAAGGTCACATATAGTTAGTTCTTCACCTGTGTACTCCAGTTCAAAAATGTAGGGTAGAGTGAAAAATACCATCTCATTTTCTCCTCCAACTTAAAAATAAATAAATAAAAATCACCCAACATTTTTGTTTTATCTTTTTTGTAAAGGGAGTTTGACTGACTTTGCACGTTTGCTTGTAAACACTGGGTCGGTACGTCCGCCTACGTCAGGCATGACCTTTCCGACATAATTACATAATGCATAGTCGAGCTAGTGCAAGATGAGCATTTATGGTTAAAAAGTATATAAATGTGTTTTTGTTTTTTTTTTTAAGAAAATGACAAATCGTTCCACTAGATAAGACCCTTATTCTTTGGCTGGAATAGTGTAGAGCTCTTTCAAGCCGCATTTAAACTGCAATTTGGACCTACAACCCGTTGGCCGCCACTGAGAAAAATCCTAGAATGTTGTCCTCAAAAACCTTAATTTCTTTTCGACTGAAGAAAGAAAGACATGAACATCTTGGATGACGTGAAGGTGAGTAAATTAACTGGAAAATTTTATTCTGGAAGGCTAGGTAATAGTAATAATGTTAAAAGATATATAGTGCGCTGTTGGTTACCATGCTGATTTGGTTTGTCATAGGGATACGTAGCCAGCAGAGAGCCTCCCTCCAGCACTACTGAGAGAGAGAAACCCTCTCCATAAATCAGATCCATCACTGAACGGGTCTCTGGTTGTGCAGATGCATTACCTAAGTATAAATACAACCCTTATGTTTATTCTAACCAAAGCTTGTGAAGTGTTGACAGGATTTCATTGCAGAATTTTGACTGACCATAGAAGAAATCAGTGTCCAGGTCTATGCCATGAGCGTTGGTGTACCCCACAACAGATGAGCAGAATCCCTCTTGTGCCTGCTCTCTACCATCAGGGTTGACACAAGGGAGAATAAGTATCCTGCTCCTGTCAATCAGCTAAGGAGGAAAAAAACAAAACTCTATTATTGACATGTACACAAACTCTGTTCTATAAACCTAGTGAGCAACCTACATAAATAGGATGATAAATGCACTCAAGGCCCACAAGATGTCAAAAGTAGGAGGCATAATTATGCTGGGTTCTTTTGGCCTAATTATAAAACAACATAAAACAACATAGCACATATACTTCACAGTCAAAGTAATCTCAGAATGCATTTAATGTTTAAATTAAATGTTGATTGTTTATATACTAATTAAACCCTGTAAGGTATCTAATTTAAAAAAAAAAAAAAATAATTGTATTTTAATGCAATATGTTAGATGCGCTATATATTTTCTGTTAGCTGTTCCCCAGGAAAACATTAAATATACAAGGTAGTACTTATGCAAATAATACAAGACAGGATTAAAGGTTGTAAATAATTGAAACTGATGGAGGAAGTTATGGGTTTATTGGCAGGTTTTGTGAAGCTTGCCTTGGTAATGGCGGGATTCCTGCCATAGTTGAGGCAGAGAACCGAAGCAAATTCAAGCAGCAACTCTGGACCTACTGCTGCATTACCATGGACTCCGGCCACAAAACGGATCTTGGATTCAGCAAGTTGAGGAATCTCCAAATTGCCAGCAATCTCAAGAGCCCAGACAGTTCTGAACTCAGTGCTTTGACCCAAACTGACCCCAGGAGGGAAAAAAAGTGATTCAAACAACAATTGAAGATTCACAACATCATTTACCTTTTAACTTCAAATCAATAAATAAAGGGATCTACATGAAGATGTCTGGCCTAGATGTTTTAGAAGTGCCTTGAGAAAGTTTCCACACCCCTTCATTCATTCATGGAGCTCAATTAGAGTGACCAATAGCTTCTTGGTCACCAGTATAACCAAGCCCCTTCTCCATAAATTGCTCAGTTTGGCCAAGTTGTCAGCTCTAGGAAGAGTCCTAGTTTAACCAAACGTCTTCCATTATGGATAATCAAGGCTACATGCTTCTGTGAACCTTCAATGCAGCAGAATTTTTTTCTGAACTCTTCCCCTGATCTGTGCCTTGACGCTAGCCTGTTTCTAAGCTCTACAGGCAGTTATTTTGACCTCAGGGCTTCGTTTTTGCTCTGATATGCATTTTCAGCTGTTAGACCTTTTCTGAGAGGTGTGTGCTTTTCCAAATCATACTCATTCAAACTGAATTTGCCACAGTTTAACTCCACTCAAAGTGTAGTAACATCTACAAACATTACGAGTGCTCCTGAGCTAAACTGCAAGTGTCCCAGAAAAGGGTATGAATAAATGAAATTAAATCATTTCAGTTTTTTTTTTTAGTTTTAATAAGTTGCAAGTTACAAGCCTGTTTTGTCCTTTGTCATTATAGTGTATGGAGTGTAGACTGATGTGAGGAGGGGAAAAAAAAAAAGAAAAAAGAAAAAAAAAAAGTAATTTAAAGCAGTTTCACATAAGGCTGCAACATAAAGCATGAAAAAATGAAGGGGTGTGAATACTTTCACAAGGCACTGTAGATGGTTACTTGCTGGCCCAATCATCTCAAGTGTTAATCAGATGATTGGTGGTGCTTGCTAAGGACCAAAGACACATTCAGGATTACATACCTGTGTAGCCGTGTGATACGAGGAAAATTGAAGGTCAATCCTCGCAGGAATTCAGAGCGTTCCCTGTAGGTTCGGTACTGCAAGGTCTGAGCAGGGAGAAGGCTGCGGACCAACTGATCCAACTCACCAGGAGCCAAAAGCTGCTCCACCAGCTTCTCAAAATCCTTCTGTTCTCTTTCAGCTACAGGTGGCTGCAAGGTATCTCTGGTCAGCTTGAAGTCCACCTGCTCCACCAGAGACTCCAACACCCGGACAGATGCAGACATTGGAGCAAAACTGTGGATGGATCACAAGAAACGTAATGGCTGACCCATTTTACAACTAGCATTCTGTTAATTTGTCCATTTCTCACCCTGGAGCAGAAGCAGTGATATGGTAAGAACCAGGAGCCAGAGGTCTCCAGTATTGGCCTGTGCTGCTGGTGTGGACATGATGGCTGGAACCTTCCACCATGACTGTGGCATTAGCGATGCCTTTGCCAGAATGACCATCAGTCACCGTACCGCTCACAAACAAATGAACCTGACATATGGGCATCACACAAACCAGGCAAAGGTTTAAATGGACTAGCTTACCCAAAAAAAAAAAAAAAAAAAAAAAAAAAGACTAATGTGATCATGATGTCATTGTCAGGAATGAATCACCTGCTGTATAAAGTGCAAGAGAGCTTTGTGATTCTTCTCCCAGTATTCTGAGAGCAACTTCTCTGGTGGAAGCAGTTCACAAGTCAGACCAATGTTAACGGCTAAAGTGTCTGTGCTGCGATATGCCCAAGTCAACATATCAATTCCTATAATTATGCAAAATGCAAAAACAGTGTTGATTTCCATGTGAAACAGGACAGTCTAGAAATATGCACTTGTGAATAATAATAAATATATAATATAATAAATAAAAAAAAATTTACTTACAATATCTTTCAGAAATGTAGGGCCAGTAAGATTTTTTTTTTGTAAGAAATTTATCTATTTTCTATTTTCCACTAATCTGTGATCCCTTTTAAATAAATGCTGTCCTTTTGAACTTTACATTAACCAAAGAATCCTGAAAAAGCCTGTCATGGTTTCCACAAACATTAAAAAGCAAAACTATTTTCAACATTGAACAGAAATCATTCCAATATTCTAAATATGTTGCTCAAAAAAACATTTATTATTATTATTATTATTATTGTCGTTGAAAACAGGCGAGTAGAATTATAAATGATAAACGCTGATCTTTGGATCTTTCTATTCATCAAAGAATCCTGGGGAAAATAAAAAATAAAAAATAAAAATAAAATAATAGTACTTTAACCATTTTAAATACTGAAAATAACAACAATAATAAAAAGTTTCTTGAACAGCAAATCAAAACATTAGAATGATTTCTGGGATCAAGGCTGGAGTAATGATGCTGAAAATTTAGTTTTGCTCACAGAAATAAAATTACATTTAAAATATATTCAAATGGAAAGCAGTTATTTTTTAGAGAGTAAAAATATTGGACAATATTACTGCTTTTGCTGTATTTTAGATCAAATAAATGCAGGTAAGCAGAAGAGAATTATTTAAAAAAAAACATTAAAAATCTTACGGTTCAAAAACTTTTAATTGGTAGTGTACATAAATACACAAATATAATAAAATGGAAAATAGTTATTTTAAATTGTAATATTTCACAATATGTGACCCTGGACCACAAAACCAGTCATAAGGGTCAATTTTTCAAAATTGAGATTAATACATCATATGAAATATATGTATTAATATACATATATGAAAATAAATAAATAAATATATTTAATTTATAATTTGTTAGGATAGGACAAGGATACAAATATTGAATATATGGAATCTGAGGGGGCAAAAAAAAAAAAATCTAAATATTGAGAAAATCACCTTTAAAGTTGACCAAATTAAGTTCTTAATGCATATTAATAATCAAAAATTAAGTTTTTCTATACAGTAGGAAATTTACAAAATATCTTCATGGAACATGATCTTCACTGAATTTCCTAATGATTTTTGGCATAAAATAAAAATCAATAATTTTGACCCATACAATGTATTTTTGGCTATTGCTACAAATATACCCCAGCGACTTAAGACTGGTTTTGTGGTCCAGGGTCACATATTTGTTTTTATAACAAATACTACGACTTACTAATAATCTTACTGACCCCAAACATTTGAACGGTAAATAAGGTAAGTTCTGATTTAATTTTCACTTGAGTGATAATGCCCTTAGTCTGACCGATGGCTACTGGACGATGGCGTTTAATGCCTTTCTTCTCTCTGGTTCTTGGCACATCACAGGACTGAGGCTCTTCAAAAGCCTGAGATTGCTGGAATGAAATGACAACAGTATTGGACAATTTGAGAAAGGCATGTGATATAGAAAACATGGATATTCTACATGTTTCTGATGATGGTCTAGTCAGTTAAATGCCACAAATGTTAGCTTAATGTTACATAATTCATGATATATACAATATGCATACCACATAATAGGCTTCTGCAACTGATTTAAACGTTTCCTCATCAACAGGGTCAAGGGAACTCGGGTAGACAACTCCCCTAAACCCTACAAACAACAGTAGCAGTTTATTAAAAAAAAATAATAATAAATAAAATAAAAATTAAAAACCCAAATAAACATTTTAAGACAAACCCAAACCACTTACTGTACCTCCACGTACGCTTGCAGACAACACGAAGAAGTGAGCCTTGATCCAGTTTATCACTGCTTGAGTTTCTGCTTCAGCAGTAGTTCCTGATCTTGACTGTTTGGGGAAATTTGCATTCAGGTCAACACGATGACTGTTACCGTGTCCAATAATACTCAGGTCTCCTGAAACCGGTTCCTTGTGAGCTACGAGAAAAAAACCAGAGTAAATACAGAAGACAACAATAAAACAACTTGTCAATATATTTGCTTGTACCTTTTAGTGCCAATTCATACCCGTCTGGGTTCATGGAAGGCATGATGTGAATTCTTGTGTTATTGACAAGACTTGTGACCAGTGGATCTTTGCCATAATTGCGGCACAAGTACTCAACCAGGTTTAGGAGAATCTCCCGACCGATAAACTCATTTCCATGCAGGTTACCCAAAAACATGACCTCTGGTTTGCCTGGTTGCAGGAAAGAGATGATCACTAGAGACCTTTTTTATAACATACACAGTTGAAGTCAAAAGTTTACATACACCTTGCAGAATCTGCAAAATGTTAATTATTTTACCAAAATAACAGGGATCATACAAAATGCATGTTATTTTTATTTAATACTAACCTGAATAAGATATTTCACATTCACAAGTTTACATACGCTTGATTCTTAATACTGTGTTGTTACCTGAATGATTCACAGCTGTGTTTTTTTGTTTAGCGATAGTTATTCAGGACGAACAACCTATGAACATTTAAACTGCCTGCTGTTCTTTAGAAAAATCCTTCAGGTCCCACAAATTCTTTGTTTTTTTTTTTTTTAGCATTTTGTGTATTTGAACCCTCTCTGGTAATGAATGCATGTTTTTGTGCTCATATGCAACTATTACAGAAGGTTTAAACACTCACTGATGCTTCAGAAGGAAAAACGATGCATTAAGAGCCAGGGGTGTAAACTTTTGAAAGGAATGAAGATGTGTGCATTTTTGTTATTTTGCTTAAATCTCATTTTTTCACCCATTTAGTACTGCCCTTCAGAAGATACTTGCATGTCTCCCAGAAGACAAAATAAGCTAAATTTACCCTGATCTTCAAACTCAAAAAGTTTTCAACCCCCAAGAGCATCAGTGAGTGTTTGAACCTTCTGTAATAGTTGCATATGAGTCCCTCAGTTATCCTCAGTGTGAAAAGATGGATCTCAAAATCATACAGTCATATTTGGAAAGGGTTTAAATACGAAACATGCTGAAAAACCAAATAATCTGTGAGACCTGAAGGATTTTTCTGAAGAACAGCAGGCAGTTTAACTGCTTAGGACAAACAAGGGAGTCATGAACAACTATCACTAAACAAAACAAAACAAAACAAAACAAAAACACACCTGTAGATCATTCAGGTAACAACACAGTAATAAAAATCAAGTTTATGTAAACTCTTGAACAGGGTAATTTTTCTAAATTCAACTATTTTCTCTTGTGGTAAAATAATTACATTGCAGATTCTGTAAGGTCTATGTAAAAGTTTGACCTCAACTGTATATGCGTGTATATGTGTGTACACAATCGCACCTTGCTGATCAACACCAGGATTGGTGGATATCTCCATCACATACAGATTCCTGCCCTGCACTGATCGTCCAGCAGAGTTCAGGAAAGTGATAGAAGGATGGACAGCACTAAGCAGTTGCAAGAACATCTCCATTTCATCATAACTATGATATCGAAAATCCAAAGTCTGGATTGGGGACCTTGGGATGGGAGGCCCAGGTGTGCTCAGACCAACATTGGTCACCGTAGGTTGTTCAGAAGGATCTAGCATTAACATCTCCTCTACAGGTTCCTCAAGAGTAAAGTTTAACAGTGTGGCTTTGCCTTCAATCACTGGCACATTCTTGACAGTATTTGAAAGGTATCTGAAAGAAAGATTCTTTTAAACTGGACCAATTCCAATTCATCATTATTCTTTTATGCATCTAAATATAATTACCCAGGTGAGCTAGCAGTGATGTCATATCTTCCAGGCAACAGCAGGCGGTAATAATCACCAAACATCCAGGTTGTGATGTTGTGATCGCTTCCAGAAACAGAGACTGTTGCATCTGGGAGACCAAAGCCTGATCTGGTCATTACAAAACCTCTCACACCAATATGAGCCTAAAACAGAAGTGAAACAAGGTTTGTTAGAGCATTCATGACACTACAAAAAACATTCAAATCAACTCACTTGGTGTATGTAGGCAAGAAGGGCCTCTTTGTTGTTGCTCCATTCTGTGAAAAGCTGAGAAGCTGGTGGATACTTGCAGCAGCTCAACTCAAAAGTGACTTCAAAGCAATTACCCTTGAAGTAGTTGTAATCCTGCATTCCCCCTGTGCACAAACAGGACACCAAACCAAAGCTCACTGGAGTTCCACTTGGATACAAGACCTGATTTTAAATGTCAAACATTTTGTGATACCATCTTCGAAGCTTTTGTGTGGATCGTCAGGACAGCCAGGATTGTCCATCTTCATAATGGGATGGTTCTCAATGTAGGTTTGTGCTAAATGGTGAAATACAGCATCATCTGCTGTCAGCCCTGAGGCTGCATAAGAACTGTCTTCATCAGAGGGGAAGCTGGCCATCACCGAGCCCTCATGCAGACTACCAGACAAGACGAACCTTGAAAAGACGACACACAGGAAGCAAGCATGATATTAAACACTTCTTGAGAAAAGATCTGACTTGTGAAAGTCTCAGATCAGAAGCAAGAGAACATTACACCACTGAATAATTGGTTTCACCACTGAATAATTAGAGATTCATGCTTTCCAGGCTAGAATAAAATGTCACAATTTCTGTTAAAAATGCTCATTTTGTGTCTGGATCAATTAATTTTAAGGAATTTATAGTAATTTTATAGTAATGATATTTTGTAGTGCATACGGTGTTGTACTATTATAGTTTTTATAGTTTTCATTTTAATTTTGCAGAAATAGTCTTTTTTTTTTTTTTTTTTTTGAAATTTTCATTATTATTATTTATTTATTACTGATCATGTTCATTTTATTTATTTGTGTTTTTACTATTAGTTATTATTTTCCAGTCAGTAATTTTAGTGCTTTAACATAAAATTAATTATTAAAAACTTTTTAATAGCTTTAGTCAACTGAAAACTCTGAAAATGTCAAGGATTTTTAAAATTTAGTATAATTTGTTTATTAAATTATTTTCGTTTGCCAAATCAAAGTCAGTGTGACATCCCTTATGAAAATCAACCATGGTTTTATTATGGAGTGTTTCCATGACGCGTCATCAATCGGCCATTTTTGGTGGCACTGAATATAAACAATACCACTGAACCGAATGAAACTCGCATATTTTGCTTGTTACTGCTGCTGAAAATGGTCAGTTATTGTCACGTTTTGGGCTGTACTAATCAGCCAGACCGGGAAAACATTTGGAGTACTACAGACTGCCCAAAGTTATAATAAATCAAGGAGAAGAATGCGCAAAAAAAAAAAAAAAAAAAAAAACTGTTTGAGAAACAAAAGGCATTTGTGGTTGGCCAAATTTGAAACAAAATTTCGAGGGCAAGAATCTAGACAACTTTCTTTGTTTTTATCACTTCTGCTAAGGTAGATTAAATAAGCTAATATCTTAATTAATACAGCTCATATGCATCTTTACCACCTGTTAACTTAAGTTTGGCAAAATATTGTGCTGCTATTGTTCCTGCTTACTAAGTCCTCCTCTATATGATTTATCAGCTTCCACACGATTTTTTTTTCATGGTTTAGACAGCATAAATTAGCAGAACAACGTGTTCAGTAGTGCATTAACCGTGCCATCTAAGCTGTTGCTTACATCCGAGTAACTCACCAAATCGTATGTGTAAATGTGTAAATATGTAAATATAAACTACTGAAACTATGAAGCCAAAAACAAACAAACAAACAAACAAACAAACAAACAAAAAAAAACAGCCTACTTTTTCTCAAGAATCCATTTCATGACAGCTGTGACCTCCGGTGTGTCTTCTGAAGTGTTACTGAAGGGCTCATCCTGGTCTGGAAAACTCTTGCTGAGGTCAAAATGTTTGGCGTTCTCGCGGCCTTCGGTGCTGCCGGTGCAGTCACCCTCCACCGCCCGCTCAAAGCCGTCCGGATTCATGCTGGCCATTATGTAGATGTCAGTCCGGTTCACCAGCTCAGTTACTCTCAAATCACGGCCATACTGAGTCAACAGGTACTCAATCAGATACACTAACAACTGCCGTGATAAAGCCTCGTCGCCGTGGATGTTGCCCACATACTTGAACCTCGGTTTGCCTGGTACGTCCGTAGTCGGATTGATTGTTATTCTCATGACCCAAAGCTCCCTTCCCTCAACAGATTGTCCGATGCTCGAAAGGCTGCAAATATGCGCGTATTTTTGAGAGAAACGCTGAAGAAGGTCGGTCATGTCAGCGTAGTTGTAATATCTTTTGTATGTTTCTTCATGAATTTTGTTGGTGCGTCTCAAACCGAGTATTTGGTGCGAAACTATTAAAATATGCGGCAAAATGAGCCACAAAATACGCATTATGTGTTTGTAGTAGCTCAGTAGTGATTTTTTTTTTTTTTTAAATCTCTTGTTAGTTGTTTTATCGCTATCTGCCTTTTTGTTGAGCCATCATAAATTGTTCATCACTGGCCTGTCAGTGGGCAGGTTACACGGTTTTAATCAAAATTAGGGACATTAATAGATTCCACTTGGCATAATTAGTATTAAATTGTTTCGCACAGGGTCAAACCAAAATCTGGATTAAACCACTACCATTTGTTAAGGGGTGTTTGTCTATTTTTCATGAAATTTTTGACCATCAAGATTAAATTAAATGTACACTACCAGTCAAAATGTTTTTGAACAGTAAGATTTTTTTTTAATGTTTTTAAAGAAGTCTCTTCTGCTCAGCAAGCTTGCATTTATTTGATCCAAAGTACAGCAAAACAGTCAAATTATTTTTACTATTTAAAATAACTATTTATATATATATATATATATATATATATATATATATATATATATATATATACCGACTCCGAGCTTTTGAATGGTGTAGTGTATAGTTACAAAAGCTTTTTATTTCAGATAAATGCTGATCTTTGGATCTTTCCATTCATCAAAAAGTCCAGAAAAAAATTTACTCAACTGTTTTAAATATTGATGGTAATAATAATAATAATACTAAATGTTTATTGAACAGCAAATCAGCATATTAGAATGATTTCTGAAGGATCACGTGACAGTGAAGACTGAAGTATGATGCTCCAAATGTAGCTTTGATCACAGGAATAAATTACATTTTAAAATATATTCAAATAGATAAATAGAAAATAGAAAATGTTCAAATAGAAAACAGCTATTTTAAATAGTAAAAATATATCAAAATGTTTTTTTTTCTTTTCTGTACTTTTGATACTTTCAGGCTTGGTGAGCAGAGGAGATTTCTTTAAAAACATCAAAAATCTTACTGTTCAAAAACTTTTGACTGGTAGTGTACTTTATGTATAATGTAAAATGTATTTATGTCAGAATTTCTTTAAAAAATATTAATTTAAATTTAATAATATTAATTAATTTATTTATTTATTTTCTGCAGTTCCAATGATAATCTGTTGCCATGTTGATATAGTTAGTACAAAAGGGTGTCCTTGTTATGTATAATGTAAATTCTGAGACAATATATCTTTTCATTTCAAATTTTAATGTTAGACAATTCATTACACCTTTTCTAAAAATGATGTGAGAGTTTGGTGTTCTAATGTTCATTTAGGTCTGGAAAGATCAACACACCACAGTCAGCCGATAACAGTTATTCAGTTTTTTTTGTTTCTTTAGATTTTATGCTCATGTTCTTTATTCATCAAATATCATACAGAAGTTGACCATGAAAACTGCAACGGCTCTGATCATGATGATCAAGTCATGACGAAAGAAGAGCAACGCTCCTGGCTTCTCACCGCACCACGTCCGTTCGGCTGTCATCATACGGGACTTTTTCTTCTGCTTGTTTTCTCATCGTTCCTGCCGTCAATAGTTTGTCTTTCTTTCCTCGTGTAGTGGTTAAAAAAAAAACGTGCTGTGGACTTGTAACATTAGTGTAGCACCAGTATACCAGCCTGCCGTCCTGGTCAACAAACCATCTTGCATGGCTGGGAACGGAGGGATAGAGGAAGTGGAAGTTTGTAGGGCTCAGAAGGAGGAAGAAGGGAGGGAAGGGAGGAAATACACGGCCGGTTCCTCTCAATGCTGGATCCTACGGATAGACTGGATCTGAGGGGTCTGAGCGTGGCAGCCGTACTCCCTGTAGTGCCTATACTCGCCTCCGTGGCAGTCGCACTCCAAAATGTACTGGTAACCACGGTAACCAGGATACTGGTAGCATACCCAGCTAGAGAAATAGGAAGAGAGAGGCAGCATGTTACCATGGAGGCCAAAGTGGAGCATTTGATATCTTGAACATTGACGAATGTAGTGACGAATACAGTGACGCCAGGCTTTTTCAGATATAGATCAAAAGCAACACAAGAGCAGAAAGCTAGAAAAACAACCTCCATTTATGGAACAAAATGATCAGATGATCAAAATCCAATACTTACGCGCCACTCATGACATGGAAGGAGCCAACCTCGTTGTTGCACCATCCCATAGCCTGCAGGGAGGGGTAGTCATTGCACACCTCCCACTGCCTTCCAGTCATGTTCTCACACTCGAAAAGCGTCATACGGCAATCACTCTGCATCTGTTTCACAATGGAGGAAGAAAGACATACGACTTGTTGAATGCCCTGTTGAGTGGAAATCAGATTTCAGGAACTGGAAGTTCTTGGCTTAGAATTTGAATTGAAATTATATAGGATGTTGAATTGGAACAAATTAAATTGCAAATGGAAACTGAATTTATTGCAGTGCAATGGAAAGAATCATGACCCATAAAATGACTATGAAAAAAAAGTACAAATTTTTTTTTTATAAATTGCATATTTTATTATTTATTGTTTTTTTTATATTTTATGATGTGTGTATGATAACATTATGTAAATACATATATAAAGGTGGCTTTTTAAATATTGCTATTATTATTAGTATTATTATTATTATTAATAATAATAATTATTATTATTAATAATATTTTTTTATATTCCTATGTAAATTAGATTGATATTTGATTATATTTTTAATATTTCTAATTATATCCCTTGTGTATGGTAAGATGTATGTGTAAATTATGTAAATAAATCAATGCATCTTTTTAAACAGTGATTATTAATATTTTTATATAAATTTTAACTATATTTAATCACTTATTATTTTTTAAACAAATATTTTAGATTTATATTTATACTATTTCTTATTATACCCCTGGTGTATGAAACATGTATATGTAAATTATGTAAATAAATAATTTTTTTAAAAAATATTTTTATATACATTATAATTATATTTAATTTACTTTTTAAACAAATACTGTAGACTTTTTTTAAATATTTTTTATTATACCCCAGTGTATGAAACATGTTTGTAAATTATGTAAATAAATAAATAAATACATAAATAAATGTATCTTTTCAAACACTGATTATTAATATTTTTATATACATTAGAAATACATTTAATTATTTAGTACTTTTTAAACAAATACTTCAGACTTTTTTAATATTTCTTATGATACCCCAGTGTATGAAACATGTATGTAAACAAACAAACAAACATCTTTTCAAACATTAATTATTAATATTTTTATATACACATTAGAAATATATTTAATGGTTTATTACTTTTTAAACAAATATTTTAGATTTATATTTCTAATATTTCCTATTATACCACTGGTGTATGAAACATGTATATGTAAATAAATAAATAAATAAATAAAACACTGATTATTAATATTTTTATATACATTAGAAGTACATTTAATTATTTATTACTTTTTAAACAAATCCTTTAGACTTTAGACTTATACCCCTGGTGTATGAAACGTGTATGTAAACAAACAAACAAACATATTATTTCAAACACTGATTATTAATAATTTTATATACATTAGAAGTACATTTAATTATTTACTACTTAAATTAGTTATTAAACATATTTTAGACTTATATTTTTAATATTTCTTATAAATATGTATATGTATGTAGGTAAGTAAGTACGTAAGTATATAAATAAATGTAGCTTTTTCAAGCATTAATTATTATTATATTTATATTTTTATAAAATGATTTTTTTTTCTTTTTAAACAAATATTTTAGTTTTATATTTATAATATTTCTGATTATTAATTCTATTTCAGTTATGCTTTTTGCAATTTTTTTGCAAATTCAGTTCATTCTCAATTCATTTCAATCCCATGTATCTACAATGTGCTCAGAAATAGTGACGATCAGAGAGTCTGCTGGTGGGTGTATTTTGTGTCTCTGGTGCAGATGGTCTCACTCACAGCAGAATAGATGGGGCGGAAGGACATCATCCTCTCAATGCGATAGGCATTGTTGCCACTCCAGGCCTCCCAGCAAGGGTAATCTCCCTTCTCCAGGATGAACTGCTGGCCGTTGAAGGTAGAGTGCTCAAAACCGACCCAGCTAGAGTCAGAAGAAACGATTAGGAGACAAGGCTGGAAAAAAGATTTACCCAGGTTAATTAAAGATGTTTGCATTTACTCACGCGCCACACTCGACCTTCAGGGAGCGGACAGTCTCCATTCCGTACTCCATGATGTTCTGGCAGCAAGAAGTGAACTCACAACGCCTGCCCTGGAAATGCTCCTGGTCATAAACGGTAATCTGGGAAAGAAAGATGTTGTTAGTGATGATTTAATTAGATACCCATTTAGTTTGTTCCAAATTGCATTAAAAAAATGGTTTTAAATTATTTAAAATTAATATATTTTGGATTTTTAATAAAAACGCATACACCAGCAGTTAAAAGTTAGGAATAATTAAGATAATTTTTTTTTTTTTTTTTTTTTTTAGATTTCTTATGCTCACCAAGGCTGCATTTATCTGATCAAAAATACAATAAAAACAGTAATATTGTGACATATTATTACAGTGTAAAAGAACTGTTTTCAAAATTTAATTTATTCCTGTGATGCAAAGCTGAATTTTCAGCATCATTACTCCAGTCTTCAGTGTCACATCAGAAATCTATAATATAAGTCAGCATATTATAATATGCTGGTTTGCCGCTCAATTATTATTGGTGGTCAAATATTAATAATTCTTATTATTATCAATGTATTATAATATTATTTTTCTTGCTGAATAAACATTTTAATTTAATTTAATTTTATTAATTTTTTTATCAAATAAATGCAGTCTTGGTGATAAGTTACAAAATAAAACACAATTAAATAAATTAAATTATTAAATTAAATTCTAAAATAAATACATTTTTAAAAATAAAATAAAATAAAATAAAATAAAATAAAATAAAATAAAATAAAATAAAATAAAATAAAATATTTTTCCTTCTAAAAAAATGAATAAATTCACTGTACCTTCCATGGTCCCATGGGCATTGACATAGGGTTTGTCAGAGCCATTGTTTCAGATATCTCAGCGCTGACTGACCTGCACACAAGCAATCAGACATCATGTCAGAATAGTTTGCAACACTGTTTAACATCTCTAAAGTGCTATACATGATGTCAAGTACAAGTGCTTGCAACAAGCCTGAACACTGTTGGATCAATTAACCCAAGTGGCTTATATTACTGTCTAATGCACATCAGGTCTGCTAATGAAGACAGTCTTGTTCAAATACCTTGTTGAATCATAAGTATCTCATCCAACCTAATTATAATTGGCATGTCTGATTGTATCAGTGGATCGCTGTTTGATTTATCATTCTGTATAGGCCTATTTAATGCTCACTATGGTGTTCCAAGCTTGTTTAATCACTATCTGGTTTAAAGTTGGCAGAGGTGCAGGGTTTACCAGACTTACCCAATAGAATGAGCTGTATGCGTTGAGGGGAATCCACCACGCGGTCTCCTGCTCAGGCATCTGTGGGGCTATTTATACAGACGCCGCTTCAATGGGGCTCCCTGACTCACAGACCCTGGCTGCTGTCAGCATTTTGCTTTGGATGCCTTTTGTTTCGGACCTGAGCTGTAGGCCTTTCTTTCCTCCGCATACTCTTTACAATGAAGTGATCTCGTCCAATGAGTGGCCAGAGAGCTGCCGTACGACCATCTCTCATGTTACACTACCTGATGATAACTTTTACACTATAAAGGTAGCAATGCGTACTAATTTGCGATTTTAGGTCACATTTATGCGAATTACAAAAGGTTATATACTATAACTTGAGATTTTCATTTCAGACCTTTCAAATTTGAATTGAAGACTTTTTGCATCTTCTGCTCACCAAGCCTGCATTTATTTGATCCGAAATACAGCAAAAGCAGTAATACTGTGGAGTATTTTTACTATTTAAAAATAACTGCTTGAATGTGAAAAATGTCATTTATTCCTGTGATCAAAGCTAAATTTTCAGCATCATTACTCCAGTCTTCAGTGTCACATAATCCTTTAGAAATCATACTAATATGCTGATTTGCTGCTCAAGAAACATTTATTATTATTATTAATATTATTAATATTTAAAACAGTTGAGTACATCTACCTTTGATAAATAGAAAGATTCAAAGATTAGCATTTATATGAAATAAAAAGCTTTTGTAACATTATACACTGTACCATTCAAAAACTTGGAGTTAGTATAATTTTGGGGGTGGGTGGGGGGGGGGGGTTATAGAAATTGATACTTTTATTTAGCAAGGATGCTTTAAATTGAAAAGTGATGATAAGGACATTTATAATGTTACAAAAGATTTCTATTTCAGAAAATGCTGTTCTTCTGAACTTTATATTCATTAAAGAAACCTGAAAAAATTCTAATCAGCTGTTTTCAACATAATAATAATAATAATAAATGTTTTTTGAGCAGCGAAACAGAATATTAGAATGATTTCTGAAGGATCATGTGACTGGAGTAATGATGCTAAAAAATTCAGCATTGAAATCACAGGAATAAATTACATTTTAAAATATATTCAAATAAAAAGCAGTTATTTTAAATATTAAAAATATTTCACAATATTACTGCTTCTGCTGTGTTTTGGATCAAATAAATACAGGCTTGGTGAGCAGAAGAGACTCTCTTTAAAAAACATTAAAAAACTTTACTGTTCAAAAACTTTTGACTGGTAGTGTAAACAATGAGTATTTATATTTCCAGTTTTTAGTCTCTGCAGTTCATCTGAGTGCAGACCTCAAGCCGCTGCTTACATGTTTTCTAGGGTTTGGTCAGATTACAGAAGCGATGTCTAATTAATGCAATGAGTAATGCGGATGAGTTTCTGGCCCAGAAATGGCAAAACATGGCAATGCAGACGCTAATATGAATCAGTGTGTTTGCTAAAGCAAATAAGTGGATACTGCTTGACTTTAAATGCAGACAAATATAACATTACAGCAGTTAAAATGTATAAAAACTACTGTGTTCCATTGCAAAAAAATATGTACCAGTAGACATTTACAGTGAAAGATGCATATAAACTAGGGGGGAAAAAATTTATTAGTTGCTAGTTATTTCACAAATAATTACAAAGGAGTGGCCTTGAATTAATATGAAATTCTAAAGTATGACTAAAATTGAGTTTTCTTGTAAAACGTACTCCAATTATCCTTTTAATTTTTTAACAGTGTATAGCCCTAAACATTTCAGTCTGTGTGATCTGAAATGAACTGAACTGCTTTTGCATTCACTGTGAATTTACTTCTGATGCTCAGCTCGCAACCTCAACCCCGGTCTCTTTGCAAAACAATGTCTGTACACAGACTGCAGTCAGCACATTGTTGTTTAGGGTGGAGGTGTGTGTGTTGAATGTGTATGATGTGTATCTGTTAAGCTCTCTCTGTCTGTGTGTGTGTGTGTGTGTGTGTGTGTCAAATGTAATTCTGGTTGTGTGTAAAAATGTCTGTATGTGCATGTGTGTGTGTGTGTGTGTGTGTGTGAATTTCTGCTGATGAGGGCAGCCACACCGTGATGACAAAGAGACGAGCCAGCTCAGCAGGCCCGTGAGATGAAATGAGTGTGTCCTCTTCTACAAACATACACTCCCTAAGTCATATTATTAATAAACACACCTCTGTATGAACATACTGTAACATAGATGTGTTGCTGATGACATTTATTAATTGGCTTTGTTCTGTCTTTTAAGCAAGAAAGGTTTGACTATCATAATAATAATAGCTGTAATATAACAGGCTATCATAGCAATATGCAGAACTACATTGCTTAAAAGGAAGTTGTTTGAATTATCCCAAGATGGCAGGCACAAAATTTAATTAGAGAATATTATTATATAATTTGATGAAAGCTTTTAAGCCAAACCCAAATCATAAAATTATAAGCACTTATAATTGTATTACTTGCTGAATTGCTTGAGTTATTTTTTTTCTTCATAATGTGTTTAGAAATCAGTGTTTCATTCTCTGGTATTAATAAAATGTTTATTATATAGTGTTTAATTAACAAATGTGAGTCATATGAACGATTAGGCCTCTTTTGTTGTACTGTCGTGTGGCGTCCCCTTGTGGACTGTCATAACTTCAACGCTACACTAAATTCAGTTCATTGACATATGTGAGCATATGGACCACAAACCAGTCATAAGGGTACATTTTTTGTATGGTTGTATGATGTATGGCATGTATGGTTTGTTAGGATATGACAATATTAGGCCGAGATACAACTGTTTAAAAATCTGGAATCTGAGAGTGGAAAAAAATCCAAATATTGAGAAAATCGCCTTTAAATTTGTCCAAATTGTCCAAAGTTCTTAACAATGCATATTATTAATCAAAAATTAAGTTTTGATATATTTACGTTAGGACATTTGCTAAATATCTTCATGGAACATGATCTTTACTTAATATCCTAATAATTTTTGGCATAAAATCTTTTGTTGGCTATTGCTATAAATATACCCATGGTACTTATGACTGGTTTTATGGTCCAGGGTCACATATGTTTCCATCAAGAACCTTTTATTGCACAAAAAAGTACTTTATAGTGGTAAAAGATTATTTAGATTATGTTTTCTATTTGCTTTTTTCCCCTAAAAAAGTTCTAAAAAAATAACTATTTTATGGAATCTTTATTTTTAATCAAATTTTTGACTAAAAATGTGTTTAATCAGTTTTTTTTTTAACTCCTGGGGAACCTTTTCTTATAAACATGTTAATGCTTAAAAGAAGTTATAGAATTAGATTTAAAGTAAAAACAAACGGCTTAAATACAGCTATAGCTCATTTACAAATCACGTTATTATTATTATTATTATTTTTAATAATATAATTAATAATAATGGCGTTACAGCTTCTCACATTTGCTGGGGTTTGTTTTATTTATTGGATTTCAGTTGAATTAATATAGCACAATTCACGAATCAACTTGGATCATACCACACAACAAACAGGGGAGAATTCAAAACGGATATCAGGCGCACAATACATGCTAGAATGACCAATTTAGTCCACACTCGATGACTGGTTTTATCTAAAGCTGTTTCCTTAGAAATACAACGCGCTGCACGCAAAGCAGTCTTTTTCTATCAGCCAAAGAGCATCGTCTGTTTTCGCCGTGCGCCACTGAACGGTAGGCGACCCCCTCCGACGTGCAATAGTACGTCCCTCAGCTGGAGCGCGAGAGAGATTCAGATTGAGCGGAGAACAGGAGGATTTAAATACCTCTAAGCGGGCGACCTGCTCAGCCCTTCGGGTGTGGGAGGGTGACTGTTTTGTGTCTTTGCTAGACCGGGGGAGCAGGGGGGTGGAGGAGGAGGAACGGATAATGAGCTATTCTTGTACCAGCACAGGCAACAGCCAGGACCCATCGAGCTCTAAGAAGTCCGGCGGCGTTAATCCCGGTAGTTGCAGCAGTAGCAGCAGCGGAGACACCGGCAACGGCAATAACCGCCACAGCATCCGCGGGAGCAAAGCGAACTCGAACCCTTTATTCGAGGCCATGAAAGTCAAGAAGGGCTGCAACACGACAGACGTCGGGGTCCCCGTAACTACAGAGGAGGAATTGCTTGCGAACAAAACGATCACCCCGGAGGATGTGCTGGGATTGCAGAAGATCACTGAAAGTAAGTGACCGAGTGGATCGGAACACACTCGGAACATTTCGCCAAACATCGTACATTGTCGCAAAGCTATTGAATAGGTTGCGCTTTGTATCAACGCAGGCTTCGGGGGACTGAGTAATCACAGATCCTCTTGTTTATGAACACTTCACTACGCTATACACGCCATATTGTAGCAATTCTAGATCACCGGGTTCCTTTAATAAGAAAGACTGAAAAATAACTTGATTGAGCCAAACATTAGGTTTTATACAGACCATCAACATTTCGACCTATTGGTGTGCAAATATTGCATTACAGAGCATCAATGTAGATCACTCCTCAAAGGTCTTTATTAGGGTTATATGACCTCTCATTGGTAATACTGTTGAAATTGAACTTACCAGCTAATAAATGACTTTGGAAATGGGAAGAAATAAATGGCATAGGCAGTGTCATTTCCCAAGGATCAACTATAATTAACCTCCTTCAGCCTTGTAGTCCTAAGCATGGTTAGGTAACAGGTGGCCAATAAGCCCTCCATCACTGTTTTTAAAGGCCTGTGCAGTGGCTTATACAACATAAACATCCCATGAACCTCTAGGAAGAGGCTGCATATAATGCTAACCTATAAGAAATGTCTCCTAAAAAGTTTGGGTTCTGAATAATAATTTATTAATAAAATTTTTTATAAATGTGACCCTGGACCACAAAACCAGCCATGAATAGCATGGGTACATTTGTACCCATAAAAGCCAAAAATACATTGTATGGGTCAAAATGATACATTTTTCTTTTATGCCAAAAATCTTTAGGATGTTAAGATTATGTTTCATTAAGATATTTCTCTATATTTAGATTTTTTTTTTTTTTTTTTTTGCATCCTCAGATTACATCAGATTACAAACCATACATCAATGGAAAGCTTATTTATTCAGCTTTCAGATGATGTATAAATCTCAATTTCAAAAAAATTGACCCTTGTGACTGGTTTTGTGGTCCAGGGTCACAATTATAAAGTTCTGACCAGTTTGCGAATTATATCAGGACTTGTAAAGTATTTCTGTCAATGTCGGACCTCAGTATCGAGGCTCTTCTTCCTCTCTTTTGGTACATCTAGCACTTTAAACAATAGTCACTAATTTATAGTGGTCATATTTATGATTTATAAATCTACACTAAAACTATAAGTTTAGTTTTACACAAGAAATTTAATTTGAAAATACTTTAGAAATGTGTGCGTGTGTGTGTATATATAAATTATGTAAAGTATATGTAAAATATTTACACTTCCTAGGATTATATCCTTCTCTTGGCAGCCATATTTATCTGTTTACATTAATATGTAAGCGCATCATCCTTGTATAATTTTGTATCATGTATAAAAGCCCTGACTCAGCTATGAACATGCTTGTTAGACAGCTTTTTTTCTTTCTTTTAGAATAATTTAGAAGTTTTTTAATAAAAGTAAAGTTTAAATGAAGATAAAGAATGAACACCAAAAATGAATATGGAAAAATATTGTAAAAAATATATAAACTATTTAAATTACAATAACTATATCACCCAATAACAGCTATTAACAATTTATACATTGTATTATTAATTGCAGTTACTACTGACAACAACAACAATACATATTCACAAAAACATTTAGAAACTCTTGCTGGAAAATTAAAATTTATTCAAGACTCACAAGACTTTTAAGACATCCTCTTCTGTGTTAGCCTATATCCTGGTAAAGTGACGTATGCAAATAAGCAGGCTAGTGGGCCTTGTTTTTGTCAGGTGGTGAGTTTTAATGTGCCCTACAAATGTGCACATCATGTTTGTTTTCCAGCCCACTCAACCAGCATGTTTATTTGCTCAAAGCAGTTACATAATTTCACCTGTTAGCTGTATTTGACTTCATAAGCTGTCCTGTTGGGCCTCTCTGAACATCTGAAAAATGCTGCCCACTCAAAGCAACAAACCCGTGCTTTGCTCACAGTACGCAAGACATATTTTTCTTTTGATATTTTGCTGTGACTCATCAAGTGATTCTAACCTCAGCGCTGATTACTGGAATTTTAGTGCACCAAAACCATCTCCTACCGTTTTTGATCAACATGCAACATGCAAAATGGTTCCACTTTTCTCTTTTCATCGATATTCACTCATGCTTTAAATGCTAAAAATAATCAAAATAGTTTATCTTCGTCTGTTTTTATAATCCGTTATATTTATCTAATCTATTGCTGAGCCATTAACGTCATATCTTCTGAGAGCAATTGATGGAGGGTTTAAAGAAATATGCGTTGGCACCTGATTGTTCTGAGTGACCAGTACTGGCACCTTTAGATAATACACTGCTTGCTTAGTAATTGTTAAGGCATATGTTGAGATTTTTACCATGGCAACTGTTTCTGCAGGTTGAAGGTGGGGCAGGAGCCCCTCATTATCACCTCATTAAGAATGAGTTTCCTGGAGACATGAATCTTTAGAGAAGCAGTTACATGCATGCAGTTTTATGTAGAAACGGGAATAGTTTTATTATAAATGTAATATAATTCAAAATTATGTTGTAATGTTTATAATATAGGCTTGATTGCTAAACATTGTTCTGAAGTGTAGTGCCTAACCATTCCAAATTCATCAGGTTCAAACTTTAAATCTTTCTACCTTTGAATCTTACTTTACGTCTTAAATCCCTGGCCTTCTAGCCATTTGTATTTAAGTGGATTTATTTTTGCTTTTGCCTAGGGTTGGAATTGTCATATCCGAATTGGCATGTATCAACATTTCCTGTCACTGCAGAGGATTTGCCACATTAAATTAGTTATTATGCAGTCCGCACCAGGAAAGGAAATACATGAAGGTCACAGGATGCTAGATGAGCTCATTGTTTTTTTTAAATCATTGTAAATGTCTTTTCTGAGCATGACTATGTTAAATTTACAGTAAGTCAGTATCAGGCTGGATTGTAACCTCATTGTAACCTTAACCAATACTAGGTAAAAGCCGCATCAAATGGTAGCCCTCCGGAGTCTGTTTCACTTCCTGTTTTGTGTTGTTAGATGGGATCAGATTTCAGCCTGTTGAAATCAAGTTATCATGGTATATAGTCCCAAATGAGTCCAGTTGTACTAATGAAATGTAAGACAGGGATGGAGTTCTAAAATGCTTTATTAAAATGGGTTAACTTAAATCATATTTTGACTAATTAAAGCTGTTTTTCATGGTTCTTGCTGCGAAACTACTGTTGACCTATTTGTCTCCAGGCTGAATTGATACAGTATAAGTGTCAGTCATAACAATGATCCATATACTTCAGTCCCTCAATGCTATAAACTAAGCTTTCATTGGCAGAATTGTGTTTTAAATCATCCGTTGTTTTAATGATTGACACTGGTCTGAACAGGCCATATTTCCAACTTTAAATTTATACTGTTTAATATATAATTATATACTATTTTTAGGCTTTTATTTGAACTTGACTATATTGGTGCATCCATATCATTTATACAATCTCAACTTGCACTTCAGTATGCTGTAATATATTATGTAGCTATGTTTCAGTCAGTTTTGGATGTTAATCATCGTTAAGAAGGTGCTCTAAAGCCTCAGAATAAAAGTGCACAGATTTACTATTCACATCTGATTAAATATAATGCAAATGAATGTGCATGGACTAAATGTTTAAAGTATGCCGACAAAACCCTTGTTCTCTCCAGTATTCATTTCTAATTCAAATGTAATATCCCGTTCCAGTTCCAACTCTATGCACACAATTATCAGAAAGTAATTTATACAAGGCTGTACTATAGCAGACAAGCAAATCATCAAATATGCTGTTTTTCCTTAAGGCTGCATTCAGTGTGTTTTTTTTATTTTATTTTATTTTTAATTTTTTTTTTTTTTTGTAGGCCATTCTTCTTTTACCTCACTGTTAGTCATGAACTACAATCTCTGCATTGTTTACCTCTTACTTAACTCTGGGTTGAATAGTTCAACATGTGATCCACCTTAAGTATTGATTTTGGCATTCATTCAAATTTGATAAACTGCATAACTGTGTTCTCCAGCAAAAATGAAATTACTGCTAAACATAAATTTCAATCCTGTATACTTAAGATTACTTCAGCTCCCAGTCCCTGTTATAGAACTGTAAATTTGAAATTTTTGTTAACTTCATGAAGTTAATATAGCATAAAATAAAACAGGTAAGATTTGACAAGTCACTTGTTTTTTTGGTGCTTTCCACTGTCTGCTCACACTGTCATTTCCTGTGTCTTATTCTAGCATCTATATCTGCACCTCTAAACTCCAGATGGCTAATCTGCCAAGCTTAATGTGCTAAAAATGTACGCCACTCTTTTGCAACCTAGTGTCCTTAGCACGGCCCAGTGTTGTGAAAGATTCAATCCTCCTGCAGAATCCAGTTCCCCTTAGACTCAAAGGGATAGCTGTTTGTAATGCCTCATCAGATATGATGATAATGGTAATGCTAAATGTGTTCCCTTTGACATCTGAAGATTAATAGTTTTGAATGGAATGTATGGTATTGCCATGTCCATTTTATCATGTTTTTAATATCAGTGTTTTAAAGAAGTCCACTTCCAGAACAAAAATTGACAGATAATGTACTCGCCCACTTGTCATCCAAGATGTTCATGTCTTTCTGTCCTCAGCCATAAAGAAATTGTTTTTTGAGGGAAACATTTCAGGGAAACATTTTCAGTCCATTTCATAATGGACTGGTATGGTGCTCCAGTTTTGAACTTCCAAAATGCAGTTTAAATGCGGCTTCAAACGATCCCAAATGCGGTTGTAAACGATCCCAGCCAAGGAAGAAGGGTCTTATATAGTGAAATGATTGGTTATTTTCATAAAAATAATACAGTTTATATACTTTTTAATGTCAAACGCTCGTCTTTTCTCACTCTGCCTGAACTGTTCTGGTTCATGACAGTTAGGGTATGTCTCAAAATTCCCATCTCATGTTCTCCCTCAGCTTCAAAATCGTCTTATATCGATGTTTTACCTTTTTTGTTGAGGGTGTTTGATCTTCTTTGCATGTTCACTTTGCAATGACTGGGTCAGTACTTCTGCAGTGATGTAGGATGATTTTTAAAAGATTTTTGAAGTTGAGGGAGAAAATACGAGTGGAGTTTTTCGACGTACCCTAACTGTCTTGAGGCAGAATACACAGAGTTCAGGGAGAGCAAGACAAGACGAGCATTTGAGATTAAAAGGTATTTACCTTTTTATTTTTTTATTTTATTTTTTTTTAATAACCGACTGTTTCGCTAGATAAGACCCTTCTTCCTCGGCTGGGATTGTTTAGAACCGCATTTGGGATTGTTTGAAAAAACAAAAAAAAAAAGTGGGTGAGTACATTATCTGTAAGTTTTTGTTCTGGAAGTGGACTTCTCCTTTAATATCCAAACTTTAGGATGACAAATGTTAGTTTGGCAGGCTAAGTTTGTATGCTAATTGAAAACAAGACTTTTTGAATTTGACTGTCTGTGTTGTACATATCAATATTTGACATTTTCATGTCAAAAAATGAAATTTGCATGCAATCATTTTTAATGAACAAATTATGATTGATCAATAACTTTTTTTTTTTTTTTTTAAAACTACAATTTATTCTAAATGTATGAAGAAAAACTTTAAAAACTACTAAAATTACAATGTGGGTTGCTTTAGAATTGTTAAAATTAAGTTTTATACATATACTTAATCTTAAATTTCATCATATGCATATGTAAGGGTACAGAATATGTAGGTTTCTTTTCATTAACAGCGCAGATACTTGTATGTTCAGCTAGCAAAAGAGAGCTCTGTAATCTGGGTCTGCATAAAAGACCTTTTGTTTGGACTGGTTTTGAGGATCTGGGATTGAGGATTTTTTTTTTTTTTTTTTTTTTTTTTTTTAATTTTACACCTTAGAGCTTTAGGTAAGGCCTTCATAAATGTAATGTTAGTAGAGGCCAGATTTCGTACTTCGCCAACCATTTTAAAGTTTGAAAACCTCAGTCCCATTGGGTGATTGGGCACTAAATATAGTACCTTACCAAAACAAACAAACAAACAAAAAAAAACACTTACCCAATTTGCCTTTTATGTTTAAAGGGCTGAGAATGACACGTTGTGAACTGTTTCTTTTAAAGAAATCATCCAAAAATGAAAATTACCCCATCATTTACTCAGCCTCAAACCATCCAAGTTGTACATGACTTTATTCTTTCAGACAAATACAGTTGGAGTTGTCCTGCCTTTTCCAAGCTTTATAATGGGAGTGAATGGGTGTTGAGAATTTCATAGTACAATAAAGTGCATCCATTCATCATAAAAAGGGGGGTTAATAAAGGCCTTCTGAAGTGAATCAATGCGTTTGTGTAAGAAAAATATCCAAAACTTTTTATAAACCATAATCTCTAGCTTCCGGAAAGTGAGAGAGTGGCGTTAAAGCGAATGGCATGGAGCATAAGCGTAGCATAAGCTCCAGTGAGAATATGCTAGTCTTGTGAGAACCAAGTTTTGTTTACAGCAAAGGAAAACCAGTCTTTCTTTACAAATCTTTGTTTTGTACTTGTAATTCGGGACCAGTGTTCCAGTGTATGCGTTATGGTTCATAAATGTATAGATATTTTTCTTACTCAAGTGCATCAATTCGCTTCAGAAGGCTCTGTGGAGTGCTTTTTATGATTGATGGGTGCACCTTATTGGACTATAAAAATCTCAACACTAGGGATGGACATTTTGGTAAATTTCTCATTTCGATCATCGATAGGTTTCAAAACGAGTAATCGGGGGTGGGGCTTGTGTGGGGGGCTGGGCATGGCCATAATGGATATAATGGAAAAAAAAAAAAAAAAACCTCAAGACTGTTAAGAAAAAGAATGTTAAAAATATGACATGAAAACATGAACACATGATTAGGACACTGTTAGATTATGATTATGATGCAGCAATGTTATTAATAAAGTAGCATCTAAAAAGGAATAGCTGCCTGAGGTGAAAAGTGACTTTATGCCAATAAACTGAAGCCCATTCTATGACGCATCCTATGATATTGTATCTGCACAAAAGAATGCAAATGCCAGTGAACTTTAAGTTAAGTGCTAGAGAGAGAGTGAGCGAGCGAGCGAGCGAGCTCCCGCCGTGATACGCTTTCATAACAGTGCGCTGAAACACGGGCAAGGACAGAATTTACTATAGATTTCTATACAGCTAACCATTATAAATGTTTATGGCAGATTTGTGCTATATTTTCATCTACATCAAGTGATTCCATAAATCGCTGTGCGTTTTCGAAACCATACGAATTGAATTATGCCTATTGTTTAACAAATATGACGGAAAAAGCACTGCTGCATTATTATAAGTATTTATTAAAAAAAAAAAAAAAAGAAAGAAACGTCTAAAAGCAATATGATTGTCTCGAATAACTCCGTCAATATCGGGCATTGCATTTGAGCATGGAGCTGATATGCAGCGTATTCAGTATGTAATAAATGTTAATATCCCAACGCATCCCAAGACTGACTTTATACCAGCTGAAGCCTGTTCTATGACGCATACTATATCAATCAGATAACTTCGATACATAACATTACAACTACCTGCACAAAAAATGCTAGTGAACTTTGTTACGCGCTTTAGAGAGAGAGAGCGCTCCGTGTTGCGCTTTCATGACAGTGAACTGCAATGAAACAGATATAATTTACTATAGATTGCGCATTCTATAAAGTTCTAATTAGAATGCTTTGTTCATGAAATGCCAGTTAACTTTGTTACACGCTATAGAGAGAGAGAGAGAGCGCGCAAGCGAGCTCCGTGATGTGCTTTCATACTGTAGCCATACGAATTCAGAAAACAACTGAAATTGAAGTATGCATACTGTTGAACAAATGACTAAAAAAAGCACTGCTGCATTATTTTAACAAGTTTTTTTTTTTTTTTTTTTTTTTTTTAAAGGGGTCATAGGATGCTAAGTTCACTTTTTCATGTTGTTTGAACATTAATGTGTGTTGGCAGTGTATGTACAAATCTACCCTATAATGATAAAAATCCATGCAGTGGTTTTTAATCTGTAAAAATAATATCCCCTTTTTCAAATCGAGCCGTTCTCAGATGCCTGTCGGTGTGTCGTCACACCGACAGAGGCCGCTCCCACAATAGTTGATTGACATGAGCTCTTACCTTAGACCAGCTGTCACACGAAGTCCAGTAACTTTCCATGTTTTGATGCCAGAGCAGGGATGTAAGTTAGACAAGAATATCTCCGATTGAGCAATTGAGGTGTTGTGTTAATGGATGTAATAATGAACATAGTGGTCGTCATTTACTCCCGACATCTGAGCCGCTGAACATGCAGTAGATTATGTTTGTTTGTGAATGGAATGCGCTTCCCGATCTACATATATCCGTCTATGTTCGCACGAATCATTCATGATCCAGCTTCACTTACAGCAGAAGTGAGTATAAGCATTTTTTTTATGAATCTTTGCGATCACCTTTCCTTATAATGTGGTAGTTAGGAAGTTTAGCGGCTAAATGTGGCTAATGTAAACAAGATCGCCTTTCCACAGAGAGAAGAGAGGGGCGGGGTGAGCAGAGCTCATTTGCATTTAAAGGAACAACCCCTTAGAATGAAATGATTTTGGCAGAGCTGATTTTGGCAAGGTAAAAAGGGTGTTGTTTTACAAAACCATTGAGAATTTTTAATGAAAGTATATTAGAGACTTTTCATTAAGACCCTAAAGAATCATATCAGCTTGTGGAAAATGGGCATCCGATGACCCCTTTAAAAGAAACATCTAAAAGCAATATGACCGTCTCAAACTCAGTCAATATCGGGCATTGCATTTGAGCATTAAGCTAAACACAACTAAACACGTATTCTAATGGATTAAGCAGATATGCATGTAGCTAACCCATACATCACTACGTGTCTTCAAAGCCATGCATCTCTCTCTTCTCACGTCGATATTTTGGACTGCATGCTAAACAATTAGAGCTCAGGGTGCCACCCAAAGTGCTGCTACAACCAATCAGAAAAAAAAAAAAAAATCATTGTTTTTATGATCGATCATCGCTGTCACGGCCGAGTACGCGATCGCTGTTGCACATCCCTACTGAACACCCATTCTCTGGCATTATAAATTTTGGAAGTGCCAGGACATTTTTTGATACAGCTCCTATTGTATTCGCCTGGAAGAAGAAAGTCATATACACCTAGGATGGCTTAAGGGTAAGTAAATCATGGGGTAATTTTTGTTTTTGGGTGAACTATCCCTATAATAAAAAGACCAGTTTGTATCATTTAATATTATACAAGAACTACAATAATTTTTGTAATTCTTGTAATTCTAGTAATAATGTTGTTTCTTGTATGCATTGGCTATAAAGTGGCTTTAAGCTTGTTATTTTTGATATCTGACTGTAGTTTGTATTTTTTGTAATTTTTGTAATGTTCAAATCAATGAATCACTAAGACAAACTGACATCCGAAAGCTAATTCAGAGAGTTTATAGACTAGAGCAATAGAGCATAACAGAAACAAACTGGAGAAACCAGTCCAACTTGTCATATGAGTCATTTACATAGATTTACATATTTGTATAAAGCCAGACTCTGTAATCAGAGAACAGTTATTTAAGAGACACATTTGTTCGGTTTAGAGCGATGATGCTACAGGACATGTGCACATAGAGAAAGAGTTTACATAAGACACATCTACTGCTTGACATGCATTTACTGACTTCTTGTTGCCCTTTTATTACTTGACTCATGTTTTCTATTCTTGTTCAGCACTTTAAACACTTCTATGTCATGCCAGTAGTTTGGGGTCTTTTTTCTACAGTGGCCCATCCTCTCACCCTGGCGTTGCTTGATGCTAATGCAGAATGATCCAGGGTCATGTTAAAACTGCCAAAGGCACGGTGGTCATGCCTATGCTGCTCATGAAGGGAATTTCTTGGCTGGGCATATACAAAGCTGAGCCTAAATCTTCTGGACATGTGCAATTGTGTGACCTCTATCAGGTTTGCTTGCCCTACAATGCGCGTGTGTTTGTGCGATAAGAACATCAAGTACCTATTGAGGTTTCTTTACATCCTGTTTGAGTGCATGTGCAAACAAGTCTTGCAAGACTGTGCAAAACCATTACAATTTTCGTATGCTTTCAAAATGTCAAAATGACAAATGTTCTGGTCCTGTGCATAGCAACTACTGAATATGTCGTCTAGATCAGTGGTTCTCAGGTGACCCTGTCAGAACAGACTGGTGACCTGTTTTAGGGTCACAATCTACCAGTTCAGAACCATTTATCTAGATCTATTCATTTTTAAAATGTCAGTTAGTGATTGCTAGTTAAGGATTGCTTATGTTGAAACATCTAGTTTTAGCTGTTGTTTGCATGCTTGGAACATATTTTAAAAATTAACTTGTAATTCCAATTTACAGTGTTTATTTCCTACATGTCTGCGTTAGTGATATAGATTAGTGAATTGTATTTTACGGTCACGGTTTAGGCTTATCAGATGTTGTGGTTGTTTATTTTGCTGATGATACCATTAGCAAGCTGTTTTTCAGTTTATGACTGCTTAAATGTAGCAAACATCTGGTGGTTATTTTTGTGGTTGAGCGAGTATGGTAACGAGTATACCCACAGCACGTTTTAAATGGTTGGCTACATTGCGCCTAAAAGTCAAAAAAGTACAGACGGTCTCGTTTTAATGAGTCATGTTTCATACACATCTCTATATTATGCTGTATCAGCCATTATTAATACCAGGTTAAATCTTCACAATCCATACCAGCACAAAATTCTTTAAGCAAACTGTGCTTGTATTATACAGCTGAAGTCAAAAGTTTACATAAACATTAACTGTTTTACCAAAATAAGAGGGATCATACAAAATGCATGTTATTTATTTAGTACCGACCTGAATAAGATATTTCACATAAAAGACATCTTCATATAGTCCACGAGAAAATAATAGTTTTAATAACTTATAAAAATGGCCCTTTTCAAAAGTTTACATACACGTGATTCTTAATACTGTGTTGTTATCTGAATGATCCACAGCTGTGTTTTTTTTGCTTAGTGATAGTTTGTTCACGAGTCCCTTGTTTGTCCTGAACAGTTAAACTGCCTGCTGTTCTTCAGAAAAATCGTTCAGGTCCCACAAATTCTTTGGTTTTTCAGCATTTTTGAACCCTTTCTAACAATTACTGTATGATTTTGAGATCCATATTTTCACACTTTGGACAACTGAGGGACTATTGCACAGAAAGTGCAAAAGCTCACTGATGCTCCAGAGCTGGGGCGCGTAAACTTTACGACTCTGAAGATCAGGGTAAATTTAACTTATTTTGTCTTTTGGGAAACATGTAAGTATGTTCTGTAGCTTCTGACGGGCAGTACTAAATGGAAAAAAAAATATGATATTTATAGGCAAAATAAGAAAAATGTACACATCTTCATTCTGTTCAAAAGTTTACACCCCAGCTCTAAATGCATCGTTTTTTTTTTCCTTCTAGAGCATCAGTGAGTGTTTGATCCTTCTGTAGTAGAGAGTCCCTCAGTTGTTCTCAGTGTGAAATGAAGGATCTCAAAAACATAGTCATTGTTGGAAAGGTTTCACATATACAAAAATGCTGAAAAGCCAAAGAATTTGTGAGACCTGAAGGATACTTCTGAAGAACAGCAGGCAGTTTAACTGTTCAGGACAAACAAGGGACTCATGAACAACTATCACTTAAAAAAAAAAAAACAAACAAACAAAAAAAAAAAAACTGTGGGTCATTCAGGTAACAACACGGTATTAGGAATCAAGGGTATGTTAATTTTTGAATGTGGTTATTTTTATGTTATTAAAACTATTATTTTCTTTTGTGAAGTCTTATTCAGGTCGGTACTAAATAAATAACATGCATTTTGTATGATCCTTCTTCTTTTGGTAAAATAATTAACATGTAATCTTATGACCTCAACTGTATATATACACACGTTACTTTTACTTACTACAATAGTAACAGTATATTATGCATAATTATGTGCAACTCATACTAAACCAAACCCTAATCCAACCAAACGCTAATCCAACCAAACTTTATAGTAAGTACATGCTAATTGTATGTTAATTATTAACATCAAAATGTTAATTAATACTCTGTGCTTGAATGTGTAATTATGTTGTAACAAGGACACCTTAAAGGATTAGTTCACTTGAGAATTCATCCAAGATGTTCATGTCTTTATTTCTTCAGTTGAAAAGAAATTGAGGTTTTTGAGGAAAACATTTCAAGATTTTTCACCATATAGTGGGCTTCAATGGGGAGCGGCGGGTTGAATGTCCAAATTGCTGTTTCAGTGCAGCTTTAAAGGGCTCTACATGATCCCAGCCAAGGAATAAGTGTCTTGTCTAGCAAATCGATCTGGCATTTTTAAAGAAAAAAGAAAAAAAAAACTTAAAAATACTTGTACTTTTTAACCACAAATGCTTGTCTTGCACTAGCTCTGTGTCCACAACTCTGCATTATGTAATCATGTTGATCAAGTTCTTCTTTTGTGTACTCTGGTTCAGAAAGGTAGGGTAGGGCGAAAAAGTCCATCTCTTTTTCTCCTCCAACTTCAAAATCATCTGTCATTGTTTTACCATTTGTAAACACTGTATTTCCTCATACGTCATGCGAGGCCTTTCTAATTTAATGCATGAAGTTGTAGACTCAGAACTAGCGCAAGACAAGCATTTGTTGTAGAAAGTATGGAAATTTTATTTATTTATTTTTTTTTAGAAAATGACCCATCATTTCACTAAATAAGACCCTTATTCCTCAGCTGGGATTGTGTAGAGCTCTTTGAAGCTGCATTGAAACTGCAATTTGGACCACTATATGGAGAAAAATCCTGTAATATTTTCCTCAAAAACCTTCATTTATTTTCGATTTGAAGAAAGACAGACATGAACATCTTGGATGACATGGGGGTAAGTAAATCATCTGAAATTTTAATTCTAGAATTGAACTAGGCCTAATCATTTAAGTTAAATTTAACCAAAATCTTTTGTCCCTCATAACTGGAATGAGTATCATTACCATTCACAGTTGCATGCTGAATTGAGTGTTGCATCATTGCTTGCAAGAGCACCACAGCTCAATGTTGGAACTCCTAAACCATGGCTCTGACAAAATGTTGGCTATATTCCTAAAGAAAAAATCTGTAGTGTAGCTTACAGGAGCTGTCGAGTAGAACCCTTCCGGCACGCTCTGTCTCTGCCGCCCACCGTGAGACATGTTAGTGTGACACCGGTTCATTCTAGACTCACAGACACACACCTGCTACTCTGTGCATTACCTCACTGTTCTGGGCGACGTGCCCGAGAGCGGATTACAGGCCACCTCTTATTAATGTACCCGCTATGCACATTCCTATACGTGCTCGTGCAGACTCCATCACTCTCTGTGTCTCTCTTGGCGTGGATGAATAGCCAGATGGCATGATGGGGTGGAGAGGTGAATTTGTACAAAGCTTCATTTGTGGTCAGTGAACAGCAGTTGATGTTAAATTAATTTGTGTTGCTCTGAAGGTGTCAGTTATGTAGCGGATACTGAGGAATTACATCGCAGCAATAATCCTCATTACTATCGCTGTCATTCACTGCACAGATTACTTAATGGGTTTAAAGGTGAGTCAGTTTATTGTAAACATCTTCCAGTGAATGAACATACATCTCCTAGATGTATGTTCATTCATTTTTTTGTGTGACTGTTTACTGCATGCTTGACCTCTGACCTCTATAGAAATGGATCACTTCCTGGCTGTAATAAACCCCTTTTTTGTAAACCCCAAGTTGTGTGTAAACTACATGTGAAATCAGAATTAAAAACAGGACTATGCAGCTGTGATTTAAGCACTGACAGGTTTTGAATGTCCTTGATAAATTGACTTGAATTTAAGTAAATAATATCTGAAAATCTTGTATTTTGACCAAGTTTCACATCAATAATGCTATTAGTGTTTTCATATTTCATAACCGATCATCATGTGGAAAATTGTATACATTTTATTCAACAGAGCATTGAATTGTCATCTTAATGACTAAGGTTGTAATGTTTACTGACTATTCATGTTTTATACACTTTTGCTATGCTTCATTTTAAGAGATACTATGTCATATACTCATACTCATAAAAATGAATTTCTGTATTTAGCAAATAAAATGGTTCAATTAATGGGTGCAAAAAAAGCTGTTATCATGCTTGGCAGTATACCAACATTTAAGTAAAATCATTATATTAATAGATAAAATAAACATTTTGATTTATGAAAATCTTGGCTGACTAAATGATATAAGAATACATGATTAAATTTTCTTTAACTGTTTACAGTAAGTGCTGTTAGTTAAACGTATTGTGCCCTGTTAGTTACAATATTTATTAATCTTTTTTTTAATTTTAGTTACTAAAAATACAACTGTGCATTGTTAGTTCATGTTTGCTCAGGTCTATTAAATGCTAACCAATGCGACTTTTGATTTGTATTAATGTATTAGTTAATTAAGATTTTGCTCCCCCCCACCCCCCAAGTATTTTTCACATTTTTTTTGTTTTACTATTGTGGTTAAATAATGCTTATAAATGAAAGCTTAATAAAGTGTTTATCTCTTAAGCCAAATTCATACTTTGCTGAATTATTATTATTATTATTATTATTATTATTATTATTATTATTATTATTATTATTATTATTATTATTATTATTATTATTACTACTACTACTACTTGTGGTAGTATTTTATAATTTTGACAGTGTTGGGAAGGTTACTTTGGAAATGTAATGGGTTACACATTTCAGTTTACCCTATTTAAAACTAGAGTAATTATTTCAATTATTTTATTAAAGTAATATAAGTGATTTTAGCAGAATCTTTTATCCAAAGTGACTTACAAATGAGGACAACAGAAGCAATCAAACCAGCTTTTTAAAATCCTTCATTTCTTGAATTAAAATTGTTATAATTTTAAAGCTCAGCCACAAAAAAATCTGACTTTAGCACCTTGTTTTACTTTGATCGTTCTGAGATTAAAACCATAAGTAATTCCAATTTAATTAAACTTTTTTTTTTTTCTCTAGTAACTGTAACTAATTACATATTGCTGTTATATCTAACTAGTTACTCCCCAACACTATTGCAGAATCTCGAAATTCAGAAATTAACTTATTCTAGAGATCTCACTTATGTATGCATTATGAGTCAGTTGGCGTCCCATTCAGTCATTTTTATGTCAGAGTCTGACTTTGAGTGCTGTGTGAGCAATACCATTACAAAACAGGTTTTGGATGGGAAAACGTATGTTTGAGGCCTGTGTTTGGTCAGTTGCAGTTACATCACAGTGAAGCACTGCAGTGTGAGGTACACAAACCTGCCTTCCCATTAAATCTCCTGATCGTGTCCCAATCCGCCCCTGCCATGCTGAGACGCCTTAAGCTGCTTAGGGCCTAATCTGGGCCCTGGGCTCCTAAGGGAACACATGTACACTGTCCAGAGAGGAGGGGCTAAACTGTGGCATGTGACCATGGGAATGCACCTTCTCTAAGGGATACTACATGGTGGGCTTATTCTGCACGAATGCAGTGTTGAAAACATTCAGAGGCTGTATCTTTATAAATGGAGAATGGAGATGTAGTTGGATTTGCATACTCTAAATGGTGTAGAAGAACTGGTGTGTCATGAATAGGGTTTTGTGGTATTTGCAAATATTAGGACTTTAAGACCACAGTGTGCTACTGTTCGGTACAGTTCAGACAGGTTGCTAAATCCAACCAGATTTTTGTAAGCTTTTCACAGTTTAATTTGAGAAAAACTACCATCAAATGCTCTGAAAATGAAAGGTCTTTTCTCAGAACTGCATGATACAGACTTAAAATTATGACTTTTTTTATTTTTTTTTATTTTGCAGTTGTGAGTTATAAAGTCAGAATTGCGAGACAAACTCACAATTCTGAGAAATAAAGTCGGAATTGCGAGATATAAACACAATTCTGACATATAAAATTCTGAGATATAAAACACAGTTTATATCAATTCTTTATTATAGACTTTATAACACGCAGTTGAGTTAAGTCAGAATTGTGATATATAAACTCAAACCTAGAATTATATCAGCCTCTTTTTCCTCTCAGAATTGGACTTTATAACTCACAGTTGCGTGTTTATATCTCACAATTATGGAAAAAAAAAAAAAGTCGCAGTTGTGAGTTTATATCACGCAATTCTGAGAAAAAAGTTAGAACTGCGAGGGGGAAAAAGTCAATTGCAAGATAACTACATTTCTCACAATTGTGAGTATATATCACGCAATTCTGAGAAAAAAGTCAGAACTGCGAGGGGAAAAAAAGTCAGAATTGCAAGATAACTACATTTCTCACAATTGTGAGTATCACGCAATTATGGAAAAAAGTCAGAATTGTGAGTTCATATCACGCAATTCTGGAAAAAGTGTTTTACTTTAGATATGCTTTCATTAATGCCGTTTGGAATGCAGTACTATTAGATGCCCCAAACTCGTGCACTGACGGACTTTCATGTGCGCTTTGTGTTTGTTGTCCTGAAGATTGATTGCGGCTGCGGTTAAATGCACTTCCATTTTTGAACACTTTTATATGAAATTGATGTTCACACAGTTATGTTTTCAGAGCAGGACAAAACTTTTGTTATATCGAAATAGATCTGTGCATTAGTGTGAATACAGTCTTTTAAAGCTGCCACTCTCTATTATCTCATCAGTAATAATCAAATGGCAATAATGCTGAGGAAAAGAGAAAAACCCCATAACTATTGTCTGAAAACTTTCAGATACTTAAAGAACACTTATTTTAAATAAGTGACTGTTTTAAAAAGTAGCCTGTTTATATAATAAAAAAATAAAGTTTGCACAAAAAAAATTTGACAAAATTTCTATGAAAACGTAGTGCAGAAAGTGCAGAAATATTGAAAACTGTGAATGTGATGCATAGTGATATTGAGTTGATAATGAAAATTGTAATTGAATTGAATCATGAAACCAGTGAAGATTCACACCCCTACTTTTAAGATGGCAGAACTGACATACAGAGATTCCAACTATGAACAAAAAGCAAAGAAACTGCAATTTTGGTTAAAATGTAAGGTTGTAAAGATGTATTCGCACAGCAGAAGAATCATTTGAGGAAAAATGTAGATCAAGAATCGTTTTGGAATCGGATTGTGACTCTCAGAATAGGAATTGGATCGGATCGTGGAGTGCCTGAAGATTCCCACCCCTAGTGTTCATACCACGCAATTCTGGAAAAAAGTCAGACTTGTGAGTTTGTCTTGCAATTCTGACTTTATAACTCGCAACTGCAAGTTCATATCTTGCAATTCTGAGAAAAAAGTCAGAATTGTGAGTTCATATCACGCAATTCTGGAAAAAAGTCAGAATCGTGAGTTTGTCTCGCAATTCTGGAAGAAGTCAGAATTATGAATTTATGTCTCGCACTTCTGAGAAGTTGGAATTGCGAGTTTATATTTTGCAATTCTGAGAAAAAAAGTCAGAATTATGAGTTTGTCTCGCAATTCTGACTTCAAAACTCAGAACTGCGAGTTCATATCACGCAATTCTGGACAAAAGTCAACTGTAAGTTTATGTGTTGGAATTCTGAGAAAAAAGAACTGCGAGGGGAAAAAAGTCATAATTGCAAGATAACTACATTTCTCGCATTTGTGAGTGTGTATATATACAATCTGGAAAAAAGTCAGAATTGTGAGTTTATATCTCACAATAAACTTACAGTTCTGACTTTTTTTTTCCAGAGTTGCGTGATATATACTCACAATTGTGAGAAATGTAGTTATTTTGAAATTCTGACTTTTTTTTTCCCCCTCGCAGTTCTGACTTTTTTTCTCAGAACTGCAACACATAAACTTCCAATTCTGACTTTTTTCTCAGAATTGTATGATATAAACTCACAATTCTCTGTAATAAAAATAATTCTAAAAGGCTTCTACAACCAACTGTACTGTATGCAATAAAATTATATTTGTAATGTAATTTTTTTTTTACTATTTTTATCACTCATAGGCAAATGGAAATTTAAATCCACAACACAGAGACATGTTGGAAATTAATTTGATGACAACAACTGACCTTCTATTTCATTTAATTAACCCCACTAAATAAAATATGGTTATTTCTTTTTCTAGTTGTATGCAAAGTTTAAAAAGTCCAACTGTGAAAATGTAGTAATGTGCAATGGCATTTTGAGGTAATATAATGTATTTTTAATGTCTTCAGACATGTGTAGGTGATGTAGGACTGGGAAGTGACTCCAAAAATATTGCAGATTTTTTTTTTTATCCACATCATAAAATTTTGATATTTATCACAAAATCCATTTACCATTAATGGAATGGAAAACCCTGAGATAAAATGTCGCGATTATTTTTTCAGTGGCAGAAACAGGCTTCCATAATTAAACAGAATCCAGAAAAAATAAAATAAAATAGGAAAATACAAAATTTAGAGAAAAATAAAATGAATTTCATGTGGCCTTAAATTAGCTACTCTCTAGGGTTTGTGAACAAATTATGTTTACATTGATTGTCAAGGTCTAACAAACATGTGGAAAGCATTTCCATTCCATTAATGGTAAATAAATATTTGGAGTCACTTCCCAGTCCTACACATGTCTGAAGACATTAAAAATACATTATATTACCTCAAAATGCCATTGCACATTACTTCATTTTCACAGTTGGACTTTTTAACTTTGCATACAACTTGAAATGAAGAAATAACCATATTTTTATTTAGTGGGGTTAATTAAATTAAATACAAAGTCAGTTGTTGTCAAATTAATTTCCAACATGCTTCTGTTGTGAATTTTAAATTTCCATTTACCTATGAGCGGTTAAAAATAGTCACCAACTAAGTAAATTTCTATTTTACAAATATCATTTTATTGCATACAGTACAGTTGGTTGTAGAAGTGTTTTATAATTATTTATTAGAATTATTATTACTTTTATTTTATGTTTTAAAGGGTCTCTGTTTTTCTTATTTTTGGGTGAACATGTTATTAGCTGTTACTATACAGATGATGTATTTCTACACAATAACACCACGTGAGCCACAATTAGAATCATGACTAAAAGGGGTTTATTTTGAAACTGAAATAACATTATCCAGACCTAATTTCACAAATCACTCCCCAGAATGTCTGCTCGGGAAATCAGGCACAAAAAAATCTGAATATTAAGTGCCAACAACTGTGCATTTTAATAGAGAGCTCATTTGCAATTTAAATGCTGCTGTTGTGTAAGCCCTGGTGAATTGCATGTGATGTTTTTACTCTCATTATTGTTTGCCCCTGCTTAGCTAAATGCTGTGGTAAGGTTTTGTTTTTTTTTTTTTTTTTTTTTTTTTTTTTTCTCCTCCTTTCAGACATTTATATATGATCAGACTAGTTCAGCTGGTGTTTATTTAGCAATTGATCACTTTATTTAAGATTGAGCTACAAATACAGATACAAATACACTGTAGTTTGTTTTAGCACTCTGAACAGGAAATAATGAATCACTGTTCTTAGTCTAAAATACTAATTGATTACCATTGCTCGGTGTAAAACATAAGGGTGATGACCGAATCATTGTCTTGTAATGTTTAATGTGGCCTCCGTTTGTCTAAGCAGGGTCTAATTTATTTGTCAAATAACATCCCACGGGAACAGTCATTCTGGCATCTCTAATGAACTGCCTAAGAATGAGTCAGAATTCCGATCTGTACAATTCATGGGTACGTCTCGCAAAACATACCCACAATGCACTACCTACGGAGCAGCAAACACTAATTGGCACTGTCACTTCGCATGGTTGCAGGGATTACTTAGGCAAAAATAGCGTGGACTGTGAGTGCACGTGTGTTTACATTTACTTGTGTGCAGGTTCAGTATTGACAGTGAAAATCCCTGCTGAAACACACTGATCCTGACTGTCAAGCACCTGGGCCTTAGCAAACATGTAGCAATGTGATTTTAAAAACCACTTTGGAACACCAAAGTTCAGGTGTCAATGAAAGAATGATTTTGGTTGTAGGTATAACATCTGGTGCTTTAAGTGAAAAGATAGTTGTAGCAGATACTTCAGTGTCTTCTTATGTAGGAGTCATGTACAGTCACGTCTGGGACACCGCTTGTAACGTTTTTTAAGAAAAATTATTGCCGTGGTAAGATCATTTCTTAAAAGGTTGCACAAGTTGTATGCTTAGCCAGAGGCAAGAGAAAACTGCTGTGGCCTATTATGAAATTCCATCTTGGTCTTTATGATAAAGTCTGAGGGGAAAGTTTATGCGAGGACATAAGAAATCTCTTGAATAAGTCTTGTGCAATCAGAATTTTGTGGAATTTTGTACATTTAAGGCATGTTTAAGTTTGTAAAATCTGTATTTGTTTCTTTTTTTTTTTTTTTTTCCCCCTGCAGACTATCTGTGTAGTCCAGAAGAGAATGTATACAATATTGACTTCACACGGTTCAAGATCAGGGATATGGAAACAGGAACAGTACTCTTTGAGATTACCAAACCACCAGCCACAGGTAAGTGTGAGCAGCCACTTTCAGCAGGTTACTGGTTCCAGTCATGTGATTAGCGGTATGGAGAGTTAATCGGTCTTGTGGGTATCTAGCTAAAATGACCAAGTCAGGTGCACTCTCTTATGGTTCTCTAGACTTGCTACTAATATAATATATATATATATTTTTTTATGTACATCCATAAATATATGCTTATATTGACACAGTTATATAGCTGATGTATGTTTGTTTGTGTTTGTGTGTGTGTACTTGTTTTTGCTACATTGTGGGGACCAAATGGTAGACAATGCAGGGCTCGACAATAAGGAGTGCCCGATGGCCCGAGGCCAGCGTGAAAGACGCTCGGGACAGTTGACGAATATGTCACTGGCCCGATCGGGCCAATGCCGCGTCGTCATGAAAGTTTATCATTTGTACGTGTTTATTTTTTTTTCTTTTTAACCTTGGTCATTTTAAATTTTAAGCGCTCACAGAGAGACACGTCTCTGACGGACAAATAGCCTACAAAACTATTAGCTTTGTAGCTTTAACAGTGATCAATCCACAATTTATACAATGGAGACAGATGCACGGATCGACCGGACATATTTCAACCGATCTCTTGTTCTGGGCTTGCACACGAACTGCATGCAATCTTCTTTCAAAATTTCATGTGTGTAGAAATATGACGAACTCTTTAGACATCCGCTAAGACGAACGCAAAGAGAAAAAAATACTGTAGCAGGCAAACAAAGATCATGGTGTATAATGCGCGAAATATTATCCTAAAAATTGAAACTGTGGTTTATGATAATGTATCTGTGAGGGGAACTGACTGTTTACATGGAGTTTTCTTTTCATTTGCCCATGTATGATATATTAAAAGTAGCGTTCATAAGCACAGAGCTGCTTTGTTTACGGCGGTAACCATAGAAACCTAATATTACTCTTATTCCATAAGGGCCACCTGCTGGCAAAGAATGAGTCTGCCTGCTGTTTTTCTCTAAAGCATCTTTTCATTTTTAATAAAATATTAATAATAATAATAACAATTTTTTTTTTTAAAAAAAAAACCCAACAAAAAAAAACAAAACAAATAGTTTGTTTGGACTTTAGTTAGGCTAATATGTTTAGGTGTGGTATCAAAATTGGAATCGAGAATTGTACAATTTTATTTGCTATGTACAATGTTGGTGTCATATAAGCTTATTTATTAAAATAAAAGATAACATGAGTCAAAAACAATGATAACAGCAACTATTTTTTCTTTCTTTATTTATTTATTTAGTTTTTTTTTTTTTTTGTGGTAGGGCCAGTGAAAATTTTGACCGGGCAAGTAAAAATTTGAACCACTGGCCCGACCGGGCCAGTAGAAAAAATCCTTAGTGTTGAGCCCTGGACAATATCGTTTGGTCAGTATAAAAACTATAGAAGTCTATGTAAAGTCCCCACAATTCACAAAAACAAATGTGTATGTGTGTTATTTGTATGTACTTAAACTTTTGTTACATGAGCACACATGTTGACAGCTACTATTATGTTTTGGGTCATGTTGAAAAATTTATAGTTAATTGGTTACTGCTTAACAGTCCTTTTAGAAAACAAACCTTGTGGGCTTCACATTTGACACTGCAAAAAAAAGTGAGTGTGTGGTTACAGATAAAATTAATTAATAATCATACCAGATAACTTTTGCCCCTAAAAAGGTGTTAGCTAACATCAGGTTACCATTTATGTTATTACTAGCATTTTGGCAATTTGGCTTTTGATATCTTAAATAATATTCCAGGACTGTTTTCAGTTTTGTTATTCTTTTTTTTTTTTTTTTAATTCTTTTTTTCTAAATAATGCAGCTGCAAGTTGCAATTACAGAGACAAGCACATCAATTGCAGTCTGAAGAGACAAATGAACATTTCTGAAGAATCTGACGATTCAACAAACACAATATTAGGCAAAGCAGTTCAAAAGTTTTGAAAAAATTAAAAGTTAAATGTAAAATGATTGACCAAGGATTTCCAGAGTTATAGAAAGTTATTCATAATTTTCTAACCACTAGGTGGAACTGTCCTTAAGCTGCTCAGGTGTCTTCATGACTGTGGTGAACATCAAATATTGTAATAGACTGATCTTGGATGTGATTCATGCAGTAACTTTGCACTGAATGTGTATGATGTTTATTTGCTGTAGAAAACAACTGTCCATACACACAGCTTCAATGAGAAAAAAAAAAAAGAATGGTCTGCAGTCTCTCTTGCTTTAGTCTTTTTAATAAGTGAACCCTAGAAAGACATTTGGTTACACAATTAGTCATCAAGCATGATTATGATCAGACACCTACCTCAGCTATTTTACAATTTTGATTCTCACTGTGATATTTTATTTATTTATTTATTTTTCAGATAAAGGAGGGGATAAAAGAGATGTTGATCCAAACGCTGGCCGGTTTGTACGTTATCAGTTTACACCGGCTTTCTTACGGCTACGTCAAGTAGGAGCCACGTAAGTAGAGTTTATAAAACTAGGCAGTGTATACACTACCATTCAAAAGTTTATTTTTTGAATTCAGGACAGTAAATACATTTATAATGTTACAAATGAATTCTATTTTGTATAAACTGATCTTCTGAACTTTCGGTAACACTTTATTTTAAGGTGTACTTGTTACACCTTACATGTACTTTCTGTTAAAATTATACATAATTACATGCAAGTAACCTTAAACCAAACCCTAATCCTAACCCTAACTATATCGTAAGTACATGTAGTTAACTAATATTACTCAGTACTTAAATGTTTAATTACACTGTAACAAGGTTACAGTGACCGAATTTTCTCTTTTCAAAGAATCCTGAAAATAAAAAAATGTATCACAGTTTCTTCAAACATATTAAGCAAATTGAAATCGTAAAAACAATAGTAATATTGTTAATATTGTTAACCATTTTCTGTGTTTTTGCTCAAATTCAGCCTTGGTGAGCAGAAGAAATGTCTTTAACATTAAAAAGTCTTACCTACCCCTTGCTTTTGTAATGTGTGTTGACCTTTAATGCACAATTTTCCTATAATTGCTAAAATTATTAGTTCTTTACATTCAAACATCTCATTAAAATAAACAGTTGAGTAGAGTAAAGTTACTGAAAATTAGCCCATGCAGGATATTATTAGACATTTGCATGATTAGATCATCACTGTAGTGCTGTTGTCCTATTATATTGTACTCTCTTGCAAAGAGGTTACATATTTAGAAAATAAACACAGTAGCACATGAAAGCGCGGACAGCTGATATTCATTAGCGGAGCTGTCTCATATTCCCGAACAACAGTTGCATGCTTATTGAGGTCAGATATAATAATCAAAACAAAGCGAGCATAAACCATTTCTCTAAATTAAACCTGTCGAATGCATCTCGTCATCATACTAAATATGAATATAGAAGTAGATGCAGTAAGCTACTCATTATAAATAATGAATCCGGTTCACATAATACACCGGGGAATGGAATGCTGAACAGTGGTTGGAAATTAATAGGCTGAAGTTAACAGCTATCTAAACTTCCTCAAGTGAAGAACTATATAAAGAAATGAACACTGAAGAACTTAAACTCTCAACTGAATATCTTCTCTGCTGTTTTTAGTGTTGAATTCACAGTAGGGGACATCCCCATCAATAACTTCCGGATGATCGAGAGGCACTATTTCCGCGAACAGCTGCTGAAGAGCTTCGACTTTGAGTTTGGCTTCTGCATCCCCAGCAGCAAGAACACCTGTGAGCACATCTATGAGTTCCCGCCACTCTCAGAGGATCTCAGTAAGTGTCAGATGTAATCCCTGAGAGACAATGGGCCCCATTTACGAAACGAAAGTATGGAAGAAAATTGGACGTACAGTCATTTCTATGCAAAACTTGGAATTTATCAATATGGACATGAGCATTGAAGGGCTTTAGCTTTGTAGCAGCATAAACAGCAGACCATGAGGGTTCGCACATCGTCGCATCACACGCCTGCTGTGCTCCTGTGAACGAAGACAATTTTTATTTGTTTTCTTTATTTGTTTTCTTGTATCTTTATTTTATTAAATTTAACTGATCGCGCAGGTGCCTTACACACACAACATTTCAGCCATGAATCAAACTAAAATGCTGTCAACCAAGCATAAAAATTAAAGGTCTGCTGTAAAATCAGCATGCAGCGCCAAAATAAAATAAAGGATGATGTTTTACTTGGATATTGGAACACACGTGAAGTGAACAAGTGAACCTTTTACTTCGTGGCTAATAGTTTAACGACCAAATGTTACATGGCAGAAAATGGGAAGATTTGGATATCGAATGAGAGAGGCTTGTGAGCCTGACATATAATATTATATATATATATATATATATATATATATATATATATATATATATATATATATATATATATATATATATATATATATATATATATATATATACATATATATATATTTCACTTTAATAAATTAATTTTAGCTTTTAGTTTGTATTTTGTTTATAATGAACACCACTATAGCATAATTCTTGTTTTGTAATGCTGTTAAATTTAAAGGGTTTGTTGTGGATTAAGGAGAGCTAAATAATCTATATACCCCCGGTTTCACAGACAAGGCTTAAGCCTTGTCCCAGACAAGTAAGTCTGAGCTGTTTCAACTGAAAGAAATTTGCAACGAATGATCTTGAAGTATGTTAGTGCACTTGTTTTGTCTCAAGATGCACCAGTAATGTTTTTTCTAAAGCATGTTTATAAAATTATTTGAATGTCCTAATTGAACTATGACCTAATCCTGGTTTAGTCTAAACCCTGTCTGTGAAACCAGACCATAGTGTTTAAGTTTATAAATGTTTCGTCATGTTCACTGGTATTTAATATACATATAAATTAATGCCATGGTTAGCAATTATAAGGTTAAAATGTATTTTTAGAGTAAGATCAATTTCTCTTTCATGAGATTACTTCCTCTTTTTGGCCGTTTTTCCTGGTCGTAATCTCTCTAAAATTACCAAAAGCACAAACTAAATTGCTATTGGGGGGCTGGCGCACTACAATTAACGCAATCGCAATCGAGCATACTGTCCTCGCGAGCATTATTTGTGGTGTATTAATAATGGTTAAATAAGAGAGTTATGGCACCCAATTGGGTGTGTCAGTTGATGTTAAGATAAAAAGCTGTTCCTGTTCAGTCTGTTAATAAATATCATATTCTTTAGGGATGTGCAACCACGATCGAGTACTCGGCCGTGACAGCAATGATCGATCATGAAAACGATGATCGTGGATTTTTTTTTTTTTTTTCCTCCCTGATTGGTTGTAGCAGCACTTTGGGCGGCACCCTGAGCTCTAATTGTTTAGCATGCAGTCCAAAATATCAGCGTGAGAAGAGAGAGATGCATGGCTTTCGAAATCACGCAGTGATGTATGGGTTAGCTACATGCATATCTGCTTAAAATATGTTGGGATATTAACATTTAACATGCTGAATGCGCTGCATATTACCAGTGTTTAGTTTAATGCTCAAATGCAATGCCCGATATTGACTGAGTTTGAGATGGTCATATTGCTTTTCTTTCTTTCTTTCTTTCTTTCTTTCTTTCTTTCTTTCTTTCTTTCTTTTCTTTTCTTTTTTTTTAATACTGATGTTATAATAATGCAGCAGTGCTTTTTCCGTCATATTTGTTCAACAATAGGCATAATTCAGTTTGTATGGTTTCGACAACGCGCAGGCGATTTATGGCATCACTTAATGATGTAGATGAAAATATAGCACAAATCTGCCATAAACATTTATAATGGTTAACTTTATAGGAATCTATAGTAAATTCTGTCCTTGCCCGTGTTTCAGCACACTGTTATGAAGGCGCATCACGGCGGGAGCTCGTTCGCTCACTCTCTGTCTAGCACGTAACTTAAATTTCACTGGCATTTGCATTCTTTTGTGCAGATACAAGTTGTAATGTTACCAAGTTATCTGATTAATATCATAGGATGCGTCATAGAATGGGCTTCAGTTTATTGGCATAAAGTCACTCTTCACCTCAGGCAGCTATACCTTTTTAGATGCTACTTTATTAATAACATTGCTGCATCATAATCATAATCTAACAGTGTCCTAATCATGTGTTCATGTTTTCATAGACAGGTTTTCATGTCATATTTTTATTTTTAACATTCATTTTCTTAACAGCCTTCAGAGTTTTTTTCATTATATCCATTATGGCCGTGGATAAAAAAAAAAAAAACGCACACATTATTGACGACAACTTCAGAATTGATTGTAATATGCTGATTTGATGCTCAAGAAACATTTCTTATCAATGTTGAAAATGTTTGGACCAAAAAGAACCGCATTTATTTAAAATATAAATATTTTGTAATATTATAAATGCTTTACTGTGACTTTTGGTAAATTTAATTAATCTTTTCTGAGTGAAGTATTCTTCACTTTTTTTTTTTTTTTTTTTTTTTTTTTTTTAATGTGTATATTTGCTATTTCTTCAGTCTCCAATAATTTATTGTCCCTTTTTATTGTGTTTGATAGAAATGCAAGGTTTTGAATTCTCTTCAAATCTTTATCTTTATAAACAACATACAAAAAGATAGCATTTGATAGCAAATTATCCATTGCATGCTTAATGTTTTTTTTTTTTTTCTTCAGTGATTTCATTATTTTAATGAGGCTATCAAGCTTAATTTTTAATTGAGTTTTAATTAATCCTTTTTTATATCATCTTTTTTTGACTTTATAACCCAACAGTAATAATGAATGTAGAAAATTAAAAAGGCAAAAAAAAAAAAAGATATTAAAAGCAAGTTCATCATCTACTAATATATTAAAAGATACACTAAAAAGAGTAGATATATTGTAGTCACTGTATGAATATATAATACTGGCATATAACAGCTTAATAAATCATTATTTGTATATCACTTTATCCATGGTAATTTGAACTCTCTGACGTGTTTTTTCACTTTATTTCAGTACGTGAGATGATCCTCCATCCTTACGAGACGCAGTCCGACAGCTTCTACTTTGTGGACAACAAGCTGGTCATGCACAACAAAGCAGATTATTCGTACAGCGGAGGCCCTTAGGACGGCCGCGGGAGGGGACTGAGGCAGAGAGTTTGACTGACAGACCTAAGAACCAATCACATGTCTTTGTCCAGCAGTCACACCCTCCTTGAATCCGTGTCATAGACGACCGCCTGCAGTGCGCCATGCCTGTGTTTGAGATCTAGCGAGTCGTATTGTAAGGTCTCGTCCAATGCATACATATCCTATTCTTGTTTCACACTGCCATCGTTCACATCAGCAAATACAGATTTTAAAGTGTTTATTTTGTAACATACCCCAACAATGAGCAAATTCCCTCCAGTCCCATGTTTTGTATGGGCAAGGCACTGTAATGTGAATGGTACTTAGGTTTTACTATTCATCATGTGTGTGCGTGTATGGGTTTTGATTCAATGATTGTGTGTGTGTGTGTTTGTGTGTGAGAGAGAGGGGGGTGTTTAACACTGAGAAGACCATTATATATTGTTGATGTTGATGAGTATTTCTTTCCCTGTCAGAATAAGCTACATCATATTTCATGATATTTGTGAACTTTTCATCCTAAATAGAATATGATATGATTTTATGGTGAGACCTTGACATAATTGATAGATTTGTGTTGCATTAGATATATTTTGATACGTGAACAAACTTGCTTAATTTTGAGATGTTGAATATTTGTGTGGATAAAAACAAAAAACAAGCAAAAAATGAAGTCAAATCAGTTCAAACGTTCATGGTGCACAGCCATCACGGATCTGCCGGAACGAAGAACTTTTGCATTCGAAGGTCTGATTATAGGTAACTCCGAAAGAGAGGTTGTGTAGATAAAACAACATTGTGAAAAACGCCTACTGAAAAGGGAACACGGCACACGTTTCAAGCCTTGACATTTCAAACGTCTGGTTCGTGTGGTTTCTTTTTGTCTTCGTACAAAACAAAAGGAAAGAAATAGCCGTTCTGAGCTGTCTAAAGAACAGTAGTTCAAAGAGACCAAGAGATGGCGTCTCTTCTCATCTCTACATTTAGCATTCCCTTTCTCACACATTCCAGTGAGCCAGGCCCTTCGTGGCTGTTTAGTGCACATAGCAGAGGTTAGATTTAACATCGTATCCAAGGATGTGTTGTATCTATGATCCTTGTATTCATAGTGCAAAAAGTGCATTTAGGAAAACCTGTTTTTGGTTTATAAATAAAAAGGAGGCTTTCAAGGACTTCTACAAGCGCGTCAAATGGAGGAATAACTTGAAAAATGTTTCTAGTCAGATGTAATATGTGCTTTATTTATGATTGTGATTTATTGTAAATGATTTTGAGGGGGGTGAAAATGAAACGGATGTTTTGGACCGTTCAAACGCCAGTCTGGAATAAACAAGAAATAAATGTATATGTTGAATTTTTTTGAAATTATTGATGATGTCGTTTTTTTTTTTTTTTTTTTTTTTTTTCCCCCACAGCATTTAATTTTCTTATGAATATTTATTTCAAATTCTTCATTCAGTGCTTAGCACTATCAAAGTTATATTTAAATTAGAGCTGTCAGTTGATTAAAATTTTTAATCAAATTACATTGATTTGATTAATCAAATTAAATCGTAAAAATAAATTTGACTGTGTAAATACCTACAAAAGATTTTTTAAAGCTATTTTTGTGTTAAAGTACCAAGTAGACATTACAAATTGTAATGTTAGAAAGAAATATTTTATTTGATTCAACAAAGAATTTATTACACATAAACATTTTGGCTGCAAACGTAAACTGGAACCTAAACGAAGGTAATTTGAGAAACATCAGTTTTTTTTGTTCATACGATGAAAGTTATTGGTAACCAAAACAGCTTTGTTACCAACAGTCTTCAAAATACCTTCTTTCTAGTTTCACAAAAGAAAGGTTTGGAATGACATGAGGGTGAGTAAATGATGACAGAATTATTATTATTATTTTTTGGTGAACTGTCCCTTTAATGTTTTTATTTTTATTCTAATTTTTTTTAATGAAATGATACTCTAAATAATAAAACTAAATCTGCCAGCAGGTGGCGGTATGTGGCTTAGAGTCATTCACTCATTCAATTCGTTCAAACAGTTGATTCATTCAGGAGTGAAGTAAAAGGCTCTCTTTATAAGTAAGCTTTTGAATCATTGATTCACACGTTTCGTTCAAAACATGGATTCATTCAGAAACTAAACACCGATGTGTTGCTCGAAGACAGTCAACAATTCTGCTGTGGCTTCAAAGGTAATATGTTCTCTGTAAAGTTGAGCAAAAACATAATATTGTATTCAAAATATAACAAAATCAACTACTTATTTACTGAACTGTTGTATAAAATCACATTTAAGCTCGTGATAGATCGGGACAAAATCAGCACTCACGTCATATTGCTTGCTGCCTGTGTGATACCGTGTGATGCATGTAAATATGAGACAAAGAACATAGAGGGACATTCTTTTGCACCAGTATTTTAAATTTTAGGGCATAACTGCATTTGTGGAGTTGTTGCCCTGCATCATATTTGTGAACAGTCAACTAGCCTATATGAAATATAAGATAGTTAAATATGAGATGAAGTTAATTTGTTGAACTGACTGCCCTAATTTAAACACCAAAGTTATATTTAAATTATACATATTACAGTTTAAAGAAAATGGGTTCAGTATTTTTTATTTATTTTTTATTTTTTTTTAGGAAATAAATGTTAAAAAAATGTGATTTCCAAAAAATGCTGTTCTTTTAGAATTTGTATTCTTCAAAGAATCTCTAGCATGGTTTCTGCAAAAATATTAAGCAGCACTTTTCCAAATTTATTAATATCGTATGCATCAAATTGGTATATTAAAATGTGACACTGAGGACTGGAGTAATGACTGCTGAAAATTCAGTTTTGCCATGAATACATTTTAAATGATTAATTAAAATTAATTGAAATTAAATGTAAATAATAAAAGCCCTAAACTTTTGATCAGTAGTTAAATAGTAGTTAGTTTTTGATCAGAGTTAAAATAAAAACACACACACACACACACACATATATATATATATATTGTGATTTATATGATATATTATGTATTATGATATATATTGTGATTTACCTTGTGATTGCACTTTTTCTTAATAATGTTCTCAATAATATTTCTTAATAATATTCTCAATAATATAAATGACATTTTCTGAAATGATTGCTTGAAATGCATGAAATCAATTCCCAACAATGTTGTTGCTGTAGGTGCTGTAAATGAAATTCATCACAAGACCGCACAAAATTAGTTTTATTTGAGAAAAGGCACATATTTTAAAAAATGCTGACTTGTTCCAAGTATTTACTTTTAAAAATCTTGAACTGTGTGACTTAACAGATTAAGATTTTGTGATTGAGCTGTGTATTAAAATGTGTTAAATAGAATGTGTGATCCAAAAAGGGATCTAAAATATAAAAGGTCTTGTCCAGACCCTATAAATTAATTTAATTTCGTGAACCAGCACAAATGAAAGACCAGAAAACCTACATGTGAAAACCAAACCCACAAAGGATGTATAGAAAACAAAGCTCTGTATATCACAGAACAGATCAGATGTTACCCACACTGGGGTAGTAAGAGCGCTACATGGAAGCCAACTCACATTTACAAAGTCCTCATATTTGAGTGACTTAAAAGGTGTAAATAAGTGATACAGAATTTCAAACACTTAAACAGAGGCTGTAAATGCTTACAGGGGCCCTTACATAGTGCGTATACTGTCAGAAGGCTTGAGAAAAGCTGAGCTTTTGCTCCAGAGGGCATTGGTGAGGGAACAGACGCTGCATACTTTGACCCATTTGTCCATTTGATGATGGTATTTTTTTTGGATTAGCTTTCTTTCCCCCCTCTCTCTCTCTCTCTCTCTCTCTCTCTCTCCCTTCAGTACTCTTATGAAACCAAAGAATTAGATGTGAAGATGTTCATGGTGTACTTGTGGCATTTGTGGCGTTGGCCCATGAGGGAAAGGTTCCTAGATTGAACATGGCCTTTCCCCATGTGTTGATGCCAAGATTGATGGATAGAATGCCAATGATGTTGAGCATGAAGCCTGCCTTTGCCTTCAAACAAAAAGAAAATACAATTATCCACTAATTTTTTTCATAAACAGTGCCTCAAAAATGTATTTTAACATTCACAGTTAAACTTATGTAACAAAAAAAAAAGTGCTGAACCATACCATATCCAAGACTTTGAGGTTGCCGTAGGAGAAAGCAATGGCGTTGGGTGGAGTGGCTACAGGAAGCATGAAAGCCAGCGATGCGCTGATGGTACAGGGCAGCATCACATAGAGAGGATGAAGCCCGATGGTTGTGGCCTGCAAATACAGACAACATTACTATTAGCACTTCCATACTTGTTAGCAAGTTTCATTTTTGAAAAACACAGCAACATAGAATATGTGTGGTAGATATCTTTAGGCTAATTTAGGCTGTGCTAGATATGCTAGATAAGCCGTGTACTCACCATAGAGGCCAGAATGGGCAGAAATAATGTGGTGGTGGCTGTATTGCTGGAGCACTCTGTGAATGTTCCTACCAGGAAACACAGTATCAGAGAGATGGCGAAGGGTGGGATACTCTTTAGAGGGGCAAGACTTTCACCCAGCCATTTTGACAGTCCAGACACCTACACAAATATAAAACAAACAAACATTATTATATTATATTATGTCATATTATATTATATTATTGATTTTAAACACTATTAACTCCAAGAAAATGAAAGAAAATAATCAGTGACCCCCTCAAGTACAGTAGTTGCCACTTCATATATTATTTTGGTTCTTCTGCTGTAATGATGACAAAGCCACTTTTCCAAAACTAAAACAAGTAATAATTAACCATGATTTTCCCATTAACTACATAAATTTCAAGAACTATGTTCTTTGGTGAAAATAACAGCTGTTGAGTGTGTGTGTGTCATATAACTGGTTGTTTTTATAGTGTTTTTCCCTTTTGGAAATTTGCTGAGTCTCCAGCCATACAATACAGTTAATATATAACTGTATTATATTATATTATATTATATTATATTATATTATATTATATTATACACAGTTGAGGTCAAAAGTTTGCATACACCTTGCAGAATCTACAAAATGCTAATCATTTTACCAAAATAAGAGGGATTATACAAAATGCTTGTTATTTTTTATTTAGTACTGACCTGAATAAGATATTTCACATAAAAGACATTTACCAGAGAAAATAATAGTTGAATTTATAAAAAATGACCCATTCAAAAGTTTACATACACTTGATTCTTAACACTGTGTTGTTACCTGAATGATCCACACCTGTGTTTTTTGGTTCAGTGATAGTTGTTCATGAGTCCCTTGTTTGTCCTGAACAGTTAAACTGCCCGCTGTTCATCAGAAAAATCAGGTCCCACAAATTCTGTATTTTTTAGTATTTTTGTGTATTTTAACACTTTCCAGCAATGATGTACTCATTTTCATTCTGATCAAAAGTTTACACCCCTTGCTCTTAATTCTTCTGGATCTCAAAATCATACAGTCATAGCTGGAAAGGGTTCAAAAACACAAAAATGCCTAAAAATATATTATTTTCTCTTGTAGACTTTATGTTAATGTCTTTTATGTGAAATGTCTTATTTAAAAAAATGTCTTATTTAAAAAAATTTGTAGAATTTAACAGGTTGTTTTTATAGTCATCTTTTAAATTAAGTTGTCTTGTGGCCCTCTCTGGCCCACTGGTTGAGAACCAACGTATTATATTATATTGTATCATAAAATATTTTATGCACATACAGTTTAACAGGTTGTTTTTATAGTGGTTTTTCCCCCCTGGACGTTTGCTGAGGCTCCAGACCTATAATACTGTTAATATATAACTGTATTATATTATATTATATTATATTATATTATATTATATTATACTATATTATATTATATTATATTATATTATATTATATTATATTATATTATATTATATGATTTTTCCATTAACTAAACAAATTTCAAGTTCTTCTGTCATTAAACTGGTTGTTTGTATAGTGTTTTTTTTTTCCCCTCTTTGGAAGTTTGCTGATGCTCCAGCCCTTTTTATATAATGCTCATTAAATAACTTTAATTATATAATTTAATTATATTAAGTTAAATTTTACAATTATAGTATTATATGATAGAATTTTACTAATCTTAATCTCAATCTTAAAAATAATCTTATAAAATTTAAGAGGTTGTGCTAAGACTTGCTGGCTGAGAACCACTGTATTATTATATTATATTATATTATTCAACATCATAACGTAACCTCTGTAACATTTAGGATTTTACACATAGTATTCATTTAAAAATCAACGTTTAAAGGGCCATTGGATGCCCATTTTCCACAAGTTGGTATGATTCTTTAGGGTCTTCATGAAATGTCTCCAAAATACTTTGATTTTAAATCCTCAATGGTTGTGTAAAACAACATCTGTCAAATACAGCTCTGTTCACACCTGTTTCGGTGCATGGCTCTTTAAATGATAATGAGCTACTGCTCACTCCACCCCTCTTTTTTGTGTGTGTGTGTGTGTGTGTGTATTCGGTGGTGCGTTACCATCAAAACCAAAATTAATCCACTACGCCCTGAGTGGCTGAGATGTCGGGATTTCAGTGGTTGTGGGCGGGGCCTGAGCGGTATGATTTTAGAAATGCTCAGAAAATCAAAACGGCTTGATAATTGAGACTGTTTAGTTTTTTTGGGAATTTAAAAAATGAGTAAATAGATTTTTATAATTGTAGGGTGGCTGTGCACACACACTGCTAAGACACATTTATATGCAAACACCATGTAAAAGTGAATTTTGCATCCGATGCCCCTTTATTTTGACTAATGACTAATGAATGTAGTTTTATTGTCATTGTAATGTGCTATTCTGTCAACGTCTTACCTCACTTCCTTTTGCCAAGGCAAATCCTCCGCCCAGAAGCAGCACTATGTTCCAGGGCATGCGTTCATGTACCACCTTCCAGTTTAGAAGAGTGGGAGTACTCTTCAGTTTCTTCTTCTTGTCCTTCTGTTTATCTCCTCCTTTATAAAACAGATAGTCCAGGTTTAAAATCTAGATTAAATTTATGGCACAATGTTCTGTTCAGATACTCTGAATGCAGAAGCAAATTACCTTCCTCCACTCCTTCAGCTTCTTCATCTTGTTCATCATTCGCACTGACTGAACATGAACAATTTAGCTGAGATGGAATGACGAAGAACAGGGTTGACATGAAAATGGCCACAGTGCCATCGGTGACATATCTTCACAGAGAAAAATAGAGAATAAAAATGAATATGCAAAGAACAACTTTTTTTAAAATGTGAGCTATTACAGTTTTTAGGTGAAGTTTACTCACTGTCCATTTTGGTTAAAGAGCTCAGTAGCCCAGCCTGGCATGAACCCTGGTTCTCGTGTGAACCACAAGATCACCAGGATCACAAAGATGACAAGCACTGCGGCCTCAGCAAAAGACATTTTGCCCAACTTCTTGTATTCATTCTTCATCACTCTGTAAGCGTCTTCATCTCCCTCATTTTTTGAACCGCATCCAAAACTTTTTTTAAAGCTGAAAAACAAATCACCTCAAGTTGAAATAATTGAGCTAATAATACTTACTTTATGTCATAAACTCACTGTCTAATTTAATGTAAAGCATGCAAGTTACTTACTTAAAGCCCAAGTACATGAACTGCAGCCAAAGCCAAGAGAGCGCAAGCATCAGCACCATGTTAGGAAAGGCGAAACCAAACCAGCTGGCAAAGTTGATCACGTCATTGTTTTCTGGAAAAATGCTGCAAATATGTGCAAAAATACGTGTAAGAAGAGACCTGACCCGCATATATATATATATATATATATATGCATTGTTATCAAATATTATTATTATTTAAAAATAGGATAAAATAACTGTCAAAAACACAGGATACTTGACAAACGTACTCATCCATCTGGCCCTTGAGAATAAGATTTGGTGTGGTGCCTGTTAGGGTGGCAGTTCCTCCGATGCTGGCGGAGTAACACACACACAGACTCATTCCTTTAAAGAGACTAAGGTACTTCGCTTCACGTTCTTTCCTTCTGCGTTCAGAAAGTGCATTGATTCCTTCCTCCAGATCTGGTTTGTCTGTCAAGATTTAGAACAGGTGGGATGTAAGTTTTAGACTGTGACTGTGCTTTATCTAATACCACTAATTCTGACTGGTCAGTAGAGACAATGCTGTATATCATGCTGAAGTTTCAAAAAGCTCATTTTGACTGCAGCTGTTAACTGAGATGCAAAGTGATGGATGTCATCACTTTCCACTCATTTCAGTGATGGATGTCACTGAAATGAGTGGAATAAAGGTCTGTTGTAATTACTGTCATTTCGAGATGACACAACATTTTGTAATCAGCGCTGTTCACATCCTCAGACTCATATCAACACTAAAATAGGCTGAATCTGCAACGGTCAGGTGATACAAGTCATAGTGCTCAGAGAATTTCTAGTTTATAAGGTGCAATTACGAATTCTATGAGGACATGAATGCTTTTTACAAGTTTTGAATCTCATAATTATGGTAATTACAACATGGTGTGAACGCATGTTTAGTCCACTCATTTTGGTTGACAATCTCATTCTCTCGTTTCACTTAAAAGCATGGCACCACTTTGCATCTCAGTTATCGACTGCAGTCAAAATGAGCTTTCTGAAACTTCAAAACAACTGAACCGATTGCTTCGCAAAATGTTTCATTCTTTGAAAGCGTTTGAAACATGAACGCCAGCGGCTGATTGTCAAAACAGTGTCTAGGCAATGGCGACAGCCTAAATGCAAAGATTCTTTACAAACCATTTGCAAATGTTTAAATAAAAGCTTTATATGGACATAATAATAACTAAATAAAAACTAAACCTACAGTGCCTTGCGAAAGTATTCATACCCCTTCATTTTTTCACGTTTTGCTATGTTGTAGCCTTATGTTAAACTGCTTTAAATTACTTTTTTTCCACATCCGTCTACACTCCATACACCATAACGGCAAAGCAAAAAACAAGTTTTTAACGTCTTTGCAAATTTATTAAAAATAAAAAACTAAAATAAGTACATAGTAGTACATAGTACAAGTACTTAGCTGACTCAGTACTTTAACTTTTCAAGTTAAAAACTTCTTTCCTTTTCCATCATGGTGTATGGAGTGTGGACTGATGTGGAAAAAAAATAATTTAAAGCACTTAAACATAAGGCAGCAACATAAAATGTGAAAAAATTGAAGGGGTATGAATACTTTAGCAAGGCACTGTAAATGACCATATTAACACCTTCTAGTGGCCAACCATTTCGAATTGCTTCGAAACACAAACAGTATGACATAATGAAACCTCATTTGATGAAATCACGCAAATTCAAAGCTTTATGAGATATTTAAGATAGTATAAACCTGATGCTGCATTCACACCATATCGTAATTACTGTAGTTTCGAAATGACAACACATGACGTTCTACTTGGAGCTGTTCACACTTTTGAACTCAGAACTATCGCACTACTATCAGTGCCTAAACATAGTACATAATGAACCTGAGGTGGTCAGGTGGTATAAGTTGTAGCTCTTAGAAAATTCCCAGTTAACAAGTTGTAATTACGCATTCTATGAGGACGTGAACCCATTTTACAAGTTGGTATCTCGTAATTACGGTAATTACGATATGACATGACTGCACCTTTAATCAGGATTCCATATTGAATTAAACGCGGATGAAAACGAGGCGTTTAGTTGAAAAAACTATTTCTATCCCTCACAACCTCATTATCGTTCCTGTCAAAAAATTAAATATTATGCTACATTGACTCAGGTCTATATAGCTTGACATTATGAAATAATGAAATCATTTCAATTCAATGTCCACAAATATATTTATTTGCTGAGCAGCAGAATAATTAAAAAAAAAAGTGTCAACATGTCAGACTTACTGTTGGGTTTGTCTTCAGTGATGTTGTCTATAGGCTGTTTGATGTTGACCTCAGCCAACTCAAACGCTTGGTTATCTCGGCCTTCCCTAATCTCTTTCTCATCAGCGTTTGCCTCTGTGGCACTGAGCTGTTCAAGAACAGCTTGTGAAATGGGCAACATCATGGCTGTGGTGGCTGTATTGCTGATCCACATGGAGAGGAAGGCTGTCACAATCATGAACCCCATCATCAGCCTGCAGAAGTTAACAGACAGAAAAACAGGTGAGTGTGTGAGACAAAAATATAGTAGACTGTATTAATTTGTGTGATCTTACAAAGCAGGCCGAACTCCAACTACTAGAAGGACACTCAGGGCAATGCGCTTATGGAGATTCCAGTGTTCAACAGCTATAGCGACCAGCAGACCCCCAATAAACAGCATGTTGGTGTCCTTTAGATATTCAACACAGACCTGAAAGACAAATGAACAGTTACATATTTAGCTCTGCTCAACATGGCTTAGGATTAAATAGTAATACTAGCCTGCTGTGTGCTGTAGAGCACCTAACAGGACATGGTGATGGGAAAAATAACGATAATAGGAAAAAACATATATATATATATATATATATATATATATATATATATATATATATATATACAGTGGGTACAGAAAGTATTCAGACCTCCTTAAATTTTTCACTCTTTGTTATATTGCAGCCATTTGCTAAAATTATTTGTTCATTTTTTTTCCTCATTAATGTACACACAGCACCCCATATTGACAGAAAAACACAGAATTGTTGACATTTTTGCAGATTTATTAAAAAAGAAAAACTGAAATATCACATGGTCCTAAGTATTCAGACCCTTTGCTGTGACACTCATATATTTAACTCAGGTGCTGTCCATTTCTTCTGATCATCCTTGAAATGGTTCTACACCTTCATTTGAGTCCAGCTGTGTTTGATTATACTGATTGGACTTGATTAGGAAAGCCACACACCTGTCTATATAAGACCTTACAGCTCACAGTGCATATCAGAGCAAATGAGAATCATGAGGTCAAAGGAACTGCCTGAAGAGCTCAGAGACAGAATTGTGGCAAGGCACAGATCTGGCCAAGGTTACAAAAATTTCTGCTGCACTTAAGGGTCCTAAGAGCACAGTGGCCTCCATAATCCTTAAATGGAAGACGTTTGGGATGACCAGAACCCTTCCTAGAGCTGGCCGTCCGGCCAAACTGAGCTATCGGGGGAGAAGAGCCTTGGTGAGAGAGGTAAAGAAGAACCCAAAGATCACTGTGGCTGAGCTCCAGACATGCAGTCGGGAGATGGGAGAAAGTTGTAGAAAGTCAACCATCACTGCAGCCCTCCACCAGTCGGGGCTTTATGGCAGAGTGGCCCGACGGAAGCCTCTCCTCAGTGCAAGACACATGAAAGCCCGCATGGACTCCAAGATTGTGAGAAATAAGATTCTCTGGTCTGATGAGACCAAGATAGAGCTTTTTGGCCTTAATTCTAAGCGGTATGTGTGGAGAAAACCAGGCACTGCTCATCACCTGTCCAATACAGTCCCAACAGTGAAGCATGGTGGTGGCAGCATCATGCTGTGGGGGTGTTTTTCAGCTGCAGGGACAGGACGACTGGTTGCAATCGAGGGAAAGATGAATGTGGCCAAGTACAGGGATATCCTGGACTAAAACCTTCTCCAGAGTGCTCAGGACCTCAGACTGGGCCGAAGGTTTACCTTCCAACAAGACAATGACCCTAAGCACACAGCTAAAATAGCGAAGGAGTGGCTTCACAACAACTCCGTGACTGTTCTTGAATGGCCCAGCCGGAGCCCTGACTTAAACCCAATTGAGCATCTCTGGAGAGACCTAAAAATGGCTGTCCACCAACGTTTACCATCCAACCTGACAGAACTGGAGAGGATCTGCAAGGAGGAATGGCAGAGGATCCCCAAATCCAGGTGTGAAAAACTTGTTGCATCTTTCCCAAATAGACTTATGGCTGTATTTGATCAAAAGGGTGCTTCTACTAAATACTGAGCAAAGGGTCTGAATACTTAGGACCATGTGATATTTCAGTTCTTATTTTTTAATAAATCTGCAAAAATGTCAACAATTCTGTGTTTTTCTGTCAATATGGGGGGCTGTGTGTACATTAATGAGGAAAAAAAATGAACTTTTCTAATGATTTTAGCAAATGGCTGCAATATAACAAAGAGTGACAAATTTAAGGGGGTCTGAATACTTTCTGTACCCACTGTATATATATATATATTCTTTTTTTGCTCTCTTGTAAAACTGTTCCCACGTGAAACATTTGTGCTGCAAATGATAGGAGTAAAACAATTCAATTGCTTTTGCAAAAGAACACTTTTGTGTTCTCTTTTTTCAAGAGAACACAAAAGATTAACAATTGAATGCAAAGCTTCTCAGGGGAATGCAACACTTTTACAGGAAAATGGTAAAGTTTTGCAAGTGGATGCAAAAGCTTTTTACTTTCCATCTCATACGCTGTTAAAAAAAAAAAAAAAAAAAAAAAAAGAAAAAAAGAAAAAAGTTGTTTCAACTTTAAAAAGTAAGTGTTTGCGCTGCCTTAAAAATGTAAGTTTAGCCAACATGAAATGTAAAGTTGTACTACATGAAAATGTGGATATTTAAGTTGAGTAAACTTAAAATGAACACTTACTTTTTTAAGTTGAATACTCTGTTGTATACTGTGTAGGACCTACTATCATTTTTTTCCAAAATAGTATATGAAAATGCATAAGCAATGGTAAACATTTCAATCAGTAGTATAAAATTAACCTCTCAGAAATAACTATGGCTGGGTATTGACAAAAATGTTGTGATTTGATTCAGTTTCTATTGATTCTATTAATTCTACTGGTTATTTTAACTTTATATCAGGTGCAGTACATGGCAAATTTTCTTAAGGAAAAAAAATCTCTTAACTAAAACTGTAAAATATATATGAGAGTAAGCTGGTACTTTTATAATATTGGAAGTTAAAATGAAAATTGTTTTGTATACAAAGATTTAAATTACACTCAATAAAATTTTTATAATACTAAAGTTACTTTACAATTACATTACTTTACAATTATATTTCCACTCCAATTAGTTTTTAGAAATATAAACATTTAAATGGTGGCTGTTATGACTTGACAGATGTATTCAAACATAAATTAAATATTAAAATAACAGTAAAAAAAAAAAAAAAAAAAAAAAAATATATATATATATATATATATATATATATATATATATAATATATATATATATATATATTATATATAATGACTATGTTATATGATGCATTAATTTAGAAAAATTCTCCTCTCCAGAGTTTATTTTTCTTGCTGACTAACAAGTTTATGGTCACCAAATATATATACTCAACCACTCTTATCTTGCACTCAGACAAGATATGGATTTCGGTAAGTTGTAGGCCTGCTCTTTCTTTTAACACACCTTCATTTATTTATTCATGTTTATTTTGTGCTGTAACTTATTAAAGCAGAGGCGATGATCAGTTCACCTTCCACTTTTCTTGAACTGAGGCACTACAGCGATCTGTTATGCCATAGTAAACAGCACCAGGTATTATTTGAATATTGTAATAAAATGGACAGAATTTGAAATCTGAGACTTTGTTTCATATAAAAAGTAACAAAGCACAAAGCCTATTGCGATTTATAGAGTGTTTTCACAACATGTCATCAATCGGCCATTTTGGTGGCACTGAATGTAAACAGTGCTGCTGAACCAAATGGAACACACAAATTTAGTTGAATATTGCTGCTGAAACTGTTCTATTATTGTCATGTTTTGGACTGTACTAATTGGTCGGACTGGGTATATAGACTGCCAAAAGTTATAACAAATCAAGGAAAGAGTGGCAAATTCTGAGGAGCAAAAGCCGTTTGTGGTTGGCCAAACTGAACCAGGATTTCCAAGGCAAGAATTTTGACAACATTTGTCTTTGTTCTTATCATTTCCGGTCAGTTAGGTGAAATATTAGGCTATACTGCTCGTACATATCTTTACCACCTATCAGCTTTAGTTTGTCAAACTGTTGCACCCTTTCCTGCTAACTAAGTCATTGTGTATCTGATTAAGCAGGTTCCACACATTTTTTCCATGGTTTAGACAGCATAAATTAGCAGAACAACATATTCAGTAGTACATTAACCATGTAATCAATGCTGTTGTTTACAATAAAGCCGCACATCCAGTAAACTAAAAAAATTTGCTGGCAGTCTAATAAAAACAGCCAAGATCATTCATCGGTCAAGTTAAGAGCATTGCATTGTGGGATATGGTAAACAGTGCAGTGAGCAATGGTTGGATTTCCTTATTGACAGGCTCATTAGGCTGAATACCTAAAATCACTCAGTTCTCTTGAAAGATAAGGAATATAAAAGACAGATTACAGTCTGTTTGAAGACATGTTCCGACGTATTCATAAAAACTGCTTTTATGGCCCATAAAGTTCTTGAATCATCAGAGATAATGCATCTACAAATAGATTTCATGCTGATGTAGGTAAATCTCTTCAGCAGTGTGATCATTTTTGTTATTTTAAAGTAGTTTTCTGTGTCTTTAGTACTTGTGATGATGATTATATAATTGATCTTCTTTTAATGATTGCTGTGTGAGTAGTTTGTTTTGCTACATTTTGTTTAGGTACAGTATATAATGATTCAGAATCCTAATTATGGATTTTTTTTATTTGTAAGATACCTTTCCAGACTCCATAATGCCCATCATGGGGAAGAGGATGACAGGCAGCAGAGCAGTGACGGCCAGCGGCATGCACTCTGTACACCAGTACAGTGCCATCAGAATGATGGCAAAACCACATCTCGCCTCCTGAAGCACAGAAGTGTCACACAGTAAGTGAACGAGGGAATACATCATCTATTCAAGTAGCAGTAGGACACATTTCTATAGAAGAGAATTATTGTATGTCAGTGAGATGCATAACACATTAAAGATGCAATCTTAGATACGGCAGTCCTTTCATCTATACGAGGAAAGGGTGGGTTTCAGTTCTATCTACTGCATCTGCTGAAGGTACTAGGGGTCACTACTGTATCTCTGAAGACCTATTTAGACTCATCTATAGCCCTCAGAACACTGATAAAAGTAACCCTTGACCATAAACGTCTATAAACCTTTTTTAATGCAGTTTCTTTTATGGATGGTCTCATTTTATGGAGAAATTTTATCACTAGAGAAAAGGCAGCGTAATCATTTTAACCCTGTAAAGTTTAACATATAAAATCAAGTCAGAAAAATCACATTTTTAAAATGTAATAGTCTATTGAACTTTTAGACTTGCTTTTTGTTAAGTATCATATTTGATACACCAAGTGTTTATGGTCCTTATAATGTGATGTAATGAGATTATGTAGCTCACACCTGAGAAGGTAAAAACCCTCCATTTTATTATAATGGTTTTACCAGATTTTTTTTTTCTTTTTTTCTTTTTTTTTTTTTTTTTTTACCTCACTTTATTGGAGGCCCAAACTAAGCTCAAATATGCAGTTTGCAGATGATCTATCTATCATCTTTAAGTTGTACTAAACGACAACTTAGATATTTGAGTTGATTCAACCTAAAATTTTAAGGCAGCTGGGTAACTTGCCCAACTATTAAGTTTAACAAACCAATTTTTTTTTTTAAGTCAACTCAAATATATAAGTTGTCACTTAGTACAACTTAACATTTCAAGTTGATTAAACTTATTTGAGTTGGCTGAACTTAAAATTTTAAGGCAGCAGGGTAACAAATTATTATTATTATTTTTACAGTGTAGTAGCAGGTAAGGTATATAATGTTTATATCTGAATTATGTTTGATTGGGTACAATTTTAATATATATATATATATATATATATATATATATATATATATATATATATTTTTTTTTTTTTTTTTTTTTTTCCTAAATCTGATATTTGGATTATCAAGTAATCCTGGATGGCTTAAATCCAGTAAGTGTTCATATTAAAATATTAACAATATAAAAGTTATTGTTTACTTTATTAAAAATAAGTAAAGATTTCACAGCAAAGATATTATCAAATATGACATAGTAGGGTTAAACTTTCCAATGCTATCTGGTTTTATGTATGAAAAAATAATTTTAATAAATGAAAACATTTTAATAAGCGTATGACATTGGATGGATTGCATAACTTTTATTCTATTTTGTGTAAGGGCTTTTAAAAAATACAAAAAATAAAGTGCATTCAATAGTGTAGTCACTTTGATGTCTATTTATTGACCTTATAATATCAATATTTGAGTCAAATATCCAGTTTTGTTCAATATTTTTTCAGCTGAAGCTCTCTAGGGCATAGTAACCTGGTCTCCAGATCTTGAGTATGACTTTATTTTCTTTGTTTGTGACTTAAGGATGACCTCTGCAAGCTGTGTAAATAGAGTGTCCAGCGTTCCACAGCATTCATAAATAAGAACAGTGCTTTTTTCAAAATGTGCATTTCAAAAAATTGTGCAGATGTCACATTGTCATATTTCAGTCATTTGGCTATTATAACTTCATAAACACAAAATGTAGATGCGTACAGTTTTGTTTATGTCAGATGCTTTGCAGAAGATTTTTAACAACAGAGGCACTTACCGGAGTTGGGATGACCAGCGGCAGGGGCAATATAAGAAAGGGGGTGATGAAGATGATGAAGTAGTTTCTGTTAACCCACAGCCAGCGTAGTGCCAATGCCATGTCTTCTGGCCTTCAGCTGCAGATGTCAGGTGTGTGCTGGATGGAGAGGACAGGGAAATGCTGATGGTGTGAGCGCAGCAAAGGAGGTCGAGCATGATCAATGTGTTTATAGACGTCGTCACATAAGAAAAATTAAACATTAACTGTGTGAACAAGGGGAGGGTGAATAAGGGTATGAAGGAGGGAAGGGGAGGGGAATGTGTTTCTAAAGCCACAATTCATTGCATTGTTGAACCACTGACTAATGTCATCATGGAAGAGCGGGTGTCAACCCGATAAGTGTCTCTTTTACACCCGAATTATGTAAAGAATGTTTCTTACAGTTCTATTCTGGGAAAAAAAACACACAAAAGTGCAGGAACATGTGGAAATATAATTATCAATGTGCTGGCCTGTAAAGTCACTCCCTTATGAATTGTTTGGATAATGCTTTTTTTTTTTTTTTTGGGGGGGGGGGGGGGGGGTTCTTGTTAAGAGCAAAAATGAAGTTCCAAAATGATTTAACAGTAACAGTTAATTTGTTAACACTGGTTAATGCATTAGGTATTATAAATATATTTTTAACAGTATTTGTTATTCTAGGTTATTACTGTTTATTTATAAATAAGCTTTTATATACTATACAAATTCATATGTTTGATTTATACAAATGTTAAAAATGTACATTTGATGGTTTAAAAGTGAATGTTAGAGCACTGAACATTATTGGAAAGTGTTGCCCAGGGCTGTCCTTAGGGCGGTGCAACTGCTGCCCTGCGGAGAACGGACCGACTGCCTCACCACCTATTTAATGAATTTAATTTCAAAGAAATTGACAGATTTTCCATATCTATGGAATCGAAAGAATTTTCTGGATTCCCAAACCTAGCTGTTATTATTTACAGTTATATAAAACAGGATGTAAACTGACTGCCAAAAAACAAACACAAACAATTCAAGGTAGGAAACAACTGATTTTATTTCTTGTAATAAAATGTTCTTTGAATTCAGAAGAAAATGTAAAGACATGCATAAACACTGCACTGTTATCTTGTTTAACGTGCAAGCAACTGTTTAAAAGTTTGGAGTCAGTACAGGTTTTAAATGAACACTCAGCAGGGATGCATTTGATTGAGTGACAGTAAAGTTTTTTATTTCAAATGCTCTTTTGAACTTCATATTTATTAATGACTTTTGGAAAAAAAAAAATGCAAAAATGTCTCAACAAAATATTAAGCAGCCAACTGTTTTAAACATGTATAAAAATAATAATAAGATATTTTTCTTGAACACTGGCATGTTAGACGGATTTCTGAAGGATCATGAAATATGTATTTTTGATCATATAAATGTACTTGGTGAACATGAGAGACTTCTTTCAAAAATCTTACTACCACAAACCTTTGAACAGAAGTTTACATATTTCTGTTAATAAATGACAATGTTAATGTATGGAACAGATGACCGGGTGTTTTGAATAGTGAGAAATCAACAACAGTTAATTTAAACATATTGTATTTTTCTATGTTTTTTTTTTTTTTTTTTTTTTTGTTTTTAAACAATGTGTTTATTGAGATGTAACAAAATATAACAATGTAATACAGCAATATTGCAGTTACATCTTTTCATATGAAAAAAAAAAACAAAAAAAACAAAACAACAACAACAACAACAAAAAAGCACAGGCTATTTTAAATAGTAACACAGGTAATTCCAAATAGTAATACAATAGGAAGTTGAGAATACAAAACATGCATAGAGGACAATGCAACATTTTTTTTCCATGTTTAGTGTTACACTAACAATATTTGAACATCAAGCATTTTTTTTTTTGATAGACTTTTCTATTTGGCCTTTTATTATTTTCTTGTTTTATCCCCTTTTTTGTGCCTTTACAGTTTGGCTTTTACAGTTCTGTAACTTTACTTTTAAAATGTTATAGTTTTATACAGCCTTTTGCAAGAGCATATGGATTTGATATTACTTTTCCAAAGAAGAATGTTTCATACAAAATTCAGTATTTTCATAAAACCCAAATTCATTCATAAGAATGATGTGCTGAGCATGATTACTGTAATAAATTCAGATTAGTAAGGAAATGATCAGCCAAGCATGTGATACGCCTGATAATCTTCAGTTCGGTTCAGACTGAGACCTTGCAGTTTTATCAGCATTAATTAGTAACCTTTAAAGACTTTGAACTCTTTATTTGTAATTATTAAGGACATACTTTGAAAATTAAATCAAGTAATAGCAGTTGTTCATCCATTGAGCAGTGCAATGAAAAAAGCCTCTTTAATTTATTATGGCCGTAACTGCTTAATATGTGCTAAAGGTCCAACATATATATTTCTCCAAAGCTTTGTACTTTTTTTTTTTTTTTTTTTTTTTTTACCATCTATAGAGTCTGTTCCTTAGAGATAAAGCCCCTTGCATGTTACGTAATCTCACTTAACCTTTGGAGTGCATGTACTACGGTTTGTGAGGACAGCTTTCAAAGAAACTGTTAACAGTGCCCAGATAATTAATAATAATTTCACAGCCTATATGATGATACATGTAATTGTCCAAGGGTTTCCTAGTCTAGACACGGAAAGTATTTAGATACTCTCGCTTTACAAGGCCATAATAACAGTAGTTTTATGGAGATGTTTAGCATGATTATAGATGATCTAGTACATTGAGCTTTGATGCTGGATCTTGGCTGCCACAGGACCCTGTAGTCATCTTTATGGCTGTCTAGCAGACACCAAATCATCCTGACACAGTTGATTGGAAATAATCTCAAGGTTGTGAACTATTGTTTCTGAGTGCATGCACCTCTCTAACCTAAAAAAACTAACCAAACCAACCAAAGACTGCAGGTTTGTCGCAGTCAAACAAAGGTCAGGGTTCTTCTGAGGTATTATTGATATTACATGACATATCAATTTCAGTCAATTGGACTTTTATTTGGGAATGGCCGTATGGGTTAAGTCAAGATAATACTTTAAATGCTAAACTACCTTGTTCCTGAATTTGAACTTTTATCTCTTTTTCAATGACCCACTTTTGGATTTTGACCTCAATAAAAGGACAAAGTCCATTTATTATACATTGCCATCTAATTTAGACACTGCAATTTGTGCTATTTCGGACTAATAACGTCTGGCAGGACATCAAGTTATGGCCTTACAGGAAACACCAAGGATGAAAAGCGATACGAGTTATCTGCGATACCAGTTTACTGTAGTACAAATTACTAATTATTTACTAAAATATCTACCAAGCGACTTAATCGCAATAATAAAAATGAACAATTCCATTGTTTTAAGCTACTTTAAGTCATAATAATAAAGAAAAGGTTTATATAAGGATTTTTTTTTTGGTTTATAGCCACTAAAATCAAATAATAATGACTGGTTAATAGGAATAACGTTGATCTTAAAAGCCTGTCTGTCGGTCTGTCTTTTCTATCTGGTCTGCAAAAAATGCAACATCTAAATACAACATTTTATCACCTTAGAGTTATAAGGTTCTATCTGCATTCTGAGCACTTTTGAAATATTGAGCTTCAAAGTTTTTCGCATTCCATAGGCTTCTATAGATAGAACCATTTTGTTTTCTGAAAAAAGGCCCAAAATGTACACAGCTTACAAAAAAAACATCACATAATGTAAATAAGTTGTCACTGAATAAGAATGTCAGAAATAACTTTATAATTCTAAGGCAACAATTTAAAGGAAACATTTAAAGTTCTTTGGAGATATAATGTTCCAACAAGCTTGATAGGTTACCAAAGAAGAATGTTCTTATCAAAGTGATAAAATGTTGTTTTGCAAACATGAGTACTAAAAAGTATATTGCACCAAAACTTTTAAAGACAAGTCATTTCCTGATAGTTACGAGTGTTTCATACTGAATCATATTCAGACTTAATGCTGTCAACAATGAAACCACTTGGAGAGAACTACCAGGTGACTTATTTCTTAGCATAAACTCTTAAAAATAAAGGTGCTTTAAAAGGTTCTTCAGTGATGCCATAGAAGAACCATTTTTGGTTCCACAAAGAACCATTCAGTCAAAGGTTCTTTAAAGAAACATCTATTTCTTACCTTTTTATAATCTGAAGAACCTTCTTTTGCCACAAAGATCCTTTTGTGAAACAGAAAGGTTCACAAGTTCATAAGTTCTTTATGGAACCATTTAAACAAAAAACGTTCTTCTATGGCATCGTGAAGCACCTTTATTTTTAAGAGTGTAAAAGAGGACAATGGTACAAGAGGAATACCAAATTATTGTTTTAAGCGTGAAAATATAGCAGAAGTAGCACCGACATTCAAACACAGTGGACTTGTGACAAGGCTCCTGAAATAATCAGGTCTTCACATCAAGTTTTCATTTAGTAATGAGTGAATTTTTGCTAGAAAAAGCGCCAGAGAAATACTATGCTAGTGTCTCAGTACCGGCAAAAGCTGAAAAAGATGAAAAGAGTGACACTTTATCTCACAGAGTACAATGCAGCCTGCAGAAGTGACATGCATGGTTGTTGTCACCACTAGGATTAACTACTTTACAAAATATAGATTTCTGGGAATTCATACTCTGGCCAAGAGCATCCAAAATGTTTTAATATTGCTAGAGGAAGAGTACAATGAGAAGTGCCTGGTTCCCACAGTGACATTCTGTGGTAGTGGAGCGCGGGGCACAGACTAACGCGGGGTTAATTGTAACACGTGGTTTAAATATTTCCACACATGCTAGCATAACCAAATTTATGGTATTTACTAGTTGCTATATCAACAGTATCTAGAGAAAAAAGTGTGCCGAAATTCAAAAGCCTTTTGAAGATATTGCAGAATATTTATTCTATCATAGTAAAAGTAAATTTCTGGCTGAAGTAAATTTTTCATCTCAGTTTTTAGTATTCATTTAAAACGAGACAAGTCTGCTATTATTTTAATCTCCAATCTGTTATTTATTAGTTCAGTTTATTAATGGTCGCTGGATCTAGCAGAAGACTAACCGGTTTTAAAGTCCAGTCGCGCAGATGGGGAAAGTTGTAACACTGTGTTACAATGTGCCCCTCTATATAAAACTATGCTATTCTATGACATTAGCAATGTAATTTACACTGTTTACTTCTACGGGTTTTAATGAGAAACCACAAGAAAGAGTGACAATTGATGTTTAATGTTCAGAAATTATTATTTCAAGAGATGTAAAGATTTTGGCTCGTTTATGTGTCTTGTTCTATGAGAACTGCGTGTGGAGGGAGGGAGTGATTTTCTGAATGTCTGAATTTTTTTTTTTCATTTGCGCACATTGTTTTGAACTATAGCTGCTTTGCGATTAGGGCCATCCCAAGCTGTGTTCATTGTCAAACTCCAAAATTAGAATATTTTTAATTGTTAAAAAAAGCAATTAGTTTATATTAAGTTAATCAATTTATTTTACTGACAAAATATTTTAGTCTGTCTTGCATACTTTTTTTCATTAGATCAGATAACATTTTAAGCTGTCAAATGGTTGTGTTACAACGTGCCCCTCACACTTTACAATATACCTCACCTACGGGTCACATTTCACTTCCTTTCTTTTGAGGTAAATGACTAAAAATGTGACATATTGTACTAGACAAGTGTGAAATTAATGTGGATAATTATAAAATTATACTCTGAACTCCACGTGGATTTACACAAACTGAGAAATTCAAAAAGTGTTAGGTTGTGCCCCGTGCTCCCCTAGTAAAGCTCTTCTATAGGGATGTATGAGTGCAGAAGGTGTGAGGGAGTTGTGCTTTATCAATGCTGTCATAAATTCACACACCTCTGTGTGATGTAATCCAAAAAACTAAAAGTGAAGATGCTACCCTCCCCACATTCCCTGAATTATCAGCCATTTTTTCAGCATGACAATGAAGATATTCATTCTCTCAAGGTGAAAATCAGTGGACATGTATTTCACTCAATCTTTACTCAGTCATTCATTTGTCATGAACTTGTACACTCAGTGCCAAGAAGGGTCAGAGCAGTATATTTAAAGTTCTGGAGGATATAATAACTAGAATATTATACATTTGCTGAATTAAATGTAGGGTGTACTTATTTATATATATTTATTAATTCTGTCTGCTGTCCGCTCTTTCCCTTTATGAAATATTAAGAAAACATTAGTGTTTACAATAAAAGTTCTGCAAAATACTCTTTAGTCTCTTAAAGAGTACTCTTTAGTATTTCATCACTGTCAGTTATATTCAGTTATATTTTGAAACATTAAGTTTTTGAAAAATTTCAGTTATCAAAGTATCTTGGAAATTATATTTTATCACTATTTCAATCTGAATTTAGGCCTAATTATTCGACAACTACTGCTCTTCCAAAGCTGACTAATTAAGTAAATTCGATCTTAAGAAGGCCTTTGATCTAGATGATCATGACCTATTATTAGATAAGTTGTGTGCAGTTGGTTTTTCCCAATCGTCTTTTTTTGTTTAATTTTTATTTGCATAAATTTAAAACAATGTGTGATTATTGAAGAGAAACAATCTGATTTATTTAAGAAAGAGGTGTACCACAGGGCTCAATATTGGGTCCTCTTCTTTTTTCTATTTTTACAAATGACCTTTGCACTCTTCGGTTCATCTTTATGCAGATGATTCCATAATTTATATTTTAAATCCCCACTTAATTCAAATTCAAGTTCCAATCAGGTTTTAATGCTTTGCAAGATTGGCTGCTTTTTTAATAATTTACTACTTAACAAAGATAAATCTCATACCATGGTCTTTTAAATTAAAATCTGGGTAAAATATGGCTGTTTTTCAAATGTACAAAACAGATTTTCAGTAAAATATCCAAGTCTCTTATTCGTTGTCTTTTACTTACATTTTGACTTGACATTTATTAAAATTGTGTTATTTACAATCCACTGTTGTTAAAAAATTGTTTAGATAACAACTTTAAATGCCAGTGGGTCATTACCTAAAACCGCCATTATGTCACTGAATTATGCCACTGTCTTCACAAAATAATGCCTAGAGTCATGAAAAGATTTAGTCCTCAATATGTTTTTGTTCTGTTGTTTTATGTTCAATAGACAATAATGAGCAATAATAATTCACCACACTGCATAGGATGTATGATGCAACAACAAATTCAAGTGCACAGTTTTACCTAATTAATGATTCATTTTAGTTATATAATTTGGATAAGAGAACAACGCCAATAAACATAAAATATATTTATCCATAAAAGATATCATAAAATATATATTTTTTTCATTATATCACACACACACACACACACATATATATATATATATTTTTTTTTTTTTTTTTTCAAGGAAGTGGGCAAACTATAGAATAAATAGCAGTAAACAATCAATGAATAAAAATTAATAATTAATCCAAGAACATTTATGAGTAGGCTAAAATAAACTTTGAATTAATTATTAATTTTGGTTTGCAGTTTTTATCATTTATTGTACGATACCGTGTTGCTATCTATTCTAATCTGCCCGTTTCCGGGAAAAAAATATTTCAAGGAAAATAACATCTGGTGAATTGTTATCCCTTTTTCATGTTTTTGTTCTGTTGTTTTCCCAGTGGGCAATTGAAATCAAACTGACGTCAAATTGACATCAAACACTGACGTCAAAAAACATGTCAAAAACGTAAATCAAATTGACGTCAAAAACTTGATGTCAAACTGACATCAAAAGTTAATGTCAAATTGATGTCAAAAAACAGGTCAAAAACGTAAATCAAATTGACGTCAAAAACTTGACATCAAAAATTAATGTCAATTACTTCCACACATTTATGTCCTATTCTAGACAACCAAAATAATGACACAACAGTAATAAATGTAAGAACTATTTTATTTATCAAGATACAATTCCAAAATACAAATGTGAACTGGATTTATCTCGTGAAGGGACTACAGTAAATGTAACAATGTAAATCAAAAGCATAAAAAAGGCCAATTAACAACATACTGTAGATAGACTATGTAGATACACTACCAGTCAAATGGTTTTGAATAGTAAGATTTTTAATGTTTTTTTTAAATAATTTTCTTCTGCTCACTAAGCCTGCATTTATTTGATCCAAGTACAGCAAACACAATAAAATTTTCAAATATTTGTACTATTTAAAATAGCTGTTTTCTCTTTGAATATATTTTAAAATGTAATTTATTTTTGTGATTTCAAAGCTTAATTTTTAGCATCATTACTCCAGTCTTAAGTGTCACATTATCCTTCAGAAATCATTCTAATTTTATGATTTGCTGCTCAAAAGCATATTATTATTATTATTATGCTGAAAACAGCCAAGTAGATTTTTTTCAGGTTTCTTTGATGAATAGAAAGTTCAGAAGAAAAGCATTTATCTGAAATAGAAATAATCATTTGTAACATTAGGTCTTTGTCATCACTTTGGATCAATTTAATGCATCCTTGCTAAATAAAAATATTATTTTCTATAATATATATATATATATATATATATATATATATATATACTCCAAGCTTTTGAATGGTGTAGTGTATAATGTTACAAAAGCTTTTTATTTTACATAAATTATATTTCAGATCTTTGGATCTTTCTATTCAACAGAAAATCCAGAAAAAAGTACTCAACTGTTTTTAATATTGATAATAATAATAATAATAATAATAATAATAATAAATGTTTCTTGAACAGAAAATCAGTATTTTCAGAATGATTTCTGAAAGATCATGCGACACTGAAGACTGGAGTAATAATGCTGAAAATTCAGCTTTAATCACAGGAATAAATTACATTTTAAAATAGTAAAATTCGTAAATAGTAGAAATTCTTAAAAAAAAACATTAAAAAAAATCTTCCGGTTCATAAACTTTTGACTGATAGTGTAAATGCTAGCTTGCACCTATTCAGAATCAGAACACAGATCAATCGCTGTCTGGCTCTTTCGGCGTCCCATACCCCCACATCTGTCGGGAGCAGACCGGAGATAATTCCGCATGAATTTTTTAATGTCAGCCTCTGACGATGATGGTTTTGACTGCTGTACAGCACCTGAATGAAGATAGAGACACTTGTATCACTCATTTTGTAACGAAGGACGACTGAGAGGTGGATCCAATTGCAAGCTTTATTGATAGACGTAGTCACAACAAGCAGGGTCAGAAACGGCAAACAGAAACATCCAAGATAATCCGAAAGAATAATCCAATATACAGGCAAAAAGGTCGGGGCAGGCAGCAAGGGTCAATAAACGCAGAAACAATCCAAGGTCAAAAAAACACAAAGACTAGGCTAAGGAAAAACAAGAACAAGGAACACAGGGAACGTTAAAGGCTAAACAACAATCAGCAAACACAAGGGGGGAGGAGTAGCCTTTTATGTCAAACACAAGGGGTCACATGACAAAACTAACCAATGGGAAACGGACACCTGGAACAGTGGAACCAATAAGCACATGACACACAGACAAGAGTGAAACCAGGTAGGTTGAGTGGACACAAAACAAAAGAGAGTTCATACTGGAGTGCCCTCTAGTGGGGTTCAAGGGCACTCCGTAACATAGCCCCCTCCCAAAGAGCGGCTTCCAGACGCTCCCAAACGACATAACACAGACAGTCCTGGAGGGCGGCGGGGGGGGAGCAGAGGTGGAACAGGGGAGCGATGGAGGGCCAGGTCCATGTAGTGGTGGGGGACCTGGGGACTGAGGCAGGACCGGTAAATCAGGGAGCCGGGGCGGAGCCGACAGGACGGGGGAAGCGGACGGGGCAAGAGCCCTCCAGGGCGGAGCCGGAGGCGGAGCAGGCGACGCAAGAGCCCTCCAGGGCGGAGCCGGAGGTGGAACAGGAGGCGCAGGAGCCCTCCGGGGCGGAGCAAGAGGCAGAGCAGCCCTCCAGGGCAGAACAGGAGGCGGAGCAGGAGGCGCAGCAGCCCTCCGGGGCGGAACAGGAATCCGCGTCTCAGTCTGGGACCTGGGGAAAGCAGGGACCCAGACTGAGACGTGCAGATGTAGCGGCCATCTTTGCGACGGGCTCTGGCGTGGTGGCCATCTTTGCAACGGGTTCTGGAAGGGTGGCCATCTTGTGAGCAGACCCTAGAAGGGCAGCCATCTTGTAAGCAGACTCTGGAAGGGCGGCCATCTTGTAAGCAGACTCTGGAAGGGCGGCCATCTTGTGAGCAGACTCTGGAAGGGTGGCCATCTTGTGAGCAGACTCTGGAAGGGCGGCCATCTTGTGAGCAGACTCCGGAAGGGCGGCCATCTTGTGAGCAAGCTCTGGAGGGACGGCCATCTTGTGAACAGGCTCTGGAGGGACGGCCATCTTGTGAACAGGCTTTGAGATGGTGGCCATTTTGTGAACAGGCTCTGGGCTGGTGGACATCTTGTGCGAGGGCTCTGGGCTGACAGAAATGACGTGAGGCTTGTGATAGTCGGCTGTGACTCCTCAACAGTTCCCACAGTGAATGAGGAGCCAGTGACTAGTAAAGCAATGTCAATGTAATGTTGTAAGGTCCAGTTTGGTTCATGCAGTGGCATAAGTGAACTGACTGGTTCAGAAAGTCTTCCACGAAAGAAAATCATCAAGGTCAAATCGTCCAAAGAAGTTGAGTTAGCCAACTCAATAAAGTCCATAATATAGTCCTCAATGGACCGCTCACCTTGACGGAGACACATTATCTTGGCTGCTGACTCCATGCTGGGACTGGATAGTTCCAAGGAAGCTGCTGGATCCGGGTGCGGCTGATTGTTCTGTAACGAAGGACGACTGAGAGGTGGATCCAATTGCAAGCTTTATTGATAGACGTAGTCACAACAGACAGGGTCAGAAACGGCAAACAGAAACATCCAAGATAATCCGAAAGAATAATCCAATATACAGGCGAAAAGGTCGGGGCAGGCAGCAAGGGTCGATAAACGCAGAAACAATCCAAGGTCAAAAAACACAAAGACTAGGCTAAGGAAAAACAAGAACAAGGAACACAGGAAACGTTAAAGGCCAAACAACAATCAGCAAACACAAGGGGGGAGGAGTGGCCTTTTATGTCAAACACAAGGGGTCACATGACAAAACTAACCAATGGGAAACGGACACCTGGAACAGTGGAACCAATAAGCACATGACACACAGACAAGAGTGAAACCAGGTAGGTTGGGTGGACACAAAACAAAAGAGAGTTCATACTGGAGTGCCCTCTAGTGGGGTTCAAGGGCACTCCGTAACACATTTTAAAATACTGTATAAATTTTCAACTAACCATCACTCGTACTAACATAACAATCCACAAAGTAATTAAAACTCTTTAAATAAGCATGGATAACCAACTAGTGGCTCAGTGATCCTCACTATTATTTCCAAGTAAGCTGCACCAGCAGGACAAAGTCAACATAGTCCAATTTTAAAATGTCCTATTTTTCAGATGCAAAATTGAACTGACAAGTGTTACATGGACCCGATTCGACTAAAATTGGTGCTACACAAAATAGAATTCACATATTTTACAAGGTGTGTGTTCTATATTCTCTGATAATTCCAGTATGAACACTTGCTTAAGTACATCTCATCCATACTCAAAAGCCTACTTTTAGAGAAGTGTTATTTCAGTTTGGGACTCTGGCAACTGCAACAACTTAAGATAACTTAATCATTCTCTGAATGTGTTGCATGCAATCTATATAAGGGGAGCATTCTTTCTAATGAAACAATCTCTTATTTTAATGAAATAATAGTGAAAAGGTATGTTTCTGCTTATTAATCACAGTTTGAACAAGAAGAAACCGCATTTTCCGTATTTAATTTCTGGGATAAATAACGAAAAAATGAATGGACTCACAAATACACGGACCCCCGCGAAAGCAGGGAGATGTTATGTTCAATAGACAATAATGAGCAATAATAATTCACCACACTGCATAGGATGTATGATGCAACAACAAATTCAAGTGCACAGTTTCACCTAATTAATGATTAATTTTAGTTATATAATTTGGATAAGAGAACAACACCAATAAACATAAAATATATTAATCCATAAAATATATCATAAAAGATTTTTTTCCCCATTATATCATATACATATATATATATATATATATATATATATATATACACACACACACACACACACACACACACACACACACACACACACATATATATATATATATATATATATATATATATATTTTTTTTTTTTTTCAAGGAAGTGGGCAAACTATAGAATAAATAGCAGTAAACAATCAATGAATAAAAATTAATAAGTAATCCAAGAACTTTTATGAGTAGGCTTAAATAAACTTCGATTTAATTTTTAATTATTAATCATTTATTGTACACTACCGTGTTGCTATCTATTCTAATCTGCCCGTTTCCGGGTAAAAAATATTTCCCGGAAAATAACATCTGGTGAATTGTTGTTACTCAATATGGTCTTTGTAGGGTGTTGTAGTCATTTAAAAAACATGGTTATCTTATGTGATTATTGACATTCGATTATAATTATATTACATTTCCCAAATATGTATTTATTTCCTTCTAATTCTCATTGTCATCACTGTTAAGAAAAGTCATTAGTGTAGCCTGCTTAAAATAGCCTTGAGCATAAAACAACAAGACAAAAGCATAGTTGAACACTAAAAACAATCATTTCATGACTCTAGACATTACTTTGTGAGTTAAGAAAGTGCCATAATACAGTGTTGTAATATGTTTTGCGCATGGATAAATTTTACTCACTGGCGGTTTAAGGTATACAACGATCTCTGGGGGTTAAAGTCTTAAATCTGCTAATCTACTATAATATAATATAATATAATATAATATATTTAAATCTGCTAAATCTAATTTCCAGAAAAGAAATCTGAACACTGGATAAAGCCAGGTTCACAATTCTTGTTTCATTTTGTGACATATAAGAGTTAACATTTTTTTCTGAGAGGGTTTAGCACGGAATTTTAAATCAGAAAATACTTTCAGCATTCAGAAAAAAAAAAAAAAAAATAATTTCTAAAAATAGAACATTTTGAAAAATACATAACACACCCTAGACTGACATCCACAAAAGAAAGATCAAATGGATTCTGTATGTTAAGTGACAAAGGCTAAATGTATGCTCTCACTGCTAAATTAAAAAGTGAAAGTTTTAGAACAAGGCCAAAATAGACCGTCAGAGGAATATCAGTACAGTATTGCAGTGCATGCACAGTAAAATAAAGAATTAAAATAAGAAAAAATCAACAACAGAAATGATTGTGATACTAAATATATACTGTAGAACAGCTAATGAAGTGCTACTATCTACAATTATTTCAGCACCTTGGTCAGCACACCTGTCATATGTATCTGAACAGCATTTTATATTTGATGCAAATACTTCTGCAGCGGGGATGAAGACCTTCCTCAAACAGAGACTATAGCTCAAGTCTCTTATGCATAACTGTTTTAAATGGTAATAATCTCTAATTTGTCTCATTAGATTGTTAAAGACTCAACAACAGCCATTTCTGCACAAACACAGTGAGCTCAGACAGTGAAATCAATAGTTGCCAGCTCAATAGTAGTTCTGTAGTTTATATAGGCCACTGACACAGAACCACTTATTGCAGTTATGCTCACTATTACCTGTATACATTGCTTTGGCTACACTTACTTTAAACTTTAAACTTACTTTAAATCAGCTAATAGGTCTTAATCGTAACATGTAGGACAAGGTGTAACAGGACAATTTTGCAGTAATCATTGATTTTTTTCAAACTAAACAAACAGGGGGTGGTTGACTTTTGGAGCCATCGATCGGCACAGATGTCTGAGCTGTCCTTTCTGTCGTTCTTTCACACTGGTGATTCTACAGCATTTCAGGCACTCGCTGCTGACAGATGTGGCATTAAAAATGAAATTTCTGATTTTATTGTGCCTCTTTCTGGCAACTTGTTTCGCTGCAGAGGGTAAGATTATTAAACTGCTGGATTGTTCTTATTGAGCTTTCAAAAAGATGCACATTTTTTGTATTTTCCACAGAAACATGCATGGGACGCTGTCAGAGTGGTTTTGATCCTACAAAGAAATGCCAGTGTGATAGGATGTGCAAGTACTATGGAAGTTGCTGTGCAGATTTTGACAGCGCTTGTCGAACAAAAGGTAAGATGTATATTCAAATAGTAATAAATGTCATACTTTTATTGATGCATTTCTGAAATATTTCTGATTACTATTAATGTTGAAAATTGTTGTGCTCCTTAATATTTTTGTGGAAACTGTAACACCCCCCCCAAGATTATTTGAACAGAAAGTCAAAAGAACTTTATTTATTTGAAATAAAAAAAGAAAATGTAATGCTGTACAAGACTTTACTGCCACTTTAAAGGAACACTCCACTTTTTTTGAAAATAGGCTCATTTTCCAACTCCCCTAGACCGTTAGCATCTCGCTCAAAAATGACCAACGATATTTAAAACTTCTCCCTGTAGTTACGTTGTGTACAAAGACAGACAAAAATGAAAAATGAAAAGTTGCAAAACATGCTAACGCATGTTAGCAACATGTTAATAATGTTGAAACATGTAAGCACATGTTAACTGCATACTAATCATGGTAACAAAATGCTAACAACATGACAAAAATGTTAGCAACATGCTAATCATGTTAAAACATGCTAACTACATGCTAATCATGTTAAAAACTTGCTAGCTACATGCTAATCATGTTAAAAACTTGCTAGCTACAAGTTATAAACATGTTAACAACATGCAAATAATGCTAAAATATGTTAGAATCATGTTAACAACATGCTAATTATGCTTTAAAAATGCCAGCATCTATCTAATCTATCTAAACTTTCAAATATCAAGCTTTTACAGCTGCTAATAAAGCGAAATCAGGATAAAGTCCACAGGGCCAAAAGTGCCTTACACCAAAATTGACACCATTAGATAATCTAGTGTTGCCATGTAGGGCTGTTCCAGCTGCCCAAACAAACACAGCAATGTTTTGAGAGCACCACAGTGTTTATACTTAGAAATCAGCAGTGTCATTCTTATGTCATACTTATTGTTGTCTCTGTGTAATAAGTTAGGAAAGAAAGTTCTGTATATATAGTAAAAAAAATTAATAATAATAACAATAATTTAAATAATAATAATAATAAACTGCTATATTAATAATAAACACTTGAGCTAACAGAACATTCAGTACATTCATATACAGACAAATATACACCACTGTTTAAAGGTTTGGTGTCAGCAGTTTTTCAAAGAAATATTTTTAATTAAGTGACACATTAAATTGATTTAAAGGAACACTCCACTTTAAACAAACAAACAAACAAACAAAAAAATAGGCTCATTGTCCAACTCCCCTAGAGTTAAACAGTTGAGTTTTACCATTTTCGAAATCCTTTCAGTCGATCTCCAGGTCTGGCGGTTGCACTTTTAGCATAGCTTAGCATAGATCATTGAATCTGATTAGACCGATAGCATCTTGCTTAAAAATGACCATATATAATGACGATATTTTTATGGGAAAGGAAAAGGAGACTCTTCGGGGAAATGAAAAGTTGTGATTTTGATATGCAGTGATGTTACGCAGTGATATTACAACTCTACATCTACACAGACTTAGTGCCGGTCACTTTCAGGCGCTGCGTAATATCATTGCGCCTGCAGCACCCATGGTACGGCAGCAAAGTTCCTTGATTATTATGCTCTCAAAACAGCCCTACATGGCAACACTAGATTATCCAACACGTTCTCACTCCCAAGTCGTCACATATTGACGATTGGTCAGGACCCCTTGGTGTCGCTTTTTGACACCCAGGGTACCCCTTCAGCATCAATTTTCGACACGCAGGGTCCTCCGTTGTTTTCAGTTGTTTGTCTTAATTTAATGGTTTGCATGCATTTGTAAAAATAGAAATTATTTTATATAAATATATGGAGCACCTAACCCCACCCCTACCCTAAACCTACCCACTTCTGAACAATATGAAACACGCAACAGGCAAATATAAGTACAGTCACAGGTATTTATTGCAAAAACTGACCATAAACAAGCAGTATAAAAGCATTACAAACAAGTCCTGTTCCATTCCGAGTCTTCTGAAGCCTTACCATATCCTTATGCGAATAACAGAAGGTTTTAATCGCTGAAAATAATCCCACTCCGTTAACGCGCTCACATCTCATTCAAGAAAATACACCCGAGCATTAGCATGACGCAATCGGTCACGAGACACATACGAGCCAATGGCATTTCACAACAGCATGACACAATCGGTCACGAGACACCCAAGAGCCAACAGCATTTCACAACCAAGGCTTGCTTCTTCTGGTGGCATTTTTTGAATTCAAGCACAGACAGACTGCAGCAGCACACAGAACGGCGGACGGAGACGGCGATCGCATCTATTCTTCTCACAAATCAATCGTTTTGCTTCGGAACCATTGGAATATTAATACTTTTTGAATAAATTATGAATATAGTTGTAATTGCCTGTTATATCTTGTGTTTTGTTGACAAATGGTTAGGTTTAGGGGCAGAGGTTGGGTTCAGTGTGTAATATAAATTAAACTGTTTTGACTGTTCGCATTGAAATAAAAATTACACCCCAACATATATGCAATAATAGCAATATTATTACCCAATATATAATTTAATCATGACGATAAAATTCCCTGTGCCTTTCGCGTCAGTATGTTGATGCCAAGGGTTCCTTATGTTAAGTACTGGAGGACCCTGCACTTAGAAAAATGACGCTAAAGGGGTACCCTGAGCGTCCAGAAGTGACGCCAAAGGGGCCCTACCCAATCGTCTATATGTGACGAGTTAGGAGTGAGAACGTGTTGCATTATCCAATGGTGTAAATTTTGGTGTAAGGCACTTTTGGCCCTGTGGACTTTATCCTGATTTCACTTTACTAGCAGCTGTAAAAGCTTTATAGTTGAAAGTTTAGATAGATTAGATAGATGCTAGCATTTTAAAAGCATAATTAGCATGTTGTTAACATGATTCTAACATATTTTAGCATTAATTGCTTGTAGTTAGCATGTTTATAACTTGTAGCTAGCATGTTTTAACATGATTAGCATGTTGTTAACATTCTTGTCATGTTGTTAGCATGTTGCTACCATGATTAATATGTTTTGCTAACATGTTTAAGCACGACTAGCAAGTTTTTAACCTGTAGCTAGCATATTTTGACAAGATTAGCATATTGATAGAATGTTTTTAACATGATTAACATGTTAGCATGTTGCTAGCATGTTTGTAGCATGATTAATGTTTTGCTAGCATGTTTTAGCATGATTATCATGTTATTAACATGTTTTTAACATGTAACTAGCATTTTTGTAACATGAATAACATGTTTTGCTAACATGTTTAAGCATGATTAACAAGTTTTTAGCCTGTAGTTAGCATGTTTTAACAAGATTAACATGTTGATAGAACATGTTAGCATGTTGTTAGCATGTTTGTAGCATGATTAATGTTTTGCTAGCATGTTTTAGCATGATTATCATATTATTATGTTTCTAACATGTTTAACATTATACACATATTGTTAAAATGGTTTCAACATTATTAGCATGTTGGTAACATGTTTATAACATGTCGTTAACATTTTAACATGATTAACATGCTTATAGCATGATTAACATGCTGTTAGCATGTTTCTAGCATGATTAACATGTAGCTAGCATGTTTTAGCATTATTAGCTTATTAGTATGTTGTTAGCATTTTGTTATTATGGTTAGCATGTTGCTAACATGTTTTTATTATGTTGTTTGCATGTTGCTACCATGATTGGCATGTAGTTAACATGTTTGTAACATGTTTTACCATTATTTGCATGTTGCTAGCATGTTTTTAGCATGATCAGCATTTAGCTTGCATATTTTTTTACATGATTAGTATGTTAACATGTTTTGGCATTATTAGCATTTTGTTAGCATGGTTAACATGTAGCTAGCATTTTTGTAACATAATTAGCATGTTGTTAGCATGTTTGTAGCATGATTAACATTTTGCTAGCATGATTAGGATGTAGTTATCAAGTTTCTAACTTGTTTTAACATTCTTTGCATGTTGTTAGCATGCTTATAACATGTTAACATGTATTGTACATGATTAACATGTTGTTAACATGTTTCTAACATGATTAGTATGTTGTTAGCATGTTTTAACGTGATTAGCATGTTTGTAGCATGATTAACATTTTGGTAGCATGTTTTTATCATTGCTAGCATGATTAGGATGTAGTTATCAAGTTTCTAACTTGTTTTAACATTCTTCACATGTTGTTAGCAAGCTTATAACATGTTAACATGTTTTGTACATGATTAGTATGTTGTTAGCATGTTTTAACATGATTAAAATGGTGTTAACATTTTTGTAGCTTGATTAACATTTTGTTAGCATGTTTTAACATGATTAGCATGTTGTTAGCATGTTTATAGCATGATTAACATTTTGCTAACATGTTTTTATCATGATTAACATATTGTTAGCATTTTGTTAGCATGATTAACAATTTGTTAACATGTTTCTAACATGTTTAACATTTGCATGTTGTTAACATGTTTCTAACATGATTAGTATATTGTTAGCATTTTGCTCGTGTAATTAGCATTTTGTTGTTTCTAACCTGTTTTAGCATTATTTGCATGTTGTTAACATATTTTTAACATGATTAGCATGTAGCTTTCATGTTTTACCATGAATAGCGTGTAGCTAGCATGTTTTAGCATTATGATCCTATTACCATGTTGCTAGCATTTGCTATCATAGTTAACATGTTGCTAACGTGTTTCTAGCGATATTAGCATGCTGTTAGCATGTTTTAGCATGATTAGCATGTAGCTACCATGTTTTTAGCATGTTTCTAAAACATGCATTATTATCATGTTGAAAACATTTAGCTAACATGTTGTAACATGCATGTTTTAGCATGTTTAGCATTAATTGGCCTTTTCAAGCCAATTAATTAAAGATGGAGTAAGCAATCTCTGAGAAATGTTGTTGATATTTAACCCTTTTAAACCACCTGTCTCGCTGTTGACACATCAAACCAAGCTGTATTCATGTTACTATAACTCTTCAACCGTTTACACTATCAAAATAATTAAACTTATTACGGTAATCTCTTGCTTTTCATCAGCAAATTTTGGCAGATTTACAGTAGAGCTGGAAGGAAAAATTTGAATGGTTATAGTTTTGGATTGCATAAAATAATAAAAGAAACAAACAAAAACATGGCGAAGGAGGAGTAAACAGCACAAGAAGCAACTGGGATGATTTTTTATTAGACTTGGGAGGAGGCTGAGTGAGATTTTTTCGCATGGTGTATTGTGTTTGTGTGTGTGTGTTTGTAAATGTATCGGTGCATATGTATCCATGCATGTGTAAATGCATGCATGTGTGAACAAAAAAGCCTCCTGAATGAAATCTGTGCAACCCATTGTCACAAAAAGACTTGTATATATGAAATATAGTTGAATTTTTAAGTATGAAGTGTTGAATTCTTTCAATCATGATTTTTCTTCTTTTTTCTAAATAAAAATCATAAAATGTAATCCTGTTTTTATTTTTTTTTTTTTTCATTTTATTTTTGTCTATTTAAATGGTTTAAAAACTCACCATACAACATTAATGGTCAATAACTTTAATTTTTTGAAAGCTATTTGTTTTTTGAAAAAAATGACGACTTGCACTTGAATATATCACATTCTGTTAGAAATTATGTGAAAATGACCTATTTTACCCTCAGGTCTTAAAGGATTAAAATCAACAAAACAAACATGCCCCTACCCAGTAGGATTGCACCCATATCTTGATAGCTCTGCCTCCAAGTTTACAAACACGCTATAAAACAGACACCTCTCCCACCATGAGCCTAGACGCCCCCTTACTGGTGATTGGCTGTGTGTTTTGGTCCTCGGTCCGATCTACTTTCAGCAGTGTTTCTCAGAGATTGCTTAATCCATCTTATCTAATTAATTAATTCCATTTCTTAATTAACATAAAATATATAACATATCCACATAGATAATGCATAAAGAAGAAGAAGAAAAAAAACCCTAAATAAAACACATTGAGAAAAAAAAAATTACATCAGCACAATCTCTAATTAAAAATATTGAAATAAAAATACATTTGTTCATGTGAGGCATTTTTTGCAAATTTACAACTTGACTGGAAACAATGCACAATAAAAATATTCTGTTCACAGGTGATATTTACCTTGATTTTTTTTTTGTTTTCTTCATACATCACATGTCTCTTATCTAATGCTTGCAATTCAGTGACACTACCCTTGTGATAAACAATTACACTAAACTGTAATAAAACTTTATTACTTGCAAATTTGTTTGTTGTGGGGAAATGTAATAAGTAACAAAAGGTTACGTAAGTTAGGTTACTTTTAGTTAAAACCAGCTACTAGTACATACAGTACAAAGTGTCTGGAATTCAGTTTGGTGACAAAAAGAACACATTTCACTTTTAAAGAAATAGTTCACCCAAAAGTGAAAATTTGCAGAAAATTTACTCAATTTCAGGCTGTAGATACGTTTGTTTCTTCATCAAACAAATTTGGAAAAATACAGCATTACATAACTTGCTCACTAGTGGATTCTCTGTAGTGAATGGGTGCCGTCAGAATGAGAGTCCAAACAGCTGATAAAAAAAATCACAATAATCCAAAAGTAATCGACATGACTTAAGTCCATTAATTAACTTGTAAAGTGAAAAGTTGCATGTCAGTAATGGACAAATCCATTATCATCTAAATCATTAACATGTTTTTAACTTCAATCTGTTGCATTATGGCTAAAATTTGAGTCCATAATATTATATAAACAGATAAAGCACCATTTATAAGACAAAAGCATTTTAAATAAGGATTGTAAAAATGGTGTACTAACTGAATGTTTTAACTTCTTCCTCAGTTGCCCGTGGTGACATGTTTGATGCGCCTGATGAGGATCTGACCACCTCAGTGACAGAAGTATCAAATGTGACAGCCACCACTGCTCTGCCCCTTACCACCACAGGTTCCTCTCCTCTGTCTTCTACAGTTCCACCTGATCCAGATGCCGTCACCTGTAGCGGCCGCACTTTTGATGCCTTTATGCAGCTGAAGAATGGTTCAATCTATGCTTTCAGAGGTGAGATTAAAGGCCGAATGCAATCAATATTCCTTTTTCTCAGTTCAAGTCCAGACTGACTACACAAGGCCTTCTTCATTGTGTTCCAGGGGACTATTTCTTTGAGCTAGATGACAGATCTGTCATGCCTGGGTATCCCAAACTCATCAAGGATGTGTGGGGCATCTCTGGTCCCATTGATGCTGCTTTCACACGCATCAACTGCCAGGGAAAAACATATATATTCAAGGTCTGTTTATGTCAAGTTAAATATTAAGGGTTCAGTGACTTAACACTCATTTATAAAGGGAGCATTTCGGTTACGTATGGTAACCCTCGTTCCCTGATGGAGGGAATGGAGACGTTGTGTCGTGTGTATGACACTAGGGGTCGCTCTTGGGAGTCCAAAAACCTCTGACAACATTGAGAAAAGGCCAATGAAATTGGGTGTGCAGAATTTGCATAGCTGGCTCACCACTTTGTGACCTTCCAATGCCCAAGAACTTGATCTGCTCTCTCACTGGAGAGCCGCCATAGAGCAGAGGTCCTTCAGCCGGAGCCTTTCCTCGTAGTAAAATACAGTAGAAAAACGGCTGAGAATCTTGGCAAGAATGCTGGGACAGTGGCTGTTCCTCCCTGAGGGAGGAAAGCCACTATGGAGATCACATCCTACCCGAAGGGGAGGTAACATGTGAATAACCACCTAAGGACTCACAGAGTGAGTGCTACATAGGGAGGATTCTGAGGTGGGCTCCACATAAGGAGAGACTACCAAAAATCAGAACCTAGAGACAGAGCCTGTCAAGGGAATATAGGTGGAAAATACACACATGGGGCCGCATGAGGAGCCACTACATGTGGAGCACCAACCCAATACAAGAGTTTACATGTGGCAACATACCCTGTATTGGGTTCTAATAGCAAGTTCCTCCACCGAACTCGGCTACGTGAAATGTGCTGGAATGATGGAAGGAGTAGTTCAGGGTTCACCTGGGGAGACTTACTGAACTTAAGAAGCGTAATCGCCCTCAGAAGGAAGCGCTATAGCAAGTTCTACACCATACCAGTCTCCTGAGTCCGAGAGCTTGCTTTTAGGACTCCGGAAGTCGCTGGCTCCATTCGCAGATTAGAGAATCCGGCGAATTTGTTAGGTGTAGCCCAACCCGGAGCTCTACAGATGTCTTTTAGAGAGGCCCTGTTTACCAAGCTGCTGAGGCAGCGGCATCTCTGGTTGAGTGGCTGTGACTCCCAGTGGGCATGGCAGACCTCTGGCCTGGTAGGCTGTTTGGATCATGTCCACAAACCAGTGGGAGATCCTGTTTTGGAGACAGTGTTCCCCTTCTGCTGTCCACCAAAACAGACAAAGAGCTGCATCTGAGATCTGGGTACATTCAGTATCATATGTAGGGTATGGACTGGGCAAAACAAGACAGGCTGGGGTCCCCTTCTTGGGAAGGGATAGCTTGCAAGGTCACCACCTGCTCTATAAGAGTGGTGGGTACCTCGGGCAATTCAGGCCGGCTTCTCAGAACAACGTGAGAGTTCTCTGGCCTGAATTCCAGGCACGAAACGTTGATGGAGAGGGCTTGAAGATTTGCCACTCTTTAACAGAGGTGAGCACAGTCAGGGAAACTGTCTCCATGGAGAGGGCACAGAAACCAACTGGCTGAAGGGGCTTACAGATCTTACTGTAGGCCCGAGGGACCACAAACATATCTCAAGAGGGGATATGGTGCAGCCTGGGAGGGTTCAACCTCCGGGGACCTCTAAGAAAACAAATCCCCCACTGATCTGCCTTCCACCAAGTCATGGTTGGCTGATATAGCTGCCACATGGATCTTGGGTGTAGAAACAGAAAGGTGCCTATCCAGGCCTCCTTGGAGGAGGGATAGCACAGATTCAATGCCACATCTCCGTGGGTTCTTCTCTTGGGAAGAACACCAGCGCCATTTACAGGACATACAGCCGCCTAGTGGAGGGGGCTCTGGCCTGCATAAGGGTGCTTACCACCGTGGGTGGAAAGTTTCTGGAGTCCTCTTGGTCGTGTCCAGGGACCATAGATGGAAGTTCTAGAGATCTGGGTGTGGGTGCCGAACAGATCAGCTGGACCGTCTGAGGGTGGAGCCTCCACTCACCTCGGAGCGAAAAGTTGTCGTGAGAGAGAATCAGTCACCCGATTGAGTTCACCTGGAATGTGAGTGGCACACAGAGGCTTGAGTCTGTGTTGGCTCCAGAGCAGGAGATGGCGGGCCAGTTGTGACATGTGAAAGGAGTGTACACCGCCCTGGTGGTTGATGTATGCCACAGTTGCTGTGCTATCTGTACGGACCAACACATGCTTGCCCTGAACCAAGGCCGAAACCTCTTCAAGGCCAGAAGCATTGTCAACAACTCCAGGCAATTGATACGCCAAAGCAGCCGAGGGGCTATCCAGATCCCTGAGGCTGCATGCCCGTTGCATACGGCGCCCCAGCCTGTCTTGGAAGCAACTGTTGTGACAACAGTGCGTCTGGACACTTGTTCCAAGGGTACTCCTGTCCGTAGAAACAAAAATGTGTCCCCAAGGGCTGAAGGTTTGCAACACAAAAGTGTGATGTACACACGATGTGTGCCTCGGTGCCATGGCCATCTCGGGACTCGGGTATGAAGCCAGTGCTACAGCGGTCTCATATGCATAAGGCCCAGCAGCGTGACCGTGGCTGAGGATGCCATGTGCCCCAGGAGCCTCTGGAATATATCAAGAGGGCCACTGTACCGAATCTGAGCGCTCTCATGCACTTCAGCACTGACTATGCACAGTCTTAAGAAAGATGTGAAGTCATAGTGCCCGAATCTTACACCGAGTTTTACAGTTTTACACTGAGAAAAGAGAAACCCTGTGATGAGGAGAGTTTGCTCTTTTCCCAGATGACCTGAAGTCCCAGTCGAGCCAGGTGGTTGAGAACCACATCCCTGAGGGTGCAAACCAAATCTCGTGAGTGTGCTAGGCTTTGTAAGAGAATGCCATAGAACTTGGCGGACGCCTTGTGAACTGAGTCGGGTAGCTGAGCCGGGTGGTCCTGAGAAACCACTAGCAGTCCCAAAGGAACTACACCCGCCGTACCTGCCATAGAACTTGGCGGACGCCTTGTGAACTGAGTCGGGTAGCTGAGCCGGGTGGTCCTGAGAAACCGCTAGCAGTCCCAAAGGAACTACACCCGCCGTACCTGGAGTGGGGATGTCGTGGCTGAATGGAGCAAAAGGGGCCATGCCTGGAGATGAAAAGCCCCAAATAACACAGGGTGCCTTGCCAACATGTGGAGACACCAGGTGAGTGCCCAACACATCCTGGTCTGCAGTCTCAGAATCTGGCCCTCTCATGGAGGGCCATAGTGCTGTAAGATAACCAAGAGGAGGAGGAAATGCTCTTACTGACCATGTTGTGGCTGTCTGCCGGATGACAGACGGTCGGAATGGGGCCGGATCCACCTCTCATCCCCGGGTCAAGAGTGGATCTGGGTAGGTCAGTTAGCCCGCTTCCTCTGGGTTGCTCATCTGAGGAACACTTAGAAACCTATTAAGGGTTCTAGGTAACCTACTGACGAGCTGACGTTGCGGGAACTCTGACTGTTGGGCGGGTCTGGCTGCAGGCCCGGCTATTGCAGGGCCTCAGCAGTTCTTGCAGGGGGCCGCCAGTGGCGACCAGCAGGCGGGGGTTGTCGGGGGTACAGGGCTGGAGCCCAACCCACGCCTGAGGCAAGATATATGATGACCCCTGCCTGCTTTTTCCACCGCGAAGAACTGGCGTGCAAATTCTTCCACGGTGTCGCCGAATGGACTGACCTGGGAAATGGGGGTCGAGAAGCGGACTTCTTAACTTCCCGCATTTCTGAAGGTTCGGGACTCTGATCTCCTTGGCTGCCTGTTTAAGCACGGCTGCCATTTTAGCGTCTGTCTCCAACTGAGAATTAAAGCACCCAGGGGAACTCTCACAACACTTATCTGGGTTTGAGAAGGGAGAGACCACTGCTTGTGCCATAGATCCAACGATGAAGTGGTGAATGGTGCTGCTTCTCACAGTGAGATGCTGCATTCTGCTCCGAAGAATAGAACAAGTGAGCAGATGCCACGCTGGCCTATTTATACCTGGATGTCCGGGGCGTGGCCAGCTATGCAAATTCTGCACACCTAATTTCATTGGCCTTTTCTCAATGTTGTCAGAGGTGTTTGGGCTCCCAAGAGTGACCCCTAGTGCCGTACACTCACGTGTTACAGTGGACGACGGAAGGAGAACCCTGGGTATTAAAGGGTTACTCCAGCCCAAAATGAAAATTTTGTCATTAATCACTCCCATGTTGTTCCAAACCCGTAAAAGCTTCATTCGTCTTTGGAACACAATTTAAGATATTTTGGATGAAAACCGGGAGGACTTTGATTGTCCCATTGACTGACAGGTAAATACCACTGTCAAGACCCAGAAAAGTATCAAAGACGTCATCAAAATAGTCCATCTGCCATCAGTGGTTCAATCTGAATTTTATGAAGCGACCAGAATACTTTTTGTATGCAAAGAAAATAAAAATAACGACTTAAAAATCTGCATCACCGTAGCGTCATTTTGGATATTATTCCCTGTACAGAGGATACTATCCAAAATGGCAACACATTTTTTTTTTTAAATATACGAATTGTTGAATAAAGTTGTTATTTTTGTTTTCTTTGCATACAAAAAGTATTCTCAAATGAAGTTTTTACGGGTTTGGAACAACATGGGGGTGATTAATGACAAAATTTTCATTTTGGGCTGGAGTAACCCTTTAAGAATTGTATGGCTTAATATATTGTAAATGATGTCTCTTATTTAAATATGCAGTAGAAAACCTATGAAAGATTTGTGCTATTTTAAAAATCCACATCGTTTTATACATATTTTGGATTATTGGGAGCGCAAATAAAATACTGATATGATGTCACATTTTGCAGCTTGTAATTTTCAGTCAAAGGGCAACAAGAGAAGCGATGTAAGTCTTCGGTGCTTTCTTAGTGAAAAGAAGAGGAGAAAAGAATGGGAAGATGCCTGTGGATGAATAAAACTTCCTAAAGTCTGTGTTCTCTCTACTTTAACCCTGATGCCTTTGAGGCTTTTAGTACACCACAGCTACTGAAAGAGTTTTTCAGCGTGGATTTCACGCAATATTAAGGGGCGTTTAGATTCTTTATAGGGAAAATCAGTGGTATGGCATTTGTTTTAAGCCTACGCTTATATCCATCGCCACCTAAGCTCTTTCAGTAGCATTGTATCAGCATTGTATTTTCTGAGTTGTGCATTCTGAGTTGCGGTGAAAATAGCAACAGATAGTGCCAGCAGCTCATCGAGTGTAACCGTTTTACGTAATCAAAATAAAGAAGCCCCCCACAGTCCAAAACATATATAAAACAATGTGGATTTTTTAAGTAACACAAATATTTCATGGGGTTTCTACTACATTTTTCAGTAAGAGAAATCATTCATGTTAAATTAAGCCATACAAGTCTTAATACGCAGGGTTCCCTTTAAATCCAGGACCTAGTTGCATAAACATAGCCATTATATTAAAGCTGTGTCAAAAAAACTAGCTTGACTAATGGTTAACCAAGTGGTAATAAGTCTTCATTTTCAGATTCAAATTACATCTACCTTTTTATGTAAAAAGTTAGATGACTAACTTTTAAGACTAGTCTAAGTAGTTTGTGCATCTGGCACCAGATACAAAAAAAAAAAAAAAGTATTCATGACTTGAACACACCTCATATATGATGAGTATGCCCGTCATTAAAATTGATTTAGATATTTGTTGGAGTATAAATTCAATTATGTAATGCAACCAATATGCAAGGGAAAAAAAAAAACAAAGCAGGACGTGACCGTCATGACTGTGTTTCAAGGTCAATAATTCTATAAAAATATAGATAATTTGACATTTTTATGATAAGGCAAGGTTAGTTCAGGTTGTAAAATTACATGTGGTGCGACTTTACAAAAACATGATGATAATTATGTGTTAATAGCTCATGATATTTGTAAAAATACTTTTTACAAAAACTACTTTTGAAAAACCTTTTTCAAAAATAATTTGATGTTTAAACTAGCATTAAAATTGTAAGAGAAACATGTAATTACCTTTCATGCATTTTAATCTAAATTAAAAAATATGCTTCTTTTTTAAACAATGTTTATTCATCATAGTGGACACACATATGACTAACCAATAAACTGGTTTGAACAAAACAAAAATATTTGTAACACTACTGATATTTCACTACATGCTGAATCGCAGGGTAACAAGTACTGGCGTTTTGATGGTGATGTCTTGGATGAAGATTATCCAAGAGACATATCTGTGGGCTTTGAGAAGATTCCAGATGATATTGATGCTGCATTTGCAACCCCGGCTCCAGGCCATCATGGGAGGGAAAAAGTGTATTTTTTTAAAGGTAAGGTCATAATAGATTGCTACAAGGATGATGTATTTTTGTAGACCAAAACAAGTTAGCATTTGAGCACTTCCGGTTCCACTGTCCTGAAGTTAAGAGGTTTTTTAAATGGGTTAATGCCTGAAATAAGGTCTGTGGTTAAAAGGTTAGTTCACAAAAACACTGAACTCACTTTCATGTCGTTTCAAACCCATAAGACCTTCAATCATCCTCGAAACACAAATGAAAATATTTTTTATGAATTCTGAGAGGTTTCTGACCCTTCATAGACAGCAATGCAACTACCACGTTCAAGGCCCAGAAAGGTAGTAAGGACATTGTTAAAATAGTCCATGTGACATCAGTGGTTTATCCTTAATTTTATGAAACTATGAGAATACTTCTTGTGCACAAAGAAAGGAAAAATAGGGTAAAAAAACTCTCCAAATTCATCAAAAATATCTGAATTTTTGTTCGTAAGATAAAAAAAGAGAACAGAATTTTCATTTTTGGGTGAACTATCCCTTTTAACACAAGACTTCAATCCACTAAAATCAGTAATACCCTGCTTTTTACTAAATAAGAGTACAGAGATTATCTCGCTTTTAAAGCCTCATTCTGTATAAGATCGCAATCTTGCAAACTGTCAGAGAAAATGTTTGGTCACACTTTATTTTTAAGGTCCAGTTCTCGCTATTAACAAACCATTAACTATGATTTTGCCTCAATAATTTCCTGCTTATTAATAGTTAATAAGGTTGTTGTTAAGTTTAGGTATTGGGTAAGAATAGGGGTGTGAAATATGGTCATGCAGAATATGTGCTTTATAAGTACAAATAAACAGCCAATATGTTAATAATAGGCATGCTAATAAGCAGCTACACTGACCAAAATTATAAACGCAACACTTTTGTTTTGCCCCCATTTTTCATGAGCTGAACTCAAAGATCTAAGACTTTTTCTATGTACACAAAAGGCCTGTTTCTCTCAAATATTGTTCGCAAATCTGTTTAAATCTGTGTTAGTGAGCACTTCTCCTTTGCCGAGATAATCCATTCACCTCACAGGTGTGGCATATCAAGATGCTGATTAGACAGCATGATTATTGCACAGGTGTGCCTTAGGCTGGCCAAAATAAAAGGCCACTCTAAAATGTGCAGTTTTATCACACAGCACAATGCCACAGATGTCGCAAGTTTTGAGGGAGCGTGCAATTGGGATGCTGACTGCAGAAATGTCCACCAGAGCTGTTGCCTGTGAATTGAATGTTCATTTCTCTACCATAAACCATCTCCAAAGGTGTTTCAGAGAATTTAGCAGTACATCCAACCGGCCTCACAACCGCAGACCATGTCCAACCACACCAGCCCAGGACCTTCACATCCAGCATCTTCACCTCCAAGATCGTCTGAGACCACCCACCCGGACAGCTGCAACAATCGGTTTGCATAACCAAAGAATTTCTGTACAAACTGTCAGAAACCGTCTCAGGACCATCTGCATGCCCGTCGTCCTCATCGGGTCTCAACCTGACTGCAGTTCGCTATCATAAGTGACTTGAGTGGGCAAATGCTCACATTCGATGGCATCTGCCACTTTGGAGAGGTGTTCTCTTCACGGATGAATCCCGGTTTTCACTGTACAGGGCAGATGGCAGACAGCGTGTATGGCGTTGTGTGGGTGAGCGGTTTGCAGATGTCAACGTTGTGGATCGAGTGGCCCATGGTGGCGGTGGGGTTATGGTATGGGCAGGTGTATGTTATGGACAATGAACACAGGTGCATTTTATTGATGGCATTTTGAATGCACAGAGATACCGTGACAAAAGCCTGAGCCCCATTGTTGTGCCATTCATCCACGACCATCACCTCATGTTGCAGCATGATAATGCACGGCCCCATGTTGCAAGGATCTGTACACAATTCCTGGAAGCTGAAAACATCCCAGTTCTTGCATGGCCAGCATACTCACCAGACATGTCACCCATTGAGCATGTTTGGGATGCTCTCGATCGGTGTATACGACAGCGTGTTCCAGTTCCTGCCAATATCCAGCAACTTCGCACAGCCATTGAAGAGGAGTGGACCGACATTCCACAGGCCACAATCAACAACCTGATCAACTCTATGCGAAGGAGATGTGTTGCACTGTGTGAGGCAAATGGTGGTCACTGACTGGTTTTCGGACCCCCCAATACAGTAAAACTGCAGATTTTAGAGTAGCCTTTTATTGTGGCCAGTCTAAGGCACACCTGTGCAATAATCATGCTGTCTAATCAGCATCTTGATATGCCACACCTGTGTGGTGGATGGATTATCTCGGCAAAGGAGAAGTGCTCACCAAAACAGATTTAGACAGATTTGTGAACACTACTTGAGAGAAATAGGCCTTTTGTGTACATAGAAAAAGCCATGAAGAATGGGGGCAAAAACAAAAGTGTTGCATTTATAATTTTGGTCAGTCTAGTTAACAGCAAGAATTGATCCCTATACCAAAGTGTTACTAAATGTTTTTTAAATGAAGTCTGAAAGAGCTGACGAATTCTTAATGTTGATGACACTAAAGTCAAGTGACGGTGGTGTAGTTTATTTATAGCCTACGTTCAGCTTTTACTTTTGGCGATTATATTTAGGCTTCAGAATTCATAAGTTATGTTCATCTGCATTCATCATAATGACAAAACAAACTTTTGTTGGTTATTTTTAATCCAAAAGCTAATTAAAAAACCTATTGGGTTTTTTGGTTGATGGAATTGGGATGATACTAACTTCAGGGTTGGCCTACAAAAATACATCTGCAGCACTCTGTAGGTCAAAAAATATAGTTATGCACCTTTTGAAATAGATTTATTCCATATTTAATGTTTCGTTTGTTCCCACAGGGGACCAGTACTACCAATATGAGTTCAAACATCAACCGTCCCATGAAGAATGTCACCGCATGACCAAATCCTCACCCTCTGTTGCCTTCACACGTTATACGAACCTGTACTGTGACTTGGATAATCTGTTTGCTCTGCTCTTTCAAGGCAGTAAGTCTGTGTGCATATGTTTTTTTTTTTTTCATTAAGCAGAGGGTTCAATAAATGTCTGGTTTGCTGAATTATTCCTTGTCCACCCAGTTCAGCATCACAAAGGGCCACGTTTCATTTCCAAAGACTGGATTGGCATCAAACCTCCCATAGATGCAGCAATGGTGGGCCGACTGTACGTCAGCCCTGGTCCCTCACCATCTCCAGCCACCAGCCTGGGCAGAGGCCGAACTGGACGGAAAAAGAAGACGAGGGGTCGAGGAGCCAGAGTGAGCCGCTCGCTGTTCTGGGAAGACTTTGGACTGGATTATGAAGAAAGGTTTGTTAATTACTGAGGTTTGTTGAGATGACTTTTGACAGTAAGGTATAAATTAAGTATGTATAAATGTATGTTATTTAGATATTTTGGAGCAGAGAAGCGTGGTAAGAACCAGAAAAAGGGTCGTGGAAAACGTCCATCTTTATATGACATGAGCTATGACCCGGATGACTACGTAGAGGTGGAGATTGTCCAAGAGAAGGCCACACCTGTGCAGAATGTCTACTTCTTTAAGAAAGGTACTTCAGACAAAGATGATGTTCTGTTCATTCTCTTTTTAAGGTACATCATAAAAAAAATCTATGTTCAAAACTGTGTTCTTGTCTTTCCCTGATTCACTGTGGTAAGTCTAGATTAATGACTTATATTTTGAGCAGTTGGGCCAGATTTGGATGGAAATTTTAGGTTTACATCATGAAAAGCTGGTTAAAAATTACAAATTGTTAATATATATATATATATATATATATATATATATATATATATATATATATATATATATATATCCCCCCCAAGAAATTAATACTTTTATTCAGCAAGGATGCATTAAATTGATCAGAAGTGACAGTAAGGACATTTATAATTTTATAAAAGATTGGTCCTACTTCATATTAAGTAGCCTTAACTACTAACTACTTACATTGAAATTAATAATTTGATACAATGCACTTATTGTGTACATACATGTATTTATATTGTACTTAGATTTTAAAATACCTGCATGTAATTACATCTATAATTAATTTCTGTAATTACTAGGGATGTGACGAGATCTGATGTGTTTCGCGAGACCAGTCGGATCTCGCGAGATCTGGTGACGATATCCTCGTAAAACATTTTGCAGTGTTTACATTAGAGCTGCACGATTAATCCTTAAAATATCGAGATCTCGATTCTAACACCCACCCGATCTTATTCCTGAATGACAAAGATTTAAGTATGTCTATTAGGACTGTTTCACATCGCGTGTGTCAGTAGAGCGTGAGAAGCACGTCTTGTCGCTGCCCATGTTAATGAATCAAAGGGTCGGGGTAAATGTGAAAGCAGAAAGAGCAACATAAACAGTCTTTTCAACCACAGTATAATCATTATTTCTGTGTTACAGTCATTTAAATAACAGAAGTACTGGGATAAAAGTGAATAGTTTGGGTATAAACACTTATTGTCTACAGTAGCGATCAAAACGAAACTATCTTGTATGTATAGTAACGCTTATCCTCTTCCGCCAGGAGGTGGCGACAACAGCCCGTTTAAAAAAAGTATGTCATTGAATCATTCATTCAGGAGATTTCAATAGTAAAACAAATCTTAATGAAGTGAGGCACGGACTCCTTCATTGAATGTTTTTTTTGATGCAAAACCAGCTAAAAGCCATCTCGGTCAAAAATGATATAATGATACTCAGTGAATGCTCCTGACACATAGTACACGTCCATCAAATACTTTTACTTCAAACTCGCTAAATTCCAGCCTCAGCCCAATCAGAAGTACCAGTACTTAAATAGAAACCTATACAAAGTAGCCAGAAATAAATGCTCATTTAAAAAAAAAGTCAGATGGATTTAGAGGCTTTTGCATCTGACTTAAGCAATGAACAGTTTGTCAGAACCACTAGTAAATTACGTTATTTTGTTGAAGTTATTCTTTTTTTCTCCAGAATCATGAGAGAATCATGGTCTCCAATTTATTAAAAACAACTGGGATTCTCAATTTATCCAGAATTGTGAAGCTCTTGTTTAAATGTTGTTTATTACTGCGTATAATTCATTAAAATGGAAGTTTAATTTCATAAAGTTCAAAATGCACCTATATATATATATTTTTTTTTTTTTTGCATTTTGTCTTTTTCAGTTGAATAAAAGACTATTATCCCTATATATTTCATCATTGAGGATTTCTTAAGAAAAGTTTAAAAATCTCGTCTCGTTCTCGTGAACCCAGTCTCGTGTCGTGTCTCGTCTCGTCTCGTGGGATAAGTGTCTCGTCACACCCCTAGTAATTACATTTATAATTACGCTGTTGACCCATCCCTTACACCTTAACCCACCCTTAAACCTACCCATACCACCAAACCTCTCCCTGACCATACCCATATCCCACCTCAATAGCAGCAAAGTGTTTTGCAATACAATATGACCACATTAAGTACATTGTACTTATTTTTTGATGCAAGTACATAGTAGTTAAGGCCACTTCATATGAAGTGGGACCAAGATTTCTATTAAGTAAATGCTGTTCTTCAGAACTGTCTCTTCATGAAAGAATACTGAATAAAATTTATCGCATATATTAAAAAGCACACATTGAAAATAAGAAGCATTGATAATAATGAGAAAGATCTCTTGAGCACCAAGTCTTCATATTAAAATCTGAAGTTATTTATTTTTTATTATTTTAAATTGCAATAACATTTCACAATATTACTGTTTTAATGTGTTTTGATCAAATAAATGTAGCCTTAGGTAAACATTTTTACCGAATATTGTATTTGTATTTTTTTTTTTTAACATTCGTATTAATATTGTGTTATTTCTCCCTTAGATAAATACTACAGGGTGGACCTGCAGACCAAACGGATTGACTACGTAAACCCTCCTTACCCAAGATCCATTGGCAAATATTGGTTGGGATGTAAAGAAAAGGACTTGTCAGAAAAAAGATAAGAAGCAAGGATTCCATATAAGAGTTGATAATGAAGATTTTGATGATATTGCTTAATTAGATACCATTTGTGAGGATTAATCATTGGTATCAATATTATAGTTCCCTAAGTATTTCTGATTTTACATTACAGTAATGCAGACAATAGTTTTGCATGCATTAGGATAAAGCTTCTAAAGACCTTATTACTATGATTCAATATTTTACAATGAATCATATGAACTATTCTTGTTATAAGTTTGAAAATACTGAATAATAAACTATGCAATCAGTATTTTGTTATTGTCTTAATTTGTCATGTTTTCTATGCGAAACATCTTATCTTATCTTAAACAACTTGTAAAACATATCTTAAAGCTGTACATTGTACAATATAATAAGCATATTGTATGTAGTGCAAAAAAAAAGCTTTTCAAAATATTTTTTTAAATGTTCAATCAAAGATCTCGCCTTGTGTTATTATGCAGAATTTGTTGTTTATTAAACAATAAATTCATGTTTTTATGTGCTTTGAAAATGTATCAGATGATCTAATGTATGATTAGATGCATAATGCATACCTGAATATAAGCAGAAAGATGGTTATCGGCCATTTGCTTATATTACATTAAATGTATACTATTGATATTACATTATATTATGGTTTATAATGAGGAATCAATTTTTAAGTAGCCCTGAATTTGAGAAATCAAAGAATTATGCATACCTCAAAGAAGGCAAATGTGCTCCTGTAGGCATTTTAAGTATCTTGAAGCTGGTAGGTCAAGTGTAATCTTAGTTATAAAGATATGGAAGAGGAAGTTCCTCTGATTGCACGTTCTTTAACTCCTATCTATCCAAATGACAGTAACGTCCTCTAGTGGCACAAATGAGTGTGGCACTCAAAGAGCTGACCTAGTGTGAGAGTACTGAGCTATAAGTGAACACCACTCTAACAGCAAGAGAAAATGCCATGCACTTCTAAACATGTTCATCATAGGTTGTTGTGCAACTATTGTCTAAGACAGGAATGAAAGCAAGTGAAAGGAATCACAGGAATTTTTTTTTTTTTTTTTTTTTTGCAGTGATAATGCTAGTTCCAGAGAAGTGTCTGCAATCTGCATTTAAACAACCTTTGCCTCCAGCAAAATGTGTACATGTTGGAATAAATATTCTTCTGTTTTGTAGTCCTTCTAGCTCTTTTCTTGAGATGCGACGTGTATTAATATAAAAAATATTAGCAGACAGGAAATAAATAAGTCTACTGAATGATTTTAACTAAGCTCTCAAAAGGTAGATGTGACACATCTATCATGTTTTAAAAAATTGCAAGAAATATAGATACTGTTAAAACTGCCTTCAATTAAGAAAATGCTTTTGGTAGCAGAATTATGTAGTTTCAGCATTTACCAGCAGCTAATACTGGCCCATGCTAACCAGCTAAACCTGTTACCCCTTGCCATACTGTGTTTGACACTACAAAGTGTACTCATTGTTTAACAACCTGATAATTTCTTTCTTCTGTTGAACACAAAAGAAGACATTTTGAAGAAAGTGAGTAACCAAACCATTGATGACAGCCACTGATTTCCATAGTATTTGTTTTCATATGATGGAATTCAGTGGCTGTTGTCAACTGTTTCATCAACTATGTGTAAACAATGACAGAATTGACTTTTTTTCTGTGAGCTTTTCTCACTTACATTCATATTTGTTCAGTTAACAGTTGTTTATATTCAAAGTGACTTTCCGATATTGTAACACAGCAAGCGATTTCTCATAAGAACTGACAAAAATTGCAGTTGACAGTGCCTAGTTTCAAACCAGAGCACAAGCAAGTGATACGCTTGAATAAAAGCTAACTCACTTTTATTAGAGGGTTGTTCTGAATGGGTAAAGTCTCAGTGATAACAAGAACTCTTCTGAAGAATACTGATAGCAGAATGTCATATGATGCTTAACACACTTTCACCTTAATTTAGATGATAAGATGATAACTAGAAATCTCATATCAATGCTTTTGATGAATGGCTGTGCTATTTTTAATTTTGTCATTTTACCTAAAAATATCAACATATGTGTGAGTAAGTCAGTCGAAACAGTTTTAAGTTTAACTGATTTCATTGGAAAATAGTGATCTATGAAACTGCATTATGCTGAACATTAAAGTTCGGTCACAACAGTTCCAACTGTACATCACCTCTGTAACCTCTGACATCATTGAGATAAGGCAGATGAAACTGGCGAGCAACATTTGAATAACTGCCCACAATATCCAGGTATAAATATGCCCCTCGTCATTGGATCCACGGCACAGGCAGCGGCCTCTCTGTTGAGAACAAAGCTTGTCTCAGCGCAAGTTTGATTTCTCAGGCTGAACTGTTTGTTTTTTCGGGGCTTGTGAGGAGGCTGAGCTATCAGTCGCAGCATCTGGAGCGGGCTGGAATCATCGGAAGCAAATGACTCGACTGGAGATGCACTCCCGGGTGCTTCATTTCAGTCTGAGGCCAACCCTGAGATGGCGCCCATGCTTACCTAGGCAGCTGAAAGCTTCGAGCTTGAGTGGACTCCTCCACCCTGCCTCAAGCGCTCTTGGCTGGATGATTGGTTCTTGGAGTCTAAGCATGCAACACGTACTCTCTCATCAACTCGTATCAACTGCATGCCATCTCCGTAAATTCAAAAAATGCCACCCGCCAGAAGAAGCCTTACGTCAGACTTGGTTGTGAAATGCCATTGACTCTTTTGTCAAGTCAAGTCAAGTCACCTTTATTTTTATACCGCCTTTAGCAATACAGAATTGTGACAAGGCGGCTGTACAGTATTAAATAGGAAACAGTACATCAACAATGCCAAAGGCAACAGTAAACACTCACATTTTAGGTAAAAAAAAAATAATAAATAAATAAAATGCAATATTGTTTTAAGAGAAAGTGTCCCCAACTAAGCAAGCCAGAGGTGACAGCGGCAAGGAACCAAAACTCCATCGGTGACAAATGGAGAAAAAAACCTTGGGAGAAACCAGGCTCAGTCGGGGGGCCAGTTCTTCTCTGGCCAAAGTTCCCGTGGTCTTGTGCCGACAGCCGTCTAGGTGACGAGTCTTCACTGTGGATCCGTCTCTGGGGCTCATCTAGTTGACGTGACTCAGCTGACATTCAGTGCTGTAGAGGTCGTCTCTAGGTGCTGATCCACCATCTGGACTGGGTTCGGACTGGATCCGGGGGACTGCAGTGACCATCTGATCTGGATACGTACTGGATCTGGTGGTTAATGTGACCTCGGAATAAGAGAGAAACAGACTAATATTAGCGTAGATGCCATTCTTCTGACGATGCACTGAGTACATCGGGTGTTATGGGAAGTGTTCCCGGTTCCGGTTGACCTAATTAGTGCAGCCTAACAATCCTTTAACGGATTTGAATTATAAGAATATGTTGATTTGTTATGTGTAAGCAAGGTTAAAGAGATGGGTCTTTAATCTAGATTTAAACTGACAGAGTGTGTCTGCGTCCCGAACATTGTAGGGTAGATTGTTCCAGAGTTTGGGCGCTAGATAAGAAAATGATCTCCCGCCCGTGGTTGATTTTGATATTCTCGGTATTATCAAATTGCCAGAGTTTTGAGAACGCAGCGGACGTGAGGGACTATAATGTGATAAGAGCTCGCTCAGGTACTGAGGAGCTAAACCATTCAGGGCTTTGTAAGTAATTAGCAAGATTTTAAAATCTATACGATGTTTAATAGGGAGCCAGTGCAGTTTAGACAGAACCGGGCTAATATGATCATACTTTTTGGTTCTAGTAAGAACTCTATCTATCTCTATAATCTAGCCGTGAGGTCATAAATGCATGAATTAATGTTTCAGCATTTGACATTGATAGCGTGTCTCATGACCGATTACGTCATGCTAATGTTTGGGAGTATCTTTTTGAATGAGATGTGAGCGCGTTAATGGAGCGGGATCATTTTCAGTGATTAAAACCTTGTTTTACTCTTTTCTTTGCATGAAGATATTTTATGGCTTCAGAAGACTTGGAATGCAACACAACCTGTTTGTAATGCTTTTATACTGCTTGTTTATGGTCAGTTTCTGCAATAAATACCTGTGACTGTACTTATATTTGCCTGTTTTATATTGTTCAGAAGTGGGTAAGTTTAGTGTAAGGGTGGGTTTAGGTGCTCCAATGAAAGTATAAATTTATATAAAATTGTTTATATTTTTTACAAATGCATGCAAACCATTAAATTAAGGCAAGCAACTGAAATCAATGGAGGACCCTGCACCTCCAAAAGTGACACTAAAGGTGTACTTTACGCGTCAAAAAGCGATGCTAAAGGGTCCTGACCAAGCACCAGTATGTGACGAGTTGGGAGTGAGAACGTGTTGAAGTGCGACACTCAGCCACAGTCTACTCCTGTTCCTTTCTTCCCAAAAGTGTATGAGGAGCTGATGAAATGAAACTTTTCCTGCCAGAACATGGTGCACATGCTCCTCCGTTCTCACCACCCCCGATGGTGGTCCAGCAAGAGGGGAAAAAGGAGGTCCCCCACGTGGAGAGAAAGACTGTGGTGCATCTTTGCCCACAAAGCACTGCCACCTGGCGGGGCCACCTGAGACTCACATCCAGGGAGTGTAAATTCACCTTGTCCCTTGTGGCGAGAGCTTACACTACCTTTGGACAAATTGCATCTGCACTGCATGCCATAGCTATCCTACAGGTCTATCAAGCCATGGTGTTAAAAGTTCTGCATGAGGATGTTCCCAACTCAGAGATGATGCAGGAACTGTTATCAGCAACTGGCTATGCCCTACAGGCTACGGAAGTCACAGCACAGGCTCTAGGGAGGGCGATGTCCACATTAGTGATCCAGGTGTAACTACTGTGGCTCAACCTGATGGGGATGTGGGATGCTGAGAAAATTTACTTTGTCCACGCCCCCATTTCCCAGGTTGGTCTCTTTGGTGACAATGTTGAAAATTTTGTTTAGCAATTCTTGACAGTTAAGTAACAGATGGAGGCCAATAAACACATCCTGCCTCGACATGGGTCAGGTTCTACCCATGGTCGCCCAAAGCAGCATCCTCTACCTGCTTATTGTTGAGAACGGCCCCCTGTGAGGACTGCACTGGCCCCGCAGCAGCCTGGATTGGCACTCAAGCCTGAACAACAGCAATCCACTGGCAGGAAGGTGGCACCAACAGTTCATCAGCAGGCTGCCCTCAGAAGGCTTCAAAGCTGCCCTGAGACAGGTGACCCAGGGAGGAGGGATTTGCTGACCAGCCAAGCTCCACTTCCAGTGGGGGGACAGGAGGTGGATGATGCATCACTTTGGCTGTTTGCCACTTGACAGCCATCAAACGGTCAATAAAAGAACAATTTTCTTTTTCTCAGGGTCATACACTCACACGCTGTGTTCATGGTCTGAATTGCTCTTTGTCTGTTTTGGAGGACAGCAGAAGTAGAAGGTAATCTCTAAATACAGAATCTCCCACTGGATTGTGGATACAATTCTCATCACTTATCAGGCCAGAGGCTTATCATGCCCTTGGGAGTCAGCACACTCAACCAGGGGCGTTGCTTCTTTATCAGCTTTAGCAAATGGTGCCTGAATAGCAGACATTTGTAGAGCTGCCGGATGGGCTACACCTAATACATTCGCCAGATTCTATAATCTATTAATAGAACCAGTTTCATCCAGAGTTCTGGGTACTAAGTAGAGCTTACATTTAGCACTTTTTCCCTCTTTGAACTGATAATGTGCACTTTTGAGTCCAGTTTCAGCTCTTACTTATGAACCCTGGATATACTCACTCCATCAGTCTGACACTTTCACTGATTTTTGCAGAGAAACTCACTGCAGAACCCATTACTTGTATGTATCCCCCTGAGTGAACTCTTGTATTGGGTTAGTGCTCCATCTGTTGTGACTCTCTTTGGCAGTCCCATATGTGTGTCTTTCACTGCTCAGTTCCTATTAAAGACTCTGTGTTTTACCTGGACAACGTGTTGCTGTCACCAGGTACTGTGTTTGGTTGTTCTCTGGAGCCCACCACAGAAACCTAACCTTATTTAGCAAGTCCATAGGATGCATCTCCACATATCACCTCCCTTCAGGTAGGAGTCTCCTAAGTGTTCTTTTCTCACTTGAGGAAGTGAACACTTCCCAACAACCAAATGCACAAGCTGTTGAATTTTTATTAGTATTTTTAAGAAAATGCTTCCAGCTAAGATGACTACCAATATATGTTAACTCTACCAGATAAGGGAGAGTAAGGTAATTCTTCCTGTGTGTTAAATGTCAGCATTTGCGCCACAGTGGACTTGTAATGCAGATCAGCCAGTTGTGCCGCATAGTATAGGGACCTCTAGTGTCGGAAATTCGGCACAACATTGAAATTACAGACTGAAAGGGAATTTAGTCATCGTATGGTAACCCTAGTCCCAGATGAAGGGAATGGAGATTGTGTCCCTTATGCCACAGCTCTGAACTGCCACTGAGTAAGCTGAGACAGTTTTTCGACTCCTCAGAACAAAATGAGTGAGCAAATGCCACACTGGCATAATTATACCTGGATATCCTCCTGGGCACAGCCAGCTATGCAAATTTCACTGGCCTTTTCTCAGTAGTGTCTGGGCCCCCAAGCTGACCCCTAGTGTCAGAAATTCGACACAACATCTCCATTCCCCCATTAGGGAAAGTAAGTGAGACATGGTTTTTTTTTTGTCCCCCAGAATTAGGACAGATGGCCCTAAGTACCATGTTGTTATTAATATTATTATTTTAAAATGTAAAACTTATTACAATTAATAGGGTTATTATTCAGTTTTTCAATGAATTAGATTTCATTACATTGCTTTTCATGAAAACCTATAGATTTATTGAGTGAAATCATTTAATTTGCATGTATAGTGCTGATATTATGTCATATCTTCAACTAAAATATGGGCAATTAAATATGTAAGTATTAATATGCCTGTACAAGTCACAGAACAAATTTACCTTTTTGATTTGTCTTTCATTGGTTATGCACTTATTAAACTAAATTGTCAAAATGCAAATGAGCAAATGTTTCTATTTATTTCTCTTAATAATATATTAACTGACTTACAGCACTACCGAATTCTGCTACTAATTTATAGTGTTCTTTGTCTGTTTGATTACGTCATTAATTGATCTTTACCACACATCTCTGCCATATGTACATCAAGCTACTACTACATATATTGTAAAAATGTCAATTTGGTGTAAAGTTGCTTTGCAACGATATTTATCGTGAAAAGCGCTATACAAATAAATTTGAATTTGAATTTGAATTTGAACTGATGCACAATCACCCTGCACATGCTAAACATATATCTACATATCTTACAATTTACTTACCCTCATGTTGTTCCAGGCCTGCCAAACCTGTATGATCTTCTTTTTTCTGCTAAACACAAAAGATGATATATGAAAGAATGTTGTAACACAACAGTTTGCAGTATCCACTGACATCCACAGTGTGGACAAAATACTATGGAAGTCAAAGGCTACTGTTTGGCTATGATTCTTAAAAAATATCTTCTTTTGTGTTCAGCAATTCATTTCAGAATTCTGATGCTTCCATAGGCTTAAACTGTAATAAACCACTTAGTTATTTTTGTGTGTGTCTCTGTTTAGTGTATGAGTGCATATGTGCCTGGTATGTTGGAATGTGTGTGTTTGCTTTCATAGAATTTCTTTCCAATGGATCCTCTGTCTTTTCCAGCTCCCGGGGCACAGTACTGTCACAATGGTGCTAATGACGTGTCATCGCAGCTGTGTTCCTCTCCTTTCACAGTCTGCAAACACCTGAGGCCGTCTTTTTGTTTGATGTGGAAACATCTACCATTTATTCTGACAGTTTGGGGAAATATTTCAAGGAGTTCGGCCAGTTTTCATACTTTAGAGGTATAATGCTACTGAGAAGAATTTTTGATACAAAGCCAAAATTATGCCACAGAGATCCACCTGAAAGAGAAGGAGCTATGATAGATTATACACTGAAGCTGTGGAAGTGTTTTCACAGCTGGTGAAGAGCTGGGTAAAATGTGTAACAATTTTAAAAGCAGTTTGGTAAGTCCAATTCTATATGTTTAATACAAATAAAAACAGAATTTCTCAAGTAATTTATATTAATTTCCATCTCTTGTACGTTTGTGCAGATTGTATATTTGTCTGTCTGATCCTGTATGGCCAACATACACTTAATGTTACTTCTTTCCTGTCTGACGTGCCGTAAATTTTTAACACATCTAGATTTTTGATTTTCAAAAACATAATTTTCTTTAAAGAATTTCTATGACCACACAACTCTAGTACGTAACAACTAGGTTGCTGAAACACTCCAACTGTGCAGGGTAGAAACTGATTACATTTAATCTGGATTATGTAACCAGGTTCCAAAATTGTACTTGTAGTTGAATCATATCACATTAAAAAATATATATTTGTAATCAGACTACAGTTACTTTATTATTCATTAAATGATTACATATTATTCACACAACAGCAATAAATTAATCTGAATTTATTGATTCTTCATAATTCTTCTTTTTCATCTTTTGAATTAATAACCCACCGATTATATACATTCAAAAAGCCTTCCAGTTCTGTGGACAATCACACAAAGACCAGTCACTATTCAGGTGGCTATAATTACACAGGAAATCGAAAGACCACACAGAATCTGACCACTGGATTTACAAAAATCATTGCAGTTTTAAGCATTGCATTTCAACATTGCATCAACTACTGATGAACACATTAATTTTTATTTGAATTATCATTCAGTGGTAATGTTATGTTTAATGCACCTATGTTGTTAGTAACAATGAAGGTAATATATTTTCTTTGTCTTTGTATTTTGAAATCAATTTGGTACAAGATTATCCTATTTAAATCATGATAATGTGATGAATGAGTTAGGTCAAAAGTAAGCTAAAAGTAATCAAAAATTAGTCTGATTATATTACCTAAAACCTGTAATATAATGGATTACGTTACTAATTACAATTTTTGTCATGTAATTTGGAATCAGTAACAGACTATAATTTGCAAGCGATCTACTGGACACTGCTTAGAGTGACTGACATGAAAAATGACCAATTAGCAAACTGTTTGCTTTCTGCTGACCACTAAAAACATAGATGACTTAAGTCCAACAAAAACCCTCAACGATTTGCTACCATTGCAGAATAAAATTGTTTAATATGATCATCAAATTCTTCTGCTTTGTAGCCTCTACTGTCAGATTAGTACTAGCTTACAATATTGTTCATTTATGATTCACACATTTAACTCTATTGGCTACATTTGTGACAAGTGACAGTGTTGCCTTATTGTTTGTCATTTTCTGTTGGGTTAAATTTAGACTTTCCCATCGTTTGCAATTAGCCTAGAATAAATTACATGGACAATTAATGTTTTAAAAACATTTTAGACAATAAAAGAAGTAAAATCCATGACATGTTGCCTCTAATTTAGCATTAAAGGAAGCATGATTCTTAAAGTATTACATCTGACGCGGCAACACAAATGCAACGTAGCCTAATCCTCTGTTAGTGCGTGTTGATTGTACCTAAATGCACTGCCTCCGGGCTAGCTTTGAAGCTTTGCGACCACGCCTCCGGACGAGACTCCGCCCCCTCCGCTTGCGTATCTACTGTTAACGGAACAGTATTGTCCAATGTTTACCATCGTTCAGCTTGACTGAACTATTTGATCTGGACGCTTCACCTGAACGACGCATAATATATACAGCGAAAGGGGTGGACGCACTGTGAAATAACTAAAGGTAATGTACGTAACTAAGGCTTTTTGTTGCCATTCTTGAAAGCGTATTAATCGATTTCCTAGTATTAGGCTCCGACAGCAGCGACGTCGTGCAATAATGTAATAAAGGAAGAGCTCAATCCGTTTCATCTCAGTTCTTCTGGGATTGCAGCCTGTTATAAACGTGTAATTGCAACTGCGCATAGCAATGAGACACTAGCAATCTAAACTACATAAAACCGTATTCAGGAGCGAGTTATATGAGAATCTATAAACTGTATGGACGGCAAAGACATATAATGTTATTATGTTTCTGCATGCACGTACTGCATGACTATAGTCCGCTATGTGTGCGTTACATAACTTCTAACCTACTGCACTACTGCCAAACTGACATAAGGCTGTCACATGACTACACTTTTTCTTAAATAATCAGTTTTTATTTTAATAATAGTTAATTAGTAACTAATAGATACTAGTATTCAGGATACTATATACTAGACAGTATTGAAAGTAACTACTACAATAATAATGTGATAATTACAATATATTATTATTATTTTAAAACTTAATAATACAACAATTATTATTATAATAATAAATTAATTATGCGCAATATATATATATAATTTATTTTTTGTAAATAAGGTGCAATAAGCTCATTGCACTTTTCCAACCCTTTTGAATTTATTGCTCATAATAAAAAAAGAGTTGACACTCTGATAGCTCATAAAACTGAGTATAAATGACAGACATTTCATTTTACATAAATAGAAAAAGAGATGTGGTTATGGCATAATGATGAAAACATTTTTATGTCATAATGCAGAGTTTTAGGTCATGAGCTGTCATATGATTTCTGATATTGTGAAACGGTTTTAAAAAGATCCGTTTATTTCATCATTCACTTTTTAAGGGCTGAGATGTCAGATCTTATACTTGGCTGAGGCGCTCACTTATAATATATGAGATTATTGCATAAAGTTTACCTAAATATGACAGAAGTATAACCGGAGTGAAATGAATGACTTCCTCTTTCACAGTATGTCTCGAGAGCAGAAAGCAGTGGAACGTGCCAGGAAGGCCTTTCTCACAGGCCGGAGCCAATCGCTGGAGTACCGCATTACCCAGCTAAAAAACCTGCTGCGTTTTATCAGAGAACGACAGAAGGAAATCGCAGAGGGTCTCAAAAAAGATCTCAAAAGGGTTGGTGATCCATCAACTTGTATTGTTCTGTTCATGTTTAACTGTGTATTGTTCTGTTCATGTAACATTGTCTGCTCAAGTAACTGATCTGGTTATATATCTGGTGACAGAGTGAGTGTGGAACTCCTTTGTATGAGACTCTGGGTCTGGAAAATGAGATTAACCTGGCTGTGAGAAATCTGAAAGAATGGGCAGCTCCTCGACCTGTGAGCAAGAGCATGATGACCATCTCAGACCAGGTCTACATCCAGCCTGAGCCTCTGGGAGTAGTGCTGGTCATTGGGGCCTGGAACTACCCCTGGGCAGTCACCATCGGGCCCCTCATAGGAGCTATAGCAGCAGGTATAGAGGTCTATTGAAGACAATCTGAACTGATTTACATGAAATGTGCAAAATATTATGAATAGAGCTTAAATGAATTCTTTATGTAGCCTGCACGTATGTTTAGAGTCCTTATGTGGACTTAAAGTCTGATACCACCAGTATGGCATTTTTCTAATCTTTTCATATATCAGTTTAACAACCATTTGCTTTAATAATAGCAACAGTCAAGCTGCATGAACTCCACAAACGTCTGCAAAAGCTGATAATCATTTTATTCAGAGCTAATCAGATTTAATCAGTGACCAAAAGTAATCAAGAATTTAAAATGCTTCTTAATTATTTACACCATAGCTTTTTAAACTAAAGATTTTTTGTTTAGGTTTGAATTATTGATACTTATTGATACTAAAATAACACTGCACTGTACTTTGTCCTACTTATGTGACACTGCCCTTTGCTAACAGACCAAAGTACACTAGCATAAAGAACTCACAGTGATATTTTAGATTATTGTGGTAAAGTTCAGGAAGGCATATACATGACATAAGCATAAAAATTATATTTACTTATTTGTTTATTTATTTATTTAACTCTATTTGCAAATCCTGTATTTAAATGCAGTAAAATGCAGTAATTGATTTAAACTCACTATCACTATACACAGATAGCTTGAGCTTTTATCCCTCTGTATGTTATCAGTGTCTTTAAGAATGAGGTCACCCTTTACCAATTAAAAATATATATTTGCAACTGTTTAACATTAGAGAGATAAATTTGAAGTGATTAATGTTGAAATAGTTTTTTTTATTTTATCTATACATCTATACCATCTTTACAGAGCTAGGGTTCTACTAGTAAAGATATAGGATGACTGTACATATTTAATATAAGAATATTGTCAGATTACAAGGAATGCTGTGTTGGCAGGCAATGCAGCTGTAATCAAGCCATCTGAAGTCAGTTCTCATACTTCCAAAGTAATGGAGGATCTCATACCGCTTTACCTGGACAAGGTAAGATTGCTTTTTTCCATAATTTTCTGAATAAACACAAATGGGGTTTTCGCACTGTGGGTTTTTGTCATTCTAAACCCCCACTTTTAACCCCAGGTACATTTCACACTTGTATTTTAGAAGTGGGGTTAGCACAACTTTTTAACTGGGGTTATGAAACCCTGCTCTGGAGCAAGGCTAGCAGCGTTTTTGCAGTGTTAAATGAGAAGTCCACTTCCAGAACAACAATTTACAGATAATGTACCTCCTTGTCATCCAAGATGTTCATGTCTTTCTTTCTTCAGTCGTAAAGAAATTGTGTTTTTTGAGGAAAACATTTCAGGATTTTTTTCTGTATAATGGACTGATATGGTGCCCCGAGTTTGAACTTCCAAAATGCAGTTTAAATGTGACTTCAAACGATCCCAAATGCGGTTGTAAATGATCCCAGCCGAGGAAGAATGGTCTTATCTAGCGAAATGATCAGTTATTTTCATTAAAATTGACAATTAAATACTTTTTAATCTCAAACGCTCGTCTTGTCTTGCTCTCCCTGAACTCTGTGTATTCTGGCTCAAGACAGTTAGGGTATGTCCAAAAACTCTTATCGTATTTTCTTCCTCAAATTGAAAAATCATTTCAAAATCATCCTATATCGCTGCAGAAGTTCTGACCCAGTCTTTGCAAAGTGAACATGCAAAGAAGATCAAACACCCTTAACAAAAAAGGTAAAACAGCGATATAGGATGATTTTGAAGTTGAAGGAGAGAATACGATGGGAGGTTTTTGACATACCCTAACTGTCTTGAGCCAGAATACAGAGTTCAGGGAGAGCAAGACGAGACGAGTGTTTGATATTAAAAACTATATTAATTGTATTATTTTTATGAAAAAAAAAAGATCGTTTCGCTAGATAAGACCCTTCTTCCTCGGCTGGGATCGTTTACAACCGCATTTGTGATCGTTTGAAGCCGCATTCCAATTGCATTTTAGAAGTTTAAACTCCGGGCACCATAGCAGTCCATTATATGGAGAAAAATCCTGAAATGTTTTTCTCAAAAAACACAATTTCTTTACGGCTGAGGAAAGAAACACATGAACATCTTGGATGACAAGGGGGTGAGTACATTATCTGTAAATTGTTGTTCTGGAAGTGGACCTCTCCTTTAAACCCACATGGCAGTGCCAAACTTGTACATTGTGAAACGATGTGGTGTAACAGTGTTACTGTTAGATGCTTAAGAACAGACTGTGTCATATATTCACGTGCTTTGGCTAGTCATAGAAGCACAGAACATCTATTATGGGTAACTTGACAGTACATTTAGCAATATATAATGTAAGGATGCACCATGCTAGAGCTGTTGTGTAAACACATTATCCCCTTTCATACAGTAATACCAGTGAATTGCCATAAAATTACCAACTTTACCGGTAAATACAAAAATGCACTGTTCACACAGCCAATGACGTTCTGTCTTTTTACTGGTAAAACACCATTCATACATCAGTTTCAAAATACCAGTAAATTCTGTGACATCATTACCCGGAAATGATCTCGAAACAGCTGTGCCTCCCAGTTGTGTTAGTAAATGTAAACATGGAGGGGAATACGTGGTTAGTTTTTATTGATATTTTCATTCATGCAATGAATGAAACATTCTCATTCATGCAACTGCTTTTGGCCCAAAGACATTGTATTAGATGACTTCAAACCGAGCTACACAGCACAAAGTAGACACAACATCTGCGTCAGAATGTTATGATTGGCCCAGAGTAGACATCTTACGTCAGCACGTTCTGAGCTCCTACTTGCTCATACCGGTAATCTCATTCTGCATTCACACAGATCTCATTACTCATTAACTGAAAATGTTACAGCTTCTCATATTAATAATTTGCAATAACAGATTTACTGGTACTTTTAAAAAGGTCCTGTTCACACAATGATCTCTTAACGGTACTTTAACAGTAAAGACTTTATGCGTGAATGGGGTTATTAGTGTTTTGTGGGCGGAGCCTAACTGTTGGCAGAAAATGACAGTTTTAAAGAAGCAGTCTATGAAAGCCATGGAATAAAAAAATAAAAAGGTAATTCTCACAATTCTGAAAAGAAAAATTAACTTGTCATTCTCTCTTTTCTCCTCTGCTCAGAATCATGAGTTTATATCCCACACTTTTAGCTTTTTTTTCCCCTCAGAATTGACAAACTCGTGATTATTGAGTTAAATGTGACCCTGGACCACAAAACCAGTCATAAGTAGCACAGGTATATTTGTAGCAATAGCCAACAATACATTGCATGGGTCAAAATTATACATTTTCCTTTTATGCCAAAAATCATTAGAATATTAAGTAAAGATCATGCTCCATGAAGATATTTTGTAAATTTCCTACTGTAAATATTTCAAAACTTAATTTTTGATTAGTAATATGCATTGCTAAGAACTTAATTTGTACAACTTTATTTTTTTGCACCCTCAGATTTTCAAATAGTTGAATCTTGGCCAAATATTGTCCTATTCTAACAAAACATACATCAATTGGAAAGCTTATTTATTCAGATAATTTCTTTCAGATGATGTATAAATCTCATTTTCAGAAAACTGACCCTTGTGACTATAAAGTCTGAACTAGGAGATATAAACTTATTTGCAAGAAAAAAAGTCAGAATTGTAAGATAAAAGGTAAATGTTCAGTAAAACGTTGCAGGTTTTGATAGTATTTCATGCTGTAACTGTAGGGCTAATACAGTATGTCCTCTATGAACTGCATTTGTGAATATTATGTAGACCAATTGTTTAAAACAAATTTCTTCTTTAAAAGTAGGGTAATCATAGCAGGGGTTTCATACATACCTTGTCCATTTCTGCATTTAGCTTCAAATGGCATCTTTGATGATAATATTCTATAAAAATGACAAAGCACAACAATACATTTTTTTCTCTTTATGTATTTTACCCCTTTCCCTCTACTTGTTGCAAGTGTTTTTCTGCCACCACTATGCACGGAGCTGCAAGTGACCTAACTGTGACGTCTACTCCACATTGGTCTATTATGTGCTGCATTTGTCCAATCAATGACACTAACACTAAAAATACGCTGATAAGAACATTAACCCAGGAATGTACAGTATGAAATACCCAGGATTAATTTGTAAGATGAGATAACACAAGATTCTTTTCATCCAAGGTTTAGAATGACGCAGGGCTAACTATTTCATGTGTGAAAAGTGGTTTATAAATTAAAGTAAATAAAAAGGATTAATAACTGGAGTAACCCTAACTAAGTATTTGAATTCTTTCTAATGATGTTAATCTCAGGAGTTGTACCCTGTTGTCACCGGTGGGGTGACAGAGACCCAAGAGTTGCTCAAGCAGCGCTTTGATCACATCTTCTACACTGGAAATGGCATAGTGGCTAAAATCATCATGGAGGCTGCTGCTAAACACTTAACCCCTACCACACTGGAGTTGGGCGGAAAGAGCCCGTGCTACATCGACAATAACTGTGACCTCGCCATTGCCTGCCGGTCAGTCTTGTCAGAATGAATCCTTTGTTTGTACTGAAGCTGTGAAATGATTTTAAATACATGTTCTTTGTGTCGTAACAGGCGTATTGCGTGGGGGAAGTATTTAAACTGTGGTCAGACCTGCATTGCTCCGGACTATATACTGTGTGACCCCAGTATGCAAGACAGAGTGATTGAAGAGATCAAGAAGAATATTAAAGTACGTATGTTATTTGCGAATGACAGTTTGGGCCTGGTAACAACCTACGAATATAAAGTGTCAAATGAGCTAATATATACTTTCTTTTGTGATGATCAGGATTTCTATACCGAAGACTCCAAAAAATGTCCGGATTATGGACGCATCATCAATCAGCGCCATTTCAAGAGACTGATGGCATTGTTAGAGGGAAGCACCATCGCTGTGGGGGGTGAAAACGACGAGTCAGACTGCTACATTGGTATAAATGAGCTACATTGCTAATGCACTACAAGCATTTTACTTTTGGCTGTGGCGATTCAGAAGATAATGATTTATTGTTTAATCACAGTGTATCACATTTATAACTCTTCATTTTATTCAACACGCATTTCTTCACAGGTCCAACAATTTTACGGGACGTGAAGCCGGATGCCAAGGTGATGCAGGAGGAGATCTTCGGGCCTCTGTTGCCCATCCTGACAGTTAGCAGTGCAGATGAAGCCATCAAATTCATCAACCAGCGAGAGAAACCCCTTGCCTTGTACATCTTCTCTTCAGAAGACAAGGTTTTAACTAATTATTTGTTCATGTTATATAAAGAAAGATGAAGTTTTACTTAAGACAACTGTACAAGACTGTCCTTTCATTATAGCTGATCAAGCGTATGATTGCGGAGACCTCTAGTGGTGGAGTGGTGGCCAATGACTGTTTGATGCACTTCTCAGTAAGCTCTTTGCCTTTTGGTGGAGTTGGTGAGTTCTTTAAATGAAACATTTTTTTTTCTTTTACATAAATAGAATAGTAATTTTGACCAGGCGTAGATATCTCTAAGAAAAGTTGCAGAAGCATACAGTACATGTTATGCTATGCTGTGTGGACTGTAGCTCAGCTCTTCGGCTCCCCCTGCAGGTAACAGTGGGATGGGCTGCTATCACGGCAAGCACGGCTTTGATAACTTGAGCCACTTGCGTGGCTGTCTAATCAAAAAGTTGAAGATGGAGAACGTGAATAAGATGCGTTACCCACCACATACAGTAGATAAGTTGGGCTGGGCACGCTTTTTCATCCTCAAACACGTCGACTTCGGCAGCCTGGGCCGCATGATGCTGCTGGCACTGATGGTCGTCTTTGCTGCAGTGATTGTACAGGTAACAGATTGATATACCCATGTGAAATAAGTTTTTTTTTTTTTTAAACTACTATCACAGATTTTCATTTTATTCTTGTGAAATTTTTCAGTGTTTAATGCATTTGTTAATTTGTTTTGTGCAAAATACAGAAGTTTTTATGAAAATAGAATATTTGTATATACACATTTATGTAATTTTTTAAAGAGCAATATAGAAATGAATACAAAATTTATATTTCATATAAATTATATTATATTATTATTATATTATATTATTACACATAAAAACACATTAATACTTGTAAAAAATGTTAAATAAATAAAAAAATATATTATTAATAATAATCAAAATCTAAATCTAAATGCTACTAGTTGGTTGCCATGTATTATTTTGTGTTTTAAATAATATATATATATATATCAGAGGTTGTGCTAGACTAACATTGTCCATCATTTGACGGACAGGGTCGTAAAAATTCAGTCATAATCTATTATTAGCCGTCATTTTAATTTTCGTATTTTAATTTGAATAACACATGCTTTTATTTTTGTTCACATTTTAATTTTTAATCATGAACCTACAGGACGACAGCACAGTGTTTAAAAACAACAAAATACGCTAGGGCTGGGTAAACAATCAAACAAACAAACAAAAAAAAATTGATTTCTCGATTTTAATAGATTCTCATTTTAATAAACCAATATCGATTCTTAAATCACAATCATCTTTTGGTCTATGCTGTTTTCAGTTGATGAATCGACAGTACATAGTGCATCTTCCTTCCAATAATAGCAGTAGGTTAGGCTTTGTTACTTTTGATATAAAACAAAGTCTCAGATTTCAAATTCTGTCTATTTCATTAGTAAATTCAAGCCATACATACCGTTTTGGTGCTCTTTAATGTGGCGTGATGTATTGTTGTAGCTTCTGTGTACTACTCCTCTGTGCATAATCAAACGCATAGGAAAACATTCGTGGCAGTTTCGTTTTTGTTCTGGATCCAGCGCTCTGGAGCACACTCGCTACCAATTGGACAGGGGTGGGAATTACAGCTACGATTTTACAATAGATCACCCTCAGTGTAATCTGTCAAAATGACGGACGGCCTTCAGATTTTTCCATCACTGCTAAAAAAATTCCATCAAAGACGTCAATGATTTTCAGTTAACGTGACCTCTGATATATATGTATATATAATTTTATATATATATATATATATATATATATATATATATATATATATATATATATGTATATATATATATAATTATAATTATATGTATAATTATAATTATATAATTATATATATATATATATATATATATATATATATATATATAGATATAATATTTTTATACATATAAAAAACAACACGTAACAACACGTAATAGTAACATAATAGTATAATAGTAACAACACGTTTTGATAATATTATAACTTTCTTTAAATAAAAAATGGAAATAGAAATTCTAGTATGATTGAAAATACCATCGTTATTTTAATAAAATAATAGTAATATTGTAATAATCAGAATAGGCAATTATTCCTATATATGTATATATATATATATATATAGTTTTTTTTCCTCCAATATATTTTATAAGATTAAAGTGTTTTAAAAAATAAGAATAATAATTTGCAACATAGCAATATAGATATTAATATATTTATATTTAATATAAATTATATTAAATTGTATCATTATACATGACATTTATTGATACTGTTAAAAATATATAATTAATAATATATATTATTAAATAATAATCTAAATAAATTTTTTATCTAAATGCTACTAGAAAATGTTTTAATAATATAATATAATTATATTAAATATAATTCTACCTTCAAGTATATATTTAAGTATAGTTTTTTGAAAACATATAAACATGTATGAATTTAATATACTATATACTAAATATTTTTAATATAAATTAATGTAACGAATTTATTATTTAATAAAATATTTTATTAAAATGTATAATGTAAATGTATGTAAATGTATTTCTAAATAATAACATATTAATAATAACATTAATATTAATAAAAAATAATATTAATATTAAAAATAATTTGCAACTCAAAATTAAATACAATATCGCATAAGAATGTTATATTGTATGAAATATACACATATTTTATAGTATTAAAATGTTTTTAAAAATAAAATATTACAAATAATTTGCAACTCAAATAAAATTACATACAATATTGCAAAAGTACATGACTCATCCAATCAGATTTAAAATGCATATGAGCCTTTCAAATGGGCCTTTTCTGACAGACTCATCTTTTTTTCTTTTTTTTTTTTTTTACAGAGATACTTTACTGACTAAGAATGTGAATAATATGAAGAAATCTTACCTCCACCCTGAACACGTAAGCGCACAAGACCTCGGTCAGATGGTGGACTAACTCCTACTGAAGTGCTGCTTCCCTCCTTTGCCTTAGTTTTATTACCATGGCCATGATTAATTTCAATCATTATGACAATGCTGCATCTGAGGTCATTGAAACTTACATACAATTTTAATACTAATTATTATGATACCTGGAGCACTTTAATCAGTGTCAGTTTTAGAATACTATTTTTATGAAGCCCAAAGACCCTTGCCATCCTGTCCATTATGTCTAGGATGTTTTTAAATGAAGGAAATGAAGATCTCTTATGCAATATAAAAACATGTAGCCTAACTTATATGTTATTTTAATAACAAGTCCAGCATTTTGAAGAAATGCACATTTCAAAATAAATGTGAGTCTAAATGTGAGTTTTGTCAGGCATTAACAAGTTTGTGCTGCAGATGTTTAACGAACAGCTTTATGTGCAGAATATATAGCTATTTTAGTTTTAAATGAATAGTTTACTCAAAAATGAAAATTTTGTCATCATTTACTCATCCTCATGAAGTCCCAAACCCATTTGTGTTTCCTTTTTCTATGAAACAAGATGAAGAAATTTTGAAAAATAATTATGCTGCTCTTTTTATACAATGCAAGTGAATAGGAACTGCAATATGGGTTTGCAACAGTATGAGGGTAAGTGCCAAAATTTGGTGAATTATTCATTGAAGAAAGCAGACCAACTACACCATGTATGTAATATGTTTATGCAATATACATGACAACGTTTCACTCTATATATGCTGTACTTTGTATGTTCTGTATCTGAAGGATCAATGCATCTGTTGCCACATTTCCATCAGTCCTAACACACTGTATGTGTCATAATAATTCCATAGATACAGAGAGACTTTTATGACATACAGAAATCATTTTTAATGCAACAATAAACTTGTTTTTACACAACTGCATGTGGGTTAAAGTGGCTTCTGGCATCTCACTGTCTGTGTAGCAGGTGGATGGAAGAATGTTTGTCATGTTTGTTTTTGCTTCCCTTTAAGTTGTATTATTCTTGTCTTTATCTGGCTCTTTGTTGCCCTCCTACACAAATACACAAAAGCTCACGTGTACTCCTTCTCATTGTTGACACCAATTAAATGTACTTTGGCACACTGACACATTAACTAAAATGAATCATTTTTAAAAGCAAACAAAAGCCTTTTTAGTTACTCATCACAGAAAAGAAGGGTTATTTGAGTCGCAATAGCTGAGCATTAATACATCTTCCACATGCTTCAAACAATATAGAATTCAACATGTCTATATTGAGTGCGCTCTGTGCTTTTACTGCTGATATAGCCTACGCGGAGTCTAAGGTCAACCTGAATATTCCTTTGTGGAACGAGGAAGTAAAACTGGTTCTACGGCTTGAAACCTGTTTCGATGAAACTGTCTAAAACGTGTACATTTACACACTCCTGTAAGACAAGGATCATAACTTATGATGTAATGTAAACAACCCACTATAAGGGCAAATTAACAGCAAAGGTGGTAAATAAATACGCCTCAGACACGTTTTTCATAGCTTTTGAATTGTTAGAAGCATTGGGAGGTGTTGCAGTATCAAATGTCAACATTAACACAAACGGTGCTATGCTAACACTGTAAAACAGGTTGATGGGGGAGGAGGAAAGAAACACTATACCAAGGCAACATTTTGGATGTACTTAATGTACTAAAATAAAGTGAAATGAAAATTAAAAACTGTATAGGCATAGTCTATCAAAAAAAAAAAAAAAAAAAAAAACCAAAAACAAAACAAAACAAAACATAAGTCTAACAAATAAAATATCTGAAGTTTATTCAAAATTAAAATGAAAACGGAAAATGTAAAAATAACTAATTCAGAATATTAATAAAACGTAAATAAAGCAAAACTGCCCATATTGCAAGGTGTTTAAGTGTTGAAGAGGCTGATGGCTCCTCCTCTCGCTCCTGTGGGCGGCCTGAAGTGTCGCCGTACAGTTGGATTGAGTAAACATTTCCCTGTGCTATACTTTACCGAGGACGGAAATGTCATGAGAGATCGATTGTTGTTTAGTGTTAGATCGATAAACAAGCGATTAGCCTAATAGCCTTCATCTTTGCGTTAAGAGTATTTGTAAAGTTTTATTCCAGTTTGCAGTCTGAAGTTATCTACAAAGGTAGGCTATTATGCCTGGTTTAGATTTAAAGTTTCTGGAGCGACCGAGAAGGAGGTTTTATTGTCCTCTGTGCGATAAGCCGATGCGGGACCCCGTGCAGGTGTCCACCTGCGGACACAGATTCTGCGACACCTGCCTGCAGGACTATCTCAGGTAAAGCTGATTCCTAACCCGTGTTTGAATGATCAAGACGAGGTCAAACTGTGACTACTTGTATTCTAATGTAAATGTATGTAAAGTGAATTTTTAACCTGCACTCTGTAGTTCTTAACGTGCCATCTTTAAAAAAAAAAAAAAAAAAAACACTGGCTAACATCATAATAGTATCTGTGTCACTGACAAGATGAAAGTAAACTGGAAAAAAAGAGACAATAAAACATAATTTTACATTAAACATATTATTTTATATAGTGATTATATAGGCCTGTACACGCACACACACACTCATAAATATAAATCTTTCCTGTATTTTTAATATAGTTAATATTGATTTTTCTAAGTATATACTACTGTTTATTTTAAACTCTTATTTTGAATTGTAGTAATATTTATAAATACTTTCAAAGTATTTTACATTAAATATATTATTTTGTATAGTGGTTATATAGGCCTGTACATAAACACAAACACATACACACACATAAATATACACTCCTGTACACCTGTAAATCTTTCCTGTATTTTTCATATATTTAATATTTTTGTTTCAAAGTACATACTACCGTTCTTTTTAAAGAAATTAATACTTTTATTCAGCAAGGACGCATGACAGTGACATCTGTAATATTACAAAAGTTTTCTGTTTCTTTTGAACTTTTGATTCTTTGAAAAGTCCTGAATCATGGATTTCACAAAAATATTATGCCGCACAGCTTATGACATTTATAATGAGAATAAGCAGCAAATTAACATATTAGAATAACTTCTGAAGGATCATGTGGCACTGAAGACTTGAGCAATGATAGTGAAAGTTCAGCTTTGTTGTCAGAGGAATAAATATTTTAAAATATACTAAAATAGAAAACTCTTATTTTAAATTGTAATAATATTTAACAATATTACTGTTCTTACTTTAAATAAATGAAACATCTCCGGATTATACCATCTAAAAACAAACTTTCTAAAAAAAAGTATTTATTAAATATTGTGCGTAGAGGTGAAGAAGGGCACAGTTTACAGAGGGTTTACAGAGGAAGCATTTATGGTTTTATATACTACACTAAGTTTAATTTTTACAAATACAGTCTTTAGATAGATCACATAGATCATTTTTAGGTCAAAAATGTAAAACATTTTAATCATAGAAGATGTGTATAGGTCTATTTTTAAATAATTTATTAGTTCTGGCCATTGCCTATGCGGAAAGTATCACTTAAAAATAATTGCTCCTCTGACAGAGTAGTAATAAACAAACGCCAAACAGGCCAAGCAAGATGTTAGAGTGACACAAAACACCCCGGGCTACAGACTGCTTTCTGTCTCTATAGGGTTAACGTAGTGATTTTTTTAAAACATAAAATAACATTTTTCTCATGTTTTACTTTTTAAAAGTTCATAGCATAATCAAAATACTACAGAATGCTTCTGATAGTTTTTTTTTTCAATATATATATATATAGAGAGATTTTTAGAAGTTTTGTGATCCTAAAAGATTTAGTGTTAAAAGAAAGTATGCAGTGAGTCAGTTTATTTGGTATTATTACTCAACTGTAAGCTAGCACAGTTTTGGGTTATGACCCATTCTTAGCATTCCATGTCTTGTCTTCTCAGTCTCGCAGTCATAAGACAGAGCTGCGTGAAACAATCACACACATTGTCCTGTGTTATCCTGTGGATGTTATCATAATGATTGACACTCTTGTCCAGACTAACACATGCTTTTCAATTAGACAGTTAATTACCATCAGCATGTATTTAGAGCATAAATGCGTGTATGCTTTCTCTGTCACCTTAAATTAATATTGTTAGGAACATAAAATAGTTCACACAGGATTTAAGACTTTAAATTGTGGTATTTTCAACATGATATAGCATGTATCTACCCAAAGGGCATCATTTGCAGTTCTGACTCATTCAGTGATCTAGACAAGATAAGACATGACTAAATGGAGAAAAAATAAGATAAAAAATTCAATATTCAAATAAGTTCAAAAATTCAATTATTTAAAGCAAATTTTTGAATTAAAGCAAATTATTTAATTTTACCCCAAAAAATCTGACCAACAATGACCAAACTTCATTATCCAAAATAGAGATTATTTAAAATGCACTCGACTGAAAAACTCAAGGGGGCACAACATTTCTGATCTGCCTCAAAAATGCAGCAATCACATTTTCCATCTTCTTATGAAGCTCCTTGGGACTTTTGGGAAAATTCCCCATAGGATTTTGAAATGATGATGTGCTTCTGTGTCACACGTAATGGAAAGATCACAGCTCTATTAATGCGTTGTGTCGGTCGTACTGCTTTCCCATATAATGAATGCTGGAGGATGTCACCATCCCAGATGGATGATTCACTCACATTCTCCTGAAGGCCCTTCGTCAATTTGTGGTGTGGGAGGTGATTCTGAAGTTCCTGTCAAATCAGTTCGGCTGTGATTCATTTAGGCTTTGTAACATGGAGGCATCACTCAGTGGCAGTTGTGAACTGCTTTTCAACCCACAACATACTGTATAACGTAAAAATAAATCACATGCAAATTAAATTCTAACACATTCATGTGTAAGTGTTGCTTTCCGTTATGTAGGAGAGCAAAAATACGTAAATGCATGCTCTAGTAATAGACAACCAGGTTTTATTTGTTGCCATTGTATTTTGAACATATATTAAACATTTACCATGGTGATTCTTCCAAAAATATGCAACATAGCTTTCAGAATGTATGTGAATAATTAACTTTAAGGAATCTGACCGTGTCACAATTTTTTAATAGTAAAGGTGTGTTCAAGTGCCCAGAAGACCACCTGCCCCTGGATTATGCCAAAGTAAGTGCACCATCATAACACTACAGTTTCAAATCTCTTCTGATTTCTTCCAAAGGATGATCATTCTTCTGATATTTTATCCAAAATGATAAAACAGTAGTTCTCCGCTCTGGGTGTGGGAACCCACTGCTTTGCACATTTTGTATGACTTATTTATTTAACGCACCTGATCCATAAACTGAACTTAGTGGCTGTGTCTGAAATCTTGGGCAGCTGATTTGTTGCCTCACTGCCCTATCCACCTTATTTTTTATGTTCTATTCTTATGTTCTATTAGGATTTAGGATGTTTTTTGAGGAAAACATTTCAGGAATGTTCTCCATATAGTGGACTTCTATGGTGCCTGCAAGTCTGAACTTTTAAAATGCAGTTTAAATGCAGCATCAAAGGGCTCTAAATGATCCCATCCATGGAAGAAGAGTCTTATCTAGCGAAACGATCAGTTATTTACTAAAACAATTTACATATTAATACACTTTTTTAACCTCAAATGCTCGCCTTTTCTAGCTCTGCAACATGTAAAATGTGCAAAAGGTTAAACAGCGATGTAGGGTGATTTTAAAGTTTCCAAGTTTTGGAGAAAATGTGATGCAAGTATTTTGACATACCCTAACCAGTGTTGGGGGTAATGCATTACAAGTAACGTGAGTTACATAATATTATTACTTTTTCCAAGTAACTAGTAAAGTAACGCATTACATTTTAATTGACAAGAAAATATTTGAGTTACTTTTTTCAAATAAGTAACGCCAGTTACTTTTCCCCCCATTTATTGATTAAAAGCTCTCCTGTCCCCATGTTGAGAGAAATCAGGAGTAAGATGTTACTAGAATAAATGTGAACATGCATTAATTCATCTCACTTACAAAAACAGATTCGGTATTCCTCAAAATGAATAAAAACAGTGAAATTCAACTCAGAATATGATGGAAACATGCAATAATTAAATATGTTAAATAATAATACAAATATCCTTTATGCATTTAATCCCATTTTATTACCCAGTGTCTTTACTGCTGACCTTCGATGATCCGATTCAACCATACTAATAAGCAAAAATTTCTCAAGATAAACTAACATTTGTTTTCCTTTTTTTATTGCTGAAGAGTTTTTTTCTTCTGCAGTCTACTCTACAGACGTGAATTTACTTTTGTCAAAGCCTGAGGCTTTTGGTGTGGAAAGGCTTTTACATTTGACGAAAAAAGAACTTTTTATATTAAAAACAAACAAGCAAGCCCTGCCCAGATTTAAAAAGTAATGCAAAAGTAAAGTAACGCATTACTTTCCATAAAAAGTAACTAAGTAACGTAATTAGTGATTAGTAATTTTTAGGGAGTAACTCATTATTGTAATGCATTACTTTTAAAAGTAACTTTCCCCAACACTGACCCTAACTGTCTTGAACTGCAGTGCACGGAGTATGCATGCACATCGCAGAGCTAGATGAACATTTAAGGTTAAAAAGTATATAAATTGTAATTTTTTTTTTTTTTTTAAATAACTGATCTGTTTTCTAACTGGAATTGTTTATACCCCTTTGAAGCTGCATTTTGGAAGTTCAAAATTGCGGGCACCATAGAAGTCCACTATATAGAGAACATTCCTGAAATGTTTTCCTCAAATAACATAATTTTGCTACGACTGAAGAAACATCTTGGATGACAAGGGGGTGTGTAAATTATCTGTACATTTTTGTTCTGGAAGTGAACTTCTCCTTTAACAAGCCACCAATAGAAGGCAAACAATTACCAGTACAGACCAATTCCCATTATAACCAGTAAACCATTACAAATTCTGTGATGGTTTCTTTTGTTTTATTTATTTATTTATTTATAATAAAAATAAAGGCAGTGACTGATACGGTACATGCTGTGCTGCCTTCAAAAAAATCAATCAGATTAAAGTATCTCAACAGACAGGATGTGATGTGATCAGTGGATTCGGACATTACTTGTTGACTTCCTACATCTGTATGCCTACATTGGATGTAGCCAGTGTGTCAGGTAAGAGAGATGGACAAAATGTGCATAACAGTGGTTCCCAGGACCACAGTTAAGAACCACTGGCATAGAACATCCACAAAATGCATGCTTAACCTTAAAGTAAACAAAGACATTTTACTTATTTTTAATTCTTACACAGGCCTGTCATGAATATATTAGTCTTGCATACATTAGTTACATTCTTTCCTCACATTTGATTGGCTTTGATTTGGCATTGTTTCATTCTTGCGTCAGTAGTAAAATGAGTGAGTCGCTGGCTACATTTATACGTGCACCAGAAATGCAGTTATTTCCAATAATCAGAGTACTTAATCACAGTAAGTTGACATGAGCAAACCTCTTCGCTCCCTCTTATTTACATGCAATTATCATTCTTCTGATTGTTCACAAAGAAATGTGGTTATATTTTCCACCATTAATCACATACCGCACAGCACAAATGATGAACTCATATACAGTAGGTGTTACTGGCCACGGTTTTAATCTACTGACCTCAAAAGCAAAACACATTTCTGTGGATGCATTGGATGGGTATTCAGTGCTGTAATGAACATTGAAATGTTAGAGCAGCACTGCTGGATGAAGATAAGAAGCAGGGACTGCTGCCAGTGGGAGCATACCTGTGTTCCCAGGGTACTGTATTCCATAGAATTATATGGCACATAAGGAACACATGAAAAAGGTTCCTATGTTTCCCAGTTTAATTCTTAATACATATTAAGTAAACTTTTAAAGGTCAGGACTCACTAACCCTAACTGTAACCCTAACCTAACCCACGATAACAGTTTCATCAAGTTCAATAGAACAACACAGATAGACACTCCCTAATTAATTTACCAAATGTAATATTGAGAAGATATACTGAGGATTGTATTAAAATCTTTTGGAAAGTTGTTAGAGAAGTAGATGTTCTGTGCAGCTGGTGATTTATTCAATCTTTAAGTTATTAAAACATATTTTACAACCTGGTAACATAGTTTTGTGTTCCTTATGTGCCATATAAACCTGGGGAACATAGTACCCTGGGAACACAGGAATGACCTGTGGCAGCAAGTTATTTGAAATGGTGAAAAACTAAATTATTTTAAATCTAAATCATTTGCGTACATCCGAGCACGTGCACTTTAGTCAAAGCACAAATAATGTAATTAAGGTGTTTTACATGCCTGTTTATTGCGATTAAAATTGGCGTACACCACATATTTTAGCATTATTATGGCTACTACGATATGATCTTAATCGCATCAGTTTAACTGAAGTATTGTTACAAGGTCAGAGGTAAAGTTTAATTGCAATGTTGCTTCAATCTCATTATAATCTCATCTCAGTGTATGTAAACAGTTTTGAATCATTCAACACTAATTCATTCAGGAACGCCACTGTTGTGTGCTACGGTTTATTTGGTTTTGACTTAATCTGGATATATTTTCATTTGAGGAGCAAAAATTGACCTTACTGACAATATTGTGTCTAAAATATAATTTAATTGTTGTATACTGTAAAAGCAATTTCTCAGGCCCAATTTTGATAGTAATCACAGCTGCACTGAATAACATCTTTCGTATGTTTTATTTATTGCTTAAATAGACTTCCATGCTTTTCAAATGTTCTTATACATTTCACTCTAATAAAGTCATACATTTTTCATTCTGACTGCAGATTTTTCCAGATATGGAGCTGGAACAGCAGATTCTTTCCCTGCCCATCCGCTGCATCCACAGTGAGGAGGGCTGCCGCTGGACCGCACAGAACAAGCTCCTGCAGGTGAACAAACAGCACACAAAGACAAATCTCAGTTGTACTTGTACATATTTCAACATACATCTTTGTAGGATCTAATACATTTCTTTATGACTCCTGAAGTCCCTTAACCCTTTAACTGTCACTCCCATTTTTGAACACAGACATAAAAATGCACTATCGAGACTTACATTTTTATAATTCATGATTGAATTTTGTAATATGATTTTGATGTACATTTTCTGTGGTAATGCAATGTCTGATTTTAAAGTGCCTTTCAAAGGATGAATTTTGAGTTTTGAACTGATATATAATTTCTTATGATATCTAAAGTGTGATAGGGAAAAAGGAAACGAAGAAAGTCTTTTGTGACGTCAGAACACATGTTATGAGGATTTTTTTGTGTTGCACTCTTGACTCTATTACTTTTCCTACATAATTTGTAACAAAAATATGGTAAAATATCTATTTAGGAGTCTTAGACCTTTCCAGCGATGTATAGTTTGTCATGATTAGATTAGGATTTATTTGTAATATGGTGAAGTAAACTTAGGCGTCTGACAGAGTGGGCGGTGACAGTTAAAGGGTTAAAAGTGTTTGTATTTTAGATGTTGTACATGTGTTAGTATACTATTGTATGTTACCGTGTCTGTTCAAATGTACAAAAACTGATGTGTACACTACAGTATGCACTAATACCAACAATATACAGTACTGTTAAAATGTCTTAGTATGTTTTTGTTGTAGTATGTTTTTTTCTTGTTTTCAAAGAAATTGATTCTTTTATTCGGCAAAGACACGTTAAAATAATCAAAAGTACACTTTAAATTTATCAAAAGTCAATATGGCTCCTAAAGTCCCTTAAAAATGTTTGCATTTTAGATGATGTCCATATATTAGTAGGATATTGTATGTTACCATGTCTATTCAAATGTAAAAAAAATGTATGTGTTACCTACAGTATGTACAGCTGAGGTCAAAAGTTTGCACCCCTGTTTCAGAATCATTAAAAAAGTTATTTTACCAAAATAGCAGGAGTCATACAAAATTGTTATTGTTTATTTAGTACTGACTTATAAAATATATAAAATATTTCACATAAAAGATGTTTACATATAGTCCGCAAGAGAAGATTCAAAAGTGATAGCTGTTCATGAGTCCCATGTTTGTCCTGAACAGTTAAACTGCCTGCTGTTTTTCAGAAAAATCCTTCAGATCCCACTAATTTTTTGGTTTTCCAGCATTTTTGTGTATTTGAACTCTTTCCAACAATGACTGTATAATTTGGAGATCCATCTTTTCACACTAAGAACAACTGAGGAACTTATATGCAACTATTACAGAAGGTTCAAACACTCACTGATGCTCAGGGGCAATTCTAGGATTTTCATGAGGGTATAATAACAAAAATAATTACCCTTAATAAAATAATAAGAGTATAATAACAAAAATTAAATATATATATATATATATATATATATATACACACACATATATAAAATAAAAAATGTTTGACTAATAGGGGTGGTATACTATACTTGCAATATTCCACTGTATTGTATAGGTAGGTACAACATTTGATTACTGAATAACCCAAATACAAGTCTTTCTGATCTCACACACACACCTGTTTACTGTACAAATACAAAATTTTACTGTTTGCATTTCTAGTTCAAGCCTCTTTCCTTAACTGAAGTATGCAAACCTCTTTGCCACATGAACTAGTAACTATTGAAAGTTACATTTTCAAATTAAAATGGCAACGTGATCGTTTTATAAAGTATGTGTTTATGTGCTTCATTTTCGCTGGAGGAAACAGCTGTGGTGTGATGAGGGGTGAACACAGCGAAAACATAGGCTACAGTAGATGGGGAACCGATTGCTCCCTCATGATATTTTATATACTGTATTTAAACTGCACAGATGCAGATATAATAACAATCTATTGATAAACACAGACCTTGTCCTTTGTTTTTCGCTCTGCACCACCGCGGTCTGCGAATTGAAGAAGTCGATCAAAGTCTGCCACAATTTTCATATGAAATTTAAAGGGGACTGCGGCAATCATGAATTCGTGTACTATAGCCCCCCTAAAAATGGCCTAGCGACGCCCATGCTGATGCTCCAGAAGGAAAAACCATGCATTAAGAGTTTGGGGTTAAAACTTTTGAACAGAATAGAGATGTGTATATTTTTCTTATTTTGCCTAAATACTGCCCTTCAGAGGCTACAGAAGATAGTTACATGTTTCCCAGAAGACAAAATAAGTTAAATTTACCCTGATCTTCAAATTCAACAAGTTTTCACCCCCCGGCTCTTAATATATTGTGTTTCCTTCTAGAGCATCAGTGAGTGTTTGAACCTTCTGTAATAGTTGCATCTGAGTCTCTCAGTTGTCCTCAGTGTGAAAAGATGATCTAAAAATTATACAGTCATTGTTAGAAAGGGTTCAAATGCACAAAAATGCTGGAAAACAAAAAGAATTTGTGCTACCTAAAGGATTTTTCTGAAGAACAGCAGGAAGTTTAACTGTTCAGGACAAACAAGGGACTCATGAACAACTATGAATAAACAAAAAATACAGCTGTGGCTCGTTCAGGTAACAACACAGTATTAAGAATCAAGGGGATGTAGATTTAAATTTACAATTTACATGTAAACATCTCTTATGTGAAATATCTTATTCAGGTCAGTACCAAATAAACAGTAACATGCATTTTGTATGATCCCTCATACAAACATTTTAAATAATTCTGAAAGGGGTATGCAAACTTTTGACCTCAACTGTACATATACCAACAATATACACCTTCACTACTTCAAAAGTATTGTTTTTACTGTACTTTTGATCAAGTAAATGCAGCCTTGGTGAACATTTAAAAAACATTAAACACTCAAATCTAGTTACACTGGTTTTCTCACTGCTCCTCCAGGCCCATTTGTCCGTGTGTGAGTTTAACGTGGTGTCGTGTCCAAACCGCTGCTCTGTGAAGCTGCTGCGACGTGAACTGCCAGAGCACATGCAGCATGACTGTGCAAAGAGAAAACTACACTGTGACCACTGTGGCGATGAGTTCACTGGGGAGGCATATGAGGTCAGACACATGCATTTTTTGTTAATATTTGTACTTGATAGCAATAGTAATGTATTAATATTAACATGAACCATTTTTTAAAATCCAAGTTTCTGTTAATTTCTCTTGTATTTTGATTTGTATTTAGATTATTTGATTAGCACAAACCAGATTTGAGCTTATTTCAACACTGCACAACAGCTTTGACATGTTTGATATTTAATGTTTCTCTCTTTCCTCATTCAGAATCACCAGGGTGTTTGTCCAGAAGAGAGTGTGTACTGTGAGAATAAATGTGGTGCTCGTATGGTGCGGAGAGTCTTGGACCAGCACTCTGTGTCCCAATGTCCCAAACGAAAACTGGCCTGCAGATACTGCAAAAAAGAGTTCCTCTATGACACTCTTCAGGTCAGTGGACTATAAGCTGCCATCCTACATTTACTTATTTATTTTATGGTAAAGTAATTGCATTCATTAGTGTTTTATATTCACAGCCTCATCAGCAGCAGTGTCCACGCTTCCCTATGCAGTGCCCTAACAGGTGTGGCACACCAGGAATCACTCGAGAGACTTTAATGGCACATGTGAAGGAAGGATGCAGCACTGCGATGGTGCTTTGCCCATTTAAGGAGGCTGGCTGCAAACATAGGGTATGATCTACAGTTATGAATATAGATAGTAAAGCCATGTGCTAAATAGTGGCCCAATGTATGCATGTCATTGCATTGACAGAATGACACTGGTGGTATTTAGGGGATTTCTTTTAAAGAAAGACAGCACAAGCAGCACTTTTCAATAGGGATGCACCGATATTAAAATTCTGTCCAATGCAAGATACTGTTAACTTTTTAACTTTAAAATTCAAATAATATTTTGTAGAGGTATAAAAATATATTGTCACAAATATTGCAATACATAAATGTTGTGAGGATATTGACAATATGTATAATATTTAGTTCAACCTAGATGTAATTTTGACATTTAATTTAACATCAAATGTGGTAACTGAACATCAAATATGGTAAACCTAGATGTTCACACATTTAAGTTTACATGTTTATTAATTATTATTAATAATAAAAAATAAAAGAAAATATATATTTTTAATAAATTACAGTAACACTTTAGAATAGGGAACACACATTCACTATTAACTAAGAGTTTTTCCTGAACAAACTCCTTATTTGCTGCTTATTAATAGTTAGTAAATTAGTTGGGTAAGACTTTAGTATAGGGAACAATTCTCATTATTAACTAGTTGCTTATTAGCAGGCCTATTCATAACATATTGGCTATTTATTAGTACCTATAAAGCACATATTCTGCATGTCTATATTCTACATCCCTAATCCTACCCAATACATAACAACTACCTTACTAACTACTAATAAGCAGCAAATTAGTAGTTTATTGTGGCAACAGTCATCAAAAGTCAGTTAGGGGTAATGTTTAGGTATGGGGTTGGATTAAGGGATCTAAAACATGATCATGCAGAATAAGGCTTTAATATGTGCTTTATAAGTACTAATAAACAGATAATATGCTAGTAATAGGCATTCTAGTAAGCAACTAGTAATAGTTACCCTTTATTTTTAGCAAGTAGAATCAGGAATATTTCTATTCTGGTGTCACTATTGACCTGTGTATTAAAGAAAAGGACCAACCACAAGCCTATTAAAGTTAACCGTCTGATAGAGTACCAAATTTAGCATGTTAACGAACAGTACCTTAACTTATTGTCATATGTCTTTATAATAATAATAATAAAAAAAAAATAAAAAATAAAAAAACGTCTCATTTTAACAATTTTTTGACTTTGTTTAAAACATTGTGAGAATATTGCAGTGTAATGTATACAAAATGTCATGAGTGTATTGCACCTCGACTATTTTATCTAGTCAAATATAAAACATTGAAGTCTATAAAAATGATATATAAAAAATAAAACAATTTTTAAAGTAATAAGTGAAGCAATTTTTGAGTATGTAATTTTTCTGTCTTTCTGCGAAACATTTTTGTAATTGTTTTAGCAATTTTAAAGAAAAAAGAATTATCACACTGACATTCTGTCACATTGTAAGCAGCATATATCATGATTTCTTGTAGTGGCACCTAGTGGACAAGTTTGATACTGCCTGCCAATTGTTTAAGAGATAATGAATTGTGTCATTATTTACTCACCCTCATGTGATGTTAAAACCTGTAAGACCTTCCTTCAACTTTGAAACACAAATTAAAATAATTGTAATATTTTTGATTAAATCTGAGAGCTTTCTGACTCTGCATAGACAGCAAAGCAACTACCATGTTCAAGGCCCAGAAAGGTAGTAAGGACATTGACAAAAAGTCCATGTGACATCAGTGGTTCAACCATAATTTTATGAATTTATGTTGTCTTTGTGCACATAAAGTATTTTGTAGAATTAAGGTTGAACCACTGATGTCACATGGACAATTCATCTTATATTTGGTTTGTTTGGTTCATGACTTGTTAGCAAAGTCTTTTAAATGATTGCTGAAAACCAAGGTTGCTGAAAAAGTGGTCGAGCATCGTTGCACTCTATAGAGAAAAAATGTAACTAAAAAAAACTTTTTTTAAAGTAAGACAGGAATGTCAGAATATCCAGCACAGTATTAAGACCTTTTATGTCATCTTTCTGTCTGTTCCACTCATAGTGCCCTAAGACTGCAGTGGGACGACACCTCGAGGAGGCCACGCACACCCACCTATCTCTTCTCAGTGGTGTGGTGAATCGCCAGAGGCTGGAGCTCAGGGAACTCCGACGTGCAGTAGAAGAACTCTCTGGAAGTCGAGATGGCACGCTGCTCTGGAAGCTCACAGACTTCAGCCAACGGCTACAGGAAGCTAAGACCAGGACTTCTGGGAGTTTGGAATTGTTTAGTCCTGCCTTCTATTCCCATAACTATGGTTACCGTCTACAAGTGTCTGCGTTTCCCAATGGGAACGGCAGTGGCGAGGGCTTTCACTTGTCAATCTACATTCGAGTTCTACCAGGAGAGTACGATGGGCTGCTGGAGTGGCCTTTCCCTTACCGTGTTTCCTTCTCGCTCTTGGATCAGAGCGATCCGGCACTCACCAAACCTCAGCACATCACAGAGACCTTCATCCCAGATCCCACCTGGAAGAACTTCCAGAGGCCACGGCCTGGAGCTCTGGGAAGTGTTCGTGGGGGCTGTCTGGATGAAAGCATGCTGGGTTTTGGCTACCCAAAGTTCATCTCCCATGAGGAGATGAAGAAAAGGAACTATATCAGGGACAACGCTATATTCATTAAAGCCTCCATAGATGTTGTCCAGAAGATACTGAACTCTTGAGTTCTGAAATAAATTTTAAATAATGTGAAAAATGATCACTTCTGGCCCTTTTGCTTATATTGAAAATAAAGATGTATAATTTTTAATTTAAATATAATCAGGGCTTTACCACGAATGAAGGATATATAGATACTGAGAAGGATATGAAAACAAATTGAGTGTCATTTGCATGTATTTTTCGGTTAAATGTTTGTTTGTTTTGTTCGTTTTTTTTCAAATAAATAAACAATATGATATTAATAATGGCTCTTTTTTATGAAGCTATGCATAATCTATTCATAATCTATGTTACAGAATTATTATACAGAATATGTTCTATGTGTATAGTGCTTGGCTCTATAAATATCCCAGTAAAAATATGTATCAAATCCACTGAAAACAACATGCTCCAAATGAACCAAAATATCACTGTATATGTATACAGTGCTGCTTAAAAAGTTTGTGAACCCTTTAGAATTTTCTATATTTCTGCATAAATATAACGCAAAACATCATCAGATTTTCACACAAGTCCTTAAAGTTGACAAAGAGAATCTAATTAAATAAACAAGACAAAAATATATACTTTGTCATTTAGTTATCATCCAGTGTTGATCCGCAGGTGCAAAAGTATGTGAATCTTTGCTTTCAGTATCTGTTGTGACCCCTTTTTGAAGCAATAACTGCAGGTAATGTTTTTTGTAACTGCTGATCAGTCCTGCACAATGACTTGTAGAAATTTTAGCCCATTCTTTAGTACAGAAACACTTAAACCCTGTGATGTTGGTGGGTTTTCTCTTAAGAACTGCTTGCTTCAGGTCCTTCCACAACATTTATTTGGATTAAGGTCCGGACTTTGACTCAGTCATTCCAAAACATTACCTTTGTTCTTGTTTAACCATTTGTCCTTGTCAATGTACTATTACATTTTTTAAATTAACAATAATGTTAATCAATGCATAATACACAAGTATTGTGTATCGAACCTTTTTGCTGTATTTTCTGTTGCCAATTTGACACATCGTTTTCATACGCTACACTTTGCCCACCCAGTTTTAATATAGGCCCACCCATTTAAACATTTCTGGCTACACCCCTGCTATAAAGGATTCTTCTGTTTGAAGGTTAAGCGAAGGCTTGTGAGGATGTTTGAAAATGACCTCATACGGTTTAATGAGGAGTTGATCACTGACTGACAACAGGGGATTGAAAATCTAAAGGAGCAAGCTTAGGTTAGAGGGTGCAGACAGCAGTGGTCCTGTGTGCATCAGAGCTTTGAATTTAATGTAGGCAGTTACAGCCAGCCTTTATGAAAATTCTCAGTGCAAGGAGTTGCTCCTGAGGACAAAATTCATAGAGAAGTATGCTTTTTCCCCTGAAAATTGAAGAGAAGATTCTAGTAAAGATGAAAATTATTCATAATAATAAAAGTTATTCACAAACAAGTTATTCTTAACCCTTAAAAGATCTCTAAGCTCATAAAGTTAGGTAGGGAAGAGGACTTTTAAGAGGCTTAAGAGACAATGGATGACTATGGAGATAGAATTGTTGCATAATTCCAATAAATAGATTATGATCCGCAAATAAATGTGAAGAGATTAACAAACATTAAACATATTGACAAATAAATAGAATGAGATCCACAAATAAATCTTTTTTTACTCACAAACATGAATTAAATTCACAAATAAATAAAATGAGATTTTCTGATTTTTCAAATTCACAAATATCTTTTTATGGCACGAACCCAACTTTGCCGGGCATTCATTTGTGAATCGCATCTGTTGCATTTGTAGATCGCTGCATGCATTTGTGAATTGTTCCTGGTGCTTTTGTGAACAGCTTTCTGTGCATTTGTGGATCGCTGTGCACATTTGTGGATTTCAAGACGCTGACAAATCCACAAATGTGTGGACTCCACCCACTGTCTGCTCAAGACAATCAGACAACAGCTACACTTTGCTGAACAATCGTAGCACGTTCTTGCCAAAGCCAATTACGTTTTGCTTCACCATCTGTGCGATCCTGAAATAACTTCAATCATCTGCCTTGGCTCAAATAGAAAATAAAAGGGCCTTAAAAACTGGTACAATAAAAGATGTTTAAAATTGGATTTTGTTGTACCATTATACCGTGTATCAAGCCAAGCCACAGTATTGTATTTTATGTGCCTTTGAAAATGCCAGAGAAACAGCATTTTACAGCTGGATACAAACACATTATGGAAGTGCCAACTGGATGCAACCTCAAGATAAACATGCAAGTTTGTGTAATAGTTTAAATTACCATCACACAATAGCCAAAAGCTCTTCCCAGTTTTTCAGTCAAGCTGTTTAAAAGATGTATATAGGCCAATGAGCGGCTGTGGATCTAATGATGTATAAAGCATTATAAATAATATTTTGAAACATTAATTAAAAGTATTACAAAGTTATTGCCATTGTTTGGGGAGGAATTTTATTTATTTATTTTTTAATATGGTACAGGTGTGTTGATTATAAATGTATATAAATGTAAGACAAGAGCAATTTATTGGTTACAACACTTGATCATGCAAAAAAATTTATATGAATCAGACTTAGTAGTTTCGATTGTAAACGTTACTTAACAGCACCCAAAGGTTTTTATTTACATTACATTGTCCACTCACAAATCCCCAGTACACGTTGCAGTGATGCTGAGCCAGGTACCCAGATGGTCATTTGGGCCCATATCTGATATTACATGTGTTATTATGCCCTATTGTATATTTGAAGAGTTCAGATGCAAAACCAGATAAAAGCCATCTTGGTCAAAAATGAGATAATGATACTGAGTAAATGCTCCTGACATATTATACATCCATCAAATACTTTTACTTCAAACTCGCTAAAATACCAGCCTCAGCCCAATCAGAGGTACCGCTATTTACATAGAAACCTATACATCTGAGCTTGATAAAAATGCATTTTTTAAAGAAAGACGTCAGATGGATTTAGGGGCTTTTGCATCTGAACTCTTCATTTGTTACCGCAATTGTGCTTTAAAAGGCTGAATAACCCATTGCGCCATGTCTTATGCTGCCACAGCTTATAATGATTTCTGTTTGCTTTGGGCATGGTGAGGGTAATACTGATGATGCTCTGGATCTGTGAATGATCCTAAATTGTGTAAAATCCTGAGTTTATCCTCATTTGCTGATGGCAATATAAAGAAGCCTTACACTCCAACAATCTTTTGGAAACTGGGTTATTTTAAACCACACAAACAGCAGTTCAGCTCCATTTGAATGTGTGTCCATAGAATGCAGTTCTTTACTGGAGTGTGAATAAATGAATCTGCTCCCATCCTCATGGTAAAAGAAAACATGATTGGCTATGGCGAGAACATGCAACGATTGTGGCTGTTATCTGATTGGCTTGAGTAGACTTTGGGTGGAGTCCACTCATTTGTGGATTTGTCAGCGTCTTGACGTTAAAAAATGTTTCAAAATCCACAAATGCACTCAGTGATAAACAAATGAATTCCAGCCAAAGTTGTGTTTGTGACATAAAAAGATATTCGTGGATCTCATTCTATTTTATTTGTCAGTGTTTAATTTTTGTTAATCTCTTTACATTTATTTGTGGATAATAATCTATTTATTTGGAATTATGCAACAATTCAGTTAGAAATTTTTAAGCTAAATTAGGAGCTCTCCGAGTGGATTCTTAGAAGCTTTAAGAATATGGGCCCAGATGTGCTACATGCTTCTGTGAAGGTATGATGGTGCTCGGTGGAAGCCTAGTAATACTGTTGTGTGTGGTTTTATATGAGTTACAGTCTTGAAAACAGACTAAAACAGCAGGTTTACAAAAAATAACCAATTGCTCTTTTTAACTTTTAATAATTCAATACTTTTTTTTTTTTTACCACATTTTCATGACGAAATTATGCAGAGAACAAAGAAACAATCTTTTTCTTCAAAATATCTCTGTAGAGATCTACTGCTGTTAACCATGACCTTCAGAAAGATCTTCTACACCAGCCGGACGGAGGATGTTGACCATGGGAAAGGCTTCCGCATCAAACAGCACTATTCCATCTTGGCCCTCAGAGTTCTCCTTACACTGGATAGAAATCTGAAATATTCATACAGGCATTTATAGAGACTGTGCATTTTTCATATTCCTAAAATAATTCTGTCTGTAAAATGATATACCTGAGTTTGACTAGATGACAGCTCATCAACTGCAGCCCCTTGCGTCAAGAGAGTATGCTTCTCCACTGGGTGTTCTTGAGCAAATTTGCAGCAAATTTTGCCCTTATTTAATGAGAAGCATTATTTTATTATTAGCGTAACAGAATTTTAGAATTTAGAGTTTATAAAATATGTAATGTTATGACGCATATTTGTTTTAAAACACTTCAAGGTTAGCACGCAATGATAGCTTTGCTGATACAAGCTGTTTAATAACAGATGTAACAAATAATTAAATATTATGATGAACACTGTTGTTAGAAAATGGCTTGTCTTTCATCGATCTTAGCCACAGAAACAAATATTAAGCTTTCCGCGTCAAATGCTGTTGCATACAAAATGGTAATTCAAAGAGCTTTACAGAAAATAAATTTAAAAAATCATAAAATGTGCACAACAACAACAACAACAACAAAAAAAAAAAAAAATTAATTAAATAAATAAATAAAATTAGAAACCTAAACATAATGGAAAACAAACTTAGAAAAATGACAAAGTTGGGCCTATTGTATCTACTGAGTCTGACCGTATTACACACAGCACGTTTATTTCACAGCACATGAATGGTAAAATGGCATATAAATTATAACATATGATACAAGCTAAGAGCAGCAAGTAAAACATCTTAATGATTATTGTACAATTATGATCTAGTCATTGCTCAAATTAAAAACAAAACAAAACAAAACAAACAAACAATCAAGAGAGTATGTTTCTCCACTGGGTGTTCTTGAGCAAATTAGCAGCAAACTTTGCTGCTCTTAAGTCCTTATTTAAACCTTCAACTGTCACCATCCACTCTGTGGGACGCCTAAGTTTACTTCATATTACAAATAAATCTGTCATGGTATACAGGTTTACTGGCTCTCTCTCTTTCTCCCTTTCTCTCTCTCTCTCTCTCTCTCCCTCTCTCCCTCTGTGTGTGTGCTTGTGTTCTCTCTGCTGATGAGCTGATCAGGTGCAGCTGTGGCTTGTTAGCTCCTCTATTTAATCCTCTGCTTCCTACCCTTTGTTGTCTGATTGTTGTTGTTGAGCACTGGGTCCAGTCCTGGTGGAGTTCTCTTGCCAGCCAGTCATTCTTGCTTGGATCGTACTCTTTGCTTCCTTCCGGGTTCTCGTGGTGGACTTTGTCTGCTCTGCTGCATGTTACAAGAACTCTAATTTTTGCACCCGTGTAATCTATCCTTGGATTTGTCTGCTTCAAGGTTTTCAATAAACTGTTTTACTTGCACTCGTGCCTGAATCCTCTGTTATTTACACTGACAAAATCCTAATCTAATCATGACAAACTATGCATTGTTGGAAAGGTCTAAGACTCCTAAATAGATATTTTAGCACTCTTTTGTGTTATAAATTATGTAGGAAAAGTAACCTGACCTTTGTCACAAAAGACTTTCTTCGTTGCCTTTTTCCCTATCACTCTTTAGAAATCATAAAAAATATATATCAGTTCAAAACTTAAAATCTCAAAATTAATTATTTGAAAGGCATTGTAAAATCAGACATTGCATTACCATGGAAAATGTACATCAAAATCGTATTACAAAATATTTTCATTCATGAATTAAAAAAAAATTAAGTCTGGATAGTGCATTTTTATGCCTGTGTTCAAAAATGGGAGTGACAGTTAAAGGGCTAAAAAGAAACATTATTTTATTATTAGCATAACAGAACTTTAGAATTTAGAGTATATAAAATATGTAATGTTATGATGCAAATTTTCTTTTAAAACACTGCAAGGTCAGCACGCATTGATAGCTTTGCCTTACCATTGTGTCGATAATCTGATACAAGCTGTTTAATTACAGATGTTGAATAAGAACAATTAATTAGATATTATGATGAACACTATTTTTGGAAAACGGTGAATCTTTTATCGATTGCCTCCACCGACCAACCGGAAACAAATATTAACCTTTCCGGGTCAAATGCCGCTGCATACAAAATAAAATAAAGTGCTTTACAGAAAATAAATAAAAAAAATGTGCACAAGAAATAAAAAAAAAACCCAGAAACCTAAACATAATGGAAAACAAACTTTAAAAAATGACAAGTTAGGCTTACTGTACCTTCCGAGTAAGACCGTATTACACGCAGCACATGCTTATTTCACAGTACATGTTAGAATAAAATGGCATATAAATTATAACATATCATACCAGCTAAGAGCAGCAAGTAAAACATCTTTATGATTTTTGTATAATTATGGTCCAGAAAAAAAAAAAAATCTATTGATGGAATATTTAAAAAATAAATATTTTAGACATGTATATAGATATCCACAAGTAGTTTTAAAAAAAATGTCCTTTTAGGGACTGTTCGTCTCTTTTTAAATTCATGCAAAACAAATAAATGAATTAAGAACCTTCTTGAGAATTTGTGTTATTATTATTATAATTTTTATTTATTTTTTTTTTACGCCTGAAAGAAACTAAAGAAACTTTTTTCCCCCCACAGCATTGAGTAGCTGTAAAATCACCTATCTAATTCACAGTTTAATGCAATAATGATTCTTCTATATTTTTCTAAAGGCCTAAAACTGATTAATCAAATCTGATATTTAATTTACAGTCATTTGTATGTTTGTATGTTTTGCATTATATCTGCTTAAACTTACCACCAAAATCCATAGGTTGTATGTTCCAGTTGCCTTCTCTGGGTTCAAAATAGTAGTCCGTTTAGTTATTATCAATCCATTCCAAATGATAATAGAAATTTGTGAAATAGAAAATATGGAAAACGATAGAAATTAAATCTTTAGTGTTCATTTTCAACTCCACAGTTCGCCCTCCCACAGAAACCTCCACCAACGATAAAGACTTTATATGATTTGAAAGTGGGTTGGAACATCATAGCAATAGTGCGTTGTTTCTGTTATATGGAGCACGGTAAACCACACGTAGCCTGCAAAAGCAAAAGGGTTTCAGCCCTTTCCTATGGGGTGATGATTCATTACAGAAAAAGGCCTGATTTCAAAAACGTGACTGAAGCAGAGAAAATTGCTGACATGACGATCATAAACACATGAAAAAATCTCACAGACAAATAACAATGGTACTGGAAATTTCCAAAAATCTGGTCTTGGCAATAGAAACTAATTGCTCAAATTAAAAACAAAACAAAACAATAATTAGAAACAAGTATTAACCTTTCTGGGTCGAATAGCATTGCATACAAAATGGTTATTCAAAGTGCTTTACAGAAAATAATTTTTTAAAAATCATAAAATGTGCACAAGAAATAAAAAAATTCATCATTCATCAACTCTCACTTCCTCCAGGGTCAGGATTAATAAACTTAATAAACTGAACAATTTACAAATAAGATAATCCAGGTCTCATAGTATTAATCACTATAAAGCCTAGGTTTGAGAGGAAGGCTGGAGGCTGATGCAAATGAGACAGAGCATGCATACTTGCATGTTTCCTTGTGGTTTGCTGTTTGTTGCTCTCAATCAACATGACCATACTTTTGGGCTGACTTCGCTGAACCACTGTGTGGTTGCTCTGGCTTTTTTTTCCCCATCTCTATCAGCTTGCAACATATATAACTTCTGTTACAGGCACACACACTAGTGCACATTTCTGAGCCATATTGGCTCAGGCACACATAGATTGTTTAGGTCATTAGTTAAATTAACCTAAGGGCATGCCACCCAGGTAGACATTACTAAGCCACTAGTTAAATAATTCTGGGATTTGCTAACCCGGATACCCATAAACCAAGCCACTAGATTTTATTTATCTGATCAAGCAAACAGGGGCTTGTACCATGATGGTAGCTGAACAAACTCATCGTTACAGGTTTAGTTTTAAGTTCATAAAACCAAACTAATCCAATCTGGCTTTGTTGGTACCGTGATGCTGATCATCAACTTTCTCTGTCAAGGCTTTGATTCAGAGGCTTCAGAGGCTTCAGGCTTTGATTCGTAGTTTATTGAGTGTGTGCACAAGAAAGTGTGACATCAGCAATGAACAGCCACGTGCGTGCCTTGAAACTGTAATTCACTTCTCGCAAGAGAGTCAGTGCGATTCACTGCCAAAAATTTAAAACTGAAAAATATGAAGATGATGTAAAAGAGGACAACATCTTGAAAAGAAAATATCTTGCCATATCAGTGCAAGTGAAAGTTAAGTATTTGATGAAATATCTAGGTATAGAGAGAATCAAAAATCTAAGCTCATATGTAGTCATGTTTAAAGCTTCATATAGATTCTAAAGCTTATGTATATTGCATGTTATCTGTATATATTTGTAGTAATTTATAATAAAAGCTTAGTAATAATTATTAAACTAAAATGGCTCATGTAATGGATTAAGGTTATAATAATTATATAAATCATGTAATTATATAAATCAAGTAATTATAGTAAATATATAAACACATCAATATCCCACTAGCGTTAAAGCCAGGGTATGTAATATTTATCATAAACATTTTTTGTTATACTGGTTTAAAGACAGTTTGGTCCGTTTGAAGAGTATGTCGTTTTCAGTGAACCCACTGGCAACAACACATTGTTGCAACCATCCCAACATGCTGTCCCTTACCGCAACATTGACTTAAAAGCTTGCCATAACCAGTGTTGGGGGTAACGCATTACAAGTAACGTAAGTTACGTAATAATATTACTTTTTTTCAAGTAACTAGTAAAGTAACACATTACTTTTGAATTTCTAAGAAAATATCTGAGTTACTTTTTTCAAATAAGTAACACTAGTTACTTTTTCCCAATTTACTGATTGACAAGTCTCCTGGCTGGAAATTGGGAGTAAACATGATGTTACTGCATTCTAGACCAAATGTGAACATGCATTTAATTAATCTCACTCACAAAAAACAGATCCAGTATTCTTCAAAATGAATAAAAACTGTGAAATGCAAACTTTATGTATTTAATCCCATTTTATTAACCAGTGTCTTTGCTGCTGACCTTCGATGATGCAATTCAACCATACTAATAAGCAAAAATTACTTTAGATAAACTAACATTTGTGCTTCATTTTTTATATAGCTAAAGAGTGATTTCCTGCATAAATGTACTTTTCTTTCAGCCCAAGGTGAATTTATTTCTTTTTTTTATTTGGTGTAAAAGAGCTTTTACATTAGAATTGTTTTATAATAAAAACAAACAAGCATGCCCTTGCCACATTTAAAAAGTAACACAAAAGTAATGTAAACATTACATAATTGTAATTTTATGGAGTAATAATGAACCCCTTTCAATAGTTAGGTATCTCACCTTTTTTATTTAAGTGAATACACTTTTAAAATAAAGGTGCTTTACAAGGTTCTTCACAGCGATGCCATAGAAGAACCATTTTTGGTTCCACAAAGAACCATTTAGTTAAAGAACTATTCACTTTTAACAGATGTTAAAGGTTCTTTATGGAACCATTTAGACAGAAAAGGTTCTTCTATGGCATCACGAAGCACCTTTATTTTTAAGGGTGTAGGATAAAAATCTACTTGTTACTTGAGAATGTCTTTCCATTTACTATTATTTGGTTTTATACAGCCAGTTTACCTTATTGAAGAATTTATCTATGCACAAATTATATTTAAGAATGATTTAATTACATTTTAATGAATGTTGCATTTGTCCCCTGTTGTGGGGTCAGTTACAACATTTCATTTTGTCTGTTCAAGTGTAAATTGTACATATATTATCACATGTACACATTACAGCAATGTGGGTGTGTAGCTGACAGATGTGGCTTTACTGTATAAAAATTTTGGCTTTCTAATACAAACAGTCTCTGAGAAACTAAAAGAACTGCAAAAAGTGTTGCAACCGTCCCCACTCTCCCCCCAGCTCTTTTTCAGAACTCAAAAGTTCAGTATCTTCTGGATAACATCTATGGAGGCTTTAATAAAAATAGCAATGTTTCTGATATATCATGGGAGATGAACTTTGAGAAGCTGAAGCCCATCATGCTCTAAACCAGACAGCCCCAACAAACACTTCCCAGAGCTCCAGGCCGTGGCCTCTGGAAGTTCTTCCAGGTGGGATTTGGGATGAAGGTCTCTGTGAGGTGCTGAGGTTTGGCGAGCGCCGAGTCGCTCTGATCCAAGAGCGAGAAGAAAACGGCACACTCCAGCAGACCACCGTACTCTCCTGGTAGAACTCGAATGTAGATTGAGAAGTGAGAGTCCTCATCACAGCTGTTCCCATTGGGAAAGACTGACATTTGCAGACAGTAACCATAGTTATGGGAATAGAAGGCAGGACTAAACAATTCCAAACTCCCAGAAGTCCTGCTCTTAACTTCCTGTAGCCGTTGGCTGAAGTCTGTGAGCTTCCAAAGCAGCATGCCGTCTCAATTTCCAGAGAGTTCTTCCACTGCACGCCGGAGTTCCCTGAGCTCCAGCCTCTGGCGATTTACCGCACCACTGTGAAGAGAGAGGTGGGTGTGTGTGGCCTCCTCAAGGTGTCATTCCACTGCAGTCTGCAGGCACTATGAGTGGAACAGACAGAAGCATGTCATGAAAGATGTCATGATACTGTGCAAAATATTCATGTCTTACTTTAAAAAAAGGTGGGTGGTTACATTTTTTTCACAGTAGAGTGCAAAGAAGGTTTGCCCACATTTTCAGTGGACCTGTTTTTTTTTTTTTTTTAAAAAAAGCTTTGTTAACAAGCCATGAACCAAACCAACCAGAGAGGAAATCAATCACATTACAAACTTTGATGTGAAGCAAAAACACATTTGTAAATCAGACAAAAACATAAAGATGCAAAACTGTACTGTATCTCAAGACAACACATGAGAAAAATGGCTAGTAAACAATTTCTTTCTTTCTTCCTTTTATACTAATTTTGCATCTTGGACCATATGTGTCTGAGGTCTGAGTAATAGTATGTACACTAAACATAAATATATAACTGTACATATATTTATGTGTATATATGCATATCTGTCGATTTCATATGCTAGTTAGTTTCCTACTTGTTTGTCAACTGAAACAGTTTAATAAAATAAATAAATAAATAAATAAATAAATAAATAAATAAATTACAAGCAGTACCAAACTCGGCCACCGGGTGCCACTATCAGAAAATCATGATAAACCTTACAATGTGATAAGGTTAATAATACAATTACAAAAATGTTTTACAAAGAAATACTTTATATTTTATATACCATTATAGTGTTTAGTGTTTATTTTTAACTAGACAAAAAAAGTAGGGCTGTAACAGTAAACTCATGGCACGATTTAGTTCAATACACTTTGCTGTACTGTGATCTCATGATACTATATTCTTGTGATACTTTAAACAAAGTCAAAATAAAGTTAAAATTAGAAGTTTTTATTTTTTTTTAAATTATTACTTCTAAGATGTATTACATATGATATTACTGTCACTATCCACAATGCACATTCTTGCATTTTTGCATTTTTGCAATATACTGACACAACATGTTGTTACACCCCTACAAAATAGTATCAAATTTTAATATCGACCATTTATCGGTTATTGGCATAACATTAAAATTAGTGCCTTCTTATGTTGAACAGACTTTTAGCAGTGGTTTGGACACAACACCACGTTAAACTTACCAACGGACCAATGGGTCTGGAAGTGCAGTGAGAAATCCAGTGTGAGAGTGATTTTGGTGTTTATTGTTTTTGAAAGATGATGTTCACCAAGGCTGCATTTACTTGATCAGAAATAGAGTAAAAACAATAATATTGGTAAAATATTACAATTTTCCCCAACTGAACATTAAAATGTTCCTTTGATGGCAAATCAGAATTTTAAGCAGTCATTACTTCAACCAAATGTGATGTGATTCTTCAGAAATCATTCTAAAATGCAGATTTGATGTTTGGTGTACGTTGAAAACAGTTTTTTTTTTTTTTTGGAACCTTTTTTAACCTTTTTTAACCTTTTTTTTTTTTTTTAAGATTCTTTGGTAAATAGAAAGATTCAAAAGAAAAGCATTTAAATAAAATAGAAAGGTTTTTTTTTAACATTTTGAATGCTTAAATACAAACTTGCGATCAATTTAATGTGCCCTTGCTCAATAAAAGAATCAATTACCTTAAAAAAAAAAAAATAAATAAAATGATAAAATAAAATAAAAAATAAAAACATACTAACCCAAACATTTAAACGATAGAATATATTGTTGTCATTTATACATACTACAGTAGCCTAACAATGCAGACACTTTTTAAAGGACTTGAGTAGCCATAAAGAAATGCATTCAGTCCTACAAAGATATACTTACAAATATGTACAAGTACGAGACTTGTACTTGTATGAGATTTGTATTTGTGTGTCATTTGTTCACCTGCAGGAGCTTGTTCTGTCCAGTCAAGCGGCAGCCCTCTTCACTGTGGATGCAGCGGATCAGAAGGGAAAGAATCTGCTGCTCCAGCTCCACCTCTGGAAAAATCTAGAGTCAGAATTACAAATTTATGACTGTTTATTAGAATGAAATGTGTAAGAATGTTTGAAAAGCATGCAAGTCTATTTAATCAATAAATAAAACAGACTGCTGTTCAGCGCAACTCTAAATTTTTGAGATTTTCATTCAGTGAAATGTATTCAACCAAGCGGGAAGGCAGTTTCATTCAGGTTAACTATTAAGAAATTTCAATTCCCAAATATGTCCTTCCCATAACAGCTTACTAATAAAAGGGAAATGTAACTGTTTTGTGTAACTTGTAACTTTGTTTGTTGCTTAGGAAGTTGCCTTACAAAATTGTGGCGTTCGACAAAAAAAAACAAAAACAAAAAAAAAAAAAAAAAAAAAACTTGTGAATTAAAAAAAAAGTGAATTCATAATGACTTTTAAACTGATGCTGTTCAATGCTGTTCAATTTCTTGGTTCATATAACTTTCTAAAAGAAATGGTTGGCTTGTTGAAGCATGTATAAAGTTCATACCAATGAACTGCTGAATATTTGGGAGGAGTCCTGTGCACTTCCAGATCATTGAGATATATTTGAAGCCTGTCAGTCTTTTCCAGGCAGTGACCATGGAATCATCTTCACAAATAATTTTTCTGCTTTATTTGTATTTTTCTATCATACCATATTAATTTCTGTATTTGATATCTTATGTGTCTTTTTGGCATCTGCATCACTTCAACATATTGCTGAACATCACAATGAAGGTTCGGGTCGAGAATGTGCTTTGCACATGAAGGCAAGGTCTGCAAGGTTAACCAAAGTCTACAAGGACATGTAAGGTAACACACAGACTTAAACTTGTTTGTCTGGATATGCTGGACGTTCATTGATAGCAGTATACTGTAAATACAAATGATCCATGTTACTAAAACTTTGAGAAGAAAATCTCTGATTTGCACATGGCCACATGTAGAAAGACAAACATGCAAGCTTTAGGCTCTCTATCTGTAGTTGAAACTTAAAATTGCATGTTAAAGTTCATAATAATGCAACATGCAGAGGATTTTATATTTATACTTATATAAAGCTATAGCACTGCTCTATTGTGCAGATGAATCAATTGTAATTTCAGCTTTTTTTAATAGGGCAGTGCCCTCAAAGGCCAGCCTTTAGGGGTGGATATGTTGTACCTATGTGTGTACTGCCCCAGCGACCAGTTAAAGATAAAATGTTTGGACATTTTTCTAACAATGTATTAAGTGGAATTGACTAGCTGAAAAGCCAAGACATATATCCATAATGTATCACCTGAATATCTACATGATGTAGACGACATGACGTAGATGACGTAGAATGACGTAAACACGCAAAGACGTCGTATGAAATTGGCGCCATTTCACACTTTCCGGGGCGCATGGGCCAAGAGATGATGATTACAATGATTGATTACAAACTAGCAAAAGTTGAATAGATGTGAATTTCCAAGGATAGGAGTCAGATACATCCACTTTTTAGATCCAAACACTGACATTGACTGATCGCCAGGCGGTTTTAGGTGGCAGTTTTCACTATCTCCGTCGCTGAAGCCATGGTATGTGAATTAAGGAAAAACATTACTGTCATCATCTAGTTTGCCAGTTGTGATAAAGATAATTAGCTTAACTATAGAACTTTTTACAGTTAGTTAAGTGTGTAACTCATTATGACAGAGTGTTTTCATTTAAAAGCATAGCATGTTTGAACTTGAAAAGGCATCTAATGTATTTTACAAAGCGTTTTTATCAATGTAATTCCTTAGTTAAGTTAAAGAAACATCTTTAAATCATTGTTGGATGTGTTACAGAATGTGACAGAAGCAGGAAAAAATGGAGAGATTCGCCCTGAAGCTGGTTTTAATAATACAAACACATTTAGAGTAAGTACATAATACCTGCGTGTACTCTGTTATATTATTAGTTTACCAAGTTATTAATTGCTTTGTTATTCCTAGTTTTAGGTTTCAGACTGCTGATAGCCGGCTTAAATGTTAAATTAAAATTAGTTTGTATTTGCTTAAATTCTGTGAAATTCTGTAAAAATTTTAAATGTTTCTATTGCTTGATATTTTAAGGTTTCTGTCCAGTATGTGGACAACCAAGAAGGGATTACTGACGACACATTTAAGGACGATAATATATTTATTGATCCTACTGTAAAGGTAATGAGAAGAGGGCTTGGATCATTATTATTCTGAATGATTTAAGATTCATTACTAATGATTACGCATTTTCAGCTTTCAGTGCAATGCATGGAGAACCAGAGAGGCCTTCATGGGCAAATTGTGTATGATGATGTGTCATACCCCATCCATCTCCAACCTCAGGCTGAGCCAGATTTTGATGATGAAGGCATTGTAGTCGACTTGGAGGAAGACGAATAGCTAATTACCCTCCTCCTCTCATCCAGTCAGGATTCGGCCTTCTGATTCTGTGAATGTGTACATTAAATTATTGAACATTAATAGTATCAGCACTACATTTATGTTGGCTCTGCTCTGTTTACCCTAGGGGGTTATCATTGTGCTCCCTGCTCTTATTCATCTATCATCTTTGACGATAGTGGTCCTGACAGAAATCCATGTTCAGTATCAAAATATTTTTGATATTGACAAGCACTTTTTGAAATGAAGGAATATTGCAAGGACAGTATTAATGTCCATTAAATTTCAAGTTATAAATGAAGTTTACCTAATTTGATTTTTTGCACAGTTAAAGTATATCATTTTTGCACAGCCAAATTCCCCAAACAGCATTGTAGAAATTATTAGGGTATATATTTCCCTCGATTACTAAATGGGAAGCTGTTATATTGCCAGCTTTGTCTGATGCTGTTAATGTGAGTATACCTCTAAAAGATGACTTGAATAGATGACCACTGAATCGTTGATAAACAATGTCCTCTGTTTAGAGCTGCTTTACAGCAGAATTGAACTTTCTTTGTATTATTGACACTATTTTTCTGTTTAACACTGTAAAGCTGCTTTGACACAATCTGTATTGTATAAAGTCAAATATAAATAAAGGTGATTTGACTTAACATACTTCTGTCCAGTTCTTTAGAATGTTAATCTAATGCTATAGCATTAATATTAATCAAATCAAATTAATTACCAAAATAACAAAATTCCATTTGATTATAGTGTGGAGCCTGCTAGCTTACAGCAATAGCAACGAAGAATGTGACAGGGAGTCCAATCAATTACTAACTACAGGAAAGATGCAAAAAGAACTGATTCAAGACATTATGCCTCATAGCTGTGACATAAGCAAAGGTGACTGGTTAAGGGTCAAACATGTCTATGACAAATCCTGCCATCTTCCACAGCAGCGCCATTAAAAATTAGCACACTGTACAAAAATACTAGACAGCGCAAAAAACAAAAAAACAAAACAAAAAAAAAAAACAATCCTTACATGATGTGGTGACATTGCATATGCTGATAAATGAGATGAGATGCTACTTTCTGATAACATTAGCTTGGACAGTAAAACAAACAAACAAACAAACAAACAAACAAACAAAAACAGTTAAAGTTTGAGTATTTTAATGGTTTGGCTATGTGATTATGCAAACCTCATGCAGCAATGACCTTTTTTGTGATTTTTTAAAATAGTTGATGAAAAACGTTTCACTTGCAAAGCATGTATGACTTTTTTCCTTTCTTTGAACACAAAAACATAAGTGAAGACTGTGATATTTTTTTCATGCTGAAGCTTTTAAGCTTCGAAAAGCATCATAAAAGTACCTTAAATGGTATACATGACTCATTCCATGTCAGTGTTTACTGTAAATCCTAACATCCACTCCAGCCCTTTGTGAGAGTTCATGAAAAAGTAGTGATGTCTGATTCATGAATGAATTGTTCATAAACTGGACGATTTGTTGAACAGATTCAACTCAAAAGAACAATTCATTCACAGTTTTAAGGCTGCATTTCTCAGGATTTTAATCAAGTTCTTTAACTTGGTTACCTTAAAATGTGTTTTCTAAAATGAATAAAGAATGTTATGTTTTTATACTTACACAACAGAAAGAGAAACATTCAGATCGGAGCTTATTTTGAGCACGTCTTTACTGCACTATTGCAATGATCTCATTCAACACTAGAGTGCGCAAACACAACAGTTTTTCCCCTCCAGCCTTGACGTATCCACTTAAAGCGGCATTAATTTAACATTCAACATTGAGAACACTGGCATTCAGAACATTTTTTCTTAACAAAACATGACAATACATAGCTATGTCAATAGTTATAACTCCTATTTTCACATAACCTTTTATCTTTGATTTTGTTCATGGCACATACAAGTGTTTTTATGTAAATAACTAGCCTGTCAGGTGGTTTACGAACAGACTCAGGATAAAGCTTTTGAGGAAGAGACTGTGAGCTGGACGATTCAACAGTTTCTGATCCTGTCACTTGCATACTTGCATTCTGAAGCAAAGACCTCACTGTAAAATGTAATTAGTTGACTTTACTTAGAAAAAGTGTGGAAACCGATTGCCTTAAAAAAACTAAGTGAAATAGGAATAGTATGTTGTACTGACAAATGCTTACTTAGTATAGTTTACTTACACAAGAGTTGTAGTAACTAACAAAAAACTGTTGGGGGCACTTGATTCTTTACTTTAGATTTACTCTTGACTTAGTATAGCTACTCACTGACTCCCAGAGTGCATTGCAACATGAATAAATTATGCAATTGCTTTACTGTTGTTATTTGTATTTGCCAATTTCATTTGCTGTCTTGTGTCAGTAGTAGCACAACAAAAAACAAACAAAAAAAAAGCTAATAAAATGGTTATTGATACAGTTAATAAAAATGAATAAAATTGAGTTGTTACCATTGTTGTGATTCGCGTGCTGAATGTTGAAGTCTGTGTGTGACTCACGCACATTACCCCAAATATTAAAAGATTGTATCAACCCAGTTATGCTTTTTATTGTGCTTCTAAAAAAAACAAACAAAAAATAAAAAAAACACAGTGAAATTATAAGACCATTAATCGACATGAAAAATACAGAACCTAACAACTGATTTAGAATATAGGTTATATTCTAAAAGCAATCTATTTATTACTTTTCTTTCTTTGAAAATCAATAACTCTGTTTTTATGTTGCATTACTGCATCAATAAAAAGAAAGCTATAGTAACATAAACAAAGTTCCAAGTGTCCAACCAAAAGTAACACTATTCACTTTAATGGTGAGTATTAAAAAAAAAAAAAAAACTTTTCAGGAAAATCAACATTAATTTAAGAAGCCAGCTTATGTGATGTTCTCTCAAATATTTCAGTTGTATTGAAAATTCAAGATGACTTTGGGAAATTAGTGAATGCAAGTAGTGAAAGAAAGATGTGAGTGAAAAGTCTACTAAAAATTGCCCCATCTCAAAAACTTTCTTTTCTTCTTCTTCTGTTGTCATGTTGCACATTAGCAACATATTAGTACACTGCTGCCTCTCACTGGTTTATTAATGTCATTGATTTCTTTGTGGATACAAGAATATTTTAAGTAAACTTACTAAAACCTAGTAAGTATAGTAACTAAGTAAAGATAACTAATTATATCTAAGTAAGGTAAACTATTGGGTTTTACAGGATGCAATTGGCCTCTCAGATCCATCAGACATTTTATGAGACAATACAGCACCTATACTGTATGGTGAAGCATCACACACTCTGACCAACTCTGATGACGCATTGTTTAATTGGGGGATTTTTTTGTCTTTCTTTTATTCTTTTTTTTCTTTTCTTTTGGTGCCGTGGGATTTTTTTTTTACTTATCACGCTGTAGGAAAAAGGTTGTGAAACACTCTTGCTTGATACCAAAAAACGAGTTGAAAGCGCACCGAGCTGCGGAAGAGACACTGTTTCTCAAGCACTTTCCGTTAGCATGATTTGGGACGGAGTGAAACACGGACAAATGTGTTTCATTCATTCATAACAGTTTTAGCTTTGTTTTTAAGCAGGGTTGACTGGGGCAGTTAAACTGCGCAAGAGGTTGTATTTTTTTCGCTCCTATTACACTCAAGAGAATGGCTACTTCCCTCTTGTTCCCGATATCATTGGCTAAACAGTACTGGTTATACGTTGCCCAGTCTTCCAGCGTACTGTCAAAAGCATCCATTTGTCCGACACTCCCAGACACGTCTATTCCTTTCTTTTGTTTCAGTCGATTAATATATTTATCCTTTAAACAATTTCTGTTGCATTTACTCATGGCATCTTGCACCTTTGTACGTTTCCCCTCTATCCATCGTAGCAAGCAACTTTGGTAGAATTGACACAAGTACTTCTTTGTGGTTTACAGAGACACTTGATTAGTAATCTTGAGGTAATGCTTTACAATACAGTTCCTTCCCACCCATAGGCCCACGCATCCCCACGCTACACTTTGTCCACCTAGTTTTATGTAGGCCCACCCATTTAAACATTTCTGACTACACCCCTGCTGTAAAGGATTCTTCTATCTGAAGGTTAAGCAAAGACTTGAAAAGATGTTTGAAAATGGCCTCATATGGTTCAATGAGGAGTTGCTCACTGACTGACAACAGGGGATTGAAAATCTAAAGGAGCAAGCTTAGGTTAGATGGTGCAGACAGCGGTGGTCCTGTGTGCATTTTAGAGCTTTGAATTTGATGGGCAGCCATTGAAGGAGATCAGATGGAAATGTTTAGGGTCTGTAATCATGAAAATCATGAAACTTTGAAAGTTATTCACAACGCATCTTTACCCTTAAAATAGCTCTTAAAGGGATAGTTCACCCAAAAATGAAAATTTGATGTTTATCTGCTTACCCCCAGGGCATCCAAGATGTAGGTGACTTCGTTTCTTTAGTAGAACACAAACAAAGATTTTTAACTCAAACCGTTGCAGTCTGTCAGTCATATAATGGCAGTCACCCCGCTAAAAATTTTACGTTCCCAGAACGTCCTCAGAACGTCCCCATTGATGTCAAGGATGTTGCCTAGTAACGTCCCCATAACGTTCTGAGACGGTCACGATGTGGAGTTCTTTAAAGGTTTGGGGGACGTTAATTGGAGGAACTCACAGAACATTCAGGATGTTCTTGGGACATTTAGGGGACCATATTTTATTTGGAAATGTGACATTCCCAAAACTATCAGTCGTATAATGGCTACCAAATCTTTGAGAGTAAAAAGACATACACAAACAAAGCCAAAATAAACCCTGCAAGTCGTGACGATACACTGATTTCCTAAGACACGAAATGATCGGTTTATGCGAGGAACTGAATAGTATTTATGTAATTTTTTTTTTTACCTCTGATTCACTGTCCTAGTGTCCTGAGCACATGCACAGCATCTGGCGTGTGATATGTACGCGCTCTGGCGTAGTATACGCAAGCACCAGAAGCGATCTGCACTTATACATAACTCATTGTTTACATAGTGCGCAGAGATTGCGGACGTGTTCACTGGCACTGTGAAGATCTAAAGATATTTAGAAGTACAGGTCATCGCAATGGAAGACGATTTTTATATATCATCAGACAACGTGAATTTTTTGGCCCAACCGTATTTATTTGAACCAAAATACTCAGAGCAAGAAGTCAGAGAGATGGAGGAAGCAGCCGCAGCAACACAGTAGCGCTCAGGACAGTAGGACATAGCGGTGAATCAGAGGTAAAAAAAAAAAAAAAAATGATATAAATACTGTTCAGTTTCTCACACAAACCGATCGTTTCATGTCTTAGGAAATCAGTGTATCGTTACGAGTAGCAGGGTTTAATTTGGCTTTGTTTGTGGATGTTTTTTTTTACTCTCAAAGATTTGGTAGACATTGACTAGCATTATATGACTGACAGACTACAACTGTTTGAGTTAAAATCTTTATTTGTGTTCTACTGAAGAAACAAAGTCACCTACATCTTGGATGCCCTGGGGGTAAGCAGATAAACATTAAATTTTCATTTTTTGGGTGAACTATCCTTTTAAGGTCAAAAAGTGTTAGGAGTAGGGAGGAGGACTTTTAAGAGTCTTATGAGACAATGAATGACCATGGAGATAGAATTGTTGCATAATTCAAAATAAATAGATTATGATCCGTTTTTATTTACATCGTCCACTCACAAATTCCTAGTACAAGCTGGAGTGATGCTGCCTGGTACCCAAATGATCATTTGGGCCCATATTTGATATTATACATATTATTAGGCACTATATTTGTTACCATGATTGTGCTTTAACAGGCCAAATAAGCCATTGTGCCATGTCTTGCATTGTCTACCCTGTTTGCTGTCTCACTCATCCAGTGTAGACAGAATTGCTGACTATAATAATTTGTATTTGCTTTGGATGCGTCACTAGGTTGTTATCCTCATTCAGTACTCATCCAGATGGAGATATAAAGAATCCCTACACTCCGACAGTCTTTTGGAAACAGGGATTTTTTAAACCACACAAACAGCACTTCAGTGTCCATAGAATGCAGTTTCCTACAGGGGCGCAAAATGAATCTGCTCCCACCCTGATTGTAAAGCAAAATGTGATTGGCTATGGCAATGGTTCCCAAACATGTTCCTGAAAGGCCCCCCAAACACTGCACATTTTGCATCTCTCCTTCGTCTGACACACCCATTTCAGGTCTAGGAGTCTCTACTAATGAGCTGATTATCTGATTATCTCAGGTGTGTTTGATTAAGGAGACATGGAAAACATGCAATGTTGCAGGGCCTCCAGGAATGTGGTTGGGAACCACTGGGCTATAGAGAAATGTGGCTGTTATCTGATTGACTTTAGTAGATGTGAGTGGAGTCATTTTGCAGATTGTCAGCATCTTGATGCTAGAAATGTTTCAAAATCCATAAATGTGCCCAGCGATCCACAAATTCACAGAAACTAATTCACAAATGTACAGCAAGCGTTCCACAAATGCATGCAATATTTGATGTTTTTCATTTTCAAGTCATTTTATTTATTTGTGAATTTAATTCAGGCTTGTGAAACTCTAAGATTTATGTGGATCTCATTCTATTTATTCTATTTTTGGAATAATGCAACAATTCTATCTCCATAATGATACCTAGTTTCTTAAGATAAATTATGAGCTCTCTGAGAGGATTCTTAGAAGCTTTAAGAATATGGGCCAGATGTGCTGCATGCTTCTGTGAAGGTATGATGATGCTTGGTGAAAACCTACACTGTAAAAAACAGTTTGTTGAGTCAATTTCTTACCTGGCTGCCTTAAAATTTTAAGTTCAGTCAACTCAAAAACAGTTTATTCAACTTGAAATGTTAAATTATACTAAGTGACAACTTAGATATTTGAGTTGATTCAACTTAAAATTTTAAGGCAGCTGGGTTACATACTGATCTGTTAAGTTTAACAAACACAAATATCTAAGTTATTACTTAGTACAACTTAACATTTCAAGTTGACTAAACTTATTTGCGTTGACTGAACTTAAAATTTTAAGGCAGCAGGGTAACAAATTATTTTAAGCTGATTTAACAAATTGTGTTTTTTGTTTTTTACAGTGTAGTAATACTGCTGTGTGTTTGTGTGTGGTCTTATTTGAGTTCCAGTCTTGAGAACAAACTAAAACAGCAGGTTTACAAAAAATAACCAACTGCTCTTTTTAACTTTTAATAATTTATTTAATAATAACATTTTCATGACCAAATTATGGAAAAAGTCTCATAGAAATGATTTTGTGAAGCTTTTAAATTCAAAATATCTCAAAATAACTCATAAGGGGATCTGCAGAAATCTACTGCTGTTAACTTTGACCTTCGGGAAGATCTTCTACACTGGTAGGACAGAGGATGTTGACCATGGGAAAGGCTTCCGTGTCAAAAAGCACCATTCCGTCTTGGCCCTCAGAGTTTTCCTTACACTGGATGGAAATCTGAAATATTCATACAGGCATTTGTAGAGATTGTGTAGACATTTTTTAGATTCCCAAAATAATTCTGTATAACGATATATAAAGATATACCTTAGCTTGACTAGATGACAACTCATCAACCACAGCCTCCTCCATCAAGAGTGTTTGTTTCTCCACTGAGTGTTCTTGAGCAAATCTGCAGCAAATTTTGCCCTTATTTAATGAGAAACATTATTTTATTATTATTGTAACAGAACTTTAGATTTTAGAGTTTATAAAATATGTAATGTCATAATGTGAATTTTTTTAACCTCCTCCAGGCAACACAGCCTATTTTTGTTTTGTTTTTTTAATAAAATGAGCCACCAATTTCATGGATCAATGCTATCTAAGCAAAGAAGTCAAATATTAACAAATAACAGATATGATAGTTTGGTTATACTTGTGATCCACGATGGTACAGTGTTGCCTGAAAGTAACATGTGGGTATGAAATCTTACTTTTTGTTAAATTTGAGATGTGCAATGCATCAAAAGTGTGATAAATCTGTTCAAATGTTTGATTAAAGAAATTGATGTTTTAAATAAATAAATTATTTTTTTCTGCATGAAAATATCAAATGTTTCATTTTGTCCGTTGTGGTACAATGTTGCCTTGAGGTAACAAACTTTTAAAAAATAAATAAATAATAAAAATGTTTATTGATATTGTTATAGTGTCCAATTTTTAGCAGGAAAAACATCACAAATAATTTCTTCCTCATTGATATCATATTGCGTACCATAGACGGTTAAAAACACTAGCAATGTCATCACACAGTGCTAGTTTTGCCTTACCATTGTGTCGACAGTCTGTTTCAAGTTGTTTAATAACAGATGTTGAATAAGAACAATTAATGAAATAAATATTATGATGAATATTATGTTGCTGGGAAATGGCTTGTTTGTTTTCTTGGCTTTTCTTACGTAGATTGTAGCCACTGACTAAAACGGAAACAAATATTAACCTTCCGGGTTGAATGGCACATGTGACCTATTTTGTGACCTATAAGATTTGGGTGGATTTGTCCATACGTGAAATTCACCAAAAAGTTGAGACCACCGTATACTTGACAAAAATGTTTTATGAATTAATATTTTTCATCAGCTACTCATCTAAAAGCAACAGCAGCAAAACTTGCCAACTTATAGAGCAGCGATGCATACAAAATGGCAATTCAAAGTGCTTTACAGAAAATACATTTAAAAAATCATAAACCAAAAAAACAACAACAACAACATCAACAAAAACAAAACAAAACAAAACAAAACAAAACAACCTCAACAAAATGGAAAACAAACTGAAAAGTCACAAGACAGGCTTATTGTTCCTTCAGAGTCTGACCGTGTAACACACAGCACATGTGAATTTCACAGTACGTGTATGATAAAGTGGCATATAAATTATAACACATCATACCAGCTAAGAGCAACAAGTAAAACATCATATTGATAACTGTACAATTATTGGCCAGTCAAAATCAATTAATATAATATTTAAAAAAGAAATTACAAGAATATAGGTATCCACAAGCCTTAATTTGAAAAAACATGCATTTTCCTTGTATTTCCCTATAGGGACATAAGGCATTGTTGATCCCTTTTAAAATTATGCAAAACAAATAAAATAACTAAGGACCTTCTTGAGAATTTCTAACATTTCTATTGTTTTTAATCTTATGCCTGTTTTATTAAGAAACTCTTAATAAACAATAAACTTTTTTTCTTTTTTTTTTTTCTTCACAGTATTAAATTGCTGTGAAATCGCCTGTGTTTAATTCACAATTTAATGTAATACTGGTTCTTTTTCTGTATGTCTAACACTGATTAATCAAATCTGACATATAATTTTCAAGCATTTGTATGTCAGTTTGCTCTGAAAATAGCAGGAGTGAAAAAATGCATTATGTCAGCTTGAACTTACCTCCAAGACTTCTCGGGGTTCAAAATAGTAGTCCATTTAATTATTTTCAATCCAGTTCAAATCCATAATTGAAATTTGTGAAAATATTGAAAATTATAGAAATTAAGTCTTTAGTCTCATTGTCTCATTTTCAAGCCTACAGTTCTCCCTCGTTCTAGAAACCTCTGAACAATAACGACTTGATATGATTTGAAAAGTAGGTTGGAACAGCATAAGCAAAACCACATTGCTTATATAGAGCACTGGTAAACCACATTCACAAAAGGTTTTCAGTGCTTTCCTATAAAGTGATGATTCATTATAGAAGAAGACCTGATTTTCAAAAACGTGACTGGAGCAGAGAAAACTGCAGACATGAACATGACAAAACTCATAGACAAATAATACTGTAAATGCCCAAAAATGTGGTTCTTGCCAATAGAAACTAAGCATTCATCAATTCTCAGTTCCTCCAGGATCAGGGTAATAAACTTAATAAACTGAACAATTTACAAATTAAACTAATCCAGGTCTCATAGTTCTGATCACTATAAAGCCTATTTTCTTTTCTTTTCTTTTCTTTTCTTTTCTTTTCTTTTCTTTTCTTTTCTTTTCTTTTTCTATTAGTTTTTGATCAACTATTTAAAAAAAAAATCACAAAAAAGGTAATTGTTGCAGGAGGTTTGCATAATCACATAGCCAAATCATTTAAATGCTCAAATAAACTTTTTTTTTTTCTGTCTAAGCTAATGCTATCAGACAGTAGCATTTCATCATCCCATACATTTATCCAATCAATTACCACTTCATGCAAGGATTGTTTCTGTAATTCTTATTGGTACTTTCATGTAATGCATTCTTGCACGCTTTCACTCATTTATTTATTTGTTCTGCACTGTCCAGTTTTTTGTACAGTGTGATCATTTTTGATGGTGCTGCTGTGGAATATGGCAGGATTTGTCATATGTGACCCTGGACCACAAAACCAGTCATAAGTCACACAGGTATATTTGTAGCAATAGCCAACAATACACTGTATTGGTCAAAATTATAGATTTTTTCGGTAACGCTTTAGATTACAACCCGCAAAGAACTACGTAATTAAACTGAATTTACGGTGTATGTTTCTGCAATTATAGTGTACCTATAAAGTACGTACATGTAGGTATAAGGGAACAACATGTTATATTTGGGTAATAAGGGGATAACAAACCAGATATTCAACCTGCAAAAAACTACATAAATATACTGAATTTACGGTGTACGTTTCTGTAATTATAGTGTACCTATTAGTACGTATGTGTAGGTATATGAGAACAATATGTTACGTTTTGGTAATAGAGAGTAACAACCAGAAATACAACCTGCAAAGAACTGCGTAAATAAACTAAAGTTACGGTGAATGTTTCGTATTTATATTGTACCTACGTGTAATAGAGTGCGGATCGGGCCGCATTTTTCTGTCCGAGCCCGGCCCGCGTCCGACTGAGCAGTAACCGAACCCGACCCGAGCCCGACAGGCATTAAGATATTTATGTCCGAGCCCGATCCCAGCCCGACACAGTTAAAATCTAATTTTTTTCTCATACTAATGACACATGCACTTTTTTTGTGTGGAAAGCCCGCTTTTATTAAGCAACTGTAGGAGAGCATCAGCGCACACAAGGGGCAAAAAGCGCCGTTATAACACAGGCGCACACACAAGTGGCTTTATCATATAGCCAATTGAAATTAAATAAACATAGCCCAACAAAAAATGGCCCAAGCTAACAGAACAAAATCAAACAATACAAAAATAACAAAACAAAAATAAAAGGGATTTTTCTTGAGGTACTAGTAAAGGTAGTGATGCTCGGCTGCAGTAGCCCAGGTGATTTACAGCCTCTATCTACATGACGCTGCAGGGCGGAATTCCCGGTCCTCTTGCTGTCATATGTCATGAGAACTCCGCAACCCTTACATTGAACATAACCAACAGGTTCATCACTATCGGCCTTGACAACTATATAGAAATACTTCCACACAGCTGACTTTCCTTCATTTTCGGTGGTTTTAAAATCTCCTGAGGCCAACTTCTTTTTAACGTCTTCCATCGTTGCTGAGTGCTGACACATGTAGCTTAATACGCAGTTATTGTCCTGGCTAGTTTGACATATTTCCGCATACAGGAAGACGGATTTGGGGTAATATTTTACATTTATTTTAATCACAAAAACGAACCTTTGCATCAAGTGAAACAGCCCCATTGGCTACCTACTAAGCAGTTTTAAATTTTAAATGGTCAATGCCTTATCGCGCTGATGTGACCGAGCCCGACCCGAACCCGAGCATCCTTTCTAAATATCTGTCCGAACCCGGCCCGGCCCGTCGGGTACCGTCGGGCTCAGGTCGGGTATCCATCCTCTAACGTGTAAGTATAAGGGAACAATAGGTTACGTTTATCACAGATATACAAATAATTTATAATGGATTAATTTAAAAAACTTAACAGGTACCTGTTCTATTAAATCGTAGTTTGGTGTATCCGTACGTAAGCTTTATAAAATTACTGGGAAATTATACTCTTGTTCCATGTAGTTACAGGGTAATTTTGCCATCTGCGGGCTGTAAATTAAAGTGGCGATTGTTCCCCTCTTGTTCAAGGAAGTTACAGGGTACAATACCAACAATAACAATAACAATAACAATAACAAATACAATAACAACGCGACGTAAAATGTGGTTCTACAAAATGTACATTTATTTACATTCTACAGACAATAAATGTACAATACTGACATATTTACATCATCTAAACATTTAACGTTTACGTAATATGAAATAAAAACATTTCATTCTGTTCTGTGTGATTTCTGTTGCCAGCTCGTTTCCAAGAATAGGTCTACATAATGTTATCATGACTACACGTTAAACCCTTAAAATAAATAATATTTCTGCAATCGTTTAATCATTCATGTAATATTAACTTCGTTTGTGGTGGAACACAAAGGCGTTTTCTCTAACATTGACTAACAATAGAACCATAAAATACACCGAACACGCATCATAATTACAAATTAAACCATTTTATTTGTGCGCTGTAACCCAGATCTTCAGAATCCGTTTGCGAGGACCAGAACCAAATTCAAGGCTTTGTCCGGCGATCTTCATCTCCATCTCTAGCAGCGGGTCCAGCAGCAACAGCCGTAAACCCGTGCTAAAGTGCATTTTGCGACAGGAAAATCGGACGTTCATTGGCTCTCGCCTGCATTCGTCACAGATTACGACATGCCGTGTTTCTGGTGAAATGTGTTGGACGCGCGGGCGCCTTCGAGGAGTGGATCAAGACAATAATCTGGATAATATTTTCAGCGAATAACAATTTAAATTCTACTCTCATCCTACTGCACCTCAAACCTACTGTATTCCGCCAAAAAAGACTGCGGCTGCAACGCATCGTTATTTGGAATACTTTTTTGTATGGCTGTTGACATTTTTGCAATAAATAAATGATTGTGATTGCACTTTCCTGTTTTTTATATTTTTATTACTGTTCAGTCATAGTTAACGTTAGGTTTAGAGGTAGAAGTGGGATTAGCAACTATAAAAAATATTAAAATACACAGATTGTGTGTTTATGTATTGAACCTACCCTGTAACAAGAGGGGAACAATCGCCACTTTAATTTACAGCCCGCAGATGGCACAATTACCCTGTAACTACATGGAACAAGAGTATAATTTCCCAGTAATTTTAAAAAGCTTACGTATAGATACACCAAACTTACGATTTAATAGAACAGGTACCTGTTAGGTTTTTTAAATTAATCCATTATAAATTATTTTGAATCATTTGTATATCTGTTTGCTACCCCGTTATTACGTATACTTACACGTAGGTACAATATAAATACGAAACATACACTGTAACTTCAGTTTACTTGCGCAGTTCTTTGCAGGTTGTATATCTGGTTGTTACCCCCGAATTACCAAAAGGTAACATAGCCTATTGTTCTCTTATACCAACACATACGTACTAATAGGTACACTATAATTACAGAAACGTACACCGTAAATTCAGTATATTTATGTAGTTCTTTGCAGGTTAAATATCTGGTTTGTTATCCCCTTATTACCCAAATATAACATATTGTATCCTTATACCTACATGTACGTACTTTATAGGTACACTATAATTGCAGAAACATACACCGTAAATTCAGTTTACTTACGTAGTTCTTTGCGGGTTGTAATCTAAAGCGTTACCATTTTTTCTTTTATGCCAAAAATCATTAGGATATTAAGTAAAGATCATGTTCCATGAAAATATTTTGTAAATTTCCAACCATAAATATATCAAAACTTAATTTTTGTTTAACAATATGCATTTGGACTTTAAAGGCGATTTTCTCAAATTTTTTTTTTTTTTTATTTTCAAGATTTTCAAATAGCTGTATCTCGGCCAAATATTGTCCTTTCCTAGCAAACCATGTGGTAAAGCTTATTTAACCAATGGATGCTGTTAACCAATGGAAAGCTTATTTATTTATCAGCTTTCAGATCATAAATCTCAATTTCAAAAAATGTACCCTTATGACTGGTTTTGTGGTCCAAGGTCACATTTGGACATGGTTGTCCCTTAGCTCATGTCACAGCTATGAGACATGATTTGTTAAATTGCAATTGCTTTTAGTTCCACACTAAAATCAAATGTATGGATTTTGTTATTTTGGTAATTCCTTGGAGGGCAAATATTAATGCTGTAGCATTACAGTACATTGACATCCTAGAGAATCAGACAGGAGTATGTCAAGTCAAGTCACCTTTATTTAAATAGCGCTTTATACAGTTTGTTTCAAAGCAGTTACAGTGTTAAACAGAAAAATACTGTGTCAATAATGCAAACAAAATTCAATTCTGCTGTTAAGCAGCTCTAAAAAGAGGACATCATTCATCATTGATTCAGTGGTCATTTATTCAGTCATCTTTTAGCAGTATACTCACATTAGCATCAGCTAGCATAATAGCAACTTTCCATTTAGTAACTGTACTAAACTACCCTAATCATTTCTACAATTCTGTTTGGGGAATTTAGTGGTGAAAAAATGATATACGTCATCTTTAACTGTGCCAAAAAATCTAATTAGGTAATTTAATTTAACTTGTAATTTAATGGACATTAATACTGGCTTTGCTTTTTTCCTTCATGTTAAATTCTTCACATTACTTCAAACAAAAGTACCTGTTAAATATTTTGCTTCCACACTACTGAAAATGGATTTCTGTCAGGACCACTATTGTCAAAGATGACTGACAATTACCCTACAGTTTGGATTGGCGATATGGTTCTGTTCTTTAGCCTAGCATGGATAAGAGCAGGAAGCGCAATGATAACCCGGAACAGATCCAACATAATTATTGAAGAGATCATTAATGTTCAGTAATTTAAAATACACAATTCGTAATTAGTCTGATTCAAAGGAGAGTCAGAAGTCCGAATCCTGACAAGCTTTGAGTTGATGCTACAAGCTTGGCACACCTATTTTTGGGCAGTTTCTCCTATTCTTCTTTGCAGGATCTCTCACTCTCCATCAGGTTGGATGAGGAGGTGTTGGTGGATAGCCATTTTCAGATTTCTCCAGAGATATTCAATTGGTTTCAAGTCTGGGCTCTCGCTGGGCCACTCAAGGACTTTCACAGAGATCTTGGCTGTGTGCTTAGGATCATTGTCCTGTTAAGAAATGAACCGTCACCCCATTCTGAGGTCCAGAGCGCTCTGGAGCAGGTTTTCATCAAGGATGTCTCTGTACATTGCTGCATTCATCTTTCCCTCGATCCTGAATAGTCTCTCAGTTCCAGCTGCTGAAAAACATCCCCACAGCATAATGCTGCCGCCACCATGCTTGGGGACCTTATATAAACAGGTTTGTGTCCTTCCAAATTATGTCCATTTAACTGAATTTACCACAGGTGGACTCCAATCAAGTTGTACAAACATCTCAAGGATGACCAGTGGAAACAGGATGCACCCAGAGTATGTGAGCGGAGTGGAGCGACAACAATTTCCCCTCCGCACTCCGAGCATTTAATAACCGCTTCGCTTCGGGTTTCACTGTTTCCCGCTCCCACTCCACTCCTAGCTCACTGATATCAGAAACACCGCTCCGCCTTCGCTCCACATTTAAACTACTTCAGTATGTTTGAAATACCACAGTTCTGTTCATAACGTATATTAAAAGAAGAAAATAACAGAAATAAAACAACAGGATAGTTTTAAAGTGGCTTATTGGAACACTAGTGTGCAAACTTTTTTTCCTCATGCCAAGCTAACATGGTTGTCAGCATTAAAAGGTATAATTGCTGCTTTTTGCAGTGCAAATGTTTGTGATGAAAATAACAGTACGTTTTGTCAGTTATTTTACCTACAGATCACCGCATTTCTTACAGATTTCCTCTCATTCGAAATCGGATACAGATGAAGTACAGTAAGTTTACATTTGTTTGAATGCATTATTGAGAGAGCGAATGCGCGTGAATTAAGTCTTGTTTTAATCACACTCTCACCTGAAAAAATCACACCGCTCCACTCTGCGCTCCGCTCTCACTCCGCTCCGCTCACATACTCTGGATGCACCCGAGCTCAGTTTTGAATACTTATGTACATATGATTTTTTTTTGTTTTTTTATTTTTAATAAATTTGCAAGGATTTCAAACAAACTTCTTTCACATTGACATTATGGGGTATTGTTTGTAGAATTTGGAGGAAAATAATGTATTTAATCCATTTTGTAATAAGGCTGTAACATAACAAAATGTGGAATACTGAGAATACTCCCCGGATGCACTGTATACTGTCCAACAACACTGGGATTTACATTGTTACACCAGTAGTAAAATAAGTGAGTCACTGACTGTGTTTAAATGTGTGCCAATATTGCAGTTATTTCCAGTATTCAGAGCAAGGACTTAATCGCAGTAGGATGACATGAGCAAACCTCTTCACTCCCTCCTTTTTACATGTAATTATCATTCTTCTGATTATTCACAAAAAATGTGGTTATGGTGGCAGACTGGTGGCAGTTGAAGCATAGATGTTATATGGCATATAAGGAACACATAAAAAGGCTCCTATGTTCCCCAGTTTAATGCTCTGGTAATACACATTAAGTAAACTTTTAAAGGTCAGACTCTTGGGTTGGAGAACCTTTCCAGAAACTGTGGCCTGTTTGTCAAACCCACAGGTCATTTCCATCCTTACTGTCTGCCCAGGCTCCAGAGGTAAAAGGCGTCTGGCAGATTTGTTGTGGCTTATCTTCCCTTTTTGTTGGAGTGCGAACAAAGCTCCCTGAACATTAGGCTCAACTCTCTGTGTGAGCTGGGATGGTACCATGGGGATCAGAGACCTGGTGCGTTGGGACAGTAGACGTTGCGCTGGGGAAGGCAAACCATCCCTAGGGGTGTTGCGTAGGTTAAGCAAGGCTGCATAAATATCAGAGTCATCACATGTGCGACGGGTCTCCGGTTCTCCCTACTACGGCCGGCCAGTGGGCGGGGCCGGGAGACTCATCAAGTGAACGATCTCCACCTGTTCTTCCTGCCATAAATGTTGGGGCTGTGTTGGCGTGGGGTGGCCTGCTCCCGGTTTTTGTTTTGTTTTGTTTGTTTATTTAGATTTCGTTATGAGTTAACCTTGGTTCTGTCGGACTCTTTGTCATCATGGTCTGACCGAAATAGTGTTTAAGTTGGTTTTGTGTCTTATGTGTTTTTTACTTATGTTAAATAAATACTTTTTCGTTGCAACCTAACCAACTCGACTTTGTCCTCCATTGATTTGTCGCGGCTTTGAGCCTGTCGTGACAAATATGGGGGCTCGTCCGTTTATTTAATTGGTTTATTTCGTTAAATTTGAAATAAATTCGTTAAGTATGGATTTTTTTTTTTTTTTGAGTAATATTTGTATTGTTCTTTGGAGGATCATGTCGGTTGGTTTGGTTTCTTAGGTTGCGGGACCTCGACTTTGATTCTGGTAAGTGTCGGCTATTATTTGTATATTTGAGGAGAGAATACTTTGGATTATGCTTTTCCCTGGGTAGGTTTAGCGAGGTATCCTTAATAGGATACTTCGATATTTTTTTTTTTAGTTTGTTTTGTTTGTACGGTGAAAGCAGTTAGAGCAGTTGTCTCGAGGTGACTTGTTAATCGGTCGCTATTGCAAACACTGGTTTATAGTGTATACGAACCCGCTGCAAGTAACTGTACGAAGACTAGGATTGAGTTTAGGTAGTTTTAAAATTTAGTTAGAGGGAATTGTTTAGTCCAGTTTTACTCTCCTCAAATATTTTTTTTGGAAGATTTAATAGCCTTCTGTTTGATTTGAAAATGACTTCGAAAATTGAAGAATTTGTTACTGCTCCGTCGGAAAACTTATTAAATAATTTCACTAGGGATCAACTAATAGAACTTGCAGGCCACTATGAAATTAATTTGGTAAGCCAAGACAAACGTCTTAAAGATAACGTTAAGTTATTGATAAAAACTGAATTAACTGAACGTGGAATTTTAGCGTCTCAGCCTTCAGAGAATTTGTCCGATTTAGTTGATGCCACGTCTACAATGTCTCATATAACATTCGAGCAGCAAAAACAGTTGTTGTTAATTCAAAAGGAGATGAAAGAAAAAATGTTGGAAGTACAAAGTCGTGTTGAGATGTCTAAACTTCAGTTTCAACAGCAACAACTAGACGTTGAACGTTATCGTTTAGATTTAATAAAGGAGGGAAAATTATTTTTATCTGGAGGTGTAGAACATAGTGGGGAACGGAGTATGGCTTCGTATAATTCTGATCTAGTGGCTAATATGAGGTTGGTCCCTAGGTTTGATGAGAAAGATGTTGAGCGTTTCTTTTTGTTGTTTGAACGCGTGGCAGATGCGCGTAATTGGCCAGACGAAGATCGTACGCTTATGTTACAGTCTGTTTTTACAGGTAAAGCTCAAGAAGCTTATTCGTGTCTTAGTGTAGAAGATGCTAAGGATTATTTGATTGTTAAGAACGCTGTGTTGAGGGCTTACGAGTTGGTCCCAGAGGCCTATAGACAAAAGTTTAGATCTTGGAAAAAAACGGAAAGACAAACACATGTTGAATTTGTGCACGATATATTCGTTTATTTCAATCGTTGGTGTACAGCATCTGGCGTAAAAACGTTAGAAGATTTGAAGGAATTGATGTTGCTTGAACAGTTTAAAAACTCCGTTTCAGAACGCGTAGCAACATACGTTAATGAACGTAAACCCGATACGGTCAGTGAGGCAGCCGTTATGGCCGATGAGTTTTTTCTGATCCATAAGACCTCTTTTGGTCATAGAAAGACTGAGGGAAATTTTCCGAAACAATCGTGGCATGATCCTAATAAGTCTTCTAAATTTGTACGTGCTTTACCTGATAGACAAGATTATGCCTCTGTTGGAGAAAAAGAAAGATCAAACATGTGTAATTATTGCCACATGTTGGGTCATTGGAAGAATGAGTGTCCATCTTTGAAAGTAAAAGACGTTGCTAAAACGAAATCTAAGTCTTTACCTTCAGTTAAACCTGTAGCTTTTGTGGTGACTACCTCAGAAGTAGATAATATACAAAAGAGTTGTTCGTCAGTCGGTTCAGCTTTCTCTCCATTTGTTACAGACGGCTCAGTGAGATTGGTTAATTCTACTGAGGCCGTATCAGTCAAGGTCCTCCGTGACACTGGATCAGCAGAAACCTTTGTTTTAGAGTCTGTTTTAGGTTTTTCAAATGACTCTTATACTGGAAACAATGTGTTGATTAGAGGAATTGGTTTGAATGTGATATCTGTTCCCATACATAAAATTGTTTTGCATTCTGACTTGATCCAGGGTGAGGTGGAGGTTGCAGTGCGTTCCTGTTTGCCTGTGGAAGGAGTGCAGGTAATCCTGGGAAATGATTTGGCTGGTGAACGAGTTTGGCGAGATGTTTCACCAAATTTGGTGGTAACACTGTCTGTGACTTCTGAGACAGGTGCTGACAATTTTTTTTCCTCAAATGTTTTCCCGTCATGTGTGACAACATGTTCTGTGGCTAAAAAGCAACTTGATCTTAAGCCTGAATTAAAGAGGGTGAGTAGACCTCTAGAAGTTCCCTCCCTCTTGTCTGTGTCACAAAATGATTTGATTAAAGAATAAAAATCTGACTCTACTCTCGCCGAGTTGTTTGATCGAGTTGTTCCCTACGATACAATTGTTGATCTTCCTTCTGGATATTATCTGGAGGAAGATGTGTTATGTCGAAAGTGGGTACCACATGGAGAATTTGTAATTGGCGATCCTGTAGTGCAAGTTGTAGTACCTCAATCGCTTCGTCAAGTTGTTTTAAAATGATACACATGATACATCTGGACATTTGGGAGTAAAAAAAACGTACAAATTGCTTTTGAAAAACTTCTTTTGGCCAAAATTGAAGCGTGATGTATCTAAATACATCAAGTCTTGTCAAACGTGTCAGCTTACTGGTAAGCCAAACCAGGTTATGAAACTAGCTCCTCTCTATCCAATTCCTGCTATTAGTCAACCATTTGAAAGCCTTATAGTGGATTGTGTCGGGCCATTACCAAAGTCAAAAGCGGGCAATGAATATTTGCTTACTGTGATGTGCCAAGTGACAAGGTATCCAGCTGTTTACCCGTTACGTTCTCTAACGGCAAAGTTAGTTTTAAAAGCACTGACTCAGTTTATCTCAATTTTTGGAATACCTCGAGTTATCCAGTCCGATCAAGGAAGTAATTTTACTTCCAATCTGTTCAATCAAGTTCTGAAGCAACTTCATATTCAACATAGTCTTTCCAGTGCTTTTCATCCCCAGAGTCAGGGTGCACTGGAAAGATTTCACCAAACGTTAAAATCGTTGTTAAGATCCTATTGTGTTCAGATGGGTAAAGACTGGGAAACTGGGTTACTTGAAATTGAAGAAATTGAAGAAGTAGTAACTGGAAGGGTTTTATTTGTTCACGCAGAAGTTGAAGGAATAAAATTTTTATTTATTAATGTTTATGCACCAAATGTTGGCTCAGAGCGAACTGAGTTATTTTTAAATATAAAGAGTCATATTTCGCAATATAATAAGAATATTTGTATAGTTATGGCTGGAGACTGGAACTGTACTGAAGACTTTAAGGTTGATAGGAACAGTGAAGAACCTCATTTTCAATCAGGAGTAGTACTCTCTAAAGTGATTCAAGAACATGATTTAAGTGATGTCTGGAGAAATAGGAATAAAGGGATAAAACAATATACATGGATTAAAGCAAGTAATAATGTAGTTAGGGGGGCTAGATTAGATAGGTTTTATATAAGTAAGTTTTTTAACAATAGAGTGATAGATGCTGCCATTATTCCTAGTGGTTTCTCGGATCATCATATGATAACTGTAGATATAAATAAAAAAACAACTTCTAAGTTGCAGCATTATTGGCACTTTAATAAGAAATTATTATATAATAAGTTATTTTGTGAGAGCTTCACTCACCTCTGGGAACAATGGAGGTTACAGAAAAATAACTATGGAACTAAAAGTCAATGGTGGGAGGCTGGAAAGGTGCATATTAAAATTTTCTGTCAAAGTTATGAGTCTCAACTATCACTTAAAGTTAGAGATACGTTGCAAAAATTGCAATGTGAAATAGGAGAAATGGAAAAGGTGATGATGGATGATGAAGAAGGGATTAACAAAAGTGATGTATTAAGAAAGAAGTTAGAATTGAAACATCTGTTACAGGAGCAGGTTAAAAATGCTTTAATAAGGTCACGGTTTTGTTCTATTAAGGATATGGATGCTCCCAGTGCTTATTTTTTTAAACTGGAGAGAAATGTTGTGCAACATAATCCTATGCTTCATTTAAGACGTCCAGATGGGACAATTACAGAAAATCCAAATGAAATGAGAAAACTTGCGGTTGATTTTTATTCTGGACTTTTTAATGCTGAACAGTGTGATGAAGAGAGTGCTGCAGACCTTTTGCAAGACCTTCCTAAGTTGCAACCTAAACAGAGAGAAAATTTGGACTGTGATATTACTTTACAAGAGCTCACAGATGCAGTTAAACAACTATCATTGGGACGTTCGACTGGGATTGACGGAATAACTACAGACTTTTATCATCATTTCTGGAACATTTTGGGACAGGACTTCTATGAAGTAACAAAGGAGTGTTTTGAAAATGGTTGTCTTCCAAATAGCTGTCGAAGAGCAGTATTATCCCTGCTACCTAAAAAAGGGGATTTAGGATTTTTGAAGAACTGGAGACCTGTGTCACTTTTGTGTACAGATTATAAAATTGTTGCAAAATGTTTAGCGAACAGACTGAAATGTTATCTGGACACAATTATTCATGGTGATCAGTCATATTGTGTACCTGAGCGATCCATTATGGATAATCTTTTTCTTTTAAGAGATGCTATTGATTTGAGTTTTAAAGAGAATATTAATATAGGTTTTTTAGCACTTGATCAAGAAAAAGCCTTTGACAGGGTCGACCATGGATATCTTTTCAGTGTTTTGAGATCCTTTGGTTTTGGTGAAAGATTTATTTCTTGGGTGAAACTGTTATATCATGATGTTTCTGTATTAGTGAAGGTGGGAGGAGGGTTAAGTGCATCAGTGCCTGTAAAAAGAGGGATTAGGCAAGGATGCCCACTCTCTGGACAATTATATAGCATTGCAATTGAACCACTATTAAGAAGAATAAGAAGAGATCTTAAAGGGTTTTTAATACCAAATGACTGTGACTGTAATAAAATTGTGTTATCTGCTTATGCTGATGATATAACAGTTTTTATAAACGGACAAGATGATGTTATTAATCTTATAAAAAGTATAAAGGTGTATGAAAAGGCATCCGCTGCAAGAGTAAACTGGAGTAAGAGTGAAGGATATGCAGTAGGTCAATGGATAAATCAAAGGCTTCCAGATTTACCGGGAGGGTTGAAGTGGGGGAAGGAAGGGTTTAAAGCGTTGGGTGTTTTTCTGGGTTCTTCTAGGTTTCAGGAGAAAAATTGGGAGGGACTGCTGGAGAAAGTGGTGGCCCGATTGTCTAGATGGCGATGGCTATTACCACAAATGTCTTACAAGGGGAGAGTTTTGGTTATTAATAATTTAGTTGCGTCCACATTGTGGCATAGATTAATGGTAGTTGAACCGTCAGAAGAATTGGTGATTTCAATACAAAGGAGACTAATTGATTTCTTCTGGGATGGTAAACACTGGATCCGCGCTGCACAACTTTATTTGCCTCCATGTGAAGGAGGACAAGGACTGATAGACATTAAGAGCAGAATTCAAGCTTTTAGATTGCTTTCAGCCCAAAAATGTTTGTGTAGAAAAGACTTGGTATGGACTCGTACTGCTGGTGCAATTTTGCGAAGAGCGGAGGGGTTGAATTACGATTTGCATCTTTTCTGGATAAAAATTCAAGAGATGGACTTAACAGAGATCACATCCTTCTATAAATCAGTTTTACAAGCATGGGCTAAAACTTTCAAGATTAAAAGAGACTTTGAAATTCCTAAATACCGGGTCTTGGAGGAGCCACTTTTTCATAATCCAGTAGTTCATGGTAAACTGATGTCTTCTAGGAGTGTACAGGAGAATATGTTGAGAAGAAACTGTACAAAGCTAAAGGATTTGGTCAATCCAGATGGATGGAAGTCTATGGAGGATATAATTTTCTTCACGGGACTGCAATCTTCACGCCTGGCTAGTCGTTTTTTGGAAGAAATACGTTCTTTTTTGCCGGGGCATTATAGAGAAGTTATACAAAGAGAAGACCTGAATGAACAGATAGACGTCTTACCTCAAAAATTGTTTGTTTTTTCAACCTGTGACACTGGTGTGTTGGAAGACCAACCTGAAGAAACATGGACAATTGATGAATTGTCTAAAAAGGATTTATATAACCTATGTGTTAAGACTGTTAATAAAGAGGCACTGAAGGAGCGGCAGCCATTGAAGTAGACAAGGTGGTTTGGGCCAAATTTCCCCTTGAGAGATCAGTGGAGGTCCCTGTATAAGTTTCCACTAGAGAAGCGATCTGGAGATTTGCAGTGGAGACTTATTAACGGAGCAATAGCTACAAACAGACATGTGGCACATCTTAATCCAGCAGTAGGAGGGGAGTGTGAGTTTTGTGGTGAAGAAGAGACCGTGGAACATTTGTTTTTGAGCTGTAAACGATTAGAGGAACTTTTTAAAGTTTTGATTAAATGGTTTAAATGTTTTGGTGAAACTTTTTCAGAATGTATTTTTATAGGGGGTGTGAAGTATAGAATGTCAAAAAAGACAATATTTTGCCTTTTAAATTATGTTATAGGGACAGCAAAATTGACAATCTGGAAGACCAGAAAGAATAAACAACTGGGTATAGGTGTAGTGGACCCAGTGAAGATGTTGAAGGGTTTAATTGCAAATAGATTGAAAATTGAATTTTCTTACTATGAGTTGGTGGGAGATTTAATAACCTTCAGAGAAAAGTGGTGTGTAGGGGATGTTTTATGTTGTATGTATGAAGAACAGCTTGTTCTCAGTTTTTAAAAGATTGTTGTGAATAATTTTGCTTTTTAAAAGATTGTTGTTTAAAATATATGGTTTATTTTTTATCAAAAGGTTAAGGAGTTATGTCATGATTAAGGATTTTTCGAATGAACTAGAATTAATGTACTGAAGAAGAATTGTATTTAATAAATTTGTGTTTAAACCTCTCTTCTCTTCTCTTCTCTTCTCTTCTCTTCTCTTCTCTTCTCTTCTCTTCTGTTCTCTTCTCTTCTCTTCTCTTCTCATTGAGTTCTTTCTCAATCTGTGCATAGCGCGCTTCAGTGTTAGTGAGAGATCTTGATGCAAATGCAACAAGCATTCCATCTTGAAGACAGACTGCATGAGGCCATGCTGGGAAGCATCGGCAGTCAATGTCACTGCCTTGTGCATATCAAAATACTGTAAGACAGGTGGACTTGTCAGATGTCCCTAGAGTGTGTCCACAGCAGCAGCATGTTGTTCAGTCCAATGCCATTCTGCATCTTGACGCAGAAGCTGACAGAGGGGAGCAGTTATCTCACTGTAACGGTGTATACATTTTGAAAGATAATTGATCATACCAAGGAACCTCTGCAAACTACGTTTGTCTTCTGCGGTAGGCATCTGGTGGATGGCCTGGGTTTTTTCTGGGTCAGGCTTGACATCTTTGTCTGTGAGAAGGTGGCCTACATACAGCATTTCTGAGACCCTGAAACAACATTTTGTTGGATTCAGCTGCATATTGATGGCTCTGACATGGTCTTGGACACATTTAAGGTGTTTGTTGTGTTCCTCAACAGAAGAGACCCAGGTTAAGATGTCATCCATGACTATTTCACAAGGCTGCCCAGAGAAGAGCTGTTCCATGCATCTCTGAAAGACTTCACTTCCAATTAAAATCCCATATGGCTCTCCAACTCTTGTAAGACTTTGTCTTTCATAGCCAATGGGACCCTTCTGGGGGCACACACAGTAGGACTCACTGATTCTTCCACATGCATGTGATACATGACCCATGAGCCCATACTCAACGGGGCTGAGTTGTATGAGATTTAACCTCATGTTGTCAGGTAAGCCTAACAAACTTTTAACATTTCTATCCACTATGTGGAATTGCAGTTGTCTTTCTGAAAGAAATAGCGTAACAGTGCCCTATGTCTGGATTGTTTGACCACCATAGGCTATCAGATTTACTGATCAATTTGGGCTTTGTGGTCGACTTGCTCCAGTGTGGATAAAGACGTAACATTGCATTTAGCTCCAGTATCTATTTTCAGCTTGATCTGCTTATTACTTCTTGAAAGAGTGGTGAATATTTAGCCTATGTTTGCAAGCAGGTCCACATTTTCACAATAAAAATAATCTTTGTGGACCTCACTTTCCACTTAATTTACTCAGTGTAGGTTTTTTTCACTAGGTCCACTAGGTGGTGCCATCCGTCCACCTGTATTTTGAGGCTTAGCCCTACAACACTTGGCAAAGTGATTCCACTTGTTGCATGAGTTGCAGCGTTTGTTGAAAGCCAGGCATTTGTTGCACTCAATAGCATGCTCACCCCTGCAACTGTTACAGCATCTTCTGTTCTGCTGCATGACAAACACTTCAGGCTCTCTTTTGAGCTCTTTTGTACCCCTTTCGGCACGCTCAAACAGCATACATATTCTGATTGCTGATTCTAATGTCAAGCCTTTCTCCCAGCTGAGCACATAATGCATCATTGTGGATGTCACAGACAATTCAGTCTCATGTTAGTTCATCAGTTAGCGAGCCAAACTCACATTTTTTTTGCCAGCAGTCTTAAAGTAGCCACGTATGTTTGAATTCCTTTGTCTGGTTTTTGCACCGTGCTACTGAATGCGTGTCTATCCATTATCACGTTTCATTCTGGCAAGCATATCTCATCAAATTTTTTTAGTTAACACATCAGGATCTTCTATGTCTTCACCTTCTTGAAAGTTTTATCTAGTGCATCCGAACTGGCTAAACTGAGAAGGGTGTGAGCTTGCACCTTCTTTGACTTGTCCAAAAGTCCTGCTTTGCTGTACACGTCCCATTTCAGCCAGTTGTTAGCGATGTCCTTTTCAAACAGTGGTCCTGTATGTTGTAGATTCTGAGACCATGTATCCCGCATCTGACACCATGTAGATGTGCACAAAACAGACAAGTCGTGTGATAACTTTGTATGAACTCCTTTAATGCATAACCACCACTGAGTCAGGACACCAACACTGAACCTGCACACCAAAACACCCCTTTTACTCCCCTCTGCCCCCACATGTCCATCTCCAAACATGCAGGTCCCATACATATCGCATATTTTACGACTGGGAAATATTTTCTTCGGCAGAGCAAAAATACCCCTTACTGACAATATTGTTTCTAAAACACTAAAAAGAATCAGTGTTAATCAGTAATAATAATAATAAAAAAAAACTCCCATTTTAACTCTATTTGTACTTTGTTTTAAGTATAGCAACAATATTGTATTGTGAGATCAGTACAGTTATTGAACCAAATCGTGTCATAAGTCATAAAATACTGTTACACCCTTATACTTTTTGTGTAGTTAAAAATAAAACACTATAAAAATGATATATGGAATTAGAAAAATATCTGAAAAATAATAATTGTAGCAATTAGCTTTATCATGATTTCTGGCAGTTTGGTACTGCCTGCCAATTGTTACATTTAAAAAAATTTCAATTTTAAACTTCAACATTTTTTTTTAAACAATTTCAATTTACAAACAAGTAGGAAATATTAACTTCCATATTAAATTAACAAATTTGCATATATACACATAATTAAAAAAACAAAAACAAACAAAAACCTTCTTTATAATAAATATAGACATTTTAACCAGTGTAACAAAAGACATTTCGTACAAACATTACGTATAGCTTTAACGTTAGTGGACTATTGATGTGTTTCTGTATTTACTATAATTATTTTATATGATTTCTATAATTATTATACCCTTAATCCATTACACAAGCCATTTTAGTTTATTATGAACCTTTTATTTTAAATTAATAGAAATATAATAACTTTGATTTAGTTCAGCCACCATCATGGTACAAGCCCCTGTTTGCTTGATTAGATAGATAAAATCTAGAGGCTTGGCTTATGTGTACTTGGGTTAGCAAAGCCCAGATTAGTTTAACTAGTGGCTTATCAGTGTCTGACTGGGTGCCATAGCCTTAGGTTAATTTAACTAATGACCTAAACAAGTTATGTGTGCCTGGGCCAATATAGCTCAAACTTAACTTGTTAGAAATGTGCACTTCAGTGCTTGCGCCTGTAACATAAGTTACGTATCTTGCAAACCGCTAGATAGGGGAAAAAAAATAACCCGAGCAGTATAAATATGTTGATCGAGTGCAACAAACAGAAAACCACAACCACATGCATTTGCTGTCTCAGCTGCATCAGCTTCCAGATAAAACGGTTGTGGATTTCCTCTCAAACCTCATGAAATGAAACATTTACTGAAAAGTAAATTTAGCTTATGTAACATCCCTTTTATCACTTATAACATGCTATCACAAAATGCATATTCTCATATTGGTTTGCTTATATGTTTAATAAGTCACTCTTTGCATCATCTGCACAGCTTGTTAAACATCAAACATTATTTAAACCTTTTGTACGGTTCCTTCAACTGGGGTTGCATGAATTAGTGCACTCTCAGTGCTGAGTTGTGTCAAGGGCATCCGGTGTTAAAACTATGGTAAATAGCTGTGCAGATAATTCAAGAGCAGGGGAGAGAGATTATTTTTCATTTAGGAACTGAATTTGAATTTTAATGTTCTTATACTGAACACAAACAAAGATACTTGGAAGAATGTGGAAAAATATGGGATTATTTTTGTGCCAATAAGAATGAACGTAACTTTATAAAACTGAACGTAACTTTCCAAGAAACGATCAAAAATATGCCACTGCAAAAGAAGAAAAGCACAATGAAAATGAAAAAATGAACTCAGTCGCACGAATTTAACATGCTCTTCAAATATGCTTCATTCTTTGTTAATGATTTTCAAAGAATCGTTTTCGCGAATCATGGATTCTGAATGCGTTGCCACAGCTTTCGCTTACGCTTCGCAAATTTTCGTTTGCTGTTTTGGCACAAACCTCTCGTGGGGGCGGGCTTAACAGCGATCTACTCTGATTGGCTAATGAGCTTTTGATGGACAGTTGCTCTCTGACCTGGAAGCACGGACGGTGACGTCAGTGGCGCGCATATTGGAAAGTTGTTGCGGTGTGCAATACGTCGTGCTTTGTTTATAGAAACTATCAGAACTGTTGCACACTGTACATGAATAAAACTTTTATCGATGTTATTGATTAACGTTACTTTAGCAACACGAACTTACTTCAAGCCAGTGGCGTTGCGAAGGGGGGGCTTTGGGGGCTTAAGCCCCTGATGTATTGTCAAAAGCCCCTGATCTTTTGGAATATGTTGCACTTAAAATTCGCCTGTCCATAATGAAAAGCAGTCTGGTTGTCACGCGCATTCCACTTAACGGCAGCTTTTGTGTCGGGTATTTAAATAGTCAGCTGTTCAGCAGTACCTGTTTCTACCGGCAGGTGGGACTGTTGTCAGACGGCAAGTGTTAAAAAAAAATCCCGCTACTGCACTGTCGTCATTCATTCATTATTTTGAGGAGCAGATGAGGTAATAATACAACTGTTCCGCGAAACTGAATAGTTGATGAAGCTTAATATTTGTTTTCACAGTCTAAAATGTGTGTAGTTTTGGTGAAATAAAATAACTGTAATCAATAAATTGTGCGTCAATATTAATGTAAATAACGCGCATTATTCAGAAAAACGTAAATTGTACTAGCTTGCTAGATATGATATAGATATCTAGACATATTTATCTAGATATGATATAGTCAGTCACATCTGTTACTGTAATAGTTAAATCAGAAATGGTTGGCTTAGGCTATAGCTTGCTACACCTCATTAGCGTTGTCAAAAATCTTCTTAGGGGCTAAGCCCCTTATCTCTTCTGACCCTAGCAACGCCCCTGCTTCAAGCTGCCCTGAGGGACAAGCTGAGGTGGAAGATGATGCCGCTCCGTGTCTCTCCTGGGAGCTCATCTTTAGAAACTAAGAGACGACCGTAGGTGAAATACTAATAACATTAATACTTAATATAAACAAAGCACGACGTATTGCACACTGCAACAACTTTCCAATATGTGCGCCACTGACGTCACCGTCCGTGCTTCCAGGTCAGAGAGCAACTGTCCATCAAAAGCTCATTAGCCAATCAGAGTAGATCGCTGTTAAGCCCGCCCCCACGAGAGGTTTGTGCCAAAACAGCAAACGAAAATTTGCGAAGCGTAAGCGAAAGCTGTGGCAACGCATTCAGAATCCATGATTCGCGAAAACGATTCTTTGAAAATCATTAACAAAGAATGAAGCATATTTGAAGAGCATGTTAAATTCGTGCGACTGAGTTCATTTTTTCATTTTCATTGTGTTTTTCTTCTTTTGCAGTGGCATATTTTTGATCGTTTCTTGGAAAGTTACGTTCAGTTTTATAAAGTTACGTTCATTCTTATTGGCACAAAAATAATCCCATAGAAAAACAAACGGCTGACTTTCATAGTATTTTTTTATCCATACTGTGGAAGTCAATAGGGACAACTGTTTAACTAGTGTAGTTGTGTGTTTTTAAGAGCAAAAAGGCTACTTGATCAAATGCTACAGGAAAAGCTGTTTTCAGTAATTTTTTTAAAAGACTGTAATCAGTAGCGAAAGGATGGGTAGGCATGGGCAATGAGATGGGTGGCCCACGCAATGAGAAGTTAGTAATTTTCCAAATGGATATAATTTATTAAACTTTAATAATAATAAACATGACCAACAGGATAAAAATGACCAAATTTTCTTATTCTTATTTGTTATTTTGTTGAAAAATATATATACACAGCTGCCCTAACAAAATAATTTTTTATGTTTGGTAGAGCTTGGGGTGACTTGTACTTAATTTGTCTTCCCGGGAAACATACAAGTATCTTCTTTTGCTTCCGAGTAGCAGTACTAAATGGGGGGGGGGGGTTGAATTTTTTCTTATTCAACAAATAAGAAAAAATGTGGACATCTTCATCCTGTTCAAAAGTTTTCACCCCCATCTCTTAATGCAAAAAAAAAAAAAAATCCTTCAGAAATTATTCTAATATGCTGATTTATTGTTGTAATGTTGGAAACAGGAAACAATTTTTTTTGGAACTTGTGATAATTTTTTCAGGATTCTGTGATAAATCAAAAGTTAAAAAGAACAGCATTTATTAAAAAAAAAAAAAAAGAACAATTTTATTAGAATTTATTAGAATTTCTTTCAAAGTATTAATTTCTTTCAAACAAAGGAAGAAAAAGAAGAAATTACTGACCCCAAACTATGAACAGTAGTGTATATTGTTACAGAAGATTTCTATTTGAAATAAATGCTGTTCTTTTTAACGTTTTATTCATACAAACAAAAAAAAAGTAAACACAGATTCCAAAAAAATATTAAGCAACACAACTGTTTCCAACACTGATAATAAACTAGCATAGAATGATTTCTAAAGGATCGTGCGACACTGAAGGCTGGTGTAATGATGCTGAAAATTCAGCTTTACATCACAGGAATAAATTCTATTTTAAAATATATTAAAATAGAAAATCACTATTTTAAATAGAAATAATATTTCACCATATTACTGTGTTTTATGTTATGTATGTAAACATAGCCTTGTTGAGCAGAAAAGATGTGGTAGTGAGCATACGGGCCCAGATGTGCTGCATGCTTCGGTGAAGCTATGATGGTGCTTGGTGAAAGCCCACCAATACTGCTGTGTGTTTATGTAGGGTTTTATATGAGTTCTAGTCTTAAGGACAGACTAAAACAGCATGTTTGCTCTTTTTTTTAAATTTAATAATTCAATTTTTCACAACATTTTCATGGCCAAATTATGCAGAAAACAAGCAAAAAAAATGTTTTTGTGAAGCTTTCAAAGGATGTTGACCATGGGAAAGGCTTCCGTGTCAAACAGCACCATTCCGTCTCGACCCTGAGGGTTCCCTATACATTGGATGGAAATCTGAAACATTCATACAGGCATTAGAAGAGTTTGTGCATTTTTCATATTCCTAAAATAATGCTGTCTGTATAATGATATACCTGAGTTTGACTAGATGACAGTTCATCAGCCGCAGCCTCTTGCGTCAAAAGAGTATATTTCTCCACAGGGTGTTCTTGAACAAATATGCAGCAGATGTTTCCCTTATTTAATGAGAAACATTATTTTATTATCGTAAAATAACTTTAGAGTTTAGAGTATATAAAATATGTAATGTTATAATGCAAATGATCTTTTAAAACACTTCGCTGATAGTTTTGCCTACCATTGTGTCCAGGTTTTCACAACAAAGCCCGGCCAATTGCTACTCAAATCTAGCCCAAAACTAGCCCAATCACGTTTTAGAGAGGTTCTCTCTGTAAAAATTGTGTTCCGTGTGGTAAAATACACGTTTTTTTTGTCAATGTTCCTCTGGCAAAATTTGCATTTCAGGAGCCAAATATCATATTATGTATAAAAAAGTATAAAAAAAAAAAACACTGATTACCTTCCGGGTCAAAGATACCTTCCGGGGCATCTTGTGACCTATCAGGGGCATAACCACCAATATTTAAAATTCTTGCACTGATCTGATGCACTTTATTACGCAGCGCTTTTTGTTAGGATGATAAAAAACCTTTAAAAGCTATATTTTCTGCCTAGTCTGCCTCAGTGGTCTAACAGCGCTCGTCAATGTCAAAATAACTGAGATGGCCAATCAGATCAAAGTAGGCGGGTTTAATGTTCACAGAAGCAGAGCGTGAATTCATCACAAAGCGTTAGTTCAATGTAAAAAAAGACAGCGAGGTACGATGAAAGTTGAATATCATTTAATATTAGTCAACTGTTTAACACTATAAACATGGCCAATGTCAGAGAGAAGGAGAGAGAGAATGATAAAAGTTGCGGGTTTATATCTGTATCTGTGTCTCTCTCTACAAACAGTTTAGTTTAGTTACTTCAAAACAGCGAATTTTACCCTCTTCTTGCTGAGAAAGATAATGTAGTGATTCAGCTATTTGGTAACACTTTACAATAAGGTTCATTAGTTAACATTAGTTAACTACATTAATTAACATGAACTAAGAATGAACAATACTTCTACACCCTTAACTAATCTTAGTTAATGTGAATTTCAGCATTTACTAATGCATAATTAAAATCACAAGTTGTGTTTGTTAACATTAGTTAATGCACTGTGAACTAACATGAATTAACAATGAACAACTATTTTTATTAACTAACATTAACAAAGATTAATAAATAATGTAATAAATGTTTTGTTCATAGTTTGTTCATGTTAGTTAATACATTAACTAATGTTAACAAATGACACCTTATTGTAAAGTGTTACCAGCTATTTTATTAATAAAAATCGAGTGGTGTGGGTGCGTAAATGATGTTGTTTTCTAAAGAAGCTCAAGGCTTTTTTTTTTTTTTTCACAGGATTAAACTGCTGTAAAAATCACCTATTTATATTACAAATTAATGTGATAATGATTCTTCTATGTTCTTCTATAGACCAAACACTGATTAATCAAATCTGATATTTAATTTTCAGTCATTAGTATGTTAGTTTATTTAGCTCTGAAATAGCAAGTGAAAATGCATTATGTCTGCTTCAACTTACCTCCAAAAGCCATAGGTTGTATGTTCCTTTTGTCCTCTCTGGGTTCAAAATAGTAGCCGATTTATTTATTTTCAATCAAGTCCAAATTCATAAAAAACAAAAAAATAAATAAATAAAATAAAATTATAAAATAGAAAATATGAAAAATGATAGAAAATTTTTTAGTCCTCATTTTCAAGTCAACAGTTCTCCCTCGTTCTAGAAGCCTCTGAACAATAATGACTTGATATGATTTGAAAGTACCTCATATCAGTTGGAACATCAAAGCGATACTACTTTGCTTCTGTTATGCATGGCACTAGTTAACCACACGTACAAAAACAGGGTGTGAGGTGCTTCCTTATTAGGCGCTGATTCATTTAGATTAAAAGATTAAAGATCAAATAACACATGACAATACTTATAGACAAATAACAAGATGTACTGGAAATTTCCAAAAAATGTGATCTAATGATTCATCAATTCTCAGTTCCTCCAGGATCAGGGTTAATAAACTGAATAAACTGAACAATTTACATTAAACTAATTCAGGTCTCATAGTCCTAATCACTATAAAGCCTGTTTTCTTTTCTTTTCTTTTCTTTTCTTTTCTTTTCTTTTCTTTTCTTTTCTTAATTTTAGAAAACTTTATAAACTATAAATCATGGTATACTTGATTAAAATTCTGAGAAATATACCATTGAAAATGTGAATAAATTGTTCTTTGAGCTAAATATTTTCAACAAATTGTCCAGTTTGCAAATGATTCATTCATAAATCAAACATCACTGTTTTTTTTGTTTCTTTTTTTTTCCCCATGAACTCTCACGGATGGCTAGAGTAAATATTAGGATTTACAGTAAACAACTGCTTAAATTTAGATATTGTTGTAACGCCACGCCAGCAGAGGGAGCCCTGACCCATGAACTGACTGTTGCTGCTCCCTCTGCTGCTTCGTTGGTAACTTCCTGTTTGGTGGCCATAAAGGGAGGCCATTTCCAAACAGACATTTGCGAAGTATTGTTTTGCTATTGCGGACTCTACCAAGCGTTTTCCCTGTTTTCATTGCCCTGTTTTGATTGTTTCGGTTTTGTTTCTTGCCATTGTTTTACTTTGTTTTTGCCATTGTTTTATCTGTTCATTGCCATAGTTTTTGCCATAGTTCTTGCCTTGTTTATTTGTCACTTTTTGGACTGCTCTCTCTGGTTTTTGGACTCTGCCTGTTTATGTGGATTATGCTATTGTCTTGCCTTCACTACACTGCCTGTTTGGATACTGACCCTGCCTGTTTGACTACGATCTGTAAAATAAAGCTCGCATTTGGATTTTACACGCTTCCTACGAGTCCGCGTTACAGAATACTTCGCCTCCCAAAAATCCAGCGGCTTTCAGAAGATACAGATCGAACCATGGACCCAGCATCACACCTCTTCTCTCTACGTCAAGGTAATCGGTGCATCGAAGATTATGTTGTGGACTTTTGTGAGCTGTGCTATTTGGTGGACTTTAACGATGTGGTGCTTAAGGACATTTTCCGTAATGGATTAAACAATCCCATTCGTTCTGGCCTACCTGGAGGGAAAATTCACTGGTCTTTGGAACAGTACATTGACTTTGCCCTCCGGTTGGCTGGATCACCATTTACTGTGGGGGTAGCTGATATGTCACCCTGCTGTCCCCCAGTATCAGCCAAACCTGTGAATTTTTCCGTTATGTCTGGAATTATTCAAGTCACGTCAGAGCCCCATCATGCCATGCCTACCAAGCCAAAGACTGCTCAAGTCACGTCTGTCAAGCCACAGCCTGCTCACATCATGTCTGCCAAGCCACAGTCTGCTCACGTCACGTCTGCCAAGCCACAGTCCACTCACGTCACATCTGCCAAGCCACAGCCTGCTCACGCCATGCCTGCCGCTCCAGGGCCTGCTCACGCCATGCCTGCCGCTCCAGGGCCTGCTCACGCCATGCCTGCTGCTCCAGGGCCTGCTCACGCCATGCCTGCCGCTCAAGGGCCTGTTCACGCCCTGCCTGCCGCTCCAGGGTCTGCACCTGTCATGGCCGCCCGTCCAGAGTCTGCACCTGTCATGGCCGCCCTCCCACGACCAGTTCACAAAATGGCTGCCACGCCTGAGCCTCATCAAGCCAAAATCATCTCATCTGCATCTCATCCCATCATCTCTGCCACACCCAAGGCAAATCAAGTGATGCCTGATCCTCCAGTATCAAGTCAAGTCAGGGCTACACTTTCTGTGTCAAGTCAAGATACAGCTGTCCTCCATGAGCCAAGCCAAGATACAGCTGTTGTTCTCCATGAGTCAAGCCAAGATACAACTGTTGTTCTCCATGAGTCAAGCCAAGACACAGCAGCTGCTCTCCATGAGTCGAGTCAAGACACAGCTGCTGTTCTCCACGAGTCAAGTCAAGACACAGCTGCTGTTCTCCACGAGTCAAGCCAAGTCACAGCTGTGCCCCACGAGTCAAGCCAAGTCACAGCTGTGCCACACGAGTCAAGCCAAGTCACAGCTGTTCCCCATGAGTCAAGCCACGTTACAGCTGTGTTTCCTGAGTCAAGTCAAGTTTCCAAGTCACGTCAAGTTACAGCTGCGTTTCCTGAGTCAAGTCAAGTTTCCAAGTCAAGTCAAGTTGTAGCTGCGTCCCCTGAGTCAAGTCAAGTTTCCAAGTCAAGTCAAGTTGCAGCTGCATTTCCTGAGTCCAGTCAAGTTACAGCTGTTGTTCCTGAGCCAAGCCAAGTTACAGTAGATATTCATGAGCCAAGTCAAGTTGCTGCTGTTGTCCCTGAGCCAAGTCAAGCCACAGCTGACCTTCATGAGCCAAGTCAAGCCACAGCTGACCTTCATGAGCCAAGTCAAGCCACAGCTGACCTTCATGAACCAAGTCAAGCCACAGCTGATCCCCCTGAGCCAAGTCAAGTCACATCTGACCTTCACGAGCCAAGTCAAGTCACAGCTGGACAGCACAAGCCAGGTCAAGTCACTGCTGTTCTTCACGAATCAAGTCAAGTCACGGCAGGCCTCCCTAAATCAATTCAAGAAACTGCTGTCCTGCCAGAACCTAACCAGGTCCCCTCTGACCTTCTAGAACCTCATCACGTCTCAGCTGATCCCCTAGAGCCTCATCATGTATCAACTGACCCAAGCCACGCAGAGCCCACATTCCCAAGCCACAAGTGCACAGCATCCACACCCTCAAGGCCAACAGACATCCCACTATCTACTGTGCTGCCTGTAATGGCTGTTGCCATTTTTAGTGTGTGGGCTGCACACTGTGCTCCAGAGGCCTCATCTGTCCACGAGTCTGCTCCAGAGGCCTCGTCTGTCCACGAGTCTGCTCCAGAGGCCTCGTCTGTCCACGAGTCTGCTCCAGAGGCCTCGTCTGTCCACGAGTCAGTTCCAGAGGGCTCGACTGTCCATGAGTTCACACCTATACCTCCAGAGGTATCAGCGCACACTGTAGATCCTCCAAAGGAGGTGGCGTCTATTTAGGAACTCACTGCCATGTCTGCCCAAGAATCTGCGCCCATGCCTCCAGAGGTGTCAGCACCTGCTGTAGATCCTCCTATGAGGACGGCGTCCTCCCATAAACTCTCTACCCTTCATACCACAGCCCAGAAGGCCTCTCACAAACTCTCTGCCTGTCATGTCACGGCCAAGAAGGCCTACTATGAACTCTCTGACCGCCATGTCACAGCCACGAAGGCCTATCATGAACTCTCTGCCTGTCATGCCACGGCCAAGGTGGTCGTCCGTGAACACACCGCCCTGCTATGGATGTCACTAGTTCCACTATGGATATCTCTGCTCCTGTCTGCTCTGCCTGCCCTGCAATGGCTCCCTGTTATGCCTGCTCTGCCTGCCTCGCCATGGCTCCTTGCTATGCCTGTTCTGCCTGCCCCGCCATGGCTTCCTGCTCTGCCTGCTCCGCCATGGGTGCCTGCTCTGCCTGCCCCGCCATGGCTGCCTGCTCTGCCTGCCCGGCCTGCCCGGCCATGGCTACCGGCTCTCCCTGCTCCACCATAGCTCCAGGCTCCTCCGAATCAAGCATGGGGGACTTCTGCTCCAGTGTACCACTGCCTGCCACAGTTCCACGGCCCAGGCCCTCCAGTATTTCACGGTCTGCCATTGCTCCACGGCCCAGGCCCTCCAGTGTTTCACGGTCTGCTACTGCTCCACGGCCCAGGCCCTCCAGTGTTCCACTGTCTGCCACAGCTCCACGGCCCAGGCCCTCCAGGATTCCACTATCTGCCACAGCTCCACGGCCCTGGTCCTCCAAGGTTCCACTGTCTGCCACTGATCTACGGTCCAGGTCCTCCAGTGCTTCACTATCTGCCACTGCTCCATGGCCCAGGTCCTCCAGTGCTTCACTGTCTGCCTCTGCTCCATGGTCCAGGTCCTCCAGTGCTTCACTGTCTGTCCCTGCTCCACGATCCACGATCCACGATCCAGGCCACGCTAGCAGAGGGAGCCCTGACCCATGAACTGACTGTTGCTGCTCCCTCTGCTGCTTCGTTGGTAACTTCCTGTTTGGTGGCCATAAAGGGAGGCCACAGACATTTGCGAAGTATTGTTTTGCTATTGCGGACTCTACCAAGCGTTTTCCCTGTTTTCATTGCCCTGTTTTGATTGTTTCGGTTTTGTTTCTTGCCATTGTTTTACTTTGTTTTTGCCATTGTTTTGTCTGTTCATTGCCATAGTTTTTGCCATAGTTCTTGCCTTGTTTATTTGTCACTTTTTGGACTGCTCTCTCTGGTTTTTGGACTCTGCCTGTTTATGTGGATTACGCTATTGTCTTGCCTTCGCTACACTGTCTGTTTGGATACTGACCCTGCCTGTTTGACTACAATCTGTAAAATAAAGCTCGCATTTGGATTTTACACGCTTCCTACGAGTCCGCGTTACAATTGTCAAGGCTTAAGCCTAGTTCTAGACTAATGCAAGTCTGAGCTGTTTCAGCTGAAAGAAACTTGCACTGACAGATCTTAAAATATGTCAGTTATATTGTGTGTGTCTCAAGAGGCACACCAGTAATGTTTTTTTTTTTTGTTTTTAAGCACATTTATGAAAATCAGATAAATAAATTCTGGCTTAGTCTATGCCCTTTCTGTGAAACCGGGCCAAAAAATCACAAAAAAAAGGTCATTGTCGCAGGAGGTTTGCATAATCACATAGCCAATCCATTCAAATGCTCAAATAAACTTTCATTGGTTCTTTCCTGTTCAAGCTGCTGCTCCAGGGCCTGCTCATGCCATGCCTGCCCATCCTGAATCTGCACCTGTCATGGCCGCCCTCCCACAGCCAGCTCACAAGATGGCTGCCATCCCAGAGCCAGTCCACAAGATGGCCGCCATTCCCCAAGCCTGTTCACAAGATGGTTGCCCCATCTGAGTCCCCAGCCAGGATAGCTGCCACGCCTGAGCCTCATCAGTCCAAAATCATCTCATCCAAATCTCATCTCGCCATGTCTGCCACACCCAAAACAAATCAAGTGTTGGCTGATCCTCCGGTGTCAAGTCAAGTCAGGGCTGCACTTTCAGTGCCAAGTCAAGTCACAGCTGTTCTCCATGAGTCAAGCCAAGTTACAGCTGTTCTCCATGAGTCAAGCCAAGTCACAGCTATTGTTCCTGAATCAAGCCAAGTTACAGCTGTTGTTCCTGAGTCAAGCCAAGCCACAGCAGATCTTCATGAGCCAAGCCAAGTTACAGCAGATCTTCATGAGCTAAGTCAAGTTACTGCTGTTGTTCCCGAGTCAAGTCAAGCCACAGCTGATCTTCCTGCGTCAAGTCAAGTCACGACAGACCTTCCTGAATCAAGTCAAGACACAGCTGCGCTCCTAACAGAGCCTCTTCACGACATGGCCACTAGTATAGAGCCTCGCCAAGCCACGGCCGTCATGCCAGAACCTCGCCAGGTCCTGTCTGACCTTCCAAAGCCTCATCACGTCTCAGCTGACCTCTTAGAGCCTTGTCACATCTCAGCTGACCCCCCAGAGCCTCGTCACGTCTCAGCTGACCCCCCAGAGCCTCGTATCGTATCAGCTGACATCCCAGAGCCTCGTCAGGTCTTAGCCACCTTTCCAAAGCCTTGCCAGGTCTCGTCTCAGCTCCCAAGCCACGCAGAGCCCACTCTCCCGAGCCACATGTCCACAGCGTCCACAGCCTCAAGACCGGCAGGCATCCCACTATCTACTGTGCTGCCTGTAATAGCTGTTGCCATTTTGAGCGTGTGGGCTACACACTGCGCTCCAGAGGCCTCGTCTGAGAACGCGTCTGCTCTAGAGGCCTCGTCTGACCACGAGTCTGCTCCTGAGGTCTCGTTTGACCACGAATTTGCGCCAATGCCTCCAGAGGTGTCAGCAAGAGCTGTAGAACCTCCCACGGAGGCGGCGTCCACCCATGAACTCTAGCCATGTCTAGCCATGAGTCTGCGCCAATGCCCCCGGAGGTGGCGGCTCCGGCTGCAGAACCCCTTAAGGGGGCGGCGTCCTCCTATGAACTCTCTACCCATCATGTCACGGCCAAGGAGGCCAATTATGGACTCTCTGCTCTGCTATGGATGTCATTAGTTCCACTGTGGATATCTTTGCTCCTGTCTGCTCTGTCTGCCCCGCCATGGCTCCCTGCTCTGTCTGCTCTGTCTGCCCCGCCATGGCTCCCTGCTCTGCCTGCTTTGCCTGCCCTGCCATGGCTCCCTGCTCTCCCTGCTCCACCATGGGTCCAGGCTCCTCAGAATCTACCATGGTGGACTTCTGCTCCAGTGTTACACTGTCTGCCACAGCTCCACGGCCCAGGTCCTCCAGTGTTTCACGGTCTGCCACAGCTCCACGGCCCAGGTCCTCCAGTGTTTCACAGTCTGCCACCGTTCCATGGCCCAGGTCCTCCAGTGCTTCACTGTCTGTCTCTGCTCCACGATCCAGGCCCACCTCCTCTGCACGGACCTGGCCCTCCGTCCCACCCCCTGTTTTGCCTCTGTTTCCCCACCCTCCTGGACAGTTGTTGCTTGAGCGCCAGGAGTAGCTCCTAGAGGGGGGGATTCTGTAACGCCACGCCAGCAGAGGGAGCCCTCACCCATGGACTGACTGTTACCGCTCCCTCTGCTGCTTCCTTGGTTACTTCCTGTTTGGTGGCCATTTAAGGAGGCCCATACCAAACAGGCCCTTTGCGAAGTATTGTTTTGCCTGTGCGGACTCTACCAAGCGTTTTCCCTGTTTTCATTGCCTTGTTTTGTTATTGCCACGGTTTTGTTTCTTTGCCATAGTTTTGTCTAGTTTCATTGCCATAGTTTTTGCCTTGTTTCATTGCCTTGTTTATTTTGCTACTTTGGACTGCTCTCTGGTCTTTTGACCTTCTGCCTGTTCATTGGATTACGCTTTTTCCTTGCCCTGGATATTACTGTTTGCTGGTGTCTGACCCTGCCTGTCTTGACTCCGATCTGTTTAATAAAGCTCGCATTTGGATCTATTACACTCCAGAAGAGTCCGGTTACACAGCATTTGTCACATGGACGTGTTTGTCCCTTAGCCAATTGCCTTTGCTTACGTCACAGCTATGAGACATGATTTGTAAAATTGCAATTACTTTTAGTTAGCATGTTCCACAGTATAATTAAATGTATGGATTTGGTTAATTTCTTTGAGGACAAATATTAATCCTACAGCATTACATTGATATTCCTGAGAAATGGAGATGTTGTCTAGTCACCTTTATTTAAAGGGGTCATCGGATGCCCATTTTCCACAAGTTGATATGATTCTTTAGGGTCTTGATGAAAAGTCTATAATATACTTTGGTTCAAAATTCTCCATGGTAGTGTAAAACAACACCCTTTTTACCTTGCCAAATTCAGCTCTGCAAAAATCGTCTCATTCTGGTTGAGGCTGCTTTAAATGCAAATGAGCTCTGCTCGCCCCGCCCCACTCTTCTCTCTGCTACTTTGAGAGATTGTTTACTTTAGCCACATTTAGTGTTTAGCCACTAATCTTGCTAACTAGCACATTATTAGGAAAGGCAGTCGCAAAGATTCATTAAAAAAAACCTTATACTCACTTCTGCTGTAAGTGAAGCCGGATCATGAATGATTCGCGCGAACATAGACGGATATATGTAGATTGGGAGCCGCATTCCCTTCACAAACAAATGTAATTCACTGCTCCTTCAGATGTCAGGAGTGAATGACGACCACTACGTTCATTATTACTTCCAGCAACACAACACCTCAGTCACTCAATCGGAGATATTCTTGTCTAACTTACATCCCTGCTCCGGCATCGAATCAAAAAGGGCGGACTGTTACAACTGATCTAAGGTAAGACTCTCATGTCAATAAACTATCGTAGGAGCGGCCTCTGCCGGTGTGACGCTGACAGGCATCTGAGAATGGCTCGATTTGAAAAAGGGGATATTATTTTTACAGATTAATTAAAAACCACTGCATGGATTTTTATCATTATAGGGTAGATTTGTACATACACTGCCAACACACATTAATGTTCAAACAACATGTAAAAGTGAACTTAGCATTCGATGACCCCTTTAAATGCCTAGTTCTTTCATGAAACTCTAGATGGCGCAGGCTGATGGGTATTAACGTAACTGATGATATTTACAGCCTTATATGACTTGGCACAAGCTGATTGGTTCATGTCGCGTATGCAGCCAATGACACCTTTGCACCTTTACCTTTAAATGGCTGGCTGACATTCAGTCGAGCCTTTTCGCAGCAGCGTGCTTTCAGAGTTCCTCTGAAACCCTCCACCTGTATAGATCTGCTATGGGTTATTTTATATGCTATTTGTGCAGCAGCAGTATGTCTTAAATACTCACAGCACCGAATCGCCATATGCTTTGGCAGTGGCAAGTTCCTCTACTTGCTTGCAGCAGCAGCAGCAACAATCTACAACTACAGCAATAACCAGCAGCAGCGTAGCAGATCTATTCCACCAATACCATAGTGGTTGCAGAAAAACACTGGTAACAAGTGGAGGTAATCAGGTAAAATCCATGGAATAAGAAAAAAAATATTTTTGTGCCTTTTGATGTCAGAATTGGAATGCAAATCATTTCTATAGAATACTGTCATCAAAGACACCATTTGAAGCTAAATGCAGATGTTTAAACGGATGTACTACCAATAGACCACTACATGAAAACCGTCATTTTCTGCCACCAGATAGGCTATACCCATAAAAAAAAAACATCATCCCTGTTTCCCTGTGTTTCCTGGGGTTCCTGAATGTTTACAAACATTGTACGCACGTGCGCATTCGGAGCATGCGCGTTTGGTGCCAATGCGTGCATTGTGGCTTGGAAGCGCGACCGCCTAGATGAGCGCTTTCTGGCAGGTCTTGATCGTCCCATCCCTGGGAGTCTTCTGTTTCTCCCAGATCTACACGTGGAGATATCTAAATCTTGGGAAAACCGTATTCCTTTCGGTTACATCTGTTTCAACACGCTGATTACGCTAATGTTGAAGAGATGTTTGTGAGCTATCTCTCACAGGGTGAGTCATCATCTTTGAAGGCTCCCGCCTTGCCGTCGTCAGCGCTTCAGACCACCTCGCACTTGAATGGCAGGGCATTTGTGGCAGCAGGTCAGGCTGGTGGTGGTTTGCACACCATGGCGGTGTTACAAGCTTATGAGGCTGACTTGCTGAAGGAATTTGGACGAGGCCAAAGGATTGTCACCTGAGGCGGTCGAAGAGCTGCGCTGCACCACAGATTTGGCTCTCCGTGCCACCAAACAAACTGCTGCTGCCACTGGGCATTCAATAGAGGTAATGGAGGCTACGGAGAGACGTCTGTGGATCAACCTCGCGGCCATCGGGAAGAAGGAAAAAGACTTTCTACTCGATGCTCCGCTTTCGCCGACCAGGCTTTTTGGAACATCTGTTGAGGCGGTAGTGCAGAAGTTCAGGGAGCCTTTCGTCTGCCTTTCAGAAATTCATTCCTCGCCATTTCAAATTCTTTTCTAAGGGGGACAATCGGCCTAGAGCTGAGGCTCATGGACAAGATCAGAAATCTAGTGTTGCTAACCGTGCCCCTCCTTCCTCTAGGAGTCGGCAAGTGAAACCTATCGCTGACAAAGGAAAGAAGGATCTCAGGAACGTGTTAGATAAGAGGTGCGGTCAACCTCCACGTCCCGAGGCTGGCACTTCCTGATCATACTTTTTCCAAGGGTTATTCCCCTTTATTTACTCGGGTTCTCCCATCTCTGCCAAGTTCCGCGAGCGGCCCATAGCGTCAGTAGCATGGCCCCTTTCTGAGGAAAGGTCTGGTGCATGTCTGTTGCCTCCTTGGTGTTTCCGCTAGATCATCAGGCATGTGCCTCGTCATGGCATAGTTGGCATTTCATTCCCCAATGTGTCCTCTAGAGGGAGATGCAGCATGGAGTTCCCTAGAAGGGGAACATCTCGGGTTATGCATGTAACCATGGTTACCTGAGAGGGAGCGAGATGCTGCGTCCCCTCGCCATGCCTCTGGCCTGCCTGTTTATGTCTCCTTCAGACACCTAAGTGGATGACGTATTTGGTAGGTGCCCTTTTATACTCCCGGCACCCCGCCTATGACGTCATGGGCCAGGTGGACCAATGGATTGTCATTGTTTCACATGTGCTTTAGACACTGGATCTGCAGACTGTATTCCCCAATGTGTTCCCTAGAGGGAGATGCAGTGTCTCATTCCCTCTAGAGGAACCATGGTTACGTGTGTAACCCGAGACGATTTTTGTTATAAAATATCCAAAAATCACTTGCACAGTGTGACATATTTCATGCAGTTGTGTACTTGTGTTATCCCGAAAGTTCCCAAGTATTTTTTAAATCCAGAGAAATTCATATTTTAAATAATGATTAGTCCCTTTTCCTCCCTGGTCATTGCCACTCATCAGTGACATAATATCCACACTATCCTCGGTTTCCGCTCATAGAAACTAAAAAAAAAAAAAAAAAAAATGCTGCTGTTAAACTAAATCCTTTCTGGCTGTCATGATTAAAATGAAAATGAAATTAAAAGTGCTGCTTAATGTTGCACCATATTCTTTTTACGCTTTTCAACAGTGTTGCACATTATAATCAATCACATTCAAATCTGTTGAGCTTGTGAACGCAATGGCCAATCAGAGGCATCTAAATGAGTCATCATCATCACCAGATGGGTTTTGTTGATCAGTGTAAGCACTGGCTGACTGAACTCTGCTCCCTCACGAATTCTCTCATCATAAACAACAAAGTGCAGTATGATGTAAGTAAGGTAACGTTGATGATGTACTTCATCAAACCGTGTATAGATAGTTTTAGCCTACTGATTATAAGGGGAGGTTTTTTGAGAGTGCTTAAACTCACACTAGACTGAAGTCAGTTAAAATGTTCTTTGACTATGTAAATGTTCTTTACTCGCTTACTCAGTATAATTTATTAGCTGTTTGAATAATGTGGAAGGTACAAGTAATAAAAAATAATAATAATAATTCATTACCTCATCCGTGAGCATCATTTGTAAATTCCACACATAAAACGACATCAAATCCACTAGAAGGCAAGCCTGCAACCATTAGTCGAAAAAGCGTAACGGCTAAAGCTAACGCTTCCGGTCTGGCAGTGCGTGGGAAAGGAGACCAGAGGCCATTTTTTTGAATGGATGTCAATGGAAAGAGGCTTCATTATGCTGAATAAACAGCTTTTTAGAGGAAATGTCTTATCATTTAATATATAAGAGAATTATAAGAGAAGTCTTATTATAAGAAACTTTTTGCGACAAGTGGGATTCAGCTTACGGCACTTCTCATTCATTCCTATGGTATCTGTAAATGGCGATTGAGTGTTGCACAACTCTGACTGAAATTTAGTGATGTCAAGGCTGTAATGTGATTGGTTATTAAGAAACACGTGATCCAAGTTAGCTGTTACACTTTCTCCAACAGTAAGTGCGTTTTCAGCCGGCTAAAAATGCTCTGGTGGACACGCAGCCTTACTTTTTAGACAACTGAGTTCTGTTCCAATATCTAGTGAGCTGCCTTTGTAAGTCTGCATCGTATGTGAAATGCATTAAGCAGCAATTCTGAGTATCATCCAAACAGCATTTCTCCTGCAAAGCCCATGGGACAGTCACTGTGCAATTGATTTCACTTGAGTTTGTTCAAAGTAAATGTTGGTAAACTAACAGCAGTTAGTAAGCATAAAAATATATAACACACATGGATAACATCATATTTGCTGAATTAAATCCAATGCTTGTTTCTTACTAATTTCAAGGTGTCGATTTTTGTTTTGCTCCCACAAAATATAATGTGCAGTTTTGATAAGAGCATTAAAGCTGATACATATAAATAATTTGAAAAATTCTAAATTCATTAATATTTTTGAACTCAGCTTAATCAAATTAGGTAATATTATGCCTTTTTTGCAAATCAGAAGATTTTTTTTTTTTTTTTTCAAAATGCAGGGCTGTGTTATAGCTATTATGTTAAATTGTTTCAATTTCTAATTATATTTACATAAATAATTTATAATTATTACTTCAGTCAACACTCCATATCCCTTAACGGCAAAACAGAAAACAGATTTGAGATAACTTTGCAGTTTTATACAAAATAACAAAACTGAAATAACCACATGGCGTAAGTATTCAAATCAATTGCTATGACATTTGAAATTTAGCTCAGATGCATCCTGTTTATTTGGATCATCTTTGAAATATTTGTACACTTTGACTGGAGTAAATCTGTGACAAATTCAATTCAAGTACATATATTTCATTGAGCCTCTCAAAATGCATTATGGGATTGCATTCTCTGTGAAGGATGTGCATGATTCTGTCTTCAAATTTTGGCAAAACTAAGGATCTTGTCGTATAGAATGGCCTTCGCATCAGAAGCACACATGTGATGGTTTAAATGCTACCTATGTAGGCAACTCACTAGAATTTAAAACAGAGATCTTTGCATAAACACAGTTGCTTTTCGGGATTTACTGTCTGCCTTTACATATTATCAAAGTAGTAATTCTGTTGCTTCTTGTGTAAATTAAACCTCTCCTGTATCTTCCCATGAATAGTTTTATCGTTCCTAAGTTGCTCATTTATAGCTCATAAGACGACAGAGTTCTCCTTATGCTTCCTTCAAGTTTTTTTTTTTTTTTTTTCCGTCTCAGATGTTTTTCCTAAAATTCATTAGGAAAAAAGTCAAATGTTGACACACAGTAAGAGAACATAGTTATAAAATTAATGTGAAAAGCAGCTTACATTAGAAATTTTTGAGTTCATATTGGTGTCTCTGAAAATTCAAACAAAGTTTGAGACATTGTTGAGATCTCCTCTGAAACTAGAGAAGACGTGGGATTTCTGTGGTTTTACCTCATGAACGACCAAAGGCAAAAACACCAAAATTTGTACACAAGTTTTATTTTTTCTTTAGGAGAAACATCTGAGACACAGTTCGTACTGAAATGTTAATTATTTTACCAAAATAAGAGGGATCATACAAAATGCATGTTGTTTTTTATTTAGTACTGACATTAATAAGATATTTCACAGAAAAGATATTTACATATAGTCCACAAGAAAAAATTATAGTTGCATTTATAAAAATTACCCCGTTCGAAAGTTTACATACGCTTGATTCTTAATACTGTGTTGTTACCTGAATGATCCACAGCTGCGTTTTTTGTTTAGTGATAGTTGTTCATGAATCCCTTGTTTGTCCTTAACAGTTACACTGTTTTTTTTTTTTTTGGTTTTTAGATCCATCTTTTCACACTGAGGATAACTGTGGGACTCATATGCAACTATTACAGAAGGTTCAGATGCTCACTGATGCTCAGAAGGAAACACGATGCATTAAGAGATTAAGAGCCGGGGGGTGAAAACTTTTTGAATTTGAAGATCAGGGTAAATTTAACTTACTTTGTCTTCTGTGGAACATATAAGTATCTTCTGTATCTTCTGAGGGGCAGTACTAAATGAAAAAAAATATATATATTATATTTTGGCAAAATAAGGAAAATGTACACATCCTCATGCCATTCAAAAGTTTTCACCCCTGGCTCTTAATGCATTGTTTTTCCTTCTGGAGCATCAGTGAGTGTTTGAACTTTCTGTAATAGTTGCATATGAGTCCATCAGTTGTCCTCAGTGTGAAAAGATGAATCTCAAAATCATATATTGTTGGAAAGGGGTTCAATCATAAAAAATGCTGAAAAAGAATCTCTGGGACCTTAGAATAGCAGGCAGTTTAACTGTTCAGGACAAATACGGGACTCATGTACAACTAACACTAAACAAAAACACAGCTGTGGATCATTCAGGTAACAACACAGTATTAATAATCAAGTGTTTGTAACTTTTGAATAGGGTCATTTTTATAAATTCATCTATTATTTTCTTGTGTGGACTATATGAAAATGTCTTTTATGTGAAATATCTTATTCAGGTCACTACTAAATAAAAAATCCCATGCATTTTGTATGATCCCTCTTATTTTGGTAAAATAACACTTTGCAGATTCTGCAAGGTGTATGTAAAAGTTGTCTTCAACCATTATGTCTTAAGCCTGGTTTCTCATGAGATATATGCATACTAAGTGTGTTTTATACTAAATGTTGATTGTGTCTTGTTTTCGTTTTCTAGTGCTTATTCCCGACTCATCACATCCCTGTGGCTATGTCTGACAGATCGCTGGAGATTTTTATTGCTATGCAATCAACTGTTTTCTTATCTATAAATCAAGATTTGATTACAATTTGTAATCTGTCATATATAATAGTATTTGCACTTTTAATGTGTGTGATCACTGTTTCTTAAATTAAACAAAAATAAATAAATAAATAACAATAAATATTTTTTTTTTATTAACTGAACATTTTGAAACTCATTTCATTTCATTAATGCTTGGAGATCATGGTGCCCATTACAGGACGCTCTTTGGTAGCTTTAACAGGAACTTCTGTTACGTGGACGTTGCACTAACTGGCACTTCTAGGATCAGGAGGCTATGAAAGATGATGGGAGCTTGGAGACCTGAGTGGCTGAGATGGGAGCTTTTGAACGGAGATGCTTTGGTTTCTGTCTGTGGCTGAACCTCATCACCTGAACTTCTGAAGAAGTAACGATTGGAGTATCTGGAACCAGGTGGCCATGACAGAAACCTTTGGGCTTATATGTGGATGACTGGTAAATTGGAGCCCAGGGTGGCTGTGGACTGAGACGGCCTTTGGTGCTGGTTCTGGCTTGGGCCTTTACACAAACTTTTGAGGAGGCAACGATACCGTTGGGGTGCCTATGACAGGTGTGGAGCAGCCATAGCAGTTGGCTTGCATGGTGGCAGAGAACTGGAGCTCTGTCATTGTGGTGGTGAAGACTGAGAGCTCTGGCATGCTGTGACAGGAACCTCAGGAATGGAGTGGTCATGATGGGACAAACAAAAAGGGGCAACTAAAAGAAGTATGTACATATATATACAATATGTACACATCCCCCTGGAAGCAGTACCGCCAGACGCAAATACTGCTTCCTCAAGCCAAGGCGCAAGACACTACACAAGGCTTGCTCGCCCCGCAAGACGCAAAGGCGAGAGGAGGGATGGAAGCGTCTCCCGCTGCAGCCCGCAATACACAAAACTGCATGAGAGACCCCAACTGGATTGGTCTTATGAGACGACCTGAAACACAACAGAAAAACAACAGATTTGACATCGCAATTTCTTCCCATGAGGATATCAATTCTTTTTAGCTGATCTTAAGTTCACTACCATAAACCAGTTGTGGGACATGATTTGCTCCAAGCCAAGTCGCCGGATTGGCTTCTCATGCAGGAGAGCACTGAGGAGGTCACAGCATTCTGTGCAGGAAGACGGGAAGGACTTTATTTTATTAACTGCTCTATTTGATCATGTTGTTCTAAGCTCTAAGAAGTTTTGAGATAATTCTAAGATGATTCTAAATTATTAACTTTTTTGTGATGACGATCTCACCTTTAGACAGGCCAGGTTCGGACCAGGGCTTGTTCTGCAGCAGATGCAGGTCAAGGTCACTAGGGAAATGTCCACATAACATCACAAACATCACAATCCCTAGTGACCAGAGCGTTCGCATTAATGCAGAATGATTACTCTGTATCTATTAGAAGAAATGAATTATATCATACATACCTTGGTAGGACCTGTATGGTGACATCCTCAGAATGTCCCCACATCCGAAGTCAATCAGCTTGACTTCGGATGTCTCCCTGTTTATCAGTAGGTTCTCTAGTTTGACGTCACGGTGGAGCACTCCGCGGAGGCAGCACATGTGTGCCGCGTTAGCCGCCTGCCACATGATCCTCCTCCTCCTCCTCCTCCAGCACCAACAGGGGTCTCATCGCGAGGATGAGGATGTTGAACCGCCATGTTGGTGCTGGGTGTTGGGGGTGTACTAGGATGTTGTTCGTACACCTCGCCAACTGTCATCGGACTAACTTTATTAACTCGCTGACCCATCGCTGTGAAAACACTGACCACTACAACAAAACCCACAAAGAATGTAAGAATGCCAGGCTCTTTATAAACCCCGCAAGTTCTATTCGAATGCGCTCTATGGCGTCATAAGGCTTGTAGCGTCTCATAACTTTATTAAGGATTCCCGTTTATTTTATATAGCCTATAATATATAAAATTCTGTCAGAATATTGTGACGAATTAAATATTTATTATAAATTAATACAAAAAACTGCTTTATCCCAGTATTTTTTAAATATGCAATATCATGCAAAATAGCTATGTATTTTTAAATGCTAAAATGTTACAATTTTAAACATTATTATTATTTTTTTATTTTTTTATTTTTTTTGCTGCATGTACGAATAATGCTCATATTATTAATGAGTTGCCGTTACTATTTTTGTAAGGTTTAAAATGACAACTGTGCATATATAATAGATATATAAGACCATAAGAGCATAAATATAAGAGTAATAACTTTTTGTAGCCATATTAACCACGTTGTTTGTTCATTTTCTCCAGTAGAGGGCGCCTATTTATATTTGTAATATATTTAGATTTGATTTAATCGTGTGCAGTCTGTGAATTTACTGTGTATATATGAAGTGATGTTTTTTACTGTGTGAAATCACTGCTGTGCCATACAGTCAACTCTGTTTGGAAACTGTTTTTATTTATTATGTATATATATATATATATATATATATATATATTTAACAAACCTAAGTAATATAAAATGTAAAATTTTACTTCAAAGTGTATTTGTGTTGACTCAAATACTTAAGCACTTGTAGTTTATTTGATTACAGTTTATCTGTATAGTGGTCTTAGATATTACATGTAGCCTAAAGAAAATACTGCATTTAATATAAAATAACTGCATTTAATATAAATTCATATTATAATGCATTTTCATTTAATTGGAATTATCATGTGATTATGCGTTTTACAAAAGCTCATTATTTCTGCAATAACTACCCTTTTAAAAAAAAAAAAAAGTAGGCCTATGCTAAAGTGTACTTCTTTTCAGGGTAGCTCGGACTGCTAATCTTTAAATGTAAAGTTCATAAGCCTATTTATTGTAGGTTCATGGGTCACTTTTAAAAACTAACCAGTCTGTATTAGCATTAGCATCTAGCAAGAGGGTTTTTCTCTGCTTCTTGGAGTTATCTGTAGTGTACTCACTATGTTTTTGTGAATTTGAGAGTAGATTACTGTCAGTGTGGTTTGAAGGTCTACTTTTGTGTTGAATTTTTAATTTTTACAACATAGACCTCTTGAAAGACCAATGTGGTGGACAACCTTGATTTGTTGAAACATGGCTATTGACAGAAAACACAGATGATGTTGAAATGCCTTTATTTGATGTATAACCGGTGAGGGGTTATGGTCTTGTGAGGCATTTCTCTTTCTTGGCTTCACCTGTCATTACAACAGAACTGGTCTGAGGGAGTTTTTTCCTTCTATCCCCTTTATCATCACAAACCACCATCTGCAGAAGACAAAACCAGTGTATTAATATACCAAGACGCTAGTCATTCAGTTATGGAGTGCAAGAAGTAAAGCATGTAAACCTACTAAGTAGTGTACATAAACGTCTCCTGGTCATATATATTATCACTCCACCCAATCTTTTAGGGTTCTCCACAGATTGGACAGGGATCTAAACATACCATTGCATTTGTCAATGTCATGAATTTCTTTTAAAGGGGTCATCCGATGCCCATTTTCCACAAGTTGATATGATTCTTTAGGGTCTTAATGAAAAGTCTCTAATATACTTTGATTAAAAATTCTCAATGGTTTTGTAAAACAACACCCTTTTTACCTTGCCAAAATCAGCTCTGCAAAAATCATCTCATTCTAAGGGGTTGTTCCTTTAAATGCAAATGAGCTCTGCTCACCCTGCCCCTCTCTTCTCTCTGTGGAAAGACGGTGTTGTTTACATTAACCGCTAAACTTCCTAACTACCACGTTATAAGGAAAGGTGATCGCAAAGATTCATAAAAAAAAGCTTATACTCACTTCTGCTGTAAGTGAAGCTGGATCATGAATGATTCGCGCGAACATAGACGGATATATGTAGATCGGGAGGCGCATTCCATTCACAAACAAACATAATCCACTGCATCTTCAGCGGCTTGGATGTCAGGAGTAAATGACGACCACTATGTTCATCATTACATCCAGCAACACAACACCTCAATTGCTCAATCGGAGATATTCTTGTCTTATTTACATCCCTGCTCTGGCATCAAAACATGGAAAGTTACTGGACTGTGACAGCTGGTCTGAGGTGAGAGCACATGTCAATCAACTATTGTGGGACGCCACACCGACAGGCATCTGATAACGGCTCGATTTGAAAAAGGGGATATTATTTTTACAGATTAATTAAAAACCACTGTATGGATTTTTATCATTATAGGGTAGATTTGTACATGCACTGCCAACACACATTAATGTTCAAACAGCATGAAAAAGGATGACCCCTTTAAGAGTTTACAAATGTATTATTGATTATATTGGTAATCAGTAATTAATCTCTTTAATATTTTGACCTACTAATCTCATGTATATGTTATCCACCTTATTCCAGAATAACATAATGCTTGGTATTTTAACGTGTTATAATGAAACAAACAAGCACACGCACACCATATGATGTACAGGTCAGAAGACACCAAAATTACATGGAGAGGACTCTCAACCACCAACATTTCAGCGAAAAGCCATGACCAAAGGCTTTTCGCTGACATGTTGGCAGTTGTGAGCCCTCTCCATATAATTTTGGTGTCTTCTGACCTGTACATCATATGGTGTAGTTGGTAAAACGTTGGTAAAATAAAGATGTTTATTTGCAAGTGAGAGTGTGGTTGTGAGTCCTCTCCACACAAACGTGACATGTTATAACAAGAAAATCTATGGCAAGAGATTTTTTCAGTCGCTGATTTTTTTTTTCCTCGTTTTTTTTTTTTTCCTTTGCATTTCACTGTAATAGTATTAAAAAATGACAATATTCTCCCAAATGAATTTACGATATATCCCATTAATAATTCCCTGTAATGCACAACGAATCTCTTGTTTTTCTCCTGAAATCCTCAAGTCTCTTTCACAGGTAAATATTTATTATCTGTCAAAAAATGATGGAAAAATGAGACTGAAATAGTATCATGTAATGCATAAATTTATGAACATTTCTGATTAAGGCAATGTATGTTGCTATAATGCAGATATATATTACTACAGTTATATTTCACCTGTCCATTATTGCTTTGGAAAGAATTGCACCTTTAGGGTTATTTGAAATGTAATAATTAGTATAACTATTTCAATTGCTTTACCTAACTGGTTACATTTGATTATTTATTGATTATTTTTTAAAAATTTCTAACGAATGTTTTCAAGTGTTAGTCATTCTGAAATATTTAAACCAGGCAGGGTTAACCTTACAGTACACTGATTTCTGTCAAGCTTCTGACAATTCTTCATCACTTGAATTAAGGTTCAAAATTATAAAAAGATATGGTTTAATAGCTATGGCACTGTTTTGAAATCAAATTTCTGCATAGCAATGAAAGGAAATGTCTGGCATCTATGCTTTGGAAAAAAAACAGTTAATCTTAAAAATGAAGCATATAAAACTAATTAGGAACTAGTTATCGAATAATCATGTGTCCTATTCTGTGTTCTAAACTCCTGAAACATGGGTGTCTCATATTTTAGAGCAGTCAATGCAATTTGGGAAAGAAATCAATCAAATCTGTATGTGTGTGAAAATATTCAGATTTAACCCTCTTTGTAATTGTTAACATTTTCATAAGTAACTGTGAATGTAACGCCCTTTGAATAGAAAATATATGCTCCCTTCGAACTAAAAAATCATGATGGAATATCCTGTGATGTTCACTTTTCGCAGGGCACTTACGGTCGAATAGAACAAATGTCTGAAGTGATAAGAGATACATACAAAATGTGTAGAGCTGTAGGTCACAAGGACTGGAATTAAGAACCACTAATATAAAAGTATGATATTAAGATATGTAATTTTAGGTTATTTTACAAAATCCACTTATTTTTTTACAGAAATAACAATGTTATTTTTTAAAAAATTGAATTACTTAAGATTTAATTGTGAATGATTTTTTAGGTTTTTAGGTCATGATTTTTTAGTTCGAAGGGAGCATATATTTTCTACTGAAAGGGCATTACATTCACAGTTACTTATGAAAATGTTAACAATTACAAAGAAGGTTAACATACAGATTTGATTGATTAGCACAATGTCAAAACTGTCAAATATTATGCTGTAAATTGTATTAAAAATGATAATGAGTCAGACATTTTTATGACTTCATACGGAAATACGAACCATTTCATAAATGAACAATACAAATACCTTCATTTGACCTGCTGTGTGTTGATGGGGGTGTTACGAATCTGGTCAGTGTCCTGCGGTCCGCTCACCGCCAGACGTCGCTCTCACCCTGTCACTATACACAGACTGCTGCACTACACCCCGGACTACATCTCCCAGTATCCATCACGCTGATTGCGTCAGCACCTGTGACCAATCAGCAGCGCTATAAAAGCCCCGGTCTTTCCCCATGCAAGCCACGGAGTATTGTTGTTGTGTTTTCATTGTTAGCGTTTCCTAGTTCCTAGTTCCCTTGTTCCTAGTTCCTAGTTCCTATTTCCCGGTTCCTAGTTCCCTCGCCTGGCCATCTTGTCTCGACTGTCTCGCCGCCTGCCTTTTGTACTCTCGTCTGAACATTCTCTCGTCTCGTCCCTTTACGGATTATGTTCGCTGCTGATTGACCCACGCCTGCCTTTCGGACTGTTCTTGTGTTTTTCTCCTTACACTCCTGTTTGCTGTTGTTTTGACCCTGCCTGTTTTCGACCATGTATCTGTCTCGTCCCTTTAATAAGAGCTCGTGAATGGATCCGCTCGCCTCTCGTCTCACTCACTCCGTAACAGGGGGATACAGAACATTGTAGCCTGAAAACAAATTCAAATAAAACAGAAGTTAGCAGGACCTCAATCCAGAGTATGAATTATAAGGGAGTTTGATCCTGGTAATGAAGACATGAACTCCTCAAAAAAAGCCATATATGTTTTACCATGATCCTGCCCTAAAGGCACTGAAAACCCACTTTTCGAGTGAACAAAATATTAATTATTTGGTTTATTATATGCGATAACAATATTGTGGATCGGGCCTTGTGGGTTGGTAACCTTCGGATTCCAGACCAGAAATGTAACCATTACACCACAAGTTGTACATTTTGACAATCTTGATGGATGAAGAAGCACCCAAAACAAGACGGCAACAAAAGCCGCAGCTAAATAATAAGTAATAGTAAATAACAATAGCAGTGAATTTAAGATTTACATAGTAATTTAGCATTTAGCAATTTATAGACTTGATAGACTAACTACAGATGCAAAACAGCAATTCACATAAAAAGCTAACAGGCTATCTGCCCAATGTTTGTAGCCACCTAAACGTAGCATTGCTGTCATTGTTACATAAAAGCTTCAGTAGTTACTCAGTATTATCAATATCTTCCAATGATGGAGTAATAAGACAGGTTTTGATGGAAATATGAACATTTCATGCAAAATTATTTTATAATGATATGTTTTTATGCACCCTAACATCCGTGCTTTTGGTTTACTGATAACAAAATTGAGCACCATCTAACAGAGGTCCTCCAAAAACTAGCAATAAAAGATCACTACAAAAAAAAAAAAAAAAATACATAACAAAAAAAAATTGTAATATAAATAAATAACAATTATTACACTTTATAAATTAAACACACATTGCCAAACTATATAATAAATGTATACAGTATATGATCATTATGATGATCGAATCAGTAGGAGTCACAAACTTTTATATTTTAACAACTAATATTATCTAATATTGTAACAGCACATTTATTACAAGCCTATTACGGGCTTTATTAATGAATAAATAAATAAATAGTCATAAAAGCAAAAAGCAAGAAGTTTGTTTCATTAAAACAAACTTCTCTGTCATTTCCCAGTCTGTCACCAGTCACAACCACATTTTGCTGCTGTTTTCATGTCTTGAATTTATAGAGGGTAGAGGTTTCCATCCTTTAGTTGCTCCTCAAGGGTCTATTGAAGGTTCTTCCATAAACTTTGGTCTTAAAATCAACATGAAAAATGTGAACATAGTTTAAAAAAGAAAAAAAAAAAAAAAAAAAAAAAAAACTGATTGGTCTATAAAATGATGTGCGATGTGGTGGTTTTCTAGCTACAAATGAAACATGCATGCAACCACATGCAGTACTGGTGATCAAAACCAAAAACCCACAGCACAACCCAATTAGAATGAGCATGCAAATAACAGTTGCTTCGGATTAGTTACCATAAAATAACATGTAATGTGCTTTTGATCCCCTTATAAATACATTATTAACTATTGGTTTATTATATTATAATTATTTTATTACATAGCTACCCTAATTTCAACAGTCAAACATCACATTTCAAGGCTGAAACTGAAATTAGTGAATTTTGAATCATTTTCTTGAATATGATTTTTCATTCCTGTATTGACTTACAGGAGAAACAATTAAACCAAATATGTCAACATGCTTTTGCAACTTTAAGAAGACTTCAGGGGCAAAATATAATTTGTGTGTGTGTATTTTGAATATATATGCATGACTGTTTTTCTGAAACTTTGTGTCTTTATACAAGTTCAACACAGAACTGAAACTTCAAAGGTCTGAAATTGCCTTAAGACTCAAGAGTTGCTGAATCAAGCTGTATTGGATTAGAGTATTAACATGTTAATCACAAACTTTGCCTTGTTTAAATGTGATGTTACATTTGAATGTAAAGACTAGTAAGCAACAATAAAGTATGTGACAAGTCATAGCATTATGTCATAGTACTGGCATACTGTCTTGCTACACACAGTAGGGTCCTGTAACGTGGAGAGGGAGACGAGAGGCGAGGGGATCCAAATGCGAGCTTTTATTTAATGGACGAGGCAAAGACATGGTCAGACAGGCAGGGTCAAAACAACAGCAAACAGATATAACGGAGGGAGGCACAAGAAAAGTCCGTGAGGCTGGCGTGGGTCGATCAACGGCGAACATAATCCATAACGTGCGACAGAAGAATAATCCTTTAACGATCAAGAGTCCAGAAAGGCAGGCAGTGAGACAGACGAAACGAGATAGCCAGGCGAGAATACTCAACACAGGAAAACTAGGAACTCAGGAACATGGGAACTAGGAAACTAGGAACTCAGGAAACCAAGGAAACACAGGAAACTAGGAACTAGGAAACTTAAACTAGAAAACAGTGCTAGCACTAGGAGAGTGCTAAACGCGACTGATAATCTCCACAATCACACTCCACAATACACGGCGCCTGCTGAGTGAGAGTCATCTGGTGGTGAGCGGACCGCAGGTCACCACCAGATTTGTGACATAGCCCCCCCCCAAAGAGCTGCTTCCAGACGCTCTAACCGAACAACAGTCCAGGGGAGTTGGGGGGGCGGGAGCGAGACAGGACGAGGGTTGGAGGACCAGGTCCATGCAGAGGCCCCGGTAACTGAGGCAGGACCAGCAGAGCAGGAACCCTCCAGGGTGGAGCCGGAGGCAGAGCAGGAGGTGCGGGAGCCCTCCAGGGCGGAGCAGGAGGCAGAGCAGGAGGCGCGGGAGCCCTCCAGGGCGGAGCAGGAGGCGCCGGGGCCCTCCAGGGCAGAGCAGGAACCCGTGGAATAAACTGGGACCTGGGGAGAACAGGGACAGAGGAGGCAGACAGAATAGAGGGAGAAGCAGAGAGTGCACACGTTAACGCCGCCTCCCTGGGAGGTTCAACGGTGACTGCCGACACCTCAGGAGGCATTGGCGCGGCTTCTCCAACAAAAGAGGCCTCTGGAGCAGGCTTGAGACCAGACGGGACCTCTGGAGCAGACTTGAGACCAGACGGGACCTCTGGAGCAGACTTGTGGTCAGACAGGAGCTCTAGAGCAGACTTGTGATCAAACATGACCTCAGGGACATACTTGTGAACAGTCGTGAGCTCGGGAGCTGACTTGTGAACAGACGTGACCTCAGAAGCTGACTTGTGAACAGACGTGACCTCAGAAGCTGACTTGTGAACGGACGTGACCTCAGAAGCTGACTTGTGAACAGACTTGACCTCAGGGGCAGACTTGTGAACAGACTTGACCTCAGGAGCAGACTTGTGAGCAGACGAGCCCTCAGGGGCGGACTTGTGAACAGACGTGACCTTAGGAGAGTAGTGTGCGGCCCACATAGTGAGAATGGTGATAGCCATCACACTGGCAGACATAACGTGAAACGACTCTGGGAGGTCGGACGAGACTTGACGGGACTCTTGACGATCAGACATGTCGTGACGAAACTCTGGACAGACAGTGAAGCTGTGACGGGGCTCTGGGAGGACAGACGAGATGTGACTTGACTCTGGACGGACAGACGAGATGTGACTTGACTCCAGGACAACGGCAATAACTTGACTTGGCTCATGAAGATCAGCTGTGACTTTACCTGACTCAGGAACGACAGCTCTGACTTGGCTTGACTCTGGAACAACAGCTGTAGCTTTACTTGACCTAGGAAGAACAGCTTTGACTTGCCTTGACACAGGAAATACAGCTCGAACTCGACTTGACCCTGGAAACACAGTTGTAGCTTGACTTGACACTGGAAATACAATGGTGACTCGACTTGACAGAGGAAATACAGCTGTAACTTGACTTGACTTAGGAAAAGCAGCTCTGACTTGACTTGACACAGGAACGACTGCTGTAATCTTGCTTGACTCTGGAGTGGCAGCATTATCTTGAATAGACTCAGAAACAGCAGCTGTAGCTTGACTCGACTTAGAAGCTTCACTTGACCTGGGAACAACAGCCGCAACTTGACTGGACTCGGAAATTTGACTTAACTCAGGAAACACAGCTGCGACTTGACTGGACTTGGAAACTTGACTGGACTCAGGAAACGCAGCTGCAATTTGACAGGACTCTGGTATGGCAGCTGTGACGTGACAGAGCTCCGTTATCGCGGCCATCTTGTAAACGGGCTCCGCCGTCGCCGCCATTTCGTGAGCGTGCACCGGCGCGGCTGCCATCTTGTGAACAGGCACCGCTGTTGCCGCCCTTGCAAGAGAGCGGTCCGGCACGGCCGCCATTTTGTGAACGGGGTCTGTTGTAGCCGCCATTACCCGGGCGGGTTGCACGGCCGGCGTTACCACATCCACAGTAAACGATGAGCCCACACACAACAGAGCATAGTCCATAAAGGCCCCAAGAGATGAGCGCGGACCTTCACGTCTCAGCCTCCCCCTTAACGGCTTATTTATGCAATCGCAAAAAATATCAATGATTATACAGTCCGGGAGGGTAGAATGATTTGCAATAGCCAGAAATTTACAGATGTATTGCTCTAATGAACGCGGTCCTTGTTTTAATCTGAATAAAATCCTTGTTGTGTCCATACCTGTTGAATGCTGTCCGTGGTAAAAGCTGCTGGATCCTTGTGTGGCCGTGTATTCTGTAACGTGGAGAGGGAGACGAGAGGCGAGGGGATCCAAATGCGAGCTTTTATTTAATGGACGAGGCAAAGACATGGTCAGACAGGCAGGGTCAAAACAACAGCAAACAGGTATAACGGAGGGAGGCACAAGAGAAGTCCGTGAGGCTGGCGTGGGTCGATCAACGGCGAACATAATCCATAACGTGCGACAGAAGAATAATCCTTTAACGATCAAGAGCCCAGAAAGGCAGGCAGCGAGACAGACGAAACGAGATAGCCAGGCGAGAATACTAAACACAGGAAAACTAGGAACTCAGGAACACGGGAACTAGGAAACTAGGAACTCAGGAAACTAGGAACTAGGAAACTTAAACTAGAAAACAGTGCTAGCACTAGGAGAGCGCTAAACGTGACTGATAATCTCCACAATCACACTCCACAATACACGGCGCCTGCCGAGTGAGAGTCCGGGGCTTTTATTGGCCACAGGTGTATGGCACAATCAGCGTGGTGGATAGTGGGAGATGCAGTCCGGGGTGTAGTGCAACAGTCTGTGTGTAATGATCGAGCGGGAACGACTTCTGGTGGTGAGCGGACCGCGGGTCACCACCAGATTTGTGACGGGTCCTCTCTATAACCAATGATTTTTAATTCCAGTTATTAGTATGAAAACCACAATTTGCAAATAAGCCAAAACTACCAAAAATATTTTTTCTTGTCCATTTTGGCCAGGGTAAAAACGGAAGCTTTCTTTTTTCTCTTAAGTACTCAAATTATATATTCTTAAAACATAAACAACTATATGTTGGTAAAGCACCAACAAGTTTGTCATAACAAGATCTTCACACAAACTGGTCAACTTTTACTTTATTAGAGACAATAATGTGGATAGAAAAAAAAAAAAAAAAACAACTATCAGGCCCAGTTTCACAGACAGGGCTTAAACTAAGCCAGGATTAGGCCATAGTTATACAGTAAGGGATGGGAGTTTTTCGACATTCCCGAACTTTATTGACCCGGATTACACAGAGTTTGTTTGCGCTTCGCAGAGCTAGACAAGACGGGTATTTGAGGTTAAAAAAGTATCTAAATTATTATTTTTTTTAGAAGATGGCCAATCTTTTCACTAGATAAGACCCTTATTCTTTGGCTGGGATCATTTAGAGTCCTTTGAAGCTGCATTTAAACTGCATTTTGGATGTTCAAACTCACAGGCACCATAGAAGTTCACTATATGGAGAATAAAATGTTAGTTGGTACGAAAGACCACGTGTAAATGGTGGGTAAAACATTCAGTGTTCTTTCGGCAACACTGATGATACTGAATTTTGATGCACATAATAATTACAAGTTAATTTGCCCTTGCCCTTTTTGTAAACTGTAAAACTCAGTGCTTGTCACTGTCGCTATTCACCCAGCCGTAAATAGAGGAGGGGTGGGATAAATACCGACCAACCCAATCATCCTTGTACAATGGAGAAGTCGGTATTACTGGTTAATGCTTTTTATATTTAGTAAAATTCTTAAAAATAAGATACTAGTAAAATGTTGCCACCATGGATATCCAAATCATAGCATAACTAAAGCGTTTCAGCTGGAAAAACGCTGCGCCACCAATTCGTTTTCAAGCGCCACCAGCTGGTAGTTTTCAGCACTTGACATTTTTTTCAACTGGCTAAAAACTGTTTGGTGGACACACCTTATTGAATATTTATTGTTAGGCATACAGTATGGCCTAGTCTTTTTTGCATTTATGCATTATACTGGAGCCAAACCTGAGGAAGTAAACCAGAATATTCCACTACGCAATTTGCCTAGCTGTATAGGTGGGGGTTATGCTGATTGTGAATGAGCGTGTACGAGCGCCCTATTTACCAATGATTGGAATTCATTAACATACACGTTTAACTATCAAATCAGACGTTTATGAAGCATTTGTGCATCCAAAGAAGAATTTTCAGGAAGGTCTGTTTTACACGCAAATTACTCAAAATTTACTCGTATATTTACACAAGTTTCATGAATGAGGCCCAATATCTGTTAACTTGTATTTTGGAAGTGAACTTCTCCTTTAAGCCTTGTCTGTGAAACCGGGGGTCAGTGTGCCACATCAGCTGTTAGAAATGACTTCCGATGCTTCGCCTTGTGCTTTTGCTTCCTTTGCTGTGGCTTTTCATTTTCTCCTGAAAATTAACAGTGAAAATGTGAAGTTAGACACTAAGATCAGAAACCACTATTATAATTAAGTCAATTAAATACTGTAATACAAAATTAAACTGTTAAAGGCTTTAAAACAATAGGTATTAAGACTATAAATTAATTATCAATGAAAAGCCAGAAACAGTGTAATTCTGGTCCTGTTCTTTCAATTTTGTCCTTCTATCTGCAATGGGATCCAGAACAAACCTTTTTCTCTTGCCAGGCATAAAAATATGTGAGTAAAATCTCATGCAATTATATGTCACAAGGCCAGAAAAGGATCCCCTTTAAATTTCAATTAATGCTATTATGACTAGTTGCAAAGTGCTGTTATTACCTGCAAAATCGAGTCATTCACTGTGAAGAAAGTTATTGCCTTTCCTTTGTGTCCTGCTCTTTCAGTTCACCCTATAGAGAAAACAAAGCAGCAAGCTTATTAATTATAAGAGTAGACAACATGAATTCTCTACTCTGATAAGCTAAAATGGACTAACCGATCTGGTGGATGTATTCCACAGCAGTGGTAAGGAAGTTGTGGTTGATAACCAGGTTGATGCCACTGAAGTCAATACCACAGGCCAGGAGAGCAATGCAGATCAGCACCCAGATCTTCTCTGAATGAAAACTACTCACAGCATTGTCCCTTTAACGAGAGAAACAAAGAAAGACCAGTTAAACACTCCTTTCAAATATAAATTCTTTTTAATGTCATATACAGTGCCTTGCAGAAGTATTCAAAGCATTTTTTTCCCATGTTTTGTTACGTTGCTGCCTTATGTTAAACTGCTTTAAATTACTTTTTTCCCCAAATCAATCTACACATCATACACCATTATGACAAAGTAAAAACAGAGTTGTCACAACTTTTTTATTAAAAAAATAAAAAAACTGAAATAAGTACATTGCATAAGTATTCATGCCTTTAACTCAGAATTTAGCTAAAGCACCTTTACAGCTTCAAGTCTTTTTGGGTATGATGCGACAATCTTTGCACATCAGCATTTGGCAATTATCTGCCATTCTTCTCCTCACCTCTTCACCTCTCAAGCTCCATCAGCTTGGATGGGGGCAGATGCACATTTTCAGATTTCTCCAAAAATGTTTAATTGGTTTCAAGCCCAGGTTACTGGGCCACTCAAGGACATTCACAGAGTTGTCTATAGACCACTCTTGCTGTGTGCTTAGGGTCATTGTCTTGTTGGAAGGTGAACTTTCTGCCCATTCTGAGGTTCTGAATGCTCTGGAGTAGGGTTTCATTAAGACTGTCTCTATATTTTGGTGCGCTGAGCTTTTATCATACTCTGATGAGTCACTCAGTCCCTGCCACCGAAAAAGAGCCCCAAAGCATGAGGCTGTTACCACAACCTACTTTTGGGATGCTACACTGAAAAAAATATTTTGTTGGTTAGGCTTAGAAATTGTAGTGCATTTGGTAACATCTACAATAACTGGTTTTGTTGAAATGAAATAAATGATTTAAGATTACTGATTATAACTGAATTCAACCAACCTGAAAAAAACAAACAAAAAAAAAAACAAGTTTTATTGAAGCATAACAGTCAGTAGATGTAACCTGATTTCTCCATTTAGGTAAAATTATCACCACTGTTGAGATTCATGCGCTAATTCTTGATCTTTGTGTGAGTCAAAAAGACACGGCTCAAAACACTTCCTGCGGTATATAATAAAAGACAAACAGCTAACATTCTCAGACATCAGACTCCTCATATGACGTGTGAGTCTGACTATTACACAATGACTAGGTCAATATGTAATCAAGATCTGATCAGACTTTCGCTCACAACTGTTGCAACAACATTGCAAAAAAAAAAAAATGCTTTAGAAATACACAGTTGCAGCAATCAGAGAAAATTTGATGTTAGTGTTCAAGAATCAAGAGCCCAGTTAAATCAAATGCTTTTCTCCACAGTGGTGACTTCAAACTTTATTTTCAATAAAAAATCAACATCTAAATTTCAATTCTCAATAAGAAGTTTAGTATGTTAGAATTAAAGTCAGACTGGATTGTAATTGTAAGTGTGAGAGAGAGATACGTTGGTGATTTTTTAACTTTTTTTTTTTTTTTTTACAGTGGAGCTGAAGAGTAGCGCTGTCTATTGTGATTTTCACTTTGCTGCAACTTAAAATATACAATCATTTCAAATCATAATTTCTCACTGAACCAACATTCACTAATCAGCATGGAGCAGGTGTGCATGTTTTGAATGTGTTTGTTCTGAGCATTATTGGAAGTTGTATGTTGGGTCAATGAAATGGATTTAAGTTGAAATAACATTCTCTCATTTTATGTTACATAATCTTGATTGAAATGGGATATAACAACAAAACTAGACTTCTAGGTAGTAGCAGATAGAAATACCTCCTTAAAGCAACAACTGCACACATTCACTTTTTACAGTGTATGTTTTGCCTATCTCCATATATGATCATGGAGCTCAACTAGAGTGACCATCAGGTTCTTGGTCACCACTCTAGCCAAAGCCCTTCTCCATCAGTTGCTAAGTTTGGCCAGGAGGCCAGCTTTAGGGAAAGTCCTGGTTGTTTCAAACTTCTTCCATTAAGGGTGACGGTGGAGGAATGGTGGGCCAGGTCCATGGAGTGGAGTGGATTGGAGTTGGGTAGGGCCTGGAGACTATGGCAGAGCAAGTGGCAAGGGTGAAGCAGGCAGAGTGGGAGGTCACCAGGGCAGAGCAGGCGGAGCTGAAAACCACCATGGAGGTTCAGGTGAAGCTAGAGACCACCACAGCGGTGCAGATGGGACTGAACACCATCACAGTGGTGCTGGAGACCACCATGGGAGCGCAGGCAGAATGTTAGACCACCAAACAGAGAATTCAAGAACGGCCTCTTTGACAGGACGAGCAGGGTATTCAGAGATGGCCTCCATAGCTGTGAGAGGAAAAAGTTCAGGAATGGCCTTCTTGGCCATGACAGGACAAGCAGACAGTTCAGGGCAGCCTCTTTGACCACAACAGGACTAGCTGTGACTTCAGAGATGACTACCTTGGTTGTTACTGGACAAGCGAAGAACTTAGAGATGACCTCCATGGCCATGACAGGGCAGGCTGAGAGTTCAGAAACGGCCTCCTTGGCTATAACAGGGCAAGCTAGTGATTCACAGGTGGTAAATGTGGTCAAGAGCTCACGGGTAACCGAAGCGGGCTCTGAAGCTGACTCAGGGGCTGGAGCCAAAACTGAAGTGGACTCACATGCTGGAGGGCATTATATAAACGAAACACATGGCCTAATGCCTTCATGCGGCACGTTTATGATACCTGGGAACATGGACTTGGTGTCCATGTCGACTGAAGACTCTGGCATAGCATGTATGATGACTGGATGTTCTGGTGTGGTGGCTATGCTGGCTGGTGGTTCAAGCATTACACTCTCATGAGTGGCCTCTGGAATGGCTTCCTCTGGAGCAGGCTCTGGGACTACTGAACCTGGGACCACCAGACACTGCAAAGGATTAGGGATTCTTCTTCTGAGAGACAAAGGTAATGTCGGCACAACTAAATGCAGACCCCGAGAGAAAGGAGAAACATCTTCAGAAAGAAATGCAGAGATAGAAGAAAAAAAAGGGAAGAAGGAAAAGTATTTACAAGTCACAAAGACATAGGCACAATTTATGCAGAGGGCATCAGAAAAAAATTAGGCTTAAGAGAAAGGCCACAGTTCCAGGGCCGGGCCAGGGTCTTTAAGGTTAGAGAAGGCTACCATCACAGTACCACGTCATATTACAACAGGGTGATATCATGGTAATATCTACGTTATTACCTAGGAAATTACATGCAATTTCCATTATTACCATGTAATCTCCGAAGTAATAATGTAGATATTACCATAGTATTACCCTGTTATTACTGAGCTGTAAAATGATGTTGCACCATAGTTACTTTACATTGTGCTAGTCAGTTAAATACCTGTTGATTGTACTGAAACAAAATATAATATTTTTATATTGAAATTATAATAATAAATTCTAATAATAATGTCAGGCCCTGTCACAGCAACGTCAGTCCCGTCACGCCACGGTCAGTCCTCTCACACAGGAAATTATGATATAAAAATGTACTATTTGAGGAAATCTTGATGAATTAATCTCTTTAACAGTGTAGATGAAGGTGGGGGTATATATCCACTACTATGTTTTTGTAAAAATCTCCTATGTATAGGTATTTTTTTTTTTTTTCAACAATATGAGTGCCTGGTTATGGAGGGCCAAATTACTCAAAATTAAATAATTAAATAAATGTTGAAATATATAAATAAATCGTTAAATGCATCATTTAATTATTGAAAGCATAAAAAAATGTATAAATATTTATTTATTTAAATATGTATTTATTTATTTAACTTTTTATTTATTTAAATATTTATTTATTTATTTATTTATTTATTTATTTATTTATTTACGCATTTATTTCTGCATTTATTTATTGCCTCCACATTTCATTTTGAGGTTTGCACGTCGGCACGTCATTCAACAATAGTGGGCGTCACCTTTCCAGCATCACAAACTATAGCTGCGATCATTCATTGATGACTCGTTTCTATCAAATGTAGGATTAGTTACATCGCGGAATTGATTTGTATGTATCTGCTTGTGTGACGTGCCGATGGACCATGTCAGTGTCACGGAATGTCACCGTATGTCGTGGCAACACAAGGAAACACAAGGAATCAATCTATCATGGGTCACTACGAATACCGCATTCGCGTCCGTTATTGTAAACTTTGATCATGACGTGACACCTACCAGCCTGCATGCAATCTATCTCATCTATGGCTTTAATACTTAAAAAAAAGTATTTTATAGAATTATGCAATATGAAATGAAACCATCTTATAACAATGTGATTTTTTATTAAAGTATTGCTTAAAACATTCAGGTAAACAAAGGGAGACAAGACAAATATTAAACACATGAAGAAGCCTAAGATGTTGTACACATTAACTGCGCGACGTAATGAAAATGCTGGACAGAAACCGAAACGTGTCATCAATGAAATCCCGCTCTGCGTTGAGTGTGGTCTTGTTTTTATATCTTGGTGGGGACCTAAACCTGAATACACACAGGCTCATGGGGACTCGTGTCACCGTGGGGACCTAAATTGAGGTCCCCATGGGGAAACAAGCTTATAAATCATACAGAATGAGTTTTTTCGAGAAAGTAAAAATGCAGAAAGTTTTCTGTAAGGGTTAGGTTTAGGGGTAGGGTTAGGGTAAGGGGATAGAAAATATAGTGTGGACAGTATACAAACCATTGTGCCTATGGAGAGTCCCCACAAGGATAATAAACCAGACATGTGTGTGTGTGTGTGTGTGTGTGTGTGTTACACAGTCTACTCTACGTTATTCTGCGGCTGACAGCGGCAGAGTGAGAGTCCCTCGAGGTGCCGCGACACTGACACAATTCATCGGCACGTCACACAAGCAAATACATACAAATCAATTCCGCGATGTCACTAATCCTACGTTTGATAGAAACGCGCCGTCAGTGAAATATCGTTTTGCAGTTAAATGCGTGTGTTAACATGTTCAGTAAGAGGGTCAGTGGCACATGCCACCCTCTGCTGATACATGTCAGTGAAAACCGGAAGTGTCAGCGGTTGTGCTACTGAGCATAGTGGCGTGTGCTAATGGCTTTCGTGCGTCAGATGTCATGTCACTTCATCTGCAAGAGTCAACGACAGATCTTTTACTGTACCATCCTCGATCAGCTATAATTTGTGATGCGAAAAACATGAAAAAAAGCCTGAACTAGAAAGACCAAAGTAATCGAGCTGGAAAGGTGACACCCACTATTGTTGAGTGACGTGCCGACAACCGCAAACCTCAAAATGAAATGTGGAGGCAATAAATAAATGCAGAAATAAATGCGTAAATAAATAAATATTGAAATAAAAAAAGTTAAATAAATAAATACATATTTTAATAAATAAATATTTAAATAAATAAATACATAAATAAATATTTAAATAAATAAAAAGTTAAATAAATAAATACATATTTAAATAAATATTTATACATTTATTTATGCTTTCAATAATTAAATGATGCATTTAATGATTTATTTATATATTTCAACATTTATTTAATTACTTAATTTTGAGTAATTTGGCCCTCCATACCTGGTGGGTATTCTGTGATTTTGTGTACTGCAGTTGACCAAAAAGTTGCTTATATTTCTTATTTCATATGACTCAACATTCAGAAGATTTTTTTTTTTTCCCCCAAGATTTTTTAAAGTAGAAATCAGGTTCCTGGTAGAATGTCCTACATATTTAGGTCTTTAGTGACCCATTATCTAACATGGATGGATCTTTAACTACTGCAATAGCATGAATCTCTTTAAGAACAATTACAAAAGAATACAATAAAGCATACTTCTTTACCTTTTGGAACTTAGTTCAATTTAAGCAGATGATTTTACCATAACTGATTTTATGCATTTCCCCAATATACATTGAGCATCTGGCTCATATCGCGATCTCAGCCATATTCTTAGAACTATTTTCAACATCTGCAAAAACAACATTTTGATCGCTATTCACCGTAAATGACAGTGACACTTATATTTCATTATGTACAGTAATTGCTTTGCAGTAAAGCCATTCAATCACAGATAAAGTACAGTTACAGCTAGAGTTTGACTTTGTAGATAGAACCTTTTTGTTTTCTAAATAAAAAGTCCTAAAATGTGCACAACTCCAACTGTAAATGAGGAGACATACCAATAGAAAAGGATTTCAAAAAAAAAAAAAATAAAAATTGTGATCATTTCGCACAATGCAAAGCATTTAAAAAAATACACTGAAATAATAATTTGATTTGATTGTAGTTGCATCAAATGATTGATGTTGTGCTGCCCGCTGCAAGAGATTCGTGCTGGCACCCTCTCGTATTACAATGATGCACTCTTGTTTACATTTGCAATTAAAATAGCACCAAAACGGCCTCAAATAAACTATGAAAACGAGAATAAAAATGGATACAAGCTGCAATCCATTTATTATTGGTTAAAATGAACGTAGACTATCTCGTGTTTTTCCGTGGGTGCTCATCAAAGTTTCATTAATTTGATCAAAAATACAGAAAAAAAAATAAATAAATAAAAAATACAGTTTTCTATTTTAATATACTTTAAAATATCATTTATTTCTGGGATGCAAAAATTAAATAAATTTTCATCAGCCATTATTCCAATCTTCAGTGTCAAGCGATCCTTCAGAAATCATTCTAATATACAGATTTATTATCAATGTTGAAAACAATTGCACTGCGTTATTTTTTTTTTTGGAACCTGTGATACCTTTTTGTGATGAAAAAAAAAAAAAGCATTTATTCAAAATGAACAGAACTTCACTTTATGATTCAGAAAAAAGAACAATATGTAATTTTTTAATCAATTTAACACATCCTTGCTGAATAAAAGTATTAATTTCGTTCAAACAAAGAAAGAAAAATAGAAAATGATTGACCAAACTTTAAACGGTAGTGCTTTTTAAAAATTTATTCATCAAACTATTTTTCTAATTCAGAATATCTCAGATGAACCGATGATGCGGTCTGCAAAAATCTACTGCTTTAATTTTAACATTCAGGGACATCTTCCACGCTGGTAGAACAAAGGATGTTGACCATGGGGAAGGTTTCCGTGTCAAACAGCACCATTCCGTCTTTTCCGTCAGAGTTTTCCATACATTGAATGGAAATCTGAAATATTTATACAGGCATTTGTAGAGGTTGTGCATTTTTTATATTCCTACAATAATTCTGTCTGTATAATGATATACCTAAATGGATACCTTGTAATCAGCCATAGCCTCTTGCGTTACCCTCTCTACAGGGTGTTCTTGAGCAAATTTGCAGCAAATGTTGCCCTTATTTAATGAGAAACATTATTTTATTATTATCGTAACAGAACTTTTGAATTTAGAGTATATAAAATATGTAATGTTATAGTGCAAATTTTCTTTTAAAACACTTTAAGGTCAGCATGCAATAATAGTCTTACCATTCCCCTGCTCTCATCGGCATCAACCGGAAACAAATCATAACCTTCCGGGCCGAATGGTACATGTGACCTATAAGATTTTGGTGGATCTGTTCATATGTGAAATTCACCAAAGAGTTGAGATTGCCGTATACTTGCCAAAATAATTTTATGATTTAATATTTTTCATCAGCTACCCTACCAATCATCTAAAACCAACAGCAGAAAAAATGGTCAAGCCAGCTTTACTTATAGAGCAGTGTTGCATACAAAATGGTAATTCAAAGTGCTTTATGGAAAATAAATTAAAATAATCATAAAATGTGCACAGGAAATAAATTAAACAAACAAACAAACTGGAAAACAACTGAAAAGTCAGGCTTATTGTAACTTCAGAGTCTGACCGTATTACAAACAGCGCGTTTATTTCACAGTACATGTATGATAAAATGGCATAAAAATTATAACATCATACCAGCTAAGAGCAACAAGTAAAACATCCTTATTATACTGCTCAAGTATGGTCTAGTCATTGCTGAGATTAAAAAAAAAAAAAAAAAGTTGATGGAATATATATTTTTTTTCACAGCAGTAAATGCTGTAAAATCACCTTTTAATTCACAAATTAATGCAATAATGATTCTTCTATATTTTTCTGTAAGCCTTACACTGATTAATCAAGTCCGATATTTAACTGTCAATCATTTGAATGTCAGTTTTTTATTTAGCTCTGAAATAGGAGTAAAAATGGATGCTTCAAATTACCTCCAAAATCCATAGGTTGTATGTCCCAGTTGTCTTCTCTGGGTTCAAAATAATCCATTTACTTATTTTCAATCCAGTCCAAGTTCATAATAGAAATTTGTAAAATAGAAAATATGGAAAATGATAGAAAAATCTTTAGGTCCCATTTTCAAGTTCTCCCTCATTCAAGAAGTCTCTGAACGATAATGATTCAATATGGTTTAAAAGCACATCACATAGAGGATATGCACGTGACATCACCTTGACTCCACCCACTTGAGTGGCAAAATGACTGGTTTCAGTGTGAATGCTGAGACAGAACACACAAATCACATCTAAAATGAGAAAGAGCTTTGAAGTATATTTTTACAGGCTGGCGAAAGCTACAGAAAATAAAAACAAATGGATCGCTGCAATTCAAAGAAACGTCTCGGTTACGTATGGTAACCCTCGTTCCCTGATGGAGGGAACGGAGACGTTGTGTCGAGTAGTGTACGACACTAGGGGTCACTCTTGGGAGCCCAAACACCTCTGACAGTTTTGAAACAGGCCCATGAAAATTGGGTGTGCAGAATTTCTCCACGCCCCGGACATCCGGGTATAAATAGGGCAGCATGCGCATCTGCTCACTCGTTCTGATCTGAGGAGCCGAGCGTCTCAACTCACTCAGAGGCGGACCAGAGTTGTGGCACGGACGACACAACGTCTCCGTTCCCTCCATCAGGGAACGAGGGTTACCATACATAACCGAGACGTTCCCTATCTGTCGTACACTCCGAGTTGTGTCGAGTAGTGTACGACACTAGGGGTCCCTATATAAAACCGCCACAAGTCTGGCCGCGTCACGAGTGGTCAGTGCAGATAGTAACAAGTCAACGTGCTAGCATAAGTGCAGCTCACCTCTCGCAACCATCCAACGTCCAAGGACTGACCTGTTAAAGCAGTGTCCTGCAGCCGGGCCTTTCCTCAGTGGAGCGGCTGAGTATCTTGAGAACGTTGGGAAAGTGCCTGTTTCCCGTAGGAAAAAGGGGCACTACGGAGATCACAACCTGCCCAGAGGGGGGGTACAAGTGAAAATATTAGATATGGGACCTGAGGTGGGTCTCACGCTAGGGGAGACAACCAAACTCAGATCCTAGAGACAAACCTGTCTTCAGGGGAAACACCGCACCACAGAGAGTTATAGGTGGCTCCTTATACACATAAGGAGCCACTACATACGGGGCACAAATCCAACCAAGAGTTAGAAAAGTAACCATACCTTGCATTGAGATTTCGCAGCGAGTTCCTCCGCCAAACTCTGCTACGTCAGGAGTGCCGTTGATGGAAATGGTGTCCAGGGTTCACGTCAGGAAACCTACTGAACCTCAGAAGCGTAATCGCCATTAGGGGAAGCGCTTTTTGGCAAGCTCTACACCGGCCAGTGTCCTGAGTCAAGAGCTTGCATTCAAGACTCTAGCTGACACTGGTTCCATGCGCAAATTGGCAAGTGTATTAGGTGTAGCCCAACCTGCAGCTCTGTAGATGTCTGTTTTTTAGGCCCATTTGCCAGAGCTGCCAAGGCAGCCATGCCTGTGGTCAAGTGGGTTCTCACTCCCAGTGGGCAGGGCAAGCGTACGGATCACATCCACAAGCTAGTGGGAGATCCTTGTTTGAAGACAGCCTTCCCCTTCTGCTGTCCTCCATAACAGACAAGAGCTGACCGGAACGTCTGAAGTGAGAACAGACCGGGCATAATAGGATCAGGTTGGGGTCATCCTCCTGGTGAGGAATTGCTTGCAGGGTTACCACCTGATCTCTGAAGGGAGTGGTGGTTACCATGGGCACGTATTCAGGCCGGGTTCCCAGAACAATGTGAGAGTTCACCAGCCCGAATTCTGGCACGAATGTTGCTGGAGAGGGCTTGAAGGTTTCCCAACAAAAGTGAGCGCAGTCGGGGAGGCCGTCATGGAGAGGGCACAGAATTAACCGACTGAGGGGGCTCAACGGATCTTACTGTAGGCCCGAAGGACCACAGACAGATCAAGAGGGGATGTGGTGTTACCGGGGAGGGTTCATCTTCCAGTACCTCTTAACAAATCGTGCCCCACCGATCTGCCTTCTATCAGGTCATGGTGGCTGAACATGGACCTTGATGTAGAAGCAGAAAGGTGCCTATCCAGGCCTCCTTGGAGTAGGGATAGCACAGATTTGATGCCGCAACTTCATGGGTTCTACCCTTAGGAAGGACACCTGCGCCATTCCCAGGTCATGCCACGCTTACCACTGAGGGTAGGAGGTTTCTGGAGGCTTCCTGGTCGCATTCAGGGACCATAGAAGGAAGTTCCAGAAATCTGGGCGTGGGTGTCGGATTGTGCCCTTCCCCTGAGGAAGGAGGTTCCTTCTCAGGGGAGTGTGTCAGGAAGGAAACGTTGGTAGGAGCACGAACTCCGAGAACCAAGTTCCGTTGGGCCAAACAGGGTTTCGAGACCTTCCCGACATTGCACCGTGTCTGTGCAATAAGGCTCATTGGGGAATAAGCCGTACAGTCAGCTGAGTGTCAATGGATGTGAACCGAGGGAGTCCTTGGTCAGGCCATATTACCACTGACAACGAGTGGATTCTGGTGAGGCGACAGTTCTACCTGTGCCTGGCCGAATCGACTCCAAAAACAGCCGAACCGTCTGAAGGTGGAGCCTCCACTCACCTTGTCGCCCGAAGGTGAGTGGCGCACAGAAGCCTGAGTCTGTGCTGGCTCTAGGGCAAGAGATGGCGGGTGAGTTGTGATATGTGAAAGTAGCGTACACCATCCTGGTGGTCCGTGTATCGACAGTCGCTGTGTTGTCAGTGCCGACCAACACATGCTTGCCCCAACAGAGGCCGAAACCCCTTCAGGGCCAAAAGCATTGTCAACAACTCCAGGCAATTGAATGCCCAAGCAGCCGAGGGCCCAACTGAACCCCGAGGCTGCATACCCGTTACACATGGCACCCCAGCTTGACTTGGAGGCAACTGTTGAAGCACAGTGCATCTAGACACTTCTCCTAGGGGCAAGCTTGCCCGTAGAACTAATGTGTCCCCAAGGGCTGAAGGTTTGCAGCACAAAGTGTGACGTACACACGATGTGAGCCTGTCGCCACGCCCATCTCGGGACTCGGTATGGAGTCAGTGCTACAGCAGTTCCACATGCATCGGGTCCAGCAGCGTGACCGCGGCTGAAGATGCCATATGTCCCAGAGCCCTGGTACATGAAGGAGTGCACTCACGCACTACAGCACTGACTATGCACAGTCCTGGGCAAGATGCAAAGAACAGTGACCGAGTCCATACAGAGAAAAAAGCAACCCCGTACTGAGAAGAGTTTACTCTTTTCCCAAATGACCTGAAGTCCCAATTAAGCCAGGTGGTTGTGAACCACGTCCCTGAGAGTGCAAACCGAACGTTGTGAGTGTGCTAGGACAGGCAGTCACAGAGATAACTGAGAATGCACATGCCCGGTACCCGAGGGGGCGAGGGTAGCCTCCGTGACCTTCATGAAGGTGCGGGGCGGTAGGGATAGGCCGCAGGGGGAACCTTGTTCTGATGAGCCTGATCTCGAAGACAGAGTCTTGGAGGATCAAGACATGACAGTACGTGTCCTTCAGGTCCAACGCCATCAACCAATCCTAAGCCCTGACACACAAGGGATGTGTGTTCGAGAAAGGGACCGATTCAAAAACCTCTGTTTTAAGATTGGCATGAGTCGACCACCCATCTTGGTACAATGAAGTAGGGGTCGGCAAACCCCTTCCTTCATTTTGGCTGAGGGGATAGGCTTTATCGCACCCTTCCCAGGGGGGCTGCGATTTCTGCTTAAAGGACTACAGCATTCTCGCCCTGAGTTGATTTGTAAGAGAATGCCGTAGACCTTAGCGGATGCCTTGCAACCTGAGTCGCATAGCCAAGCCAGGTAGTTCTGAGAATCTTATGGTCTCAGGGAACTATACCCGACGTACCTGGAATGGGGATGTCGTGGCTGAATAAAGCAAAGAACGCCGTGCTTGGAGATGAAGCCCTAAAGAATGCGGTGTGTCTTTGCCAATATGCAGAGAACCAGGTAAGTGCCCACACACCCTGGTCTGCAGATTCTGCATCTAGCCGTCACATGGAGGGCTATTGCTGCAAGATAACCGAGAGGGGGGGTCTATATACTGACCAGGCAGTGACTGTCCGCGGGCAGACAGTCAGAAATGGTTTTGTGCCGAATCCATCTCTCATCCCCGGGTCGAGAGTGGATCTGGGTGGGTCAGTTAGCCCGCCTGCTCTGGATTGCTCGTCTGAGGAAAAACTAGAAGCCTAACGAGGGTTCTAGCAAGGCTACTGACAAGCTGGTGTTGCCACCTTTCTGCAAGAACTTTGACCGTTGGCGATCTGGCAGGAGGCCCGGCTGTCGCGGGGCCTCAGGAGCTCTATAGGGGGCCGTCCGTGGCGACAAACAGACAGGAGTAGTCGGGGGTAGAGGGCCGAAGCCCGACCCGCGGCTCTGTCTGCTCTTACCATGAAGGACTTGCGTGCAAATTCTATCACGGTGTCGCCAGAAGGACCAACCTGGAAAATGGGGGGTAAGAAGCGGACTTCAAATTTCCCGCATTTCTGACAGGTGAAGCCACAGGTGCCGCTCCTGGACCACAAGTGGACATCGCCTTCCTAGAGCGTGCGCCACGACTAGCTCTAGGTTGGAACCACCCTCGTACAGAACTCACAACGCCACGGCCTGAACGCCCAGAGGATGGCCGTGGTATGTAAGGCGGACGCAGCTTGTCCAGAGGCCATGTAAGCCTTGCCCGGAAGGAACTTACAGGCCCTGAACGAGAGTTCTGGGAGGAACCCCACAAGCGGCAGTGATTAGCAGGGAGTACACCGCAATTGCCCCCTCCGCCCGGGGGAACCTCTGAAACCCCCTCGCTGGACCCCCATCAAAGGTGGTGAAGGAGGAGAAGTTGGTATATCGCGTTCTGACCATTTTTTTTTTTTTTTTTTTAAAAGGGCTTCCTGCGATTTTATCAACTTCTCGTGCACTTCCGGGAAACAGACACTGGAAACGAGCGTACAGGTCGTTACCCAGATGTCCATTAATCAGCCCCTCCTTGGCTGCCCATTTCAGGCACGGCCGCCATTTTTTTGCGTCCGCCTCAAACTGAGAATCAGTCCCCCGTAGAGGTTTGCTCAGCTGAAGCTTCAGCTTTAAACAGGTTACGCCGTCCTAGCGATGCTGCCGCTAACCATTTTCGCCCAATTAGGAGTCAGCTGTACTGAGACAGACTAACAAACTCGTCCAGAAGCTTGATCGAGGGACGCGAGGAGTGAGAGGTTTGCGGGGTTTTCACCTGGCAAAACCTTCCTAGCTTCCCAATGCTCGCCACTCACGCACATCGCAACAGCCTTGTACCCAGAAGTAGAAGGACCGGAGCGGGAAGCAGTCGGGGTGAGCCACGGCTTCACGTAAAGCACGCGGCTCGTGAGCATAATGCGCCCGGGTCATGTTTTCGCCGGCAAAACATGAATCAACAACAAGCGCTGCATCAGTGTGAGAATCTCAACACTGAATACAACGGTCGTGTCGATCGTTTGGATCGAGGGACGCGAGGAGCGAGAGGTTTGCGAGGTTTTTCCTAATGCTTGTTACCGACGCACATCGCAACGGCCTCGTACCCGAAAGTAGAAGGACCGGAGCGGGAAGCAGTCGGAGCAAAGCGCGCCCATGATCAAGTTCTCGCAAGCAAAACATGAATCAACAACAAACGCTGCATCAGCGTGAGCATAACTCAACACTGAACACAACGGTCGTGTCGATCGTTTGGGAAGGTAAGCCGCAACCAGGATGACACGGAGGGAAAGATATGTTAACCAACACACAATCCTACCGTGCCAGCTCTTTCAGAGAAATCACTCTTTTAGAAGGAAGATTGCTCTTCAAGATCGCCGTCGACGCACCCAGGGGACACTTAGCTGTGTTAGAGAGGGAGAGACCGCTGTCTGTGCTGCAGATCCAACGACGAGAGAGGTGAATGTTGTCGCTTCTCATGCAGAGACGCTGCATTCGGCTCTGAAAAACAGAACGAGTGAGCAGATGCGCATGTTGCCCTATTTATACCCAGATGTCCGGGGCGTGGCCAGCTATGCAAATTTTGCACACACAATTTTCATTGGCCTGTTTTAAAACTGTCAGAGATGTTTGGGCTCCCAAGAGCGACCCCTAGTGTCGTACACTACTCGACACAACTCGGAGTGTACGACAGATAGGGAACAAATGGACTCCATGTGGTGAAACAAAAACCCGCACTCTCAGGCACCAAACCTTCTGGTCTCATGTCTCGCTTATATGCAAGACTCACCTGACTCCTTGTATCACGTTGGCTGATCGTCGTCATCTTCTTCTTCTTCCACTGGTCATCTATCCCGATCCTCCCTGAAGTACACTATGACTCTTTATCATGAGATAAGTTTTTCCTATGTTCTGCATTCACGCCGTTATCAACTTATCTGTTTCCCTTGGTGTTCCCCTTAGTGAAGTCTTGTGCATGGAAGCAAAACAGGGCCACATAAACTTGCAAAAGAACTGAAGTATTGCAAATGAAATTGAAGTTTTGCAAATGAAAATAAAAGTATTGAAGAAAAAGAACTGCAAAATAAAATTAAGTACTACAAGAAGAACATAAGTTTTGCAAACAAAAATAAAGAATTGCAAAAAATAAATACAAACAGAGCAAAATCAATGATTTTGCAATACATATTTTCCATGGCCTTATTTACTAATTTATTTGCAACGCTGCTTTTATTTTGCGGTTTTTTTTTTTTTTTTTTGTGGTTCATGTTTCTGCACATTTCACTTTCTGGCACTGTTTTGACAGGGGGTGGAGTCAAGGGATGGGGGTGTGGACAACATACCCTGGGCATGCCTCCCTAGAAGTGACGCCATCGGCCAGAGATTCAGATCATAGCTGATCAAGGCATCGTCATTGAGCAGAGAAGGATCATTATTTTATTCACTAGCATTATAACATGCATGGCTTTGTTTTATTAACTATATTAACAGTGTTTGTTTAAGTTAAAGAAATTGCTAACATCTGCTGTTTATTTCTTTCAATGTGCACACTTTATAGCATTAATGTGTATTTTTTCGTTTTGTTAACTAAATGTGTATTAACAGTGTTTGTTTGAACTCTGTTAACCTGTGGGAGGTTTTTTCGCCAGTGCACAGAAGCCTTCTTTGTTTACATTAGTTCACAGTTACTGCTAGTTTTAATATAAAAAATGCAATTAACTTCAACTATATATCATTAAAAAGGTCTAAGAGTAAGCTTCATGTCGATATCGACTTTTTTTCACTTACATAACTTCTGACATAAATTAGGAAATAATTGTCAGTGTAAGATTCAAAAAATGAAGCTTGAGTCTTTTTGGTTTAGATTTGTCATGGCCATGAGATATTAATTTGTGGGAATGTGATAATCCCCCGATTTCACAGACAATGCTTAAGCCTAGTCAAAATGTAAGTCTGTTAAAATGTAAGAGCTGTTTTACCTGAAAGAAACTTGCACTGACTAATCTTAAATATATATCAGTGCCTTTGTTTTGTCTCAAGATGTACACCAGTAATGTTCTTTTTCTAAGGTACATTTATAAAAATGACTTAAATTTCCTAAATGAACTATGACCTAATCCTGGTTTAGGCTAAATCCTGTCTATGAAACCAGGCCATAAGGTCGCGGCCATGAGTTCTTATGTTGAGAGAACAACATCTATTTCTCGTGGCCACAAGTTGAATGTATAAACAAACCTGCATGACCATAGCAAACTGGGATTATCAAAGATGGCTTTATATATACATACATATATATATATATATATATATATATATATGTTACAGCTAAGGAGGCTGTTTATGAACTCTCTGCCTGCTATGTTACAGTTAAGGAGGCTGTTATGAACTCTCTGCCTGCTATGTTACAGCTAAGGAGGCTGTTTATGAACTCTCTGCCTGCCATATTACAGCCAAGGAGGCTGTTTATGAACTCTCTGCCTGCTATGTTACAGCTAAGGAGGCTACCCCTGAATTCTCTGTCATGTCTTGGCCGAGGAAACCATTAATGAACTCACTGTGCCACGTTATGGCCATGGAGGCCGTTCCTGAACTTACGTTGCCTCATGCAGCGACCACGGAGGTCGTACTTGAACCCATGGACTTGTCACCGCCACGGGGGCCACCCTCGAACACATTGTGCCCCATATCACAGCCACAGAGGCTGTTAGCAAACTCCTTGTGCCCCATGCCACTGCCAAAGAAACCTCCTATGAACTCTCTGCCTGTCTGGTCACTGTCAAGGAGGCAGTTTATGCCAGCCATGCTCTTCTGCTCCATGGTAGCGGTCACCTGCTCCACCTGCTCCGCTGTAGTGGTCTTCTGCCCCGCCCAGGTCCACTTCCTCTTCATGGACCTGGCCCCCCATCCTGATTTACCTTGGTCCCACAACCCTCCTGGGCCGTTGTTTTTTAACCACTAGGAGTCGCTCCTAGAGGGGGGCATTCTGTAATGCCATGCCAGAAGGGGGCCCTCGCCTAGTACTGTCTGTTACCGCTCCCTTTGCTTCCTCTATGGTAACTTCCTATTTGGCAGCCATATAAGGAGGGCTATGCCAAACAGGCCTTTGTGAAGTATCGGTCAGTCATGTGCGTTTATTATGTGTGATGTCACAGAGGCGCCATTTTGAAGGTATCGTTGCATTGAGCAGTGAACTGAAAGTATACAGAGCCGTAAAGTAAAGACTGTTTAAATCATTATACTGGAGAAACAGAAGCAAACCAAGTAGATATGGGACCGAGATAATCTCAGCAGAAGTTTTAGGAACCATAACTTATATAATTTGTCATTAACAATTAACACTGATCCATATTAACGTTACCTGACCGTAAAAAGCCGTTGTTCAACATCGTTGGAAATACGTATAAAACATATATTATTTACTTACACTTGATTATATGTTCTGTTTTTGTCTACCATTGATTTGCACAATTGTAATTACGTCATATGAGTTGATACCATACCCTGTTTGTTCAGCATTTTCCATACTTCGTTTGGCTGATAACAAGTACTGATAAGGAGACAATCAAAAACACATTTATGAAAATGTCATTATACATACTTTATTATAAATGCAACACTGTGTTAAATCAGCTTCAAAATGCATAACAGAAGATGTGACAAGCATGATGAACATCAACATGCTGTTTTCTTAAGTGGACACAGTGCAAGTACTACAAAGAAAGTTGAATAAATTAATAATAATTATAATAATAATAATAATATGATGATGATGATGATGATGATGATTTGATGCTTCTGCCAAACATTTCTGATGACCCTCTCTACATGGATTCTTAGAAGTGCTAGATGATCTGTCAAATACTTAACAGCGCTTGTAGGTAGAACACATTCTGGCACACACTTTTACACTGAATGGAATTTCCCTTATGTCAGACATGAAAAGCAATCAGTTTTCTTCTGTGTATACACAAGTTACATTCAGTTTGTGGCACCAAGTGGTGTCTTGTGAAGTCGACCATCTCCTCCAGCCTTCAGTGTGTAGCTGACCACCTCCTCCAGCCTGGTGGGTCATCATCTCAGCTGGCTGCAATGTGTTTTTTTTTCTTAACTGCTCCCACTTACAGTTTAGTCACACCAACCTATATGAAATATAGAAAATATAGAAATAATACAAATGTATTTTACTTGGGTATTCAGTTAAGAATTTCAGTAGTGAAATAAAATAAACTTCTACACCTATGCATAAAACGATTTGCGTGACATTTCATGGTACATGATGCGTTTATGCTCTCTGGACTAACCGGTTCACCGGTTTAAGAACTTGCTTTTCATTTTTAAGGTATTGTTTTCGTTATAATGTACTGATTCAAATTAGTTGTCAATAATAATTTTACCACTAAGCGTGCCCCCCCGACATACTCTCGTGTATGAACAAGCAGCATCTGGGGTGGGGGGACGGCGCCGGTGCAACCATCAAACATATTTCAAAGGAATCCGGCGCCACATTCCTGACCGCATCACTGTCTTTACTGGGTGCTTTGAGGGAATATTTGCATTTATCCAAACTTTTCATTACGCCGTATACCTGCACTACACCACTGAATAGCATTTATAACCCAAAACAACATGTTGATATAACGTTAGGTACTAAAGAAAATAGAAAATAAGCAAATCCTAAAAAAATCTCTTACTTACCTTTATGAAAATGTCGAGGGTAGACAAACATAAACGGAGATATGTTGGCAAATATGATGATTTTTACACGTTGTGTTCAATAAAGCTAGGGTTTGGATCTATCAATGCTGCCACATTGAGTCCTCGTTACAGCATGCTTAGCAAGTCAAATTATTGTTGATAATATAGCAGCGGCAGCAGGAAGTACTTTGGATGGTACACATGGATGGTAAGGGAACGCTTTAAGTGAAACAGGCATTTTATTACTTTGCTTATCCAATAAGGATTACAGCAGATTCCGCAAACTCCCCAAGCGAAATAGGCATTAATTCATTGCGTTAGCTTAAGTAATAAAGGTGCTTATAGCAATTCTTAGTACTTGTGCAGCTGTAGCAGCATTATGAATAGCTGTTCAGATCGCAATGTTAGTGAATTTTAATAGCAGCGGCATTCGAGCAATTTCAGATGCAATGTTAAATTACATTAGTAGCAGCATGCTTACAAGTTAGATTATCATTGTTTCTAATATAGCAGTGACAGCATATCGTACTTTTAGTTTCATGAAATTCTGTGAAATCACATGGGGTAAGTAGCTCCTTAAAGTGAAGTAGGTTTATTACTTTTGCCATTTAACAGGGCTACAGTACTTTTTGCAAACTCTTCAAAGCGAAATAGGCTTATAGCAATTCTAAGTACTTTTGTACAGTTGTAGCAGCAGTATGCTCAGCTATTCAGATTGCATTTAGTGAATTTTAATAGCAGCAGCATGTATAGCAAATTCAGATGCGATGTAAGGAAAAAAGTATTAGCAGCGTCTGCATAGTAAACCACTTATTATGTTGCCAGTTTAGCAGCGGCAGTAGGAAGGACCTCAGTTGACTGAAATTTACTAGTAAGATAATGCATGGATGGTAAACAAACTCTCAGGTGAATAGGCATTTTTATTACTTTTGCTTATTTAACAAGGCTTACAGCAGATTTGGGAACTCTCCAAAGTGAAATAAGTATTATTTGATTGCATTTATTTATTTTATAAAGGGGCTATAGCAATTCTAAGTACTTTGTGCAGCCGTAGTAGCAGTATGCATAGCTATTTGGATCGCAATGTTGGCGAATTTTATAACATGCCATGCATAGCAAGGTTAGAAATAATTTTAGCAGCAGCATGCATAGCAAGTCAAATTGTTACCGCTGATATACTATAGTAGTGGCAGAAGACAGCGCTTTAGTGATAACTCATGGATAGTAAGTTAACTCTTTAAAGTGCAGTAGTCATTTTATTAGGGCTGTGTATTGCCATACGATATGTTGCGATACACTGCGATACTGTAAACAAGGCGATATATTTGGATATTTCTTATTTTAAGAATAGGATATACTTTAAGGAAAGCTATAATTAAGAACACATCACCATATGCAAACCATATGCAGGATTCTTTAGTTATTAAATGTATAAAATGTAGGCTTATACAGCATGTGTATTTTTAGACCCTGCTTTAAAGGTTCACAGTTTAAGTTTACAATTGTAACATACAAAGGCACTGGCATGTTTTAAGATCAATCAGTGCAAGTTTCTTTCAGCTGAAACTAGGCTTAAGCCTGGTCTGTGAAACCAGAGGACAATGTCATAACATTTTGATCTGAACTTAAACAATAACAATAATTGTAAAACAACAAAATAAATACATGTATTGAATATTCTTAGAACCTTTTTGTTCTGAGAATTTCACAAATTTTGGATTTCACAAGATTTCAGTTTGTATTTATGTTCCGCGTAGAATCGGCAACTGCACAAAACGCCCTCACTATGAGAGAAAGCTACCACACTGCCCGTGTTACGATATTTTCGGTTTCCAAGAATTTCAGTTTCCATGGGCGGAGCATACATGAATATTAATGAGTTTCCCAGACATACGCGTGGAACTGAGAATTTCATTTTACATTCCTTGTGCAGACTTATGCCTAAACTACCTTTGTTCATTAATTTGTAAGTGTTTATAATGTTTCTATTTGTTTGCATGTTTTGTGCAGTCGTCCCTGACTGAACGATTGCAGGCATTCTTTGTGCAATGTTAGGATAAAGCACAGCAGTTGTATACATTGATTTCAGTTTGTGTTGTAGCTTGCAACGCTTTAAAATGGTCTGTTATTAGTTGTAATCTTTTGAGTGCAACCACTGAAACAAACTTGTATCTGTGGAGTGTGAACTAATCATTTTTAATCTATCCTGGTGTGATTGTTCAAACAGTTTGGCTTATATGTTTAATGCATCCCTGTCAAACAAATGCATACATTTCTTAAAAAAAAAAAATCATAGTAATCCCAAAACTTTTGAATGGTAATGTCATGAATCAAATGTCAGAAATGGCAAATCTTAGAATAGCTTCATTATATGTAAAATTTTTATACAGCATATTCAACAAGGACATTTCTCCTATGTTGTCTTGTTTGGTAACACTTTATTTTGATAGTTCACTTTAGACATTCTGCTAACAGTAAGTAACTTTGCAACTGCATGTCAACTAGTCATTTGAGGATTAGTAGACTGTCTGCTTAATATCTTCTAACACTCTTCTAAACTTTGCAAGTATATGTCAACTTATTCTACTAATCCTAACCTAACAGAGTTAGTAGACAGGTAGTTGCAAATTAATGAGAATTAGTTGACATCTAGTTGCAAAGTTACTTATAGTTAGTACAATGTCTAAAGTGGACTATCAAAGTAAAGTGTAACCTCTTGCTTTGGTGCATACATCTTTTTGTTTGTAACATGACTTCAATAGTGATTCAAACTTAAACTCTTTACTTTGTTAATCACATTCCCCATGACTATACATTTTACTGGATTTTGACTGTGAATCACTATTGAATTCATATTTTTAAAAAAACAAGATGAAACTGTGTCACATAATATCAAACTTCCACACCAACACGTTATAATAACATCTAGTTATCAAAAGCTGGTCAAGGCCACCATTCAATCTTTATTCCACTTTATTATTATTTTAATAAAAAGTCAAATCAAATCAAATCACCTTTATTTATGTACCGCCTTTAACAATACAGAATTGTGACAAGGTGGCTATACAGTATTAAATAGGAAATAGTACATCAACAATGCAAAGGGCAACAGTAAACACTCAATTTTCAGGTAAAGGTAGTTAATCAAATACAATAAAATAAAATACAATATTGTGTGAAGATAAAGTGAAGATAAAGTGTCCCCAACTAAGCAAGCCAGCGGCGTGCCTCTAATTAAAGCCTAATTAAGAATATATGTTTATAATAATTTTTGACTTATAAATAATGTTGAATAAGTGTATGCTCTGCATCAAAATAAATAATGCTTTTGTATCATTCATCATCATTGTGTATCATCCAGGTGCAACACATGGTCAGAGAACAGATGACACACAATAACATTGGTGTAGGTTGCAAATTTTTTATTAGGCCACTGATATGGTGGTGAACGTTATTTCATTGACAGAGGATGATGGTTTAAAAAGGTAACAGAAGAGCATAACAAAAAATAATTAAAATGGTTGTTGGTTCACATGTCTATATCTGCAGTCTGAACTACAATTGTAAATCAGTGTAGGCTAGATGTAATCATCCAGCTGTTCTGGGATTCTTGGTTTCACTGTGCAAGTGGAATCTTGAACCTTATGATAATCTTCATTTACTGTATAAATGTATGTTTGTTTGCACAAATGTTTAAGTATTATATATTGAAAACATGAAAAAAACAATTAAATATCCGCAACATTTTTGGCAGCAGTGTATGACTGTATCATAGTTTACAACCAGACAATTCACAACGTGCGATAATATTGTGATACTCACGTGTATCGATATTTTCTTACGCCCCTACATTTTATTACTTTTACTTATTCAACAGGGTTTACATCAGAATTTGTGCAGCAGCAGTAGATTATGCTTAGCAAATTCTGATTAAATATTATAACCGCAGCAGCTCGTGCAGTGAACACAGCTCATAGACACTGTTTTAGAGTAAAATAGATTTTTGCATACCTGAATGCCAAATTAATGGAGCTTACAGCAGTTTAGTTTCTTCAAGGAGTAACTGCAGCCTGCATAGGTATTCAACAAGAATTATGCATAGTCGCTGCAAAGCAGACACTGTATTAAAATAAAGTCACTGTAGTGTCTTGCTAAAGACCATCTGGAACGAGCCACGCATGTAGCTAATGATTTGATCGTACAATGCAATATTTGTTCTAATAGGCATAATAATATATCAACCATCAAAATAAGTGAGCAGCTCCTTTTTAGCCAGAATTGTTTCTGGGCACATGATGCTACCACTACAGCGTGATTTTGTTATGGAGCGAACGAGACGTGAAGTGGGCAGATCCATATGCAAGCTTTTATTAAACAAAGACATGGTCATAAATAGGCAGGGTCAACACCAGCAAACAAATACAAACAGGGCAAGATACAAGGGTAATCGAGGGACAGGCAAGGGTTGATCGGCGAAGAACGTAATCCAGGGGGTGTGGCAAACGGGTATTCCAAACAGACAGTCTAAAGTACAATCGAGGGGTGCGCAGGGTCCAAAACGGCAAGACAAAGCGTTACTCCACGATGGGTGATGAATCCAGGGCAGGCTGAAGGTAGACAATACAAGATAACCAGGTGTTGTGGCAAAATCAAATCGACTCTCACCAAAGTATGAGACAAACTCAGTCAAATGTCTTTTATAAATTTATTCTTTGCAAAGAAGGTCAGACAGTCATACAGAAACACAGGTTTCTGCAGAGTGCGACCAAGAAGGTAGGACTCACTCCAACTTATATCTTATCCCTAGCCTTCAAGGTTACATCTCCTAACTGGTAACTTTCCACACATAGTAAGAGTCAGATAAATACATTCTGCTACGTCATACTCCCAAGAATCAAATCTTTATATCTAGGGCCCTGATACCCTTCTCTCATGTCATTCTTATAGCAGGTTTAAATAAAGCAGAACCTTACAATATTCCATAAGCACATAGATGAGTAAAATGAATTTTTCTTTCACAATTTCCCCCTTTTTATCATTCATTGATAACTACTCACTAAATTCATTACTGCTCACTCTATTAAATTAAAATGTTTTATTAAAATAATTGTTACAATAATCCTAATCACCACATTCGCTATCTGTTAGCCTTGCTAAACTAATAAGCACTGTTATTGCATTCCTGACATGCGTCACACCCTCAGTCACTACACAGACACCAAACATGAGTGTTGCTTACAATTTCAAATCTCAAAGCGAATTTAAGTGATCACTTCACATTTATACTCTTCATTTCTGATTTTCATATAATTGATCACCCTCTTAAATTTGTGAAATAAGAGAAAACATGCTAAGGTTGTTTTTGTGGGTACAGGCCCTGGTTTTCTTGCAAGCAAAAGAGTATATATAGATTATCATTATCATAGGCTTATCATCAAAACTAAATGCCCCATACATTAAGTCACTGAATGCATTTCACTGTAACTTCTACTATCATTAGCTCATCTTCACCCATGTTCAAAAACATGCTATTAAGATGTACATCAAATTTAACCGTTTAATGGGAGACACCAGGTTTTTCACCAGTCTCTGTACTGAGCTGGATACAAGCTGAAAAATACATGGAAGGCCTAGTAACAATCCTCCTGCCAAAACTGGTAACACAGTATTACACAGCCCGTATCCCCATTCTTCCCACAAATTTACTAACCATTTAAACCATTAATTGTTTGCTTGTTCAGGCTCTTTTACGGCCATTCTCATGTGAGTAAAAGCACTTTGTGTTTAAACTGGACTCAGGCATTTGTTGACATATGCCTCAAATCTCTTTACTCCATCTGCTCCTCCTCCTGGGTATAGATGGGACTTTTCTGCAGTGACCACAAAGTCACCGGATTTAATGTCATGCAAGGGGGTTTCTGCAACTTTCCCCTGAGCGGCTTTTACCACACTGTGAGTGTTACAAATGACACATCTTTTACAAACATTTTTTTTGCGAATGTTGTGAGCCCCTTTGTAAACCACAGTTCTTTAATTTGTGCTGCCATTCCCCCTTTCGATGCATGGGTTGGTCTTAGCATAATGAGGAAAGAAGTGTCAGGGTAAACAAGGCTTGCCATCACAGCTCATCCAAACACCATTGGTCAGTGCACATCCGGATTGTTTCCACCGGTCTTTCTCTGCTCCTAAAGCAAAAGTCTGCATGCTCTGTAAGTAAGAAGAAACATCAAGGTTATTTTCAGATAACAAAGTACACTCCGTTTCTTTTGGCTAATTAGCCGCCGTGTCTGCTCTGGCGTTTCCTGTTGATACAGAATCTTTGTTATTTGTGAGTGTTCCACATCTACAAATGACTATTTTATCAGGCAGCAAAATGGCTTCTAGTAAAGCTGCCACAAAAGGAGCATGTAATATTGGCCGCCCATCTGACTTTAAAAATTTTCTGTGTTTCCACAGTGCTCCAAAATCATGCGAAACTTCAAAAGCGTAACGTGAGTCAGTGTAAATGGTGACACATTTGTTTGTCATGAGTTTACATGCCTCTGTTGAAATCACAAGCTCTGCTGCTTGTGCTGAATAGTTTTATGGCAGTGAGCCAGAGGTCACTATTTCAAATTCTGTCGTTACAGCATAGCCCACTTTATTTTGACCTGTTTGTGGATCTCTGAACGCGGAACCATCAACAAAGAGGACGTTTTCGCAATGGACCTTTATCGCACTGGAATTGAACACCGGAAGCGCTTGTTGAAGCAGTGTATCGATTCTTCCGGTTATGTATATTTTTCAATATGCTGTAATCACTAGTTGAATAAAAGCCTGTTAAAATGAGCATCTGCAGGATCATTTCAAAATCCGTACATTTTCAGAGACAGGTGAAGAAATATTCTGATGATTACTGTGCACAGAATTCTCCAAACGCAACGGAACTTGTAGTTTTAATCCAAAGTACCGATCTGAGAAACCCACGGCTCATAAGCGTGCGTGATTTCACCACACCGCTCAGTGCTGCAGTGTGTGTGAGAGACCTGATGAATAAGATCGGAATCAACATATTTATTCATTTGTATTCAGTTTTAGTCTTTATTCTGTCATTTTTCATTCGCGGTCATTTCACTATATGTAATTCACACATTTATGCCAAAATTTCTTAATTAATACTCAAATCACGCTGTCAACGCGTTATACTCTCTGAGATTAATTAGCTAAAATGTTCAACATTGTTATTTTTTTAAGGCAACGCCTGCGCATTCTTTCATCTCTTTTAATACAGCTCTTACGAAAATTAACCATGGTATGTGTAGTAAAACTATGGCAATACAAATGGAAATCAGTCCGCGGAAAAAAATAAAATAAAAGATAACATGGTTACTACATTTACTATAGTAAATCCATGGTTGATTTTGTAAGGGCGTTTATTTAAAATGTATTTTAATGTAAACAGGTATAAAATATGAGAAAAACATTGTTAATGAGAAGACGAAATTGACTGCAGCAGGTTAAATTTATTTATTATTCAGAATGCACATTTGGAAGAGAAATATATTAATAGGAACATTTCAGCAGGTGATATGAGATGTAGGCCTAAACATCCTCAGTTTCGAAATGCATACTCCACACGAATGTGCTCCCGCGTAATATTTTAATTCATCCCACGCATCTCATCTGTGTTGTGTCAGGAAATATTGAAAACTGAGGCAGTGTGTCGTCGTTTAGAATAAAAACAGCCACGTACACTGTAATAACACCGGCGAAAGAAAGGAAAGAGAAGATTCTCGCATTAGTTTTCATTGCGTTGCGATGGCACCGGAAGTGAGGATACACTGCTTCGCTTACCGGATATAGGAAGTGAGATAAAGGTCCATTTTCAAGTGGTGTGTCCAAAATATCTGGACGTGGCGTACACACTTGATCGAGCGTGGTCAAACAACAGTGATGATCCTCCCCATCCTCCTCCATCGGAAGGAGGGTGGCAGGATTCAAGGTTGTGCAGCGTTTAACGGTTATGTTTGGCATATCGAGCAAGATAGTGTGGTATCGTAACCAATTTGCCGTTGATAAGTGCGATGTTTTTTGTTCTTGCAGAATCATGGACACTGCGTGTGGCACCATCAATGTCAGGTCAGAGTACCCTACAAATTCTCTAGACGCCATCACGACCTTCTGAGCAGACGCCACTGCCCTCGAACACCAAAAGTCAAAAGTGACTCAAACACTGGTTTTATACCCAGTATTGCCTCTGCCTTCAGAGGATACTGCTGTTGACACGGCCTGTAATCAGATTTTGGAGTGATTACAACCGGTTCACATCCCTTGATCAAACCCACATCATATTTGTGTTTTGCCCACAATTTAGGAGGCACCTCTGCCAAAGCAGGGTGTATGTCTGAGGCGCAAATATTTGCCATGCAATGATTTTCTTTTGTGCTTTTATTAATAGGGGTCACAGTTCTATCTACTTTAATGTCACACTTGCAGTCTGACACAAATGCCCCTAAACTCCTACTGTATTTCATACCCCCACCTATCTCACACCAGTCTGTTGCATCAACAGATTTCTTCACAAATCTCCCTACTTCACACCATGACTGATCCCTGGTGTTGGAAACAGATAAGTGAGGCACAGACTCTCCTGCCACTAGACAAAACAGAAACTGTTTTTCTGTCAAGCTGACTGAAACCGTGCACACACTTTCTGTCCAAAATATTTTATCGCAGCTCAAAGTTTCACTCTTCACTTTTTTTTTTTTCTTACGACATGTGACGTGCAATGTAAATTGTCAGGCATCATAATTTCTGTGTTGAACAGCTTTGTTCGATTCCTAGCCAAATCACACATCATCTGAGCCCAATCATTGTTTTTTATGTGCCATTCATAAACCCACTGATGCTCAGCTCGCAGACAGCACAACTGGTCCTCCTGCTCTGTCACTCTGACACCCCAGGAGTCTGAGATGAGCACTAAATTTAGTTTACATAATAAATCTCGACCCATGATGGGTGCAGGGCATGCTGGTGAATAAGTGAATGCATGTTTTAGCACCCGGCCTCCCTCTGTTGCACAATTCAAAGGCACTGTGAATTTTTTAATAATTTTATGACCTGATGCAGAAGTGGACTCATTTATTTTATCAGTCAATACCGGTTGACATGGCAAGTTACATGGTTGTAAACAAGATCTGGTTGCCCCGGAATCTGCTAAAAACTCAACTAATACTCCCTCCACTATCATGGGGTATTTTGGCATCTTCAGAAACCCCTCACTTTCAAACATCATTGTACAGTTATCAAAAATTTCATTATTCAAATCAGAAAAACTCAAACCAGTGCAAGATTTTCTTCATTGCAAAGAGCAGTGTTCACATCGCTCAGTTTAGAATTACACAAAGAAAAACAAGCTTTTTCTTCATTGCAGAGAGCAGTGTTTACGTTAGTGTATGTGTGTGTGTGTGATTAAAAGATGTTCACTTCCCTGCACTGTAGCTGTTGACTGCTCACCCGGGACCCCTCCTCCCTGCTCTCCGTCTTCCTCGTTTCAGTCTGCTTCTTGATTTTGCTGGTTTTCTGGACATTCTCAGGCCCAGTGACCATCCTTCTTGCACAGTCTGCATTTGCTGCACTCTCTGGTCAGATGATCATCAGTCCCACAGATCACACAACCCCGTTGCTCTGGTTTTCTTTCAGTCCAGCTTGAGGGTCTCGTCTGTTGATATCGGGGAGCTAAATAACCTCCCGGTCTTGACACAGCCTGCACTAAGGCTAGCTGTAATTGTTTGTCAGTCTTTGCTCTCGCTCTTTCCTTCTTTGTTGTTTGTTGTTCTTTAGCGTGCAGAGCATGCGCTAAAATAACGGTCAGTCGTCTGTTCTTCCATTCGATGTAGTTGCCCTTCACTGCTTGTGCAATTTCTGGTCTCAGTCCATTCAGAAACCAGCTTCGCAGATGGCACTCCCAGGTGCCAGGTTGATTTCCTCTGTCGTCGGGCTCATCTAAGCCGCTGTGCTTGTTGAAGGTATCGTACAGTCGATGATAATATTCTTGAACAGACTCTTCTCTGGTCTGGCAGCAATGCTAATCCTTGATGTGTCCACACGCACTGGGAAAGCCATTCTTATAGCTTCAGCCAGCTCCGCAACAGCTGTACAGTATTTCGTGTTGGTTTCATCAGTCCAGTTGCTGCTCATTCTACGATAATCTTCCCCTCGCAGCTTCCCACTCACAGTCCAAGGTCTAAAGACCATCATCACCCCATCAGGCCCTGAAACTTTGACCATCTGGGCTGTTATGCTCACATTTTCTTTCTTTACGGTGTTTCTTGTCTTTCTTTTCTTTGGTGGGGGAAGTCTGCTAGTCCTTTCCTTGTCGACCTCTTCGTTGGGGATTTCAGGAATAATTTCGGGGTTCTTCTTCCTCTTGTCCTTCAGCTGCCACCGCCTGTGGTTGCGGTGCTGTCGGTATTGCTGACGGTACTGCCGGTCTCGCTGGCAGTGCTGATGGTCTTGCTGGTGGTGCTGTCGGTCTTCTTGGTGGAGAGCAGTCGAGATCAGGGTCCACTTTTAGGGCTTGCAGCTCAGCCATGGGATAGTGATGATACGGCAGTGGTACACGTGGAGAGACAAAGACATCAGAGGAGTTATTAGGTTTATGTGATGCAGTTACTTTTTCTTCACATTCCTCATTTTTCTTTTCCTTTTCATGCCAATGTGCCAATACTTTTTGCATTGCCATTCTTTCCCTTCTCATCTCTACATGCCAATTCTTTCTGCATTGCCCTTCTTTCTCTCTTATCCACCTCCCTTATCCAACAATCCACTGTCTGTACACATTTCTCACACATACACTTCACACAGCACCTTTTCTGTTTTCTGTTTCCTTCCTCAACTGACTTCTTTGCTACCCTCAGTCTCATAGCACTTAGTGTACCATGATGTGTAATCATGATATTCAACCAACTTATCCATATCTTGCATGCATTTTTGGCCATACACTTTTTCATTTGACAAAATACTGGTGTATCATTTTTGCAAGCTTGCTCTGGGATTTCCCCATAATGGCCCTCTCTCCCCGTGGGCTTTCTTATCGGCACCTACGTTCTCTGTCTGACATCTCCAAAAGAGCCGACCTATTATCCTAAAGTCGGTCAGGCGGAATGCCTCCCGCACCCCGATTAATTACCCGCACACCTTTTCAATTCCTTCGAAATGTACTTCTTGTGTCGTGCTTGCTCACTTGATCTCAATTTCTTGAAATATCCCAATCTTCTGATTTCAATTTCTTTTACAAATATTCACACAATTTTCGTTTCTACAGAATGAATTGGCCGTACTGTATTCTAATTTCCTTCCGAAATTATCTCTCATCACGTTGCCCACAGAGTCGGACCAGCCACTATGGTTTGTCCCCTTTTTTGTTAATCCCAGTTCTAATAATACCAATTCTAATTTTAAAATCAAATTCTAATTTCAGGATCAAATTCTTTTAGAATATCTTGATCTGTCTCTTGCCGGAGAGTTCTAATGCCATCTGGGTTCATTCATTGATTCCAGTGGTGTTCCTCCTGGGCCCTGGCGGTTGGTCCCTCATCCCTTAATCTAGTCGGGGTAGGGCTGTGACTTCTAAGTCCAGGACGATCAATCACCGTCCGCTCTCGTGTCCAGAAGGCACATCCAAGGAATCCCACTTCTGACACCAAATTGTTGTGGCAAAATCAAATTGACTCTCACTATTGTAAGAGACAAACTCAGTCAAATGTCTTTTATAAATTTATTCTTTGCAAAGAAGGTCAGACAGTCATACAGAAACACAGGTTGCTGCAGAGTGCGACCAAGAAGGGAGGGCTCACTCCAACTTATATCTCTTTCCTAGCCTTCAAGGTTACATCTCCTAACTGGTAACTTTCCACACATAGTAAGAGTCAGATAAATACATTCTGCTACGTCATACTCCCAAGAATCAAATCTTATATCTAGGGCCCTGATACCCTTCTCTCATGTCATTCTTATAGCAGGTTTAAATAAAGCAGAACCTTACACAATATTCCATAAGCACATAGATGAGTAAAATGAATTTTTCTTTCACACCAGGCTAGGATCACCAACTAGACCCAGGAAACTTGGAAATGGCTCCGTAAAGTAGCTAACACTAAGAGAGTGCTAAACACAGTACAATACTCGGCAAATAGGAAAAAGTCCAAGGCTTATATTGTGCTTGATTGGTTAGCTGTGTGCGTAATTAGTGATTAGTAATTAGTAACGGTGAACGGGTAGGGGTCTGGTTCCGGAGGTGAGGGGGTCCGGTTCCGGTTAATACTCACAGCACTGTATCAACATATGCTTTGGCTGTAGAAAGTTCCTGTACTTGCCTGCAGCAGTAGCAATAATCTACAACTATAGCAATAACCAACAGCAGCAGCAATTCAGCAGCAGCATAGCAGATATATTCCGCCAAGACCAAATAAATTAACATTGTCATATCCATTAGCATGCTAAAATCTTCTGAGAGTTGTCATGGAAGAGTTACAGTTTTTCTCAATTGCAAAAATACTATAACCAGTCTTTTGAACTAAAATTTCAAAACCATAGCATTTCCCTAAACTATAAACACTATTCCCCTGCTTTGACACATGAGTTATATTTGGTGAACTGTTACTGCAAAACTCTATACACACAAATCCCTACATTTCTCAGTGCTCACACCATGTGGTCTTTTAGAAAGCACTAGCATTCAGTATTGTTCACTCAAGTTTGCAAAGTTTGAGCTCAGTTAGTACACAATTCCCCAAGTGGAAACACTAGGAGTCAAAATTTATCACACACCAATCAGAACCTTTCAGTGAACACAGAAGGGCCAAAGTCATCTTACAGTTTTTTTCTCAGTGGCTTTGGTGCATTCCTCAGATCGGAAATGAAATTCTCAAAACTACTTGTTTAACCTCCACATCAAGTCACTTGTGCACATCATAAAAAGTTTCTCATTCTTTTGATCAAGTTGCAATTGCTTTGGTACATTCATGCAACTGATTATGTACATTTATCTGCAGTTTCCTATATTATCAGTTCCTATTGTTATGTTGCTCAAAATGTATTATGTAGTTCTCTGAGCAACAGTCTTACCCCTCAAAACATCAAGTAATTAGCTCATCATCTAAGTAGTTAAATGCAACATTTTTGATCTAGTTGACATAAACTGTGTAGACAGTTCGAACGGTCATGAAAAACCTGGAAAAGTCATGGAATTTTAAAAAGCAATTTCCAGGCCTGGAAAAGTTTTGGAAAAATAAATAAACCCAGAAAGTTTTGGAAAAGTCATGGAAATCTATTCCACCAATCTCTGTATGACAGAATCAGGGGCATTTCTAGGATTTGAAAACTTCCGAGGCTGGTGCCAAAACATCAGAGGCTAGTCATACTTACATTAAATTTTGTTAGAAATTTTGTTTTTGGTGAACCTGGATCCTTCTAGGGAAGATATGTTTAGGGCAATTTAAAATTGTTACCAAATATGTTTTGGCATGTCTATTTATTTGAATGCATAAAACAACTTTTATTTATTTCTAAAACAGCTTTATGAAATGTGTATTTAAATTTTTCTGGTTAAATATTAATTTATCTTTTAGTTAATGAAAATTATTATAATAATTTGACAAATAAAGGGGATGTACTATTAAAATTTAAAAGATGCAAGAAATATTGTGTAACAAAGTTTTATTAATTTTTCAACAGTAGTAGTAGTCATAGTATGGTACGTGGGGGAACACTTTTTGAATCTCTCAGTTTGTGTAACGTGGGGTTCAGAGTATAATTTTTTATCCACGTTATTTTCACACTTGTCTAGTACAAATATGTAGCTTTGTTTCATAATTACAATGTGTATGTTTTTCATTATTTACCTCAAAAGAAAGGAAGTGAAAAGTGACAACATGCCCCGTATGTGGGGGACATTGTAACATGTGAGAGGCATGTTGTAACATGACCATATGAAATATTGCCACCAGCTTAAAATGTTGTCTGATAGAATGAAAAAATAAATAAATAAATAAATAAATACACGACAAACTAAAATAATTTGTCAATAAAATAAAATGATTAACTTTTTCAAATAAACTAATGCCGTTTTTTAAGAAGCTCTCATAGAACACAAGACACATAACTGGGTCGAAATGCTTTACATCTCTTGAAATAATAATTTCTCAACATTAAACATCGATTGTCAGTCTTTATTCACCTGTTTCTTGTGGTTTCTTTTTACAATCCATAAAAGTAAAAAGTGAAAATTACATTGCTAATGTCATAGAATAGCATAGTTTAATAATAGCGGGGCAGATTGTAACACAGTGTTACAACTTTTCCCCATCAGCGTGACTGGAATATAAAAGTGATTAGTGTCTTCTGCTGGTTTACCAAGCATTAATATACTATCTAAACTGATAAATAACAGATTGGAGATTAAAATAATAGCAGATTTGTCTCATTTTTAATTAATACTAAAAACTGAGATGAAAAACTTACTTCAGCCAGAAATGTACTTTTGCTATTGTAAAATAAATATTCAGCGATATCTTCAAAAGGCTTTTGAATTTTGGCACACTTTTTTCTCTGTATAGTGTTGCTATGGCAACTAGTAAACACCATAAATTTGGTTAGGCTAGCGTGTGTGGATGAGCAGGTCGGGATGATTATGTTTTAACATAATAATTAAAGACTTCTGATGTTAACAAGCAGAATCACCATCAACATAATCATTGTTTGACCTGAGTCATTGAACTCATTTAGAGTCTGATCTGAGTTATATTTTCTCTATTGCAAAAATAAATCAGAGACTAGACTCTAAACAAATTCTGTGATTGAAACCAAATAACAACTATCTTCAATAATTAACACCAGCCTTACGATTCCACAACAAATGTTTCTATGTGTATTTTTTTTTTAAATATATATTTTGGAAGAACTTCTTACAAGCTGTTGTGATTAATAACAACAAACAACAACAAAAAAAAAAACTTTCTGATGAAGTCTTTTGATTAGGCGCACACAGATATCAAGAACCAGCGTATGAAACTCAGCAATGGTGACAAATGGCATATTCAGATAAACAAATCAACTCTGAACACTGCAAATCAAGCTACTAAAAAATCACATAAAAACAGCAAAAACAAAAGAAAATAGTAAGAATAAATAAAATTACAAAGACAATTCAGCTCATAATTTATTTATGTCGCAGTGCATGATGGGAGCCATGGATGAGTTCTGATTGGCTACAACATTTTTTGATGGTCACCATTGTTGTGATTCTCACGCTGATTCTTCATGTCTGTGTGTCAATTAAATAGTCAACTATGAAATATTGATGTATTTATTCACTTGATGCTAGTGGTCTGATCTGATTCAATAATCTATGTTAAGCTATTAGCAAAAAAAGTGGAGTGTTCCTTTAACTGATACAGGACATTGGCTCAATTTGCTGCAAGTTATTTCAACAACTACATATAAGTTGAGTGAACTTAACACCTTGTGTTTGCTCAACTTAACTGAGTCCACAAATCGTTTTTTACAGTGCAGCTTTTGACTTTAAAATTATGGATATTCACACATTTATGTAATAGCATATAGCATGTAGGTTTGATGAATAAATAAATCCACACAGAATATCAGATCAAATCAGTCATTTGAAAACAGCTTGAGTGATTCAGTTGTACCACGTGTCTTCTCTATGACTGTCTCTTAAAACAGCTTTACATCGGTGCATCTCTTTTGCATTAATGCGATATACAACTCTCGTGTTTCGGTAGGTCTACAGCAGACAAAATTATCACTTGCCTAATCGGGTCATTGTTGCATCGTCACAAAGATGTTTTTATTTGCACATCTTTTTAAACCGTACACGCGCGCTCCAGATGCGGTATCCTGCGGGCTCACGTCCAAAGCGCGCACGTATAAATTCAACTTGTGAGAAGCAAAATGAGTTTGGTACCGAACAGACTCTGCACGGGCCACAAACATATGACCTAGTCCAGCCCTTGTCCGGCAGATTATCAGAATTACCGTCCCGAGTCCGACTGGAGCCCGTGCATACCTGTCAAGTTTTGGATTTGAAAATAAGGGAAATTTTCCGGCGCCCGCCGCGAGCAGTCCCACCACCCCAACCAAGCTCCAGTATCCCTTACATTTTAAGACAGGTGACAAGAAAGCTAAAATCACCACTTGTCAACCACTTATAAACTACAATCGGCTTTATGCACAGCTGCACTACTTCCTGAACTTCTGGCAGCTCCTTTGTTTCCTGTCTGCCATTATTGGACAAACTGATTAATCCAGGTGATCAGTTTGTCCAATAATGGCAGACAGGAAACAAAGGAGCTGGCTGAAGTTCAGGAAGTAGTGCAGCTGTGCATAAAGCCAATGATAGGCCTACCTTTGTTGACATTGACATGCTGTGAACATTCATAGCCTAAATGAAAACACAAAAGGGTATATATGAAGAGCATTTATTTAAAGGCTTATTTGCATATTTTCTGTTCATTTAACATTGCTTGTCTTTACATTTACATTTCATTTTCATTCCACATTCACACACTCATTCATTTCATATTGCTTTTTTGTACAGTTTTTCTTTCATGGAAGGAGAAAGGAATGTTGTTTTTGGCACACAGCATTGCCATTTTTACCTCTGCACTTGTGACCTGGTCTGCCTCAGTGGCATTTCTCGTCACAAATGCTGACATCGCCTGGGCATGTTTTTGTGCCTCTAGCCCGCGCTTGTGCTTGGCGGATTTCTCGTGCTGGCATACATCATTCCTTCCCCCGTGTGCGATGCTAAAGTCGCAGTTACAAATTTTACAGAACGCGTGACTGTCCCCCACCCTGCTCTTCTTCAGAAATATAAATTCGTTGTCCCATTGATCGCGGTATTTACATGAGGGTTTTGGTTTTTTGGCAGGAGTGCCTTCCTTCTCTGTCCTGGCGTCCATCATCTGTCTGTTTTTTCTTCTTTGTTCCCGCGTCACTCATCAACTCATCATCTGACCTCACACACTAACCTCGCGACAACTGCCACCTACAGTACCTGTAGTAGGCTACTGCAGGTGGCAGATATCACGAGGCTAGTGACAGAGCTCAGATTTTTTTTTTGGGGGGGGGGGGACGTTTTTTTTTTTTTTTAATAACGCAGGTTAAAATACGGGAGATTTACGGGAAAATACTAATACGGGAGGACGGCGGGAAAGAAGGGTACATTACGGGACTTTCCCGGCCAAAACGGGATACTTGACAGGTATTCTTTTTAATGGCAAAGTGGTTATATTTATTTTCCTTCTTTATTAAGTTCATTTAGAATTATGTTTGGAACTTTTTTGGTTTGTTTGTTAAATTTCAAGTTATGTTTTAACGGCAGCCTAACGACCAAGCGGCAGACAGTGAGTTATGTTTGTTCAATTTAACCTTATAAAAAAAAAAAAAAAAAAAAAAAAAAAAAAAAAAAAATCTGTATATAAAATACTTAAATAGCATATTACAATGTTTAAACGTTTAACCTAGACAAATGTGTGCTGTTCAGGCGCGTATCCAGTAGAAGCTAAAGCGCGCTTTAGAGGATGAGGCGCCAGCGCGATCACTTTGTTTTTTTTCTTATAACGATGGAAACAACCGTCATTTTTTTGCTCGTAAAGGTAAGAGTAATACATCATTCGAGACTGTTATTGGTCTACTTCTATTTGTGTGCACTCACAATATCAGCATACGTTGTGCTGTTTTTAGAAAACAGGATGCTCTTTCTGCCGTCTCAGACTTGAGCAGAAGCGCTTCACAAAAATGAGCCGAAACTCAGTGGATATTGTATTTACCCTGGCCCCGATACATTCATTGCAATTACTTGCTGGGGTTTCGCGGCAAGCTTTACTGCGTGCACGTTAACTTCCAGCATTCGCTGCTGCTGGCGGGATACGAAACACCGTCAGAGCTGCTCTTGACAGTCACGGTAGTCTTCATGACCATAATAATTGATGGATATCTGAAATATAAAAATGAGGATGCCTAAAACAATCCCGATACCCGGCCCGCGGGCTGAAATGCAAGGCGCAGCTTGTTGCGTTTAAGTGGCAAAAATAGCTTACACATAAAATAAGTTAAAATGACCGTCCTAGCAAGTATTTTCATAAGCACTGTCGGGTTTTTCTTAAGTGAATGTAAACCGTTGCAAAAGAGGAAAGTTTCCAAAACGAAATTCAGGTGTTTAACACAGTTAAATAAATGATAATATTCAGTGATGTGATATGTTCTCTGAGTGAAGTAACGTCTGGCACAGTTGCAGCTTGTACTTATTACTAAAACATGAAAGTAAACAATAGCATTAATAGTCAATAATTTTAGTTAATATATGCTATGATAATTTGAACTGTTTTTTTTTTTTTTTCTTATTGTAAAATAATGGAACATTAGGTCATGAATTTTCTTTTTGAGACTTTTTGTCTCAAAAGAGAATATAAATCAACTAATGATAAATCAGTTTTCTGGAAGTGAAAAGCATATATAGACAGAGGACAACACAAGAGTTACAAATTCTGAACAGTGGACGTTCTAACTTTTATTTTCGCCTTTGTGCCCATACATATTTTTCTTTTCTATTTCACAGTGACATTGTAATGTGTGCGTGTGTGTGGTTTGGTTTATACATCCTGGTGGGGACTTATACTTGAATACATATATACTCATGGGGACTCGTGTCACAGTGGGGACCTAAATTGGTACAAAATGGGTACAAAAGCTTATAATTTTTTTTTTTTTTTTTTTTTTTTTTGAGAAAGTAACAATGCAAAAGGTTTCCTGTGATGGGTAGGTTTAGGTGTAGAGTTGGTGTAGGGTGATAGAAAATATGGTTTGTGCAGTATAAAAACTATGGAGAGCCCCTACACAGAGAGCTGGCCAGACTGTGTGTGTGTGTGTGTGTGTGTGTTTTGTTTGTTTGTTTGTTTGTTTGTCAGGCTACTAGTAAATGTGTAACTGTGAATCCTATCCAGTCGTTTTCAATCAATCAATACAGTAATGTGTAAATCTGAAGAGGAAGAGTAGGAGGTGGAAGAGGAATATGGAGATAAGGAAGAGGAGAAGAAGGAGGAGAGTGACGACAACATGGAAGAGAAAGAGGAAGGGCAACGGCAAAAAGTCAAGCAGTCTCATATATTTTAGTTGATGTGAGCCAGGGTTGGATCAGACATGCAAGAAGATTTTACCCCTGCTGCCCGGCCGGGGATGATAGCCTGTATGTTGAAGAGGTTCTTTGGCCTGTCCCAGTTATTTTTGTTGTTGTTTGCTGCATAATTTTTTTGTGTGTTCATCACATTATTTACTTACTTACTTACTTACTTACTTACTTACTTACTTACTTATTTATTTATTGATTTTTTGTGGCACAAGAGTGTTGTAGTGTGTGTGTTTTTGAGGGTTTGTGTGTCATGTCTGAGAGCAAAGTTTGGTTTTTCAGAAAGATTGAGTTGTTTTGAGTGGAGCACTTGATGTGAACATGAGTTCCACCAACAGCCCCAATAACTCCAAGAAAGCCCACAATCCTCATAAAAGTGTTTTTTTTTTTTTTTTTTTTTTTTTTTTTTTTTTACAGCATGGTTTGACGGTCAGTTGGAAAGTCAATGAACTGCCATAGTGGCCAAGGGGAAAAATGTGTTAGTGATTTTGTAAGCATATTGCACATTTGCTTGAAGCCAGTTGTTTTATTTCTGATAATAATGCAATGAAACATGCCAAATTGTGCGGTCATAATCTTTTGTCCATGCTGTCATGCAAAGATATTATAAACACATGAAACAAAAGAGGACCAACAAAATAATAACTGATTATGTTGTAGTCAGTGTCAATGTTGCCAATTTAGTTATTTTGTCACTACATTTAGTGACTTCATCACCTTTTGAAACTTTATTCAAAAGCCTAGCAACAAAATCAATTTCTTGGACAAACCATATTTAGATTACAACACTCTCCCACTGATCCCACTGATATAGTTATATTTATATAGATCAGTGAACTCGCCATTATGACCTCATCCTCATCAGCTATATTTAGCAATTATATTTACAATTAAAAGCAGTTAGCAACACTGATGTTCTTTATATGTATATATATATATATATATATATTTTTTTTTTTTTTTTTTTTGATGGTTTAAGTGAAATGTAAGGTCATTAGAATATTCACAATATACTATAGACCCTACTACTGTGTCATCACCGGTGCATTGCTGCATTTTTCCAATTTTCCAGCGAAAAAAATGTAATTACTACTTTTATTTCTGCAGTTAAACCATTGATTTGTAGGGTGGAAGAAGTTGTTAAGTTTCTTACTTGGTCAGTTACAAAAAATGCTTTATGATTAAGTTTTTATCATTCTATCGATTCCATATCACCATATCCATATCAAATTATGTAATTCTTAGAATTTTGACACACTTAAGATTAAAATTTTACTCTGAGCGGCTTTATACATACGGCTCCTGATTGAGAAGTATGAATATGTTTTCTCTAAACACAGACTTGACTGTGGCAAGGCTGAGGGGTATGTGCATCAGATAAGGCTGAGTGATGAGCGTCCATTTAGGCTCCCATACAGGCGGCTTCTACCTAATCAGAACAATAAGCTCAGGCAAGCTTTGGACGACATGGAGGAGAGAAATTATCAGGAGATCCAGTAGTGAGTATGCTTCCCCTCTTGTTATTGTTATTTCTCTTGAAGAGAAATGGAGATTTAAGATTTTGTACTGATTTTAGGTGGCTCAATGCTCAAACTATAAAGAATGCTCATCCACTGCCACATCAACCCAATGCTTTAGCTGTGCTGCGCTTTTTTTCTATGGATCTGATGTCCAGCTATTACAGTGCTGAAGTACATGAGGAAGACCATAAATACAATGCTTTCACATCGCCTTTTGGGTTATATGAGTACAACCGTCTTCCTCAGGGACTTTGTCATGTAGTCAGCAAGGCTGGTGTGACCTCAGACCCTGATAAAATCTAAGTGGTTACTGAAATGACAGAGTCGGATCTTAGGGTGACAAAACTGGTGCCCCACCCCAACAGAAAATATGTTATTTTCTTGGGATAGTTGTATATTATCAGCAATTCATAGAACAGTGTTCAGTAATTGCAAAGCCACTGTTCCAGTTGACTGCTGGCTCTAAGGGTCAGAGATGTAAAAAGGGTAAAAAGACCATGTTGAAAAGAACACTTACTGCAGGGGATTAGACTGATGATTGTAGGCAGGCATTTTGTCATCTTAAGCAGGACTTAATTGACTGTGTTTTATTGGCTCACCCAGATTTTAACAGGCCATTCTTAGTTTCGGTGGACGCTTCCAGTAGTGGCCTAGGTGCTGTGCTTTCACAAGTACCATAAAACAGGGATATAGCACAGCCGGTTTGTTTTGCCAGTAAGTCACTTTCATTTGCCCAGCCGAAATATCCAGCACATTGGCTGGAATTTGTTGCGCTGAAGTGGGCTGTATGTGACAAATTTAGTCACTGACTGAGAGGTCGCCCCTTCACATTATGGACCGATAACAACCCACTGGATGCTTGTGAGCACAGGTGCCAAGTTGGCACCATATCAGTTTGATATTCGGTACATACTTGGTTCAAGGAACCTTGTGGCAGATGCTCTTAGTAGAGAGCCATTTGTGAAACAGAGCACTTTGCATCACCTTACAAGGGTACCTTTAACTCACTGTTCAAGAAGGCATCAGCAGTCCAAGGGGAACAAGTGGAAGAAGTTTTCAGATGGTCTGCACACCCTTTCGAGTTGGACACTGAGCCTGGTATTGAGCCAAAATGTGGCATGTCGGCAGTACATTTCCAAACACCTGTAAGTAGGCCATTTGGTTCTTGGTCTGTGATAGAAGTGTCTGCAGTCTTGGAGGTAAAAAGGTCTAATTTGGTTACTTTTGTTACCTCATATGTTGATTCATAATATTGTGACAAACAGATCAATCAAAACTGAAAAACCTGTTCCACGAAGAGTTGGCAGAGAGGTAACAGACCGACAACATATTGGCTAGGGTGATTTCTTATGTGGAGAGGGGTAAGAAACCATCTAGTTGCAAGGGTAAACAGGAGCCAGGAAGAAGGCTGCTTAGATCCTTGAATAAGTTTGAGATGAGAGCTGGGATACTTCACAGGGTTTCAAAGGATATGTATGTTGTCCCAAAATCATTGGTGGGGACAGTGTTGAGGGGGGTTCATGATGATGCTGGTCATCAAGGCCAACAAAGGATTGGATTGTATCTGGTGAGACAACATATTTTTTTTTGTTGGCATAAACTTGAGAAGGACATGAGAGATTAAGTCAAATGCTACAAGAGGTATGTTTACGATAAATCACCTGAGCCAGAGACTAGAGCTCCTCTTGAAAACATTATGACAACTGAACCCTTGGAACTTGTGTGTATCAACTTTTGCTGAGGACAGCAAGAATAAATCAGTGGACGTCCTTATTATCACTGATCATTTTACAAAGCTGGCACATGCTTTTCTTTGCTTAAATCAGTCAGCCAAAGCTGTTGCTAAGCAGTTATAGAACAACTTTTTTTGTATATATGGCTTTCCCAAACGTATTCAGTCCGATCAGGGAGCAAACTTTGAAAGCGCATTAATTTCTGAGCTGTTGTCTGCTGCAGGAGTGGAAAAGTCACACACCACCCCTTATCACCCAATGGGTAATGGAGGGGTGGAAAGATTTAATAAGACATTCTGAAACATGATTCGAGCACTGCCCCCTGCAACTAAACAAAAATGGCCTTGAATGTTCAAATCAGTGACATTTGCATACAGTTGTATGATCCACGAGACAACTGGATATGTGCCTTTTCAACTGATGTTTGGCAGAACCCTGAGACTCCCTGTCGATGTGGTGTTTGGGTCAGTCTTGCGAGATAATGACGTTGTCGACTATGATGAGTATGTTAGGGATTTAAAAAAAGATTTCAAACAAGCAGTGACATTTGCGAGGATGACTGCTAAGAAACTGAAAAGACATGCTGCTCTTTATAACAGAAAGCTCAGGGGTGCTCTTAAGAACAGAGTTTTGTTGGCAAACAAGGGAGAGTGTGGCAAGCGAAAATTTATACTTGTATATCCGAATGACAATGAATCTTATTTGGACATAAATTCAGTTTGACTGCAGTCGACAGGCTATCATCAGATGCTGACTGTCAAAGTGATGTGGCTACTGTGGTGACAGTTCAATCTGACAGTAAAATTGATTTTGGAGGTGTGATGAATTCATTTAGTTTAAGAGCTGGAAAACTTATCAGACCGATAGTAAGGCGTATAGAAACAATGCAAGTACAAAAGACAATCAGGTCAATGCACCTATGTGGATCTAAATGTGTTATTTTATTTTTCTTGCATTTATCACAATTGTTTTTATTTTCCCTCTGATCACAGCGTGAGTATCATTAGGCAGCAGGTGCAGCACATAGTCAGCTTTTCGCTTCAGAGTCAACCAGTTTGAGTTCTACAAGCAAGATTAACGAGTCAAAGACTACAAATGCTCTGCTTACAGCTCTTGTGTTAGCAGCATGGCACTTCAGCGGCAGTGGTCTCTTTTGTCAAGTACACATTAGGCTGCACTACCACCTTTTTTGTTGCTGCGTCCACCTCCCTTGTGCACCTCAGCACGTAAAAGAGCAGTTATCTAAAAGAGCATTCACAGGTGGACAAATTTATAAAGGCGCAACTTTCAAACATGCCTTTCCACCTCTGGCAGGGAGCTGACTGGTCGTACTCTGACAGTGAGGAATTCCCCTCTAAGGGCTCCTCCTTCCACCAGCACATTGCAGCCAGTGGAGCTGCCCAAGGAATAGGCTAGATGTCCCTGAGAGGTACCACGAGCAGTACTCGTATCCTTTGGGGTTCCCCCTGATGATCGGATGTCGATTGCTACATTGGAGTGTGAGCCAGACCTCTCTAGAGAGGATGATCCGGTGGCAAGGCTGCCTTCGAGATGGTCAGCGGTGCCAGATATGGATCCAGAGATGATAGCCATGCTTGCTCGGGCCACCGAGAGGGTAGGGCTCGATTGGGAAACCCCAGGGTGTCCCAGTCCCTCCAAACTGGACGATTGGTATTTTGCGGTGGCTTGCGCTGGTTCTCAGGGCCCCACCCCAGTACCTTTCTTCCCGGAGGTGCATGAAGAGCTTACTGGGACATGGACAGCAACTTTCACTGCCAGAAACTGTTCAGGTGGCTCATCCTCCCTCACCACTCTTGACGGTGGGGCAGCTTGGGGGTACATGGGGATCCCGCCAGTGGTGCAGTCGGTTGCGATGTAATTGTGTCCGAATGCTGCTTCCACCTGAAGCGGTGACCCGTTGGTCTCCTCCCCGGCCTACAAGCGCTCATCAGCTTTGATCGGGAAAGGCACCGAAGGACCTGCACAGGGCTGGTCATGACCCAGGAGTTCTCAGAGAGCTATGCATCGCCACGGACCTCGTGCTACGAGCGACGAAGGTGACCGCGCATTCTCTGGGTAGTGCGATGTCTGGCCAACATGAGGGAAACTGACAAACACCGGTTCCTAAATGCCCCCGTTTCCCAGACCAGCCTCTTCGGCGATGCAGTGGAGAGCTTTGCCCAGCAGTTCTCCGCCACACAGAAGCAGACTGAGGCCATCAGACATGTCCTGCCCCGGTGTGCAGCTGCTGCCTCCACCCAACCGCCGGTAGTAGCACCTTTGCCTGCTTGTTGCCCCCTACCTCTGCCCCCACTCCTGCGCAGCCTACACAGCAGTGTTGTGGAGCTATATGGCTATGCGATTCAGTTCGCCCAGCGCCCTCCCAAGTTCAGGTACATCCACTTTACTTCAGTGAAGGCTGCAGATGCCCCTGTCTTATGTGCAGAGATCGCAAATTTACTGGTGAAGGATGCAATAGAGCCGGTCCCTCCAGCCAATATGAGGACAGGGATTTACAGCCCTTACTTCATAGTAACCAAAAAAGGCAGTGGGTTATGACCAATTTTGGATCTGCACATTTTGAACCAGGCCCTTCACAGGCTAACGTTCAATCTCAGGATCATTTGTACAAACACAGGGACTTGGTGCTTGCGCATCTCAGCTGGTTGGGTCTTTGGGTCAACTGGGAAAAGGGAAAACTCTCCCTGATGCAGAGGATCTTATTTCTTGGTAGGAAACTGGACTGGAAACAAACAGACAGCACGCCTCAAGCAGGAATGTCAGCGAAAACCTGACTATGCGCTACACCTGCTGCCTAATTATACTCGCACTGCGATCAGCAGCAGTCAGATACAGTGATCACATGCCAATATGCATTGGCTCGTATAGTTTGCACTCAAAGTAGATTGGTCTCTCTAAGCGAGATCCCAATTCGGCAGTCGACGTGATGTCTCCAAGTTTGGTCTTTAACATCAACATAAAGTTACCACTTCCAATGATGTTACTAAAAATTACCTTGTGCTTGTCTCTTCTTATTATATTCTTCTTTTCTTTTTCCTTTTTTCTGCACCTGAAGGATAGATTAGGTTCATTTTCATGGTCCAATTTCCAAAATAAATCAAAGTCCAGGGAAAGGGGCAGGTGGCGAGAGCGAGTGGGCAGGCAATGAGGCAAAGACCATGTATATCAGTGACAGCAGTGTGCTAACTGTGCTTTGCAAAGTAATGACTCGGACCACTGGTGGGGGCCCCCTAAGCAGCCAGTTAGTTCGCTTATAGGAGGGCTTGCTTGTATGGGAACTATAAGAGCTTTTTATTTTAACAAATAAAAAGCTCTTGTGTTAAAAGTTTACTTTTGCAATGACACTCGTGAACATAAATCAAAATTACAGTATCTTACAATATTTACATAAAAATACAATAGCAATCAAAAGAGTTCTATGGTTATAAGTGACAATTATTGAGGTCCAAACATATGATGTGGAGTAGGGGTGTGAAAACAGATTTGACTAAAAGGTTTTGTGGGTGATTTGGACAGTTATTTTGGTATCACAAACATGAAGGGAAAAATAAAAAAAGAATAAAAATTAAAGTAAAATAAAACAGCGTGTGACTGTACAACGAAGAAACTGTTAGCATGCGTTAACAGACTTAGGAACAACTTTCACCATAGCATGTGGATATTATTGATTTTTTTCTTAGCATTAACACATGAAACAATGTAAACACAGGCCGACTTGAGTGCATGTACATTCTGTACTGTAATTGGCACGGCCTGCTTGATTTTTCCGTTTGCTCTGCTTGAGCTTGCATTTGTTTTGTTTGTTTGTTTATAAAAACAAACAAAATAAAATCTTGAGATATTTAATGTAATGTTGTTGTAGAACGTGTATAACGGCTAATGTTATAGTTATAAGTTATAGTAATATAGTAATATAGTAATATTGTTCAGAAATCGTGACAAAAATTTGATAATTAAAAATAAAGTCTTTCTCATTAAACTTCATTTAAATAAACAAATATTTGAATATTCGTTTTTTTATGAGCCTAAATATTCGAATGCAATATTTTTGGAAAATGCCTATCCCTAATATTAATGTAAGACCATCATATATAAAAAGTTTTTTTTGTTGTTTTTTTTTTTTTTTTTTTTTTTTTCCTGCAGAATACATACCTTAAATACATTACAGTATGAAGGCTAATATTTTCTTAAGGTTTTAATGCATGCAGTTTTTCCTCGGTGCAATAATAGCAGTTGCTGAAAGTACTTTCGTAAAGTAATTTCTCCCACCAATTACTTTACAGCCTGTCTAGGTCCAGCAGCACCACATGGTCTCCCTGCTCAGCTGAATGAAAGTGTACATAAAATCAGTTTTAAGTATAGTTCATTAATTTTATGTTTTAATTATTTTAGTTACTTTGTAATTAGTGGTAAAGGTACTTTTAGTATAGAACAATTTCTTTTCACTTTCAAATGTTATTTAGAGGCAAACAAAAATGTATAGAAAAATTTCTGTCATTTACAAATTATAAAAATTTCTAGAACTACTTCTTGTCTTTTTATTCTTTTCTTTTATCCATTAAATGGCATGTCTCCTTATATGTTTCAACTTATAATGCAAAAATAAAACAATGCACAGAAATTACTTTGCTTAATTTACAAATAACTTAAATTATAAAAGTAATGTACAGAACAACTTCACTTCATTTTTAAATTTCCCAGCAGCTCCATTTTCTCCAGAGAAAAATAAAGAATTATTAAGACAGTGCTGCAATCTTGGTTAGAAAACATGACTCAGCAGGACTTGCATACAAAATACTCCAGAAACATTTTTCTGGATCATAAAGTTTGCCTAAAACAATTCTGGACTATCTTGCATGATAGCACTACAAAAAAATACAAGTGAATCTACTTAAGTAGCCTTATCTACTTATCTTAAGTAGCCTTATCTACAAGTCTACTTGACTTGTGGGCTTTATATACTGTAGGGTGGGGCTAATTGTTGTGAGACCCTTGGAAATTACAAATGTGAAATGCTTTACCTCCAAGCCACACTGGCAAAGTTTTTGTCCCCAGTAAAGGAATTAATATATTCAGCCCTCAATTTAATAAACGCAAGAACTTACACCTCAAACCACCTAACAAATGAATCTGTGCAGCGGTTCACGTTTTTTAAGAAAGAACACTTACTTATAACATTTGTTTCACTAGTTATTTGAGTAAATTAAAACACAGTACTTACATTTATAAGTGTATTCTTCGGCTGCCACAGAACTATCACCCACTATTTTGTTTGAATAAAAGTCCCATTGTCAACAAAGCCGTAGCGAGAGAGAGTTGCGACAACGGAAATTCGAAATGCTCGATTGTCATTTAGTTCCAGGTAGTTCATAGTGGGCAATTGGAATACATGGAGTTGGAGAGGCAGAACTGAGATTACATTATGTATAAAATACATCGACATGTATAGGTAGCATGTATATGTAGTTATATCAGAGTTGTATTTAAAAGTTAAATACGCTAATATTTGAGGATTAATGTGGTCAACTATCACTACTTGCCTTGTTAACATATTTTAGGCTAAAGCAACCTTGGTTAAAGACTGCATTTGCTGTTGTTTTGAAATGGCATTGTCTTACTGGTATGTTATCTTAGAAAATTAATACCAAATAAGTGAATTATAAAATTAAATTAGGGGAAATTAATCTTGTTTAATATTTTTGATTCTTGTTCACCCCATAATTCTTAATATATAAATATTTTCATAGTATGTTCAACTTAAAACATAGTTTTAACACATTTAATAATATATTTTATGTATGTTGGCTCCAGAGTCACTCACAGAAAGCAGAATTACACAGAGGAGGAGAAAAAAAAGATGCATCAAGGTTTATTCCATTCACATTTATTTGTATAGCACTTTTCATTATACATATTGTTTCAAAGCACCTTTACAGAAAATTAATGTGGACGGTCTTCGCCGTGCCGCCGTGACGCAATCAGCCTATAAATGAGGCCTTCGTAGGACACGGTCTTTGAATTGGGACTGTCTTGCCCACATTTCGTTTGGAGCACGTTTGGACACCCACTGACTGGAGTTGAGCACAGAAGATCACCGTTCACGCCAAGCACTGTTCACCGGCTTCACCTATTTTTTTCTTTATTGTAAATAAAATCCACCCTCCGGGGAATTGTTTCACTGAGCCAGCCTTGTCGTGTGATTCTTCACCCCATCACAATATTAATGATATACCACCACTCAAATGGGTTAATGATGCTGAAAATGCAACTTGAATCACAGGAATAAATTACATTTAATATATTTTATGTTTTATTTTTGTTGTTTTTTTTGTTTTTTCTCCAAGGCATTGTTAGATGCCAGTGTTTCCTGTCATAACTATACAGACATTTGTTTCATACAAACTCAGCTGCCATTTTGTTTTGTACACTGTAATGGATATAAGATAACTAACAAACTAGTACTGTAAGTGTGAAAAGTTGTGTAAGAAAAGTGGTATGACCGCACTGTATCCCTTAAATGTCCGTCTAGTTTGAACTTGCCACAGCAACTGATTTCTTCATGGAAGATTTGCATTCAAATATTTAAACTCCGATCAGTGTTTTGTGTCTAGTTATTTACTATTGTGGCAAGCAGCTGTGTAATAAGTGGGAAAATATACACAGTTGTTATTGCAAAATATACAAACCCTGACAAAAGTCTTGTCGCCTATTGAAGTTGTAGGAACAACAAATAATAACTTGACTTCTAGTTGACCATTTGGAATCAGAAGTGGCTTATATGAAAGGCAAAGGCCTCTAGATTATGCTTATTTTACCAAAATAAAAGCTTATTATGCCGTGATTTTTAATTATTTAATTAGGACAGAAAGGTCAGACTTTGCTTAGACAAAAGTCTTGTCACATCTTTAAAGGATTCAACCAATCACAGATTAGAGCGTCACCTGTGACAAATACTGTAATTAACACATTCCCAGGTGTGTAGAAGAAGAACCCCAGCACACCCAACCTTCATTTGAAATGCATCCTGGCCTGACAGCATGCCAAAGATTCAACCACAGAACAAAGTGCTGATCATCAAGAGCCTGAAGACCAAGTCTCCTGCTGAGGTGGCAGACATCTTTAATGTATCTAAACATCAAGTGGAGAGGATAAGAAAAAGATTTGAAGAAACTGGTGAAGTTCATGACAGGCCCTGGTCAGGCCGACCCCGTAAGACAACTGTTCGAGAGGACCGTTTGTTGGTTCGACAGTCCAGGGCCAGCCCTTTTTCAACTGCAGCAGAGCTACATAAGAAACCAGAAACCCCTGTATTTACAAGAACAGTCTGTCAAATTTTCTCATGCATTGGTCTCAATGGCCAAATTAGTGCTCAGAAACCAGCATTAAACAGAAGACAACAAAAAAAATCGTGTTGCATTTGCCAAGGCCCACCGGAAAAGTGGCAGAAGGTTGATTTTTCCAATGAATAATCTATTGAACGGCATCCCAATCGTCGCAAATACTGCAGAAGACCTATTGGAACCCACATGGACCCAAGATTCACACAGAAAACAGTCAAGTTCGGTGGAGGAAAAATCATGGTTTGGGGTTATATTCAGTATGGGGGCGTGCGAGAGATCTGTGGATGGCAACATCAACAGCCTGAGGTATCAAGACATTCTTGCTGCCCATTACATTCCAAACCACAGGAGAGGGCAAATTCTTCAGCAGGATGGCACTCCTTCTCATACTTCAGCCTCCACATCAAAGTTCCTGAAAGCAAAGAAGGTCAAGGTGCTCCAGGATTGGCCAGCCCAGTCACCAGACATGAACATTATTGAGCATGTCTGGGGTAAGATGAAGGAGGAGGCATTGAAGATGAAACCAAAGAATCTTGAGGAACTCTGGGAGTCCTGCAAGAATGCTTTCTATGCCATTCCAGATGACTTCATTAATAAGTTATTTCAGTCATTGCCGAGATGTATGGATGCAGTCCTCCAAGCTCATGGGAGTCATACACAATATTAATTATTTTTCCACTGCACCATGACTTTATGTTCTGTACTGTACATTATTTCTGTTAAGTGACAAGACTTTGTCTAAGCAAAGTCTGACCTTTCTGTCCTAATTAAATAATTAAAAATCAAGGCATGATAAGATTTTATTTTGGTAAAATAAGCGTAATCTAGAGGCCTTTGCTTTTCATATAAGCCACTTCTGATTCCAAATGATCAACTAGAAGTCAAGTTATTATTTGTTGTTCCTACAACTTGGATAGGCGACAAGACTTTTGTCAGGGTGTGTAGATGTATATTGTCCCTTACTTATTATAATCTTAATTCAAGTGATAAAGGATTTTGAAAGTCTGACAGTAATCAGTGTTGAGTGCTACTGTAAGGTTAACTCTGCCTGGTTTAAATGTTTCAGAATGATTAACAGTTAAAAATGTTAGGAATTTAGAAAAGTAATCAAGAAGTAATCAAATGTAATAAGTTACATGTATCGAATGATCATTCATATCTAGCCTATAAATATACTACTTTAGCAGCAAGACAAAGGGATGTAGTTGTTGTGAGCATTGACAGCAGCAATGGTTGCCCCCTCCACCATGTTTAATGACCCACCCAACTCAGAAACTCTGGTATCAAAAATACTTCAGAATTCCCAGAAGTATATACAACTTCATTCGTTCACGTCTAATTTCCGATTAGGAATCTCGTATTTCTGATAATTCCGATAGCATGCAAAAGCCCCCTCCCCTCCCCCTGGAGACCCCTGAGACCCCTCAGGTCATCCAAGATGTATATCAGTGAGCCCACATTGTTGTTTAATTTTGAACAAATTCAGTTCGAAACCGCTCACCAAGTCAACTTTCTGGGAGAGTTCGTTTTGGCTCCTAAACACCTTTGAGCTCCCATTGGTCCATGCCGATTTCACAAGCGTTGGGTGTGTTCTGGAACTCCACCTTCTTTGACGAGAGATTTTATTTCTCAATCCATGGAGGTTAGCCAGGAGAACAACATCCAGAACAACACCACCACCAAGTTACTGATAAGCTGCTGATACAGTAATCATCAGCCCTCTTGCCCGTTCAAAGCTTCTTTGCAATGTTTTCAGTCTAAAACCAAAATAAGTTAAAAATAAGTTATGGAGGTGCCAAAATATTAATGCTATTTTATACTTAAATCTTTTTAAAAACCAACACGTTCTCACTCCTAACTCATCACATATTGACGCTTGGCCCTTTGGCGTCTCTTCTTGACACTCAGGGTGCCCAATCAGCATCATTTTTTGACGTGCAGGGTCCTCCAGTACTTTACATAAGAAACCCTGTGTGCTGACACAAAAGGCACTGGGAATTTTATCGTAATGATTAAATTATATATTGGGTAACAATATTGCTGTTATTGCGTATACATTGGGATGTGACTTTACATAAGAAACCCTGTGTGCTGACACAAAAGGCACTGGGAATTTTATCGTTTGAGCTTTAATTAAAAAATATAACTACAGATATATAGTTATATTTAAATATAACTAAATAAATACTACGGAATTACAACCGTTTATATACAGACCCCCATTTGCAGGCCGCAAAAGTAATTGGACAAATAAATATAATCATAAATAAAATGTTTATTTTTTAATATTTTGTTGAAAAACCTTTGCAGGCAATGACTGCCTTAAGTCTGGAACTCATGGACATCACCAGAGACTGTTTCCTCCTTTACTGCAGCTTACTTCAGTTGTTGTTTGTTTGTGGGTCTTTCTGCTTTTAGTTTTGTCTTCAGCAAGTGAAATGTGTGCTCAATCAAGCTGAAATCAGAAGACTGACTTGGCCATTGCAGAATATTCTACTTTTTTATCTTTAAAGGGGTCATCGGATGCCCATTTTCCACAAGTTGATATGATTCTTTAGGGTCTTAATGAAAAGTCTCTAATATACTTTGATTAAAAATTCTCAGTGGTTTTGTAAAACAACACCCTTTTTACCTTGCCAGAATCAGCTCTGCAAAAATCATCTCATTCTAAGGGGTTGTTCCTTTAAATGCAAATGAGCTCTGTTCACTCCGCCCCTCTCTTCTCTCTGTGGAAAGACGATCTTGTTTACATTAGGCGCATTTAGCCGCTAAACTTCCTAACTACCACGTTATAAGAAAAGGCGATAGCAAAGATTCATAAAAAAACGCTTATACTCACTTCTGCTGTAAGTGAAGCTGAATCATGAATGATTCGCACGAACATAGACGGATATATGTAGATCGGGAGGCGCATTCCCTTCACAAACAAACATAATTCACTACATCTTCAGCGGCTCAGATGTCGGGAGTAAAAGACGATCACTATGTTCATTATTACATCCAGCAACACAACACCTCAATCGCTCAATCAGAGATATTCTTGTCTAACTTACATCCCTGCTCTAGCATCAAAACATGGAAAGTTACTGGACTGTGACAGCTGGTCTAAGGTAAGAGCTCATATCAATCAACTATTGTGGGAGCGGTCTCTGTCAGTGTGACGACACACCGACAGGCATCTGAGAACGGCTCGATTTGAAGAAGGGGATATTATTTTTACAGATTAATTAAAAACCACTGCATGGATTTTTATCATTATAGAGTAGATCTGTACATACACTGCCAACACACATTAATATTCAAACAACATGAAAAAGTGTAGCATCCGATGACCCCTTTAAAAACTCCTGGGTTGCTTTTGCTGTATGTTTTGGGTCATCGTCCATTTGTACTATGAAGCGCCACCCAATCAACTTTGCTCCATTTGGCTGAATATGGGCAGAGTGTATATCCCTATACACTTAAGAATTAATCCGCCTGCTTCTGTTTTTTTTCATGTCATTAATAAACACCAGTAACCCAGTGCCACTGGAAGCTATGCATGCTTATGCCATCACACTGCTCCACCATGTTTCACAGATGATGTTGTATGCTTTAGATCATGAGCTGTTTCAAGCCTTCTCCATACTTTTTTCTTACCATCATTCTGGTACAGGTTGATCTTAATTTCAGCCATCCAAACAATGCTTTTCAGAAGTGATCTGGCTTTTTTAGATGTTTTTTGGCTAGAAGTCTAATTTGGCCTGTTTAGCACCTTGTGGTGTATTTGCTCTTGTGAAATCTTCTCTTGATTGTAGACTTTGACAGTGACACGCTTAGACACGCTTCCTGAGACACGCTTCCTCCTGGAGAGTGTTCTTCACTTGGTTGGATGTTGTGAAAGGGGTTTTCTTTACAATGGAGAGGATTATCCAATCATCTGCTACTGTTGTTCTCTGTAAAAGTCCAGGCCTTTTTATTTTGCTGAGCTCACCAGTATGTTCTTTTTTTTTTCTGCTGTCTCTCTAATGGATTTCTTTTTTTTTTTTGAAGCCTAACCTAAGCCTAAGAAGTTTTACTTGCATACAGAGCTCCAGTGACCATGTGATGCTGGTTCAGAACAAAAGCTTCCAAATACAATGGCACGCTTAGAATCAAGTCCAGACCTTTCACCTGCTTAATTTATGTATAAAAAATAAAGGAATAGCCCACACCTGTCCATGAAACATCTTTTGAATCAACTGTCCAATTACTTATGGTCCCTTGAAAAAGGGGGGAGTTACATATTAAAGAGCTGTAATTCCTTAACCTTTGCTCCAGTTTTGATGAGACTACCTTTGAATTAAAGCTCAGAGTGTGTATATAACTGAAACTTGAATATGTTTTGGTCAATAGCAAAAATAATAAAAAATGTGTCCGTGTCCAAATATATATGGGCCTGACTGTATATTAGGGAAACTCAAACTTTTATTTTGTATGCGATTAATTTTGTATGAGAAGACGTCTCCTTTAATTTTGATTAATCATTTGACAGCCCTAATTTTTACATACCATAACATCTGTGCTGACAATTGAGAACACGAGTGAGTGCCATCTAATGAAGGTCCTTCGAAGACTAGCAATAAAAAAATTACTATGAATAAAATGTATATGGCTAACTAAAAAATTGTAATATAAATAAATAATAATTATGCCACTTTATAAATTAACCACATATTGTTTAACTATATAATAAATGTATATATGATAATTATTTTTGGATAGAATCAGTAGGAGTCACAAACTTTTATTTTAACATGCATACATACATACATACATACATACATATATAAATAAATAAATAAATAAAAGCAGATCAAGCAGTTTGTTTCATTAAAACAAACTTATCCGTCACTTCCCTGTCTGTCACCTCCAATCACAGCCACATTTTGCTGCTGTCTTCATTTCTTGAATTTATAGAGGGTAGAGGTTTCTATCTTTTAGTTAATCAGAAAACTCTATTGGTCTATAAAATGATTTGTGATGTGGTGGTTTTCTAGCTACAAATGAAACCGTTATATGCATGCAAACACAGGATGCAGTACTGATGATCAAAAACAAAAACAAAAAACCCACAAACCACACCCAATGAGATTGAGCATGCAAATAACAGTTATCATAAGCATGAGCTTGCAAATAACAGTTAGTTCTGATTAGATACCATAAAATAACATTTAATGCAGTTTTGATCCCCTTATTTATTGGTATAATTATTAAATTGTATATCTTAACCTATTTACAACATTTTTTTGCACTTAAAAACACACAACTACACTAGTTAAACAGTAGTTGGTCCCTGTTGACTTCCATAATATGGAAAAAATACTTTGAAAGTCAACCGTTTGGTTACCCACATTCCTCAAAGCACCTTCCACAGTACCTGCCACAGTTTTAACACTGCATACCATTGACACAGCTCAGCACTAATTCATTTGCAACCATACACTGTAAAAAATGACAGTGAATTTAACGGTAAAAGACTATAAAAATGCTACAGTAATCCTGTTAAATGGTTAATGGTAAATTCCCCTACTGTATGTGGTAAAAAAAACTGTATTGAACATTGGATGTAATTTTATGGTAGTATACAATTTTTTGAAGTGGGAAAAGAATGTAAAATATACAGTAATTACCTGTAAATTAACATTCCCAAAATTCCCTGGATTACATTTCAAATTTGACGTTTTCTTGTTTAAAATAACTGTTTCTTCTTAGTTTTTCTCATCAGTTTTGTACATTAGAGTTGCATGTTACATCTAATGTCTAATGTTGAAATAATGCATTATGCATAATGTATGGTGTTTAGTGTTTGTCTGATAATATATATATGTACGTTAGTATTTAAAAGCTGCTTGTAATGCCCTTTGGTTCATCATGTGGTTCAAAAATACTGAGACATGAAGCCACAGCTGGAGGGGGAGAAGGAACCCCCCTGCCAGCGCAGTAGCGAACTCCCCCTAGTTCAAACTGCGGGCCAACGGAGGACCCAGACTTCACCAAGGGGGAACAACTGGGAGAAAGCACATGGATCCATGAGGGAATGGCACTGCAACCGACACCGGGCTATCCTCCGGCATATTACCTGGTGTTTCCAAATACACAGGAGGAAATGGGCTCTATGCGGAGATTGTAGAATCTCACGAAGGTGTTAGGTGTCACCCACCCCGCAGCTCTTCAAATGTCTGCAAGAGAGGCACTGTGCGCCAGTAGGAGAAAGCAACACTCCGAGCTCTAACTCTTTGAGTTGGCACTGCTCACCTTGGCACTGGTACGCCAGGGTGATGGCATCTACCACCCAATGGGCCAACCTCTGTTTGGAGACAGCATTCCCTTTCTGCTGACCTCCAAAAGCAGACAAAGAGCAGCTTGAATCGTCTGAAGCTCCGGCTGTGTTCCACGTTAATGCGCAAGGCGCGAACGGGACACAGCAATGCTAAAGCAGGGTCTGCCTCCTCTGGGGGCAGTGCTTGCAGGTTCGCCACCTGATCTCGAAAAGGAGTGGTGGGAACCTTGGGCACATAATGAGGCCGGGGTCTCAAGGTCTTGGAGAATCAGCCAGACCAAACTCAAGGCACGATTCGTTGACTGAGAATGCGTCCAGGTCCCCCACCCTCTTGACAGAAGTGAGCACGATTAGGAGCGAAGTATTAAGCAACAGGTATTTTAGCTCAACTGAGTCAAGCAGCTCAAAGGGATCTCTCCAAAGCCCTGAGAGTACCACAGAGAGATCCTGAGAGGGGATGAGGTGCGGACGAGGCGGACCTCCTCGCACCTCTTAGGAACCTGACAATCAGGTGATGCTTCCCTAAAGATGAGCCGTCCACTGCATCGTCATAGGCCGCGGTCGCAGCTATGCACACCTTCAAAGTGGAGGGGGACAGCATCCGCTCCAGCTTTTCTTGCAGGAAGGAAAGCACCACTCCGACCGAGCATCTCTGGGGGTCCTCTCAACGAGAGGAACACCATTCAATGAATAGACCCCACTTCAGAGCATTGGCCTGCTTCATGGAGGGAGCCCTAGCCTGAGTGATAGTGTCTACCACAGCCTGGAGAAGGCCAGAGAGGTCTACCGTGTCCCGTCCAGAAGCCAGACATGGAGGTTCCACAAATCGAGGTGCGGGTGCCAGATCACGAGGCCGGCTCAATGCCCCTGTTAAGGATAGCCTCTTTCGGTGCTGGTGGGGGTGGAGCAGGTGTAGAGGCCACAAGGGGGTGCCCTCTGCAACGGGCAGATTAAGACCTGGCGGCCAGCAGCTTGGAGGACTCACGCCGGGGCAAGATTTGTTTGATTGTCTCCGTCTGCTTCTGTACTGCCGAGAACAGCTGGGCAGTGTCTTTTTTACTGTGTCCAAAGTCCTCGACGGTGTCGCCGAAGAGGCCAGCCTGGGGGACGGGTGCATTGAGAAAGCGAACTTTGTTGGCGTCAGCCATCTGCGCCAGGTTCAGCCAGAGATGGTGCTTAAGGACTACCATGGTACACATCATCTGACCAAGGGACCACGCCATGACCTTAGCCGCCCGGAGAGTTAAGTCACTCGCATCTTACAGAACTTGGACAGGAGGCACAGACGGTTCCTCCAGGTGGTGGCATTTAGCAGGCAAAGATGCACTGCAACCGTGCGCTCCACCTGGGGGATGTCAGCGTAACCCCTGGCTGCCCTGTCATCGAGGTTAGTGAGGAGGGAAGAGCCCAGACATGTATGGGTGGTGAAAGGCACTTACCACGTCTTAGTGAGCTCTTCATGGACCTTTGGGAAGAATGACACTGGGGCAGAACGTGACTGGGAGTCACGTCCGGAGCCCAGAAACCAATAATCCAGCCTCGAGCGCTCAGGGGAAGGCGCTTTTTGCACCTCCAGCCCAATGCTGGAGGTGGATGCTTACACCTAATGAAGCAGATGACTTTGCTGATCAGCCCCCTTCTGCAGCGGCTGCCCAGTCAGAGGCTGATGCTGACATGACGGCATGCTTCTCCAGCATGCTTCTCCTTCTCTGCAAAAGGAGGCTGCTCAGCGAAGTCATCTGCTTCATCAGGCGTAAGCCTCTCCTCTGATGTGGCGATAGACATCCTGTCTTCCTCGGGAGTGCCAAAGGAGACGCTGGGCCGACTGCGGGATGAGCCAATGCTGTCCTTCGGCATCTCCACGGGACTGCGGGTGGAGAAGTCGGACTTTCATTAGGGCTGACCCGACGAAACATTCCGAACTGTGATCCTCAGTTTCCTCTTCCTCCTAACCAGCATAGCCGCGGAGCTTTTACAGCCTTGCCGTAATGCAAAGGAAAAGAAGTTCCCCGCAGCTGACCTCCACAGCGTAAGTAATCTTCTTCAATCTTGCTCAGGCTGACAGCAATGTGATCGGCTCCCAAGCAGAAGATCTGAATGAGTGGATGCACGCCACCATCTTATATACCTGTATATATGGGGGAGTGGCTTGGCATGCAAATTCCACTCGTCAATGTTTATTGGCCTTTTCTTCTTAAGCTCAGAAGTGATAGGGCTCCTAAGTGAAACCCCATGATGACATAAGAATCAGTAACTTTTATTTTAGAAACAATATTGTCAGTATGGTTAGTTTTTGTTCTGCCAAAGAAAATCTTTTTCAATGAAATCGAAGCCAATTGCAGCACACAACAGTGGTGTTTCTGAGTGAATCAGTGAATGATTCAATGACTGTGTTTACATGCACTCTAAGCTAATATGGTAGTAGCCATAACCATACTAAAATAAGTGGTGTACACTAATTTCAATCGCAATAAACAGGCATGTAAAACACCTTAACCACGTTGTTTGTGCTCTAATTGTAAGTGCACATGTGATCGGACATACACAAATGATGTGTTATTTACACAGCTTCATAAATGACCTCTGTGAAATATCAGATGTTTTTGCACCACTCCGAATCGCTTGACTCTGTCAACACAGGATAATTTCTATATCACCAGGGTACTATGTTCTCCAGGTTTATAAGACACAAGGGACACATGACTATGTTACCAGGCTATAAAGTATGTTCTAATCACTCAGAGATTTAATTATATCAATACAGTCTTTGATAACTAAGCCAGGTAGGAGGTAGGAAGTCAACAAGTCATGTCCAAATCCAATGATCACATCACATCATATCTGCTGAGATACCTTCATCTGATTGATTTTAGAAGGCAGCACAGCATGTATCATTCACCTGGTACTGTTGAGATGCTGCAGCAAGCCCGTGATGCTCGAGCTTGTGCGCGGGATATTTCGGGCAGACTCCAGCAGCTTCTTAGAGAAACTGGCCAAGGTATCGTCAGGGATGGGCAGTATTTTAGATAAATGTATTTAAAATACGTATTTGAAATACAAAATACCATTTTGTATTTTGTATTGTAAAGCCTTTGTGAAAAATCTAATGTAATTTGTATTTAAATACATTTAAGATGAGTATTTTGTATTTTCAAAATACATAAAATACTTTGTGCCAATCAACCTCTTTATCAGAGTGCTGATTTAGTTCAGACACACCCCTCCCCCAACCTTAAAATGCCCCTATTATGCCTTTTCAAATATGTCCTTTCATGCAGTGTGTCATGTAGCTGTATGTGAACATAAACTATCTGCAAAGTTGTAAAGCCGACAGTGCACGATAAATAAAGTTATTGTCTATCAAAAAAAAGAGTCGGCTCACATTTGCCTAAACGAGTCGTCAGGAATTCGAATCTTTTTCTGTTAAGGCCACACGTCACGAAGTAACACATTTGCTTTATGCCCGCCCACGTTCTACGTCGTGAACAACTTTTCCGCCCACAAACAGTAAAATTTCCATGTCGTTTATGTCACATGGAAATTTACATGTACATTATACAGAAGACGCTGTATCATACGCTGTGAGTAAAACTGTTTTATATTCACTTCCAAAAGATGATGAACCTACAAAGATTGTATTTTCTGGCGATCGTTCAAAATACGTAGTTGTGTATGTTATGTTGTGTAACAACCATAGACTGTACAAAACATGGACGTAGTGTCCGTGACGTCACCCGTAGGTTTACGAAGAGCATTTTTGTAGCTCTTAGTGGGCGGGACTCAACCATCGCCATCTTGGAATCGCGTCACTGCACGTCACTCCCAGATAATCGAAAATGGGCAAATAGGCGGGATGTGGGTGGAGCTGGTTGCTGAATCTACGCCCAACGAGCGCGACAGTGGTGACAGCAGCGGCAATCCACCTGTCACTTAAGTGGCCACGCCCTAAATTATGCAGAACTTTAAGGCTTAATATAAATTAAACGGATGAGTTATAAAAAAATTCACCCCCCTCAGAGTTGACATGAAGGGCAAAATTAGCTATATAGACCAAAACCATTTTTTGAACCAGGCTGTAAACATATTTTTTTCTGCTGTGAAGTTGGGCATTTTAACATGGGGAGTCTATGGGATTGACTCCCTTTTGCAGCCAGCCTCTAGCGGCCAGTCAATGAATTGCAGTTTTAGTCACTTCCGTGTTGGCTTCAAGAGGGAGACCGGGGGGTTGCCACTTGGTAACAACCCTGCACATGTCTTGCTAACCGGCTAAATCACGCTTTTGTAGTTCTGTTGTTCAGCTGTGGACCCACTGTAGTCTGACAATTTGTGATTGGTGCAGCTTGACTGTCTGTCTGTCTCATTAGTTGAAGTAATAATAAAGGATGGCGTACGAAGCGGCTTTCACACCGAATGCGGAAAGCGCTGTGCTATGAAACTCATTCGTTTCAATGTCTTCCGCCCTGCGAGGACGGCTTGTTTCTGCCTCGACCAAAGCGGACGCGCAGCGGAGTTCAAATAAGTTGTTCAAATAAAATTTTGCCGCTTTCCGCGTTCAGTGTGAAAGCCGCCTTAATGCATTATACAATGTTGAAGTTTACAACATAGAGGTGTGCCCGGTTCGCTTACATAAGCAAATTGCGAGCACTTTCCAAGGTAGACCGTGTAAACATGTCGATCAGCCACTTCAGTCGTTTCATCATCAGACTCTGGCTCGAATTGGTATGGCAAAATCGATGCCATCTTTTTTATGTATTGACAAGTATCCATGGCTGTCAGTCAGTTTTGGCAATGGGTGTTTCGTTCTCCGACACACTGTACGCTGTAGACCAATCATAAAGGACTGCGCCATCTGACCAATCACAGCAGTGAGGGCTCACGGAAAGGAGGGGTTTAGAAAGACTGATTCTTCGAACTGCTTCGCGCGAGTCGTTTAGGAATCATTTAGAAATGGGGTCAAATTAAATCTATTTTTGGAGAAAACTGAAGTGTTTTTTGACCTTGCATACATGTAAACCTGTTTTGGGAGTCTATTAAAACAATATTATCAACCTTTAAAATGGCATAATAGGGGCACTTTAACACTCATGCACGTGAGCTGCCTGCAGCAGAGTCAGCATTGGATCAGCGACTTTTCTCAGTTTTCTGCATTAAGGTAAGGGTGTCATCATGATCAATTCCTTGTTGATTAAAGTTAAAATGGTGCATCATTCAGATTTGCCTTCAGTAAACATGAAAGAATAAAAAAGCACCGCCACGTGTAGGAGAAAAATAGCGTTAGCTGCCTGTTAGCCAATCAGTTTTGATAGTTTTTTTTTTTAGTCTATCAACTAGCTAGTCAAATGTGTTTAAAACATTACTGCATGTTAGGGCTGGGTGATATGACAGAACTTTATATATCTTAGGCAGCAATGATATAAAGTGTGAATCGATTAAACTTTTCAAAATCGTTTACATAGGCCTAGGTCATTTGGAGCAAATAAATCCTTGCAATGTTTGGGGAAAAAAAATAGTTTTGTTTTTCCTACAGGGCAGGGTAAGGGAAGATCATTTCTAATCAGTAGTACACATCTAAATGTTTTTGTTTTGCATTCAGAATATGTCCAGATATATTTCCGCCTAATAGGGATGCCTGCACTTGATGGCCAATTTCACATGTATTTTGTGTATTTTAAAAATACAAAATACTGTATTTGTATTTAAATACATTTTTTTACACAGTATTTTGTATTTGTATTTAAATACATTTTTCCACTCAGTATTTTGTATTTTTATTTTAAATACATTTCTATGTATTTATGCCCATCTCTGGGTATCGTTCATGCTTGTAATGAAGGCCAAAAGTCATCTGGAAGGCGAGAAGCTGTAGATGCAAGAGATGTGAGGTTTCAGATGGACATCACTAGATGACACCAGGGACGTAGGCAGCCTAGACATAAAATGCAGTCAGCAGCAGTTCCCCGTAAATGGTCGGGGGATGAGCCTCCTTCTTGTTCCTAAAGATTCCCAGAACCCACTGTGCTTCCTCCCTCCCTCCTCAGTCCATGTAGCAGCCTGGTAAGATGTCACAAACAATCCTTGGGTCATCGCAACAATGACTCAGGGCTATCGGCTTCAGTTTATAACCAGACCACCTCTTTCAAGAGTTCTGACAATGTCCTCTACATCCAGTCACTCGGAAGAACAAGCCTTGTTAGAGGAAATCAAAACCGTATTCTCAAGGCATGAGAATATGAATTATTTGGACGATTGGCTGGTGTGTGCACAGTCGGAGAAGATATGTCAGCAGCACGTGGAGCTGGTCATCAATCACATTCAGTCCTTGGGACTGAACAGGGAGAAAAGCCAGATCATTCCTTCTCAGACAGCCCAGTTTCTGAGGATGAACCTGGACTCTATGAGCATGAAAGTTTATTTGACAATGGAGCGCCATCAGGCTCTGGTGGCCTGTCTCTCCCTTTTTCAGTCTGGCCAGAAAGTTCAATAGAAGACATGTCTCAGGCTACTAGGTCTCATGGCCGCAGCTGCTCAGATAATCCCTCTGTGGGTCCTTTTTATGCATCTAGTGCAGAGGTGTCTGCTAAGGTCTGGCCACTGTCAACAGACAGATTTGATGTGTGAGGTACCTGTCACAAGAGGGCTTCTGAGAGCCCTCCGCTGGTGGAACGATCCAAGCAATACCATGAAGGGATCTCAACTGGGGCCTGTTCTGCAGAGACAACTGATCTCAACAGACTCCTCCATGAGAGGCTGGGGAGTGGTGCTCAATGGTACGTAGGCCAGAGGCCTTTGGGAACCATCCTGGACATATCAGCACATCAATGTGCTGGAATTAAGAGCCATTCATTTAGCTCTGAACTACTTCCTACCTCACCTGGTAGATTGTCACATCCTAGTGAGGACAGACAACGTGGTAGCAGCATCATACATAAACAGACAGGGGGCACTGACATCCCCTCTACTCTGCAAGATGGCTCGCAATCTTCTCACTTGGGCACAACCTCATATCCTCTCACTGAAGGCAGTGCATCTTCCAGGATTGCAGAATCAAGCAGCCGATATGCTTTCAAGAGGGGGTCCTTGGCCAGGAGAGTGGTGTCTCCGCCCAGATGTGGTGAAGATCATCTGGGATCATTTTGGGAAGGCAGGCGTAGATCTTTTCGCCTCTTGGGAGTCAACTCATTGCCCTCTCTTTTTCTCACTAGAGAAGAGACAGGCACCTCTGGGGTACGGTGCATTGCCAGAAGAGTGGCCTCAGGGTCTCCTGTATGCTTTTCCCCCTTCGGACTACTTCCTCCTCTATTGCACAGGATACAGACAGAGGCAATGGAAGTGATTCTTGTTGCTCCATTGTGGCCCCACATGCCCTGGTTCTCAGGCATTCAACCTCTCCTGGTAGGCCCTCCCCTGGAGCTTCCACACAGACGAGATCTTCTGTCACAGGCTCAGGGAACACTGCTCCACCCATTTCCTCAAGGACTGAAACTCTGGGCTTGGCCCCTGAGAGGGCCCAGCTGTTAAATATGGGACTCTCAGAGCCTGTAGTGCACACTTTGAAAAGTTCCAGGGCACCATCGAGGACATTATGTTCTTATAGATGGCGTGTATTTTCTTCCTGGTGTACTTCTCGTCATCTTGACCCAATGATATGTTCAACTCCTGACATTCTGGAATTTCTGCAGGAACATTTAGATTCAGGAAAATCACCTACTACTCTTAGAGGATTTGTTGCTGCTATTTCTGCAGCTCGAGGGAGTAGGTTGAGTCTTTCTCATGACGGCAGGCTGATAAGCCAGTTTCTTAAAGGTGCTCAACGCCTTAAGGCACAAAGGTCTGAGTCATTGCCTCCATCGGATTTGGATACTGTTCTCAGGGCTCTTGTTTTGGCTCCCTTTGAGCCCCTGGAATCAGTGGACTTGAAGTGGCTGTCAATGAAATCTATTTTTGAAAGGGGGGTGCTGAGCTGTTCTTAGGGGGCGTTTGGTTAAAACGAGATTACACCAAAGATGTATGAACTGAAACTTGCGAAAGAAAATGGTCTGCCACATCCTAAAGCCAGCTTTACACTGGATGCATCATAGCACACTTTCTGAATTTGTTTGTCAACTTGTCGGTAGAGCAAGCTTGTGGAATGCGTGGAATCCCGCAGAAATAGAACGCAGCATCCGTTTACTGTAGCGCTTGCACTGAGTTACTGAACAACTGATTATAAAGGGATTACATGTTGCGCCGTTCGCTGCTAGTTTACACCAATACTCCCGCTTCTAGAGTAGACAGTGTGTAATTTCCTTAGCAACGACTTTTTACTTAAGTATTCGCTTGACTTTCTGTAGCAGAGCTACAAAACAATAGGAAGCACTTAGAGATGATAAAGTATGATATGTTTTTTTCTTGTTTAGAAAAATTTATATGAAAGTTTTTTGTTTGCTGATTGGCTGCAGTTGGTTTGAATGACAAATTTTTAAAGAGTTTATTTAAAGCTCACAAATATAGACTATATTATAACCACATGGCTTTTTTACTCCTTGTAATGATAATGATTTTTAGTCCAGTTAAATAATATATATATATATATATATATATATATATATATATATATATATATATATATATATATATATATATATATATATATATATATATATATAAAATACAGTAAAAACAGTAAATCTACCATTTGAAAAAAAAAAAAAAGAAATCTATTTAAACTTATTTTAAAATGTGTTTTTTCTCTCATGCTAAGCTTCATTACTCCAGCTTTCAGTGTCACTTAATCTTTCAGAAATCATGCTGACTACAACAAATATATAAATCAGGACATCACTAAAATAGTAACTATTTTGAAAATGCGGAGCATGTTTTTCCCATCTTCCTACAACCCCAATTCCAGAAAAGTTAGGACGTTTTGTGAAATGCCATAAAACCAGGAATATTTAGTTTGTTCAGTCCTTTTATTTAATTGACTGAAGTACAAAGAAAAAAAATAAATCCAATGTTTTCACTGGCCAACTTAATTTTATTTTGTTAATATAAACACATTTTGATCCAGCTTTGCTTGCAAACACTGAGAAGCTCCTTTTACACCCAAACATGATTCCCTCACCCATTACCAGTTCACCTTCTTGCTGTGAACTGTTTCAAAGCAGTTTATTTTGGTTATTCTATAACCTTTTCACTTTTATTTGCCTCTGTTGCAGCTTTTTGGAGTGTGTTGCTGGCTTCAGAAAAAAAAAAAAAAAAAAAAGTTTATATTTACAAAATACATTTGAATAAATACATTACACGTTGGTGAGTGAAAACTTTGGAAATCTTTTCTTCATACTTTTGTCAATTAATTAAAAATTAAATAGAATTAACAAATCACAGATTTTATCATTTTACAAAACGTCCCAAATGTGATCGGACATACACAAATGATGTGTTATTTACACAGCTTCATAAATGACCTCTGTGAAATATCAGATGTTTTTGCACCACTCCGAATCGCTTGACTCTGTCAACACAGGATAATTTCTATATCACCAGGGTACTATGTTCTCCAGGTTTATAAGACACAAGGGACACATGACTATGTTACCAGGCTATAAAGTATGTTCTAATCACTCAGAGATTTAATTATATCAATACAGTCTTTGATAACTAAGCCAGGTAGGAGGTAGGAAGTCAACAAGTCATGTCCAAATCCAATGATCACATCACATCATATCTGCTGAGATACCTTCATCTGATTGATTTTAGAAGGCAGCACAGCATGTATCATTCACCTGGTACTGTTGAGATGCTGCAGCAAGCCCGTGATGCTCGAGCTTGTGCGCGGGATATTTCGGGCAGACTCCAGCAGCTTCTTAGAGAAACTGGCCAAGGTATCGTCAGGGATGGGCAGTATTTTAGATAAATGTATTTAAAATACGTATTTGAAATACAAAATACCATTTTGTATTTTGTATTGTAAAGCCTTTGTGAAAAATCTAATGTAATTTGTATTTAAATACATTTAAGATGAGTATTTTGTATTTTCAAAATACATAAAATACTTTGTGCCAATCAACCTCTTTATCAGAGTGCTGATTTAGTTCAGACACACCCCTCCCCCAACCTTAAAATGCCCCTATTATGCCTTTTCAAATATGTCCTTTCATGCAGTGTGTCATGTAGCTGTATGTGAACATAAACTATCTGCAAAGTTGTAAAGCCGACAGTGCACGATAAATAAAGTTATTGTCTATCAAAAAAAAGAGTCGGCTCACATTTGCCTAAACGAGTCGTCAGGAATTCGAATCTTTTTCTGTTAAGGCCACACGTCACGAAGTAACACATTTGCTTTATGCCCGCCCACGTTCTACGTCGTGAACAACTTTTCCGCCCACAAACAGTAAAATTTCCATGTCGTTTATGTCACATGGAAATTTACATGTACATTATACAGAAGACGCTGTATCATACGCTGTGAGTAAAACTGTTTTATATTCACTTCCAAAAGATGATGAACCTACAAAGATTGTATTTTCTGGCGATCGTTCAAAATACGTAGTTGTGTATGTTATGTTGTGTAACAACCATAGACTGTACAAAACATGGACGTAGTGTCCGTGACGTCACCCGTAGGTTTACGAAGAGCATTTTTGTAGCTCTTAGTGGGCGGGACTCAACCATCGCCATCTTGGAATCGCGTCACTGCACGTCACTCCCAGATAATCGAAAATGGGCAAATAGGCGGGATGTGGGTGGAGCTGGTTGCTGAATCTACGCCCAACGAGCGCGACAGTGGTGACAGCAGCGGCAATCCACCTGTCACTTAAGTGGCCACGCCCTAAATTATGCAGAACTTTAAGGCTTAATATAAATTAAACGGATGAGTTATAAAAAAATTCACCCCCCTCAGAGTTGACATGAAGGGCAAAATTAGCTATATAGACCAAAACCATTTTTTGAACCAGGCTGTAAACATATTTTTTTCTGCTGTGAAGTTGGGCATTTTAACATGGGGAGTCTATGGGATTGACTCCCTTTTGCAGCCAGCCTCTAGCGGCCAGTCAATGAATTGCAGTTTTAGTCACTTCCGTGTTGGCTTCAAGAGGGAGACCGGGGGGTTGCCACTTGGTAACAACCCTGCACATGTCTTGCTAACCGGCTAAATCACGCTTTTGTAGTTCTGTTGTTCAGCTGTGGACCCACTGTAGTCTGACAATTTGTGATTGGTGCAGCTTGACTGTCTGTCTGTCTCATTAGTTGAAGTAATAATAAAGGATGGCGTACGAAGCGGCTTTCACACCGAATGCGGAAAGCGCTGTGCTATGAAACTCATTCGTTTCAATGTCTTCCGCCCTGCGAGGACGGCTTGTTTCTGCCTCGACCAAAGCGGACGCGCAGCGGAGTTCAAATAAGTTGTTCAAATAAAATTTTGCCGCTTTCCGCGTTCAGTGTGAAAGCCGCCTTAATGCATTATACAATGTTGAAGTTTACAACATAGAGGTGTGCCCGGTTCGCTTACATAAGCAAATTGCGAGCACTTTCCAAGGTAGACCGTGTAAACATGTCGATCAGCCACTTCAGTCGTTTCATCATCAGACTCTGGCTCGAATTGGTATGGCAAAATCGATGCCATCTTTTTTATGTATTGACAAGTATCCATGGCTGTCAGTCAGTTTTGGCAATGGGTGTTTCGTTCTCCGACACACTGTACGCTGTAGACCAATCATAAAGGACTGCGCCATCTGACCAATCACAGCAGTGAGGGCTCACGGAAAGGAGGGGTTTAGAAAGACTGATTCTTCGAACTGCTTCGCGCGAGTCGTTTAGGAATCATTTAGAAATGGGGTCAAATTAAATCTATTTTTGGAGAAAACTGAAGTGTTTTTTGACCTTGCATACATGTAAACCTGTTTTGGGAGTCTATTAAAACAATATTATCAACCTTTAAAATGGCATAATAGGGGCACTTTAACACTCATGCACGTGAGCTGCCTGCAGCAGAGTCAGCATTGGATCAGCGACTTTTCTCAGTTTTCTGCATTAAGGTAAGGGTGTCATCATGATCAATTCCTTGTTGATTAAAGTTAAAATGGTGCATCATTCAGATTTGCCTTCAGTAAACATGAAAGAATAAAAAAGCACCGCCACGTGTAGGAGAAAAATAGCGTTAGCTGCCTGTTAGCCAATCAGTTTTGATAGTTTTTTTTTTTAGTCTATCAACTAGCTAGTCAAATGTGTTTAAAACATTACTGCATGTTAGGGCTGGGTGATATGACAGAACTTTATATATCTTAGGCAGCAATGATATAAAGTGTGAATCGATTAAACTTTTCAAAATCGTTTACATAGGCCTAGGTCATTTGGAGCAAATAAATCCTTGCAATGTTTGGGGAAAAAAAATAGTTTTGTTTTTCCTACAGGGCAGGGTAAGGGAAGATCATTTCTAATCAGTAGTACACATCTAAATGTTTTTGTTTTGCATTCAGAATATGTCCAGATATATTTCCGCCTAATAGGGATGCCTGCACTTGATGGCCAATTTCACATGTATTTTGTGTATTTTAAAAATACAAAATACTGTATTTGTATTTAAATACATTTTTTTACACAGTATTTTGTATTTGTATTTAAATACATTTTTCCACTCAGTATTTTGTATTTTTATTTTAAATACATTTCTATGTATTTATGCCCATCTCTGGGTATCGTTCATGCTTGTAATGAAGGCCAAAAGTCATCTGGAAGGCGAGAAGCTGTAGATGCAAGAGATGTGAGGTTTCAGATGGACATCACTAGATGACACCAGGGACGTAGGCAGCCTAGACATAAAATGCAGTCAGCAGCAGTTCCCCGTAAATGGTCGGGGGATGAGCCTCCTTCTTGTTCCTAAAGATTCCCAGAACCCACTGTGCTTCCTCCCTCCCTCCTCAGTCCATGTAGCAGCCTGGTAAGATGTCACAAACAATCCTTGGGTCATCGCAACAATGACTCAGGGCTATCGGCTTCAGTTTATAACCAGACCACCTCTTTCAAGAGTTCTGACAATGTCCTCTACATCCAGTCACTCGGAAGAACAAGCCTTGTTAGAGGAAATCAAAACCGTATTCTCAAGGCATGAGAATATGAATTATTTGGACGATTGGCTGGTGTGTGCACAGTCGGAGAAGATATGTCAGCAGCACGTGGAGCTGGTCATCAATCACATTCAGTCCTTGGGACTGAACAGGGAGAAAAGCCAGATCATTCCTTCTCAGACAGCCCAGTTTCTGAGGATGAACCTGGACTCTATGAGCATGAAAGTTTATTTGACAATGGAGCGCCATCAGGCTCTGGTGGCCTGTCTCTCCCTTTTTCAGTCTGGCCAGAAAGTTCAATAGAAGACATGTCTCAGGCTACTAGGTCTCATGGCCGCAGCTGCTCAGATAATCCCTCTGTGGGTCCTTTTTATGCATCTAGTGCAGAGGTGTCTGCTAAGGTCTGGCCACTGTCAACAGACAGATTTGATGTGTGAGGTACCTGTCACAAGAGGGCTTCTGAGAGCCCTCCGCTGGTGGAACGATCCAAGCAATACCATGAAGGGATCTCAACTGGGGCCTGTTCTGCAGAGACAACTGATCTCAACAGACTCCTCCATGAGAGGCTGGGGAGTGGTGCTCAATGGTACGTAGGCCAGAGGCCTTTGGGAACCATCCTGGACATATCAGCACATCAATGTGCTGGAATTAAGAGCCATTCATTTAGCTCTGAACTACTTCCTACCTCACCTGGTAGATTGTCACATCCTAGTGAGGACAGACAACGTGGTAGCAGCATCATACATAAACAGACAGGGGGCACTGACATCCCCTCTACTCTGCAAGATGGCTCGCAATCTTCTCACTTGGGCACAACCTCATATCCTCTCACTGAAGGCAGTGCATCTTCCAGGATTGCAGAATCAAGCAGCCGATATGCTTTCAAGAGGGGGTCCTTGGCCAGGAGAGTGGTGTCTCCGCCCAGATGTGGTGAAGATCATCTGGGATCATTTTGGGAAGGCAGGCGTAGATCTTTTCGCCTCTTGGGAGTCAACTCATTGCCCTCTCTTTTTCTCACTAGAGAAGAGACAGGCACCTCTGGGGTACGGTGCATTGCCAGAAGAGTGGCCTCAGGGTCTCCTGTATGCTTTTCCCCCTTCGGACTACTTCCTCCTCTATTGCACAGGATACAGACAGAGGCAATGGAAGTGATTCTTGTTGCTCCATTGTGGCCCCACATGCCCTGGTTCTCAGGCATTCAACCTCTCCTGGTAGGCCCTCCCCTGGAGCTTCCACACAGACGAGATCTTCTGTCACAGGCTCAGGGAACACTGCTCCACCCATTTCCTCAAGGACTGAAACTCTGGGCTTGGCCCCTGAGAGTGCCCAGCTGTTAAATATGGGACTCTCAGAGCCTGTAGTGCACACTTTGAAAAGTTCCAGGGCACCATCGAGGACATTATGTTCTTATAGATGGCGTGTGTTTTCTTCCTGGTGTACTTCTCGTCATCTTGACCCAATGATATGTTCAACTCCTGACATTCTGGAATTTCTGCAGGAACATTTAGATTCAGGAAAATCACCTACTACTCTTAGAGGATTTGTTGCTGCTATTTCTGCAGCTCGAGGGAGTAGGTTGAGTCTTTCTCATGACGGCAGGCTGATAAGCCAGTTTCTTAAAGGTGCTCAACGCCTTAAGGCACAAAGGTCTGAGTCATTGCCTCCATCGGATTTGGATACTGTTCTCAGGGCTCTTGTTTTGGCTCCCTTTGAGCCCCTGGAATCAGTGGACTTGAAGTGGCTGTCAATGAAATCTATTTTTGAAAGGGGGGTGCTGAGCTGCTCTTCTAGGGGGCGTTTGGTTAAAACGAGATTACACCAAAGATGTATGAACTGAAACTTGCGAAAGAAAATGGTCTGCCACATCCTAAAGCCAGCTTTACACTGGATGCATCATAGCACACTTTCTGAATTTGTTTGTCAACTTGTCGGTAGAGCAAGCTTGTGGAATGCGTGGAATCCCACAGAAATAGAACGCAGCATCCGTTTACTGTAGCGCTTGCACTGAGTTACTGAACAACTGATTATAAAGGGATTACATGTTGCGCCGTTCGCTGCTAGTTTACACCAATACTCCCGCTTCTAGAGTAGACAGTGTGTAATTTCCTTAGCAACGACTTTTTACTTAAGTATTCGCTTGACTTTCTGTAGCAGAGCTACAAAACAATAGGAAGCACTTAGAGATGATAAAGTATGATATGTTTTTTTCTTGTTTAGAAAAATTTATATGAAAGTTTTTTGTTTGCTGATTGGCTGCAGTTGGTTTGAATGACAAATTTTTAAAGAGTTTATTTAAAGCTCACAAATATAGACTATATTATAACCACATGGCTTTTTTACTCCTTGTAATGATAATGATTTTTAGTCCAGTTTAAATAATATATATATATATATATATATATATATATATATATATATATATATATAATATAAAATACAGTAAAAACAGTAAATCTACCATTTGAAAAAAAAAAAAAAGAAATCTATTTAAACTTATTTTAAAATGTGTTTTTTCTCTCATGCTAAGCTTCATTACTCCAGCTTTCAGTGTCACTTAATCTTTCAGAAATCATGCTGACTACAACAAATATATAAATCAGGACATCACTAAAATAGTAACTATTTTGAAAATGCGGAGCATGTTTTTCCCATCTTCCTACAACCCCAATTCCAGAAAAGTTAGGACGTTTTGTGAAATGCCATAAAACCAGGAATATTTAGTTTGTTCAGTCCTTTTATTTAATTGACTGAAGTACAAAGAAAAAAAATAAATCCAATGTTTTCACTGGCCAACTTAATTTTATTTTGTTAATATAAACACATTTTGATCCAGCTTTGCTTGCAAACACTGAGAAGCTCCTTTTACACCCAAACATGATTCCCTCACCTATTACCAGTTCACCTTCTTGCTGTGAACTGTTTCAAAGCAGTCTATTTTGGTTATTCTATAACCTTTTCACTTTTATTTGCCTCTGTTGCAGCTTTTTGGAGTGTGTTGCTGGCTTCAGAAAAAAAAAAAAAAAAAAAGTTTATATTTACAAAATACATTTGAATAAATACATTACACGTTGGTGAGTGAAAACTTTGGAAATCTTTTCTTCGTACTTTTGTCAATTAATTAAAAATTAAATAGAATTAACAAATCACAGATTTTATCATATCTTTAAAGTATTTGTAAGCAAACTTTAAAATATTCTCACAAAATGTATGAAATATAGTAAAGTATGGTTTACATTTCTTCCATTTTCACCAAAATAACCATGTCCACTATGCCAGAAAAAAAGGAAATTCAATATACTCTGAAAAAACAAGGTATTTTCTGAAACTAAAGGATAAATATTATTATATTTCACAGAAAGCTAATTGAAAACATCCAAACATATTACAGCAGTAAAAAGGATGTTGAAAAGTTCCAAGAATGGAAGAACAAACTAAAATCTCTTCTGTAAAAATGTACATGTGGATATGTTCTAAACAAGAATTTTTATTTAGTCATTTTAAATTTGGGGCAACAAGGTATATCAGCATCGCAACAACACTGAAGCTGTAGCAATGACAATCACCAACATGCTTAAAAAAAATCTGTAAATGAATGTTATTACACTTATTTTCAAATAATTTACTGTACAAAAGTACTTCACTGTTTTTTTTTTTTTTTTTTGAATTACTGTAAATATACTAACAGTCCTCATTATAAACACAAAATAATAATAACAATCAACTTTAATACTTAGTGAGGACTATTAGACTGTTTTATTTGATGGGAGCGTTGAGGGACCTGGATAATGGCTAGGGGGGCGCTGGCCCAAAAAAAGGTTGAACCACTGATCTAGAGGAAGTAATGCGCTATGATCATCCCTTATATACACAGGTGAGTATGATCTGCTCATGGGCATAATGTCTTACAGATAATCCATGTCACGTGCCACGGGTGGTGTCATAGTCCCCATACGTATGTATTCTGGTGGAGAGATCTCTCACTCAGAGAACCGAGGTTACAATGTAACCCCACGTTTTCTTGTTGAAGAAAGTAAATTAATTTAAAGGCACTAGATTTATATAGAAAGATATAGATTTAATCAAAACTAGAAATTCCATTTAAGAAATAATATTACAAATTATTTGTATAATTACTACAACTGGTCGCAAGTTCTGTCGTCACCAACAGAGTTCAATGGAACTTGCGACCATAGTTGGCTAATGATGCTTTTGGGAAACGCACCCCAGTTTGACTTTATTTGTCATACAGAAGTTCTTACTGAGAATTAACAAAGGTTTATTTTTTTGTAGTTTTAATTTCATAGAATTCCATTTGAAGGATACCATTTTGGTGAATAGTGTTTGCTTTAGTTGGTCACTTGGTTGTTGATGTTACAATGTTGTTGTTTTGTCTCTCTTTTGCTGTTGCAATTCTGTGGTTAGACAGCACATTATAATTGCAGAGCAAACAAAGAAAAAATGTGATCAGATAATGCAGGCTGCTTGATGCTATTAAAAATTGTTACATTGTTGACTATAGTAGCTCTTTGTTTTACCAATGGTGTTTTTGACCATGTGAACATTATTATTTTGTGCACACACACACACACACAAAAAGCTAGTTTATAGCACACATAGACATAAATATATTTGGCATATGAATCTCAACAATAGTGACAATCAACAAAATATTCAAATAAACAGATCTTTGAACATCACAAAACAAGCTACTAATAAGCCACAACACAAATAACAAAAATGAAAGCAAATAGTAAGAATAAAAGAGAATAGTAAGACAATTCAGAATGCACTGCAGCATGAAGCTTTTTGTTTATTGTCGCCATCGTTAAGATTCATATGCTGATTCTTGATGAATGTGTATTTAAACAGAGCAGATCTTCAAATTATCAGCTTCAAATGTTACTTTTTCAACAATATACAATTAAGTTTACAATCACATTATCATAGATTTAGACTTTCGATGAGATCAGTGTGTCAGGCCAGTAAATGACTACTACTTCATTGTTAATAACCAGCCAACACCACCTAAACATATTTCCTTTTGGCATTTTTGCCATAACAAAAGAGTTTTGTGAACACAGAGTTACAGCAACCAGAAAAAAAACTAGAGAGAAGTCAAGGGTTAAGAGTCCAACTAAAGCAAACACTGACCACATTAATGGTGTCCTCAAACAAACCATTCAACATCTAAACCTCTGTTCTCAATAAAAACATTTTTAGACATATGACAGAAATTAAGTCAAACTGGTTAGTAATAAGTGAAGCTGGTGATGTTGTCTGTGGTCTTGACTTATCTTCCTTTGCTGAGATCTTGAGAGATTTAATGTCTTTTATTTCAGTAAATTAAATTATTTCGTAAATGGGAATTTTTGTTTTGATTAAATCTATATCTTTTCTTTTTGTTTAGATCAAAACTAGAATTTTTTAATTGACTTTCTTCAACAAGAAAAATATACTTTCATGCCAGGTTTTATAAAACAGTTTTCATAGAAATATTGATTAGTGCAAGTTATTTATTTTTCATTGGCTCAAGTTATAACATATTGTAATGTGGAGAGGGAGACGAGAGGCGAGGGGATCCATGTGCAAGCTTTTATTTAAACGATGAGACAAAGACATGGTCAGACAGGCAGGGTCAGAACAGTTACAAACAGGAATGTTGGGGCGAGGCACAAGAGTAGTCCGTGAGGCAGGCGTGGGTCGATCAGCAGCGAACATAATCCATGACGTGAGACAGAAGAGTAATCCTTACAACGAGCTAGGGTCCAGAAAGGCAGGCGGCGAGACAAACGAAAACGAGGAGGCCAGGCGAGAATACAAAACTAAGGGAACTCAGGAACTAGGGAACTCAGGAACTAGGAACTAGGAAACAAGGAACTCAGGAAACTACCATGAATCACCGACCAGATTCATGACATAGCCCCCCTCCAAAGAGCAGCTGCCGGACGCTCCAACCGAGGAGCAGTCCAGGGGAGCGGTGGGGCGGGGGCGCAACAGGGCGAGGGTTGGAGGGCCAGGTCCATGCGGAGGACCCGGTGACTGGGGCAGGACCAGCAGGGCAGGAACCCTCCAGGGCGGAGCCGGAGGTGGAGCAGGAAGTGCAGGAGCCCTCCAGGGTGGAGCAGGAGGCGGAGCGAGAAGCACAGGAGCCCTCCAGGGCGGAGCAGGAGGCGCAGGAGCCCTACAGGGCGGAGCAGGAGGCAGAGCAGGAGGCGCAGGAGCCCTCCAGGGCAGAGCAGGAGGCGCAGAAGCCCTACAGGGCAGAGCAGGAGGCGCAGGGGCCCTCCAGGGCAGAGCAGGAGGCGCAGAGGCCCTCCAGGGCAGAGCGGGCACCCGCGTCAAGGACTGGGACCTGGGGAGAGCAGGGATAGAGGAGGCAAACAGAATAGGGAGAGAAGCAGAGAGTTCATAGGTTAACGCCGCCACCATGGGAGGTACTACAGCCGGAGCTGACACCTCTGGAGGCATTGGTGCGGCTTCTCCGGCAGAAGAGGCCTCTGGAGCGGACTTGAGACCAGACGGGACCTCTGGAGCAGACTTCAGACCAGACGGGACCTCTGGAGCAGACTTGAGACCAGACGGGACCTCTGGAGCAGACTTGAGATCAGACGGGGCCTTTGGAGCAGACTTGTGAACAGACGTGACCTCAGGAACGGACTTGTGAACAGACGTGACCTCAGGGGCGGACTTGTGAACAGACGTGACCTCAGGAGCGTATTGTGTAGCCCATATACTCAGAATAGTGACCGCCAACACACTGGCAGACATGACGTGACGAGGCTCTGGGAGGTCAGACGAGACCTCTGGCGCAGACTTGATAACATACAGGACCTCTGGAGCGTAGTGTGCGGCCCACATACTGAGAATGGTGATCGTCATCACACTGGCAGACGTGTCGTGACGAGACTCTGGACAGACAGAGGAGACGTGACGGGGCTCTGGGAGGTCAGACGAGACGTGACTTGGCTCTGGGCAGACAGACGAGACGTGACTTTGCTGCTGTTCCAGAGTCAGGTCACGTCCCGTCCGATGGCCCAGAGTCAAGTCATGTCCCGTCCGACGGCCCAGAGTCAAGTCACGTCCGACGGGACGTGACTTGACTCTGGGCCATCGGACGGGACGTGACCTGACTCTGGAACAGCAGCAATAATTTGACCTGGCTCATGAAGATCGGCTGTGACTTGACCAGTCTCGTGATGATCAGCTGTGGCTTGACTTGGTTCGTGGAGATCGGCTGTGACTTAACTGGACTCGGAAACTTGACTTGACTCGGGAAACACAGCTGCAACTTGACTGGACTCGGAAACTTGACTTGACTCAGGAAACACAGCTGTAACTTGGCTTGACTCAGGAAACACAGCTGCAACTTGACTCAACTCGGGAAACGCAGCTGCAACTTGATTTGACTCTGGTATGAAAGCTGTGACGTGACGGAGCTCCGTTTTAACGCCATGTTGTGAACGGGCTCCGCCGTTGCTGCCATCTTGTGAGCGCGCACCGGCGCGGCCGCCGTCTTGCGAACAGGCACCGCTGTCGCCGCCATTTTGTGCACGGGCTCCACTGATGCTGCCATAGCATGAACGCTCTCCGGTGCAGCCGCCATTTCACGAGCGGATCGCGCGGCCAGCATTACTGGGATGTCGCGTTCCTCCTCCGCGACACCCACAGTAAACGGCGAGCCCACACACAACAGAGCAAAGTCCAGAAATGCAGATAATGATGAGCACGGACCCTCGCGTCTCAGCCTCGCCCTTAACGGCTGATTAATACCATCACAGAAAATTTCCATGATGATACAGTCCGGGAAATCTGAGTGATTGGCAATGGCCAGAAATTCACGGATATATTGTTCTAGTGATCGTGGTCCTTGTTTGAGTCTAAACAAAATCCGGGTTGTGTCCATACCTGTCGATTGTCCGTGGTGAAAGCTGCTGGATCCTGTTGTGACCGAGTATTCTGTAATGTGGAGAGGAAGACGAGAGGCGAGGGGATCCATGCGCAAGCTTTTATTTAAACGATGAGACAAAGACATGGTCACACAGGCAGGGTCAGAACAGTTACAAACAGGAATGTTAGGGCGAGGCACAAGAGTAGTCCATGAGGCAGGCGTGGGTCGATCAGCGGCGAACATAATCCATGACGTGAGACAGAAGAGTAATCCTTACAACGAGCTAGAGTCCAGAAAGGCAGGCGGCGAGACAAACGAAAACGAGGAGGCCAGGCGAGAATACAAAACTAAGGGAACTCAGGAACTAGGGAACTAGGGAACTCGGAAACTAGAGAACTCAGGAACTAGGAACTAGGAAACTAAGGAACAATACTGTAAAGGTGCTAGCACTAGGGGAGCCCTATACGCAACCAACACAGTTCTCCACATAAACACTCCACAGTACTCGGTGACTACCGAGGGAAAGCCCAGGGCTTTTATAGGGCGCCTGATTGGCCACAGGTGTTGACGCAATCAGTGTGGTGGATAATGGGAGATGTAGTCCAGGGTGTAGAGCAACAGTCAGTGTGTAATGACAGAGTGAGAGCGACATCTGGTGGTGAGCGGACCGCAGGTCACTGACCAGATTAATGACACATATAGATGTGAACCATTAACCAATTTTTTTATATTGGATAAATGAAAACATATCGTTTAGTGCAAATTATTTATTTTTCATTGGCTCAAGTTATAAAATATGGTATTTTTTTTAATTGGATAAATGAAAACATTTTTTTTTTCAGTATAAAAATACCTTTTACCGACACGTCTTAAAATATGTCAATGTCTTTGTCTTATCTTAAGATCCACACCAGTAAAGTTCTTAAGGCATTTTTATAAATGTTATTTAAATATCCTAATTTAACTAATGCCTAGTCTAAGGCTAAGCCCTGTCTGTGAAACCCTGTCTCTATATTCAAACATGGAAGTTGTACAAGAATGGAACAATTTCCTTGTTCACATCAGACATGTACATACATTTAAATCATAACCGACTTGAGTGGGCAAATGCTCACATTCGATGGCGTCTGGCACTTTGGAGAGGTGTTCTCTTCACGGATGAATCCTGGTTTTCACTGTACAGGACAGATTGCAGACAGTGTGTATGGCGTTGTGTGGGTGAGCGGTTTGCTGATGTCAACGTTGTGGATCAAGTGGCCCATGGTGGCAGTGGGGTTATGGTATGGGCAGGCGTATGTTATGGACAACGAACACAGGTGCATTTTATTGATGGCATTTTGAATGCACAGAGATACTGTAACGAGATCCTGAGGCCCATTGTTGTGCCATTCATCCATGACCATCACCTCATGTTGCAGCATGATAATGCACGGCCCCATGTTGCAAGGATCTGTACACAATTCCTGGAAGCTGAAAACATCCCAGTTCTTGCATGGCCAGCATACTCACCAGACATGTCACCCATTGAGCATGTTTGGGATGCTCTGGATCGGCGTATAAGACAGTGTGTTCCAGTTCCTGCCAATATCCAGCAACTTCGCACAGCCATTGAAGAGGAGTGGACCAACATTCCACAGGCCACAATCAAAAACCTGATCAACTCTATGCGAAGGAGATGTGTTGCACTGCATGAGGCAAATGGTGGTCACACCAGATACTGACTGGTTTTTGGACCCCGCCGGACCCCCCCAATACAGTAAAACTGCACATTTTAGAGTGGCCTTTTATTGTGGCCAGCCTAAGGCACACCTGTGCAATAATCATGCTGTCTAATCAGCATCTTAATATGCCACACCTGTGAGGTGGATGAATTATCTCGGCAAAGGAGAAGTGCTCACTAACACAGATTTAGACAGATTTGTGAACAATATTTGAGAGAAATAGGCCTTTTGTGTACACAGAAAAAGTCTTAGATCTTTGAGTTCAGCTCATGAAAAATGGGGGGCAAAAACAAAAGTGCTGTGTTTATAATTGTGGGCAGTGTAGAAATGATTTGCCAGACAATAACAACAGAGATTGTTGAAAAGTACATAAAAAAGCTGTTATGAAGGCCAAAAGAGCCCATACAAAATAAAAATAAAATATATACTTTTGTTTGTTTGTTTGTTATTATGTGTGAATAGTTGTTTCAGTTTATTTGCCTAATGTAAGGTCCACGCAATTGGCCCAAGGAAGGTATCCAATGGTGGCCGAAGGTTTTCTTGCGTGTTGGGTCTTTCCAGTGCGCAGTTATTTAATTGAAGTTAAATTCAATCTGACTCCATTTTATCGTTTAATCTGACTCCATTTTATTATGACCTCGAATTTAGGTTGTCATACGAATTGATTGTTTCTCCATTTGTAATTGTTATTATTCTAACATTTGCTTATTCTGTTTAACTCTTTACTTTATATTTACTCTTTCATTAGGAATCTATGTCGCTCAGGGTGCCTCATGTCGGCCGATTTACATGGGCCCCACGATCACAAACCCTCCAGTCTGATCATTAGTCAGAGGTTATGGCTAACTATTTAATAGACCGCCTCATGCTTGTCATGTTTTAAATAGTGGTTCTGTTTAGCCCCCTACAGTCACCTATGTAACAACTTAGTTAAAGCTCAAACAAAATCAGAGGTTACGGCTAGCACTCTGAAGTATGCTAATACTTCAATCGTGTTTTATCTAGCCCCCTATAGTTAGTCTAACTATATAACAACTTGAATAAAGCTGAGACTATAACCAGAGGTTATGGCTAGTACTATGAAATATGCCCGAACCATGCTAATCCTCCAATAGTAATTTGTCTAGCCCCCCATAGTTAATGCAACTGCATAACAACTTAACTAAAGTCAAGCAGTTAGTCAGAAATCTAGAATCTCACCTGATGTGCCCCATGCTCCATCTAACCTGAGATCTAGTATGTACTTAACCCTGGACACGTATTTGTGGTAACATACGCCTTCACTTAATCTACTTGAGAAAATCATTTCAGAGTAAGTCAGAATAAAATCAAATGTAACAATTTATTAGAAGTCAGGTAAATATGTATTACACCAATTATACAGCCAATTCAAAGATATCAAATCATTACAAAAAATCTCCAAGATGAATCTAGGAGTAAGATGCATACCTGACTTGAGAAAAATACATAGTACGAAGTGTGTCAACACACTTCATACCATGGGCTCATTCTGGCTACAGAAAGCGCCCTGATCTTCTTGCTACACTTCTTTAAGTACTTCAGACCCAGACAGACATCCCCCGAAATGGAGACAGGAACTAACAATTTGAATTTGCATTGATCAAGTCCTAGACTTGATCGTTTGCACCTTTTGGGGACAGATGGTAATTTGCATGGAAGACACTGGGAAATAGTACAACCTTAACAGTGAGCAATATATCTCTGAACTCTTAGGATCTGTTTGCTTTTAGTTTACTCCTTGTGAGAATGAGACCATTGTACCAGACACACAGTGACAGTTCAAATGATAGCAAACATGACTATAGATATCACTTGTATTCATGTAGAACATTATATTATGCTATTGACCAGTCTAAGTGAGCTGAGTGAGAGGAGATGGGTGAGGGGAAGTGGATGGAAGGAATAGGCGGATAGGGACTTTTCTCACATCTTCTCTCAATGAGATGTGGAAACAAATGTCTATATCTTAATACACTGTGTGTGTATTGTCCGTCTCAGAAGATCAAAGTGTCTGAGGTTCTGTAAACCTTACACTAATAAATGACAATACAATTTTTACTTTTAAAACAGGTTTTGACATTTTAAGGTTTTGACATATTTAAAGAGGTCTCTTATGCTCCTCGAAGTTCAATTTATTTGATTAAAAATAAAAAGGATTATTATTATTATTATTATTATTATTATTATTATTGCAATTCTGTTTTAATATACTTTAAAATATAATTAATTTCTGGCATGCAAAGCTGAATTTTCATCAGTCTTCAATGTCACGCAATCCTTCAGAAAATCATTCTAATATGCTTATTTGTTATCAGTGTTGGAAATAGTTGTGCTGCTTAATATTTTTTGAACCAGTGATACTTTTTTCAGGATTCTTTGATGAATAAAAAAAAAAAAAAATTACTGACCCCAAATTTTGAACGGTAGTGCATATTGTTACAAAAGATTTCTATTTGAAATAAATGCTGTTCTTTTTAATGTTTTATTCATGAAACAGTCCAAAAAATTCCAAAAAAAACACAAAGCAGCACAACCGTTTCCAACACTGATAATAAATGAGCATATTAGAATGATTTCTGAAGGATCATGTGACACTGAAAACTGGTGTAATGATGCTGAAAATTCAGCGTTACATCATAGGAATAAATTATATTTTAAAGTATATACTATTTTAAATTACAATAATATTTCACAATATTACTGTTTTATGTATTTTTATTCAAATAAACGCAGCCTTGATGAGCAGAAAAGACGTCTTTAAAAAAAATATTAAAAAAAACTTTACTTACTGATCCCTTACTGCTAATTTTGAATGGCAGTGTGTGTGTGTGTGTGTGTGTGTGTGTGTGTGTGTGTGTGTGTGTGTATATATATATAGCTCTCAGATTGGTCTTGAAACTCTTAAGCTAAGATTCCTAGTTAGACATTTTAAGCTAAATTAGGTGCTCTCTGAGGGGATTCTTAGAAGCTTTAAGAATACAGGCCCAGATGTGTATTCTGTGAAGGTACAGAATGACGGTGCTTGGTGGAATCCTATCAATACTGCTGTGTGTTTTATATGGGCTCTACTCTAAAGGACAGACTAGAACAGCACATTTACAATAATTAATGAATGGATATATGAATAAATAACCAACTGCTAATTTTTTAATTTTAATAATTCACTTTTTCACAACATTCACAACATTACCAAATTATGCAGAAAACTAAGAAAAATTTTGTGAATTTTTTATTTATTTATTTTTTTTTTTTTAATGAAGCTTTCAAATTCAAAATATCCCTGATTAACTGATGAGTGAATCTGCAGAGATCTACTGCTGTTAACTTTGACCGTCAGGAAGATCTTCTACACATAGGACAGAGGATGTTGACCATGGGAAAGGCTTCCGTGTCAAACAGCACCATTCCGTCTCGACCCTCAGGGTCCTCTGTACATTGGATGGAAATCTGAAACATTCATATAGGCATCTGTAGAGACTGAGCATTTTTCATATTCCTAAAATAATGCTGTCTGTGTAATGAGATACCTGAGTTTGACTAGATGACAGTTCATCAGCCGCAGCCTCTTGCGTCAGGAGAGTTTGTCTCTCCACAGGGTGTTCTTGAGCAAATTTGTTGAAAATGTTGCCCTTATTTAGAATCAGAAACAGAATCAGAATAGCTTTATTGCCAAGTATGCTTACGCATACAAGGAATTTGTTTTGGTGTCACAGGCTTCCAGTGCACAGAGACGACAACAACAACACAGAGAAAATAAAATAAGTTGGAATAAAAAAAATATACACATGTAAATATATATAGACAAAAATTGCAATATAAGATTTAAGAAATAAATACATCGTATATACAGTTGTGCTAGAGATGATAAAAAAAAAAAAGAATAGAATAGAATAGAGTAGAGTAGAATAGAATAGAATGAGATGCCGGGATGTACTGAGATGTAGGTGGTAACAAATAAATATAAGGTTATTGCACATATTTTTATTGCCCAATGGGGGGGGGGGGGGGGGGTGTTCTGGAACATTTAACTGTTCGTAAGTTATATTGCCCGAGGGAAGAAACTCTGTAGCCACAAATACCAAATACCATACCAATACTCTGTATTTAATAAGAAACCGTATTTTATTATTATCGTAACAGAGCTTTAGAATTTAGAGTTTATAAAATTTGTAGTATCATAACACAAATTATATTTTTAAAACACTTGAAGGTCAGCACGTAATGATCGTTTTGCCTTACCATTGTAATGACAATCTGTTCCAAGCTGTTTAATAACAGATGTTGTATAAGAACAATTAATTGATTAAATATTATGATGAACACTTGTTGGAAAATGGCTTGTTTTTTTTGTATTTGTTTTGTTTTTGGTGTCTTGTCTTCCATCGAGTGTAGTCACCAACCAACGGGAAATAAATATTAACCTTCCGGGGTCAAATGGCACGTGTGAACTATATTGTGATATACGATTTGGTGGATCTGCCCATACATGAAATTCAACAAAAAGCTGAAATCACTGTATACTTGCCAAAAGAATTTTTTGATGTACTATTTTTCATCGGCTACTGTACCAGTCATTTAAAAGCAACAGCAAAACTTGCTAAGCCAACTTTACTTATAGAAAGGGGTGCACATAAGTTTTTAGCCTGGTTCTCATAAGATTTGGTTTGGTCCTCATACTGCACATAGTGTAACCCCTTAAATATAACTTAATATAAAATTAATATTAATAGCGATAATAATATCATTGTTGACTTTATTATTTTTTTAAATAAAATAATAAACAAAATAATAAAATGAGATAATACTATTATATTTTCAAATAACAAGGGCATATTAAATAAAAATATTATTTAAAATTATTTAATAGTAAACTTAAAAATAAAATGATAATATTACTTTTTTTAATATGAATTTTCATTATTCTCAAATCTAAATTAGCAAGCTTTTATTTTGGTGGGTTGCCGGCAAGTATGTACGTGCTTCCGATCGAAGAGCGTTCATTGTCAGTGATTAAAAAATGTCACGTTTTTGCATGGTGCTTTGAAAATGGAAGCAAATAGCCTAGAATTATGCTTTCAGTTTGAATAGAAATCTTAGCAAACGCTCAAAAACTTGCGCATTTTCTTATTTTGGTCGTGCATGCGGACCTGCGGACCACTTTATGTGCAAAATGGTAATTCAAAGTGCTTTACAGAAAATAAATTCAAATAATTATAAAATGTGCACAAAAAAAAAAAAATAATAAAATAAACTAAACATAATGGACAACAAACTGAAAAGTCACAAGTTGGGCTTATTGTGCCTTCAGAGTCTGACCATATTACACACAGTATGTTTATTTCACAGTAGTACATGTATGGTAAAACTGCATATAAATTATAACATACCAGCTAAGAGCAGTAAGTAAACATCCTTATGATTACTGTACAATAATGTCTATTCATTGTTTAGATTTAAAAAAAAAAAAAAAAAAAATCAATTGATGGAATATTTTAAAACAAAAATAAATTAGAATGATACAGACCCACAAGGCTTAGCTTGAAAAAAAATGTGCACTTTCCTTGTAGGGACTTAAGGCACTGTCCATTTTAAATTTATGCAATATGATAAATATTATGCAATATTATAAATGAACTAAGGCCTATCTTGAGAATTTCTAACACTTCTGTTATTTTTAATCTTATGCATGATATTGTTTTCTAAAGAAGCTCAAGGTTTTGTTTGTTTTTCACAGCATTAAACTTCTGTAAAATCACCTATTTATTTTACAAATAATTGTGATAATGATTCTTTTATATACTTCTATAAGCCTTACACTGATTAATCAAATCTGATATTTAATTTTCAATCATTTGTATGTTAGTTTATTTAGCTCTGAAACTGCAAGAGTGAAAATGCATTATGTCTGCTTCAACTTACCTCCGAAAGCCATAGGTTTTATGTCCCATTTGTCTTCTCTGGGTTAAAAAAAAAAAAAAAAAAAAAAAAAAGTCAATTTTAGAGAGTCAATTTATTTATTTTCAATCCAGTCCAAATTCATAATAGATATTTGTTATATAGAAAATATGGAAAATGATAGAAAAGTCTTTAGTCCTCATTTTCTAGTCTACAGTTCTCCCTCGTTCTAGAAGTCTCTGAACGATAATGGCTTGACATGATTTGAAAGTTTGATCATATCAGTTGGAACATCATAGCAATACTGCATTGCTGCTCTGATATGAATAGCACTGGTTAGCCACACATACAAAAGCAAAAACCCTCGGTGCTTTCTTGTTAGGTGCTGATTCTTTAAAGATTAAGAGATTAAAGATTTTCAATAATGTGATTGGAGCAGAGAAAACTGCAGACATCACAGGAAATTTCCAAAAATGTGATCTAAGCATTCATCAATTCTCATTTCCGCAGGCCCCGGGTTAATAAACTGAATAATGTGAAGAATTTACATTAAATGAATCCCGGCCTCATAGTCCTAATCACTCTAAATCCAATTTTCTTTTTCTTTTTTTTTCATCAATTTTAGAAAACACATTTTAAGATAATCATGGTATACTTGATTGAAATTTTGAGAAATATACCATTGAAAATGTGCATGAATTGTTCTTAAGTTGAATCTTTTCAACAAATTATCCAGTTTACAAATTAGTCATTCATGCATTATACATGACTGTTTTGTTTTTTTTTTTTGTTTTTCATGAACTCGGATGGCTGGAGTGGATCTTTGGATTTACAGTACACAATTGCATAAATTTAGTATTGTAGGACATCACAAGATTTGGAATTATTCATGTATACCATTTTAAGGTACTTGTATGATGCTTTTTGAAGTTTAAAAACTTAAGCATGATAAAAATCAGTCTTCACTAAATGTTTTTTGTGTTCAAAGAAAGGAAAAAAAGTCATACATTCTTTTCTTGAAATATTAGGAGAGTGAAAATGTTTTTGATCAACTATTTAAAATTCTGGTTTCACAAGCAAGGCTTAAGCCTAGTCCTAGATTAAAATGTAAGTCTGAGCTGTTTCAAATGAAAGAAACTTAAAGTATGTCAGTTTCATCGTTATGTCTCAAGTGGCACACCAGTTTTTTTTTTTTGTTTTTTTTTTATAAATGTGCTTAGAGTTAAAAGTTAAATGTCCTAATTGAACTATAGTCTAATTCTGGCTTAGTCTAAGCCCTTTCTGTAAAACTGGTAATTGCTTTTAGTTGGCAGGTTCCACACTATATTCAAATGTATGGATTTGGTTAATTCCTCTGAGAACAAATATTAACGCTATAGCACTCCATTGATATTCCAGAGAGATGTTGTCAAGTCACCTTTATTTAAATAGCACTTTAAACAATACAGAAAGTGTCAAAGCAGCTTTACAGTGTTAAACAGAAAACTAGTGTGTCAATAATGCAAACAAAATTCACTTCTGCTGTAAAGCATCATTGTTCATCATTGATTCAGTGGTCATCTATTCAGTCATCTTTTAGCAGTATACTCACATTAATAGAATCAGACAAGTCTAGCATTATAACAACTTCCCATTTAGTAACTGTGGGAAACCCATTACCTAATAATTCCATTTGGGGAATTTAGTGGTCCAAAAATGATAAACTTCATCTTTAACTACGCAAAAATCTTCATTTGTAATTTAGTGGACATTAATACTGTCCTTTTATTCAATCATTTCAAATTTGTCACATTACTTAAAATAAAACTTCCCTGTTAAATATTTTGTTACTGAACATGGATTTCTGTCAGGACCACTATGGTTAAATATGACTGACAATTAGCCTACAGTCTGTATTGGCAGTATGGTTCTGGTCTGAACTCCCGCACATCCATGCAGCCTAGCATGGATAAGAATAGGGAGTGCAACAAAACCCCCATAGGGTAAACAGAACAGAACTAACAAATGTATTGCAGATATAAATTTATGTAATGTACACATATTAGAATTAGTTTGATTTAAAGGAAAATCAGAAGGCCGAATCCTGACTGGAAGAGAGGAGAAGCTGGGAATGGATAACAGTAATTAGCTATTGAGCAATATGAAAGCTGCTAATAATACTGAACGACCTGAATTCTGATAGGCGTCATATTCCTACCTGATTTCATGATGAAAACGTACCTCTGTCCAGACAAACCAGTTTAAGTCTGTGTGTTACCTTTCATCTCCTCGTAGACTTTGGTTAACCTTGTAGACCTTGGCTTCGTGCATAGCACATTCTCTACACAAATTTTCAGTGTGGTGCTCAGCGATATGTTAAAATGATGCCACTGCCAAAAAGATGCAGAAATCAATACAGAAATGAATATGGTATGGTAAAAAAAAAAAAAAAAATACAAAAAAAGTAAAGCACAAAGATGATTTGTGAAGATGATTCCTGGGTCACTGCATGAAAAAGACTCGATATACACTATATTGCTGAAAGTATTCATTCACCTGCCTTGACTCGCATATGAACTTAAGTGACATCCCATTCCTAATCCATAGGGTTTAATATGACGTCGGTCCACCCTTTGCAGCTATAACAGCTTCAACTCTTCTGGGAAGGCTGTCCACAAGGTTTAGGATTGTGTTTATGGGAATTTTTGACCATTCTCCAGAAGCGCATTTGTGAGGTCACACACTGATGTTGGACGAGAAGGCCTGGCTCTCAGTCTTCGCTCTAATTCATCCCAAAGGTGTTCTGTCTGGTTGAGGTCAGGACTTAGTGCAGGCCAGTCAAGTTCATCCACACCAGACTCTGTCATCCATGTCTTTATGGACCTTGCTTTGTGCACTGGTGCACAGTCATGTTGGAAGAGGAAGGGACCAGCTCCAAACTGTTCCCACAAAGTTGGGAGCATGGAATTGTCCAAAATGTCTTGGTATGCTGAAGCATTCAGAGTTCCTTTCACTGGAGCTAAGAGGCCAACCCCACCTCCTGAAAAACAACCCCACACCATACTTGGCACAATGCAGTCAGACAAGTACCATTCTCCTGGCAACCGCCAAACCCAGACTCGTCCGTCAGATTGCCAGATGGAGAAGCGCAATTTGTCACTCCAGAGAAAGCGTCTCCACTGCTCTAGAGTTCAGTGGCGGTGTGCTTTACACCACTGCATCCGACGCTTTGCATTGCACTTGGTGATGTATGGCTTGGATGCAGCTGCTCGGCCATGGAAACCCATTCCATGAAGCTCTCTGCGCACTGTTCTTGAGCTAATCTGAAGGCCACATGAAGTTTGGAGGTCTGTAGCGATTGACTCTGCAGAAAGTTGGCGACCTCTTCGCACTATGCGCCTCAGCATCCACTGACCCCGCTCCGTCAGTTTACGTGGCCTACCACTTCGTGGCTGAGTTGCTGTCGTTCCCAACTGCTTCCACGTTCTTATAATACAGCTGACAGTTGACTGTGGAATATTTAGGAGCAAGGAAATTTCACGACTGGACTTGTTGCACAGGTGGCATCCTATCACAGTTCCACGCTGGAACTCACTGAGCTCCTGAGAGCAACCCATTCTTTCACAAACGTTTGTAAAAACAGTCTGCATGCCTAGGTGCTTGATTTTATACACCTGTGGCCATGGAAGTGATTGGAACACCTGATTCCGATTATTTGGATGGGTGAACGAATACTTTTGGCAATATAGTGTGTCTCAATGATCTGGAAGTGCACAGGACTCCTCCCAAATGTTCTTTATGAACTTTATATATGATTAAACAAGCCAATCATTTCTTTTAGAAAGTTAAAAGGACCAAGAAAGTGGACAGCATCAATTCAAACGTCTTTATTATTATGGACTATGAATCCACTTAAGTTTTTTTTTTTTTCAAAACAATTTTGTAAGACAACACGACTTCCTAAGTAACAAACAAACAAAAAAGTTACATATGAGCTATATTGGGAATGGCATATTTTGGAAATTAAATTTCTTAATAGCTAACCTGGATGAAACTGCCTTCCCACTTTTTTCAATGCATTTGATCAAATGAAAATCTAAAAAAAAAAAAAAAAATACAGTAGTCACTGGTTCACAATAATGTGGCAAACCTGTAAAAACCCAAAATGCTAACCAAACATAGCAATATAAAAGTATGCAAATATAGTGAACAGAGGTCTAATCCTTGTGGAAAAAGAAGTGCTTAATTGTTGTGAATGTGCACTTGTAGTTTACTTCAAAAATTGTATATAAAATTACTGCAAATAACATAATATTATTATTAAATAATAAATGTAACATATTATTATTATTACTATTATTATTATACAGGGTGGGCCATTTATATGGATACACCTTAATAAAATGGGAATGGTTGGTGATATTAACGTCCTGTTTGTGGCACATTATAAGTGGTCAGAAACTTGTAAATAACTCATGAAAGAATAAAGTTACGTTAAAACCAAGCACACCATTGTTTTTCTTGTGAAATTCAATAAGTTTGATGTGTGATGTATCCATATAAATGGCCCACCCTGTATAATAGAAATCCACTTAAAGGCACAATATGTAAGTTCCCCTTCTGGAGAACTCAATGCTGCGTCTCCCTCTAGGGGACACATTGGGGAATGCAGTCTGCAGATCCAGTGTCTGAAGCATGTTAAAGCCAATCTATCCACCTTATTTTTCCCGTAAGAGTGGGTGCAGCCATTTGTACATTTTTTGTGTCTGGCTTCTGGTCTCATCCACGTCCAGCTATTTTTAAATGCACAAAAAGCTCATTTTGTTGCTTGATATTGCAAACTGGTGTGTCTTACCATATTATTTTAATGTATTATCTTAATTATGAACACACTGGTTTATTGTGCAAACTGTTTTACCGTTTACTGCACTTCAATATTCTTCTCGTTATTTCCCTGTGACGGATTATGAACTGGACATCTAACACATTACCAGAAAACAGCTAGCTTCCGCATTGAAAAATAAGGTGGGTAGACCAATTTTGAGTAGACATCACAGTTACGTCACTTGCAGCTGCGCACGCATAGTGGTTGCAGAAAAATACTGGTAACAAGTGTGCCTTTTGATGTCAGAATTGGAATGCAAACAATTTCTATAGTATACTGCCGTCAAAGACGCCATTTGGAGCTGAATGCAGATAATTAATAGACCACTACTTGAAAACTACCATTTTCTGCCACCAGATAGGCTCCGCCCATAAAAAACATTATCCAATAAGAGTTACAAGCTCTTGTAATATGCAGAGAACGTTTTGAAAATTACATTTAATTAATATAATAATCTTTTTTAAATCTATTTTGTACCGTATCCATGTAATTTTCTAGCTGCAAAGGCTATCTCTCTTGGGTTTTCTGCAACCATGATGCGCACGCATGCCGATTGTTTACAAACATATGACTGGTCTATTGGTCCACCTGGCCCATGACTTCATAAAAGTATAAAAGGGCACCTGCCGAATACGTCATCCCCTTTGCTGTCTTCAGGAGTTTTCTGTTGCAAGCAGCGTGTTACGATGTCCACACCAGTTGAGCGTTTCAAGAAGTTTGTGCTTCCATGTCCTAGATATTTGACACCTGAGGACACGCACGACTTGTGCATTATGTGCCTGGGAGTGGAGCACGCGCGTTCGGCGCTTGAGGGCTCCGAATGCGTGCATTGTGAATCTTTTTTTATGCATAAGCTCCGAGCACATTTGTCTCTTTTTCCAGGGGAAAAGGGGCAAGCGTCTGCACATCGCTGGTCGGGTCCCTCTGCTGCCGAGGCACGGCAGAAACTCAGCTCATGGGGATCGCAGGTTGAGCTCACGGAGAAGTCTGAGAAAGTAATGGATCTTTCAAAACTCCTGTCGCAAGCTTTAGCGTGCCACAGGATCCAGACACTCTCTCTTTGCAGTCATCTGATCCCGATAGCACGCTGCTGGGCTCTTCTAGTCAAAATGACGAGGATGAAGAGGTTGATGTGGTTGGTGATAATGATGAAAGTGTGAGCACTGAGTCATCATCAGCCACTTCAAGCCACGGATAGGGGGATATGTTGGATGTGATGGAGCACGTTACTCCCCGGGAGTCTTCCGTTTCTCCCAGATCTCCACGCAAAGATATCTAAATCCTGGGGGAAACCGTTTTCCTTTCGGTTACATCTGTTTCAACACGCTAATGCTAATGTTGAGGGTGTGGGCAAACGCAGATAACACGAGGATGCCCCGTTGAAGAGACTTTTGCGAGCTATCTCTCGCAGGGCGAGTCATCCTCTTTGAAGGCCCCCGCCTTGCCGTCAGCAGGTCAGGCTGGTGGTGCTTTGCACACCATGGTGGTGTTACAAGCTTATGAGGCTGACTTGCTGAAGGATTTGGACAAGGGCAAAGAATTGTCACCTGAGGCGCTTGAAGAGCTGCACCGCACCACAGATCTGGCTCTCCGCGCCACCAAGCAAACTGCTGCTGCCACTGGGCATTCAATAGCAGTAATGGTGGCTGCGGAGAGATATCTATGGATCAACCTCACGGCCATTGAGAAGAAGGAAAAAGACTCTGTGATGCTTTGCTTTCACCAATTGGGCTTTTTGGAACATCCGTTGAGGTGGTTGTGGAGAAGTTCAGGGAGGCGAAGGAGCAATCGGCTGCCTTTCAGAAATTAATTTCTCACCGTTCCAGATTCTTTTCTAAGGGGCACAATCAGTCTAGAGCTGAGGCTCATTGACAAGATCGGAAATCTAACGCCGCTAACCGTGCCCCTCCTATCTCTAGGAGTCGGCAAGTGAAGCCTATCGCTAACAAGGGAAAGAAGGATTTTAGGAACGTGTCAGATATAAGAGGCAAGGTCATTGTTTGAGTTAGTTGAGCTTCATTAAAGCACACTAGCTTGGAGATGCCACATTGCGTTTATGCTGCTCAGTGTCAGTTTGGTGTCTTTGGCCAAAAAGACACCAACCTCTAGTTGTTCATGAGTCCCTTGTTTTTGCATTTTTTGTTTAGTGATAGTTGTTCACAAGTCCCTTGTCTTTCCTGAACAGTTAAACTTCTTTTTTGGTTTTTAGATCCATCTTTTCACACTAAGGGGGTCTCATATGCAACTATTACAGAAGGTTCAAACACTCACTGATGCTCCAGAAGGAAACACGATGCATTAAGAGCTGGGGGGTGAAAACTTTTTACATTTAAAGTTTAGGGTAAATGTAACTTATTTTGTCTTCTGTGGAACATATAAGTATCTTCTGTAGCTTCTGAAGGGCAGTACTGAATGAAAAAAATATTACATTTTGGCAAAATAGGGAAAATGTACACATCCTCATTCCGTTCAAAAGTTTTCACCCCTGGCTCTTAATGCATTGTTTTTCCTTCTGAAGCATCAGTGAGCATTTGAACCTTCTGTAATAGTTGCATATGAGTCCCTCAGTTGCCCTCAGTGTGAAAAGATGGATCTCAAAATCATGCAGTTGTTGGAAGGGGTTCAATTATAAAAAAAAAAAAAAAAAAAAAAAAAAAGGCTGAAAAACCAAAGAATCTGTGGGACCTGAAAGATTTTTCTGAAGAACAGCAGGCAGTTTACTGTTCAGGACAAACACGGGACTCATGTACAACTAACACTAAACAAAAAACACAGCTGTGGATCATTCAGGTAACAACAATATTGTGCTAATTAGAATCAAGTGTATGTAAACTTTTGAACAGGGTCATTTTTTTTATATTCAACTATTATTTTCTCTTGTGGACTATATGTAAACATCTTTTATGTGATATATCTTATCCAAGTCAGTACTAAATAAAAAAAATACATGTATTTTGTATGATCCCTCTTATTTTGATAAAATAATTAACCTTTTGCAGATTCTGCAAGGTGTATGTAAACTTTTGTCTTCAACCGTTATGTCTTAAGCCTGGTTTCTCATGAGATGTATGCACACTATTAAGTATGCTTTATACTAAATGTTGATTGTATCTTGTTTTCTTTTTTCTAGTGCTTATTCCCGACTCATCACATCCCTGTGATTACGTCTGACAGATTGTTGGAGATTTCTATTGCTATGCAATCAACTGTTTTCTTATCTATAAATCAAAATTTTATTACAATTTGTAATCTGTCATATAATACATATAATATTATGTCATAAATAATACTTGACAACTGCTGAACTGTGAACAGTTCCCTAATGTAGAATTATACAGCTTTTTCTAGAACACTTGCCTGTATAAGACCACATGTTGTGTGTCATTTAAAAACCAATTTTGTCAAAAACATTATTTTCTTTTTTAGTAAAGTAGACACTTTGAAGTACACTTTTAATGTGTGTGATCACTGTTTCTTAAATTGAAAAAAAAAAAATAACAATTTTATTTATTTTTTTTTTTTACTAACTGAACATTTTGAAACTCATTTTATTTCATAATTGCTCGGAGATCATGGTGCCCATCACAAGACCCTCTTTGGTAGCTGTAACAGGAACTTCTGTTACGTGGATGTTGCACTAACTGGCACTTCTAGGATCAGGAAACTATGACAGATGATGGGACCTTGGAGACCTGAGTGGCTGAGATGGGAGCTTTTGAACGGAGATGCTTTGGTTTCTGTCTGTGGCTGAACCTCATCACCTGAACTTCTGAAGAAGTAATGATTGGAGTATCTGAAACCAGGTGGCCATGACAGAAACCTCTGGGCTTATATGTGGATGACTGGTAAATTGGAGCCCAGAGTGGCTGTGGACTGAGATGGCCTTTGGTGCTGGTTCTGGCTTGGGCTTTTACACAAACACCTGGGGAGGCAACGACATCGTTGGGTTGCCTATTACAGGTGTGGAGTAGCCATAGCAGTTGGCTTGCATGGTGGCAGAGAACTGGAGCTCTGTCATTGTGGTGGTGAAGACTGAGAGCTCTGGCATGCTGTGACAGGAACCTCAGGAATGGAGTGGTCATGATGGGACAAACAAAAAGGGGCAACTAAAAGAAGTATGTACATATATATACAATATGTACACATCCCCCCGGAAGCAGTACCGCCAGACGCAAATACTGCTTCCTCAAGCCAAGGCGCAAGACGCTACACAAGGCTTGCTCGCCCCGCAAGACGCAAAGGCGAGAGGAGGGATGGAAGCGTCTCCCGCTGCAGCCCGCAAGACGCAAAGCTGCATGAGAGACACCAGCTGGATTGGTCTTTATGAGACGACCTGAAACACAACAGAAAAACAACAGATTTGACTTCGCAAATTCTTCCCATGAGGATATTAATTCTTTTTAGCTGATCTTAAGTTCACTACCATAAACATGATTTGCCCCAAGCCAAGTCGCCGGATTGGCTTCTCATGCAGGAGATCGCTGAGGAGGTCACAGCATTCTGTGCAGGAAGATGGGAAGGACTTTATTTCATTACATGCTCTATTTGATCATGTTATTCTAAGCTCTAAGATGTTTTGAGATAGTTATAAGATGATTCTGAATTATTAACTTTTTTGTGATGAAGATCTCACCTTTAGACAGACCAGGTTTGGACCAGCGCTTGTTCTGCAGCAGGTGCAGGTCAAGGTCACTAGGGAAATGTCCACATAACATCACAAACATCACAATCCCTAGTGACCAGACGGTCGCTGGCCAGCCGCAGTACTCCCCCCTTCTGTAGTACTCTGGAGGCGAGTACTCTGCTGTGCCTGGAGGAGAGCGGAGCGTGTATGATGTGTACGTTCGCATTAATGCAGAATGATTACTCTGTATCTATTAGAAGAAATGAATTATATCATACATACCTTGGTAGGACCTGTATGGTGACATCCTCAGAATGTCCCCACATCCGAAGTCAATCAGCTTGACTTCGGATGTCTCCCTGTTTATCAGTAGGTTCTCTAGTTTGACGTCACGGTGGAGCACTCCGCAGAGGCAGCACATGTGTGCCGCGTTAGCCGCCTGCCACATGATCTGCCGTGCTTTTTCTTCGTCGAGGCTTCCACCGTGACGCCTGATGAACTCTACTAAATTTTCACAGGGAGAGGGACATTCGAGGACCATCACAAAGTGGTCAGGGTGGTCCGTCCAGTCCAGCAGGCGGATAATTTCTGGCACTCTGTGACCTTTATTCGCCAGGATGGTGAGGGCGATCTCTTTCGGAAGGGGGTTTGGATGATCAGGCTACAGGAATTGAGTTTATATGATGCTTACATGAGAGTGGTTTCTCAAACAGAATCTTGGACCAGTATGTTCATTTAACTTGTTTGATTAATATTAATATGAGACATTTTATATTGTTTTTATAGTGCAATGTACTTACAATGGTTATACATTCCGTGTTCTCGGTCTTTGTGATGTATTTCAAAGCCACTTGATGAACAACAACAACAACAACAAATTATGTGAGCTACATTAAGAGGATTTACAGGATAAAATATTTGCTAGCTTGGTAATGCGTTATTAATATTCACTTACTTTAAGATCATCCTCCAGGCGTCTCCCATCATACACCACACCAAATCCACCTTTCCCCAGCTGATTGCCCACGGAGTAACGGCTGAAGATGTAGTCTATTAAAAGATGAAATAACAAAATTTCACATATTCATGAATCATTTAAACTATTAAATTTTAAACATTTAAACATTTAAATTTTCACACGACTAGTTTTAATGACTGTATTTTAATTAATTAATATAGTCTATATTAAATATTTGGTAACATTTTACAATAAGGTTTATTAGTTAGCTACTTTAGTTAACATTAATTAAGAATGAACAATACTTTTTTTTTTTTTTTTAGCATTTTTCATCTTAATGTTTATCTCAACATTTACAAATGCATTAAAACCAAAAGTGCTTGTGAACATTAGTTAATGCACTGTGAATAAACATTAACACTAATAAACTGTATTTTCATCAACTAACATTAACAAAGTTGAATAAAATATATGTGTTCATTGTTTGTTCATATTAGTTAACACATTAACTAACGTTAAATAATGAAAACATATCGTAAAGCGTTACCAATATTTATACTTTTAACATACATTAGTACATAAAGACGTGTTTTAATATGTCAGAATAAAGATCAGACCATGCTTATGTGTACTGATGTGTATTTTTGATATTGTGCATGGGGGAACTGATTGTTTTACATAGTTTTTACATTTACAATATTCTCATAAGATGCATGTGTCATTTACCATCACTACTTCTTGCAGCCCATGCCACCTTCCTCTTCTCTCCCTCATCCTGCTGCTGCTCTACCTCTCCCTGACCTGAGCTGCTCTTATGTTTTTTGGCAGCTTGGAAGAAAGAGTGAAGCCTCTGCCACCACTTCTTGCTCTTTCCTTTCTCCTTAACTCTCTCTGCCTCCTTCCTTTGTGTGAGTGAAAAACACTGACCACTACAACAAACCCACAAAGAATGTAAGAATGTCAGGCCCTTTATAAACCCGCGAGTTCTATTCGAACGTGCTCTATGGCGTCATAAGTCTTGGAGCGTCTCATAACTTTCTTAAGGATTCCGGTTTAATTTATATAGCCTATAATACATACAATAAAATATTACAAAACCAAAGTCTGTCAGAATAGTGTGCTAAATTAAATATGTATTATAAACTGATACGGGAAAAAAAAAAAAAAAAAAAAAAAAGCTTTATCCCAGTGTTTATATATATATATATATATATATGCACAACATCATGCAAAATAGCCATATATTTTTAAATGCTAAAATGTTACAATTTTAAACATTAAAATGTTTTTTGCTGCATGTACCAATGCTCATATTATTACTGAGTTGCCGTTACTATTTTTGTAAGGTTCAAAATAACAACTGTGTATATATAATGGATATATAAGACCATAAGAATTGATAAATAACTTTTTGTAGCCGTATTAACCACGTTGTTTGTCCAGTTTCCCCAGTAGAGGGCGCCTATTTAACATGTAATATATTTAGATTTTATATAAGATGTGATTTTACTGTGTGTATCTGTTCTCTAGTATCCAATTTATTTTTCCCATAAGAGTGGGTGCAGCCATTTGTAATTCTTTTTGTGTTTGGCTTCCGGTCTCATCCACTTCCACCTATTTTTAGCTGCACAAAAAGCTCGTTTTGCTGCTTGATATTGCAAACTTGTGTGTCTGCATTTCGATATACTGCATTTCGATATTCTTCTCGTTATTTCCCTATGGCGGATTATGAACCGGACGTCTAAGACATTACCAGAAAACAGCTTACTTCCGCACTGAAAAATAAGGTGGATATAAAGTGATGTTTTTTACTGTGTGAAATCGCTGCTGTGCCCTACAGTCAACTCTGTTTGGAAACTGTACATTCAAACCCTCATGCAAATTTTTACAGATTTCCTACAACATAGACCTCTTGAAAGACCAATGTGGTGGACACCTTTAATTCGTTGAAACATGGCTATTGAGAGAAGACACAGATAATGTTGAAATGCCTTTATTTGATGTATAACCGCTGAAGTGTTATGGTCTTGTGAGGCATTTCTCTTTCTTGGCTTCACCTGTCATTACAACAGAACTGGTATGAGGGAATTTTTTCCCTCTATCCCCTCAATCATCACAAACCGCCACCTGCAGAAGGCAAAACCAGTGTATTAATATACCAAGATGCTAGTCTTTCGGTTATGGAGTGTAAGAAGTAAAACATGTAAACCTACCAAGTGTTGTTTGTTCATGGTGAATGTCTCTGGGCCATATATTATCACTCCACCCAGTCCTTTAGGGTTGTCCACACACTGGACAGGGGTCTAAACATACCATTGCATTTGTCAATGTCATGAATTACTTTTAAGAATTTACAAATGTATTAATGTCATTGATTATATTGGTAATCAGTAATAAAGGAGAACTCCACTTATAATTTACTCACCCCCTTGTCATCCAAGATGTTCATGTCTTTTTGTCTTCAGGCGTGAAGAAATTATGTTTTTTGAGGAAAGCATTTCAGGATTTTTCTCCATATAATGGACTTCATTGGTGTCCCGATTTTGAACTTTCAAAATGTAGTTTAAATGCAGCTCAAAGGGCTCTAAACGATCCCAGCCAAGGAAGAAGGGTCTTATCTAGCGAAACGATTTGTCATTTTTTTTTGGAAAATAAAAATTTGTATACCTTTTAAGCACAAAAGTTCATGTAGCACAGGCTCTGGGATGCGCGCTCATGACGCTACGTACTATTGAATCACGTCAAAAGGTCACGCGGAACGTAGGCAGAACCAAGACCCAGTGCTTATAAAGCAAACACGTAAAGACTAAGAAAGTGCAAGTAAGTCAAACGCTGTTTACAAACAAAAAGGTACAACGATGTCGGACGATTCTGAAGTAGGAGAAAATAAGATGGAGTTTTTCGCCATATTCTACCTTTTTGAACCGGAGTACACAGACGATGAACTTCGTGATTTGTAGTAGTGATGGGAAGTTCGGATAATTTTAACGACTTTGACCTTTGAGTCTTGTTCAGCAAAATGAATGAATCTTTTTTCAAGTCATTTCATTCTTTTCGTTCATTTTAGCAAAATATAATTAAAATGTTACTCGTTACCTCCCTAACATCTACTGCTTACACAAAGGTTGATCACACTACAAACAAGACAAAACTATAATGCCATAAGAAACAGAAAAGATTAATTCATTGTTTACCTGGGTCTTTACTATATGATTAGCTCACCTCACTTCTTATCTGACAAGTTTTTGGGTTTGAGCCCAATAAGCTTAACCAATGCAGTGTGAGCCAGAAAAAGAAATGATTAGTTCATCTCTCAAGTCTTAGGGTTTGAGTCGTTCGTTCATCACGTGACAGCCCCATAAGATGAACACACGACTCGAAAAACCCAAAGACTCGAAACAGGTAAACTTAAGCTGCCTTCACGTCATGTCGTAAGTACTGTAATTCCGAGATGACAAAACATGACATTTTACTCATAGCTTTCCATGTTATCGGACTCAGAGGGTAGCACCTAAGTAGCGCCAAAATCAGCCTGGCGGCAGTCACGTGGTACATCTGTCACTGGTCCAAGTCGTAACTCTCAGAACATTCCGAGTTTACAAGCTGTACTTATGAGTTCAGGAGCACGTGAGGGCTTTGGCGTTGATAGTGTTGTCATAGAAACTCAGAATTCAGATAGAATTAGAATTAATAGTAATTCATAATTCATAGTAGAATGTCACGTGGTTTTATCTCGGAATTACGAGATGGCGTGAATGCAGCATAATTGCAGTACAGGACCTAATAGAATGTTGTGCATGCACGACTGAATGAATCACTCCCCGAGACAACTCGTTCTTCCCAAGTAACGTTAAAGATTCGTTCAAAATTCGTAGCTAATTTGTGGGGTCATGAACGCGCATCCCAGAGCCTGTGCTACATGAACTTTTGTGCTTAAAAAGTATACAAATTTTTATTTTCTGAAAGAAATGACAAATCGTTTCGCTAGATAAGACCCTTCTTCCTCGGCTGAGATAATTTATAACCCTCTGAAGCTGCATTTAAACTACATTTTGAAAGTTCAAAATCGGGGCACCAATGAAGTCCATTATATGGAGAAAAATCCTTAAATGCTTGCCTCGAAAACCATAATTTCTTTACGACTGAGGACAGAAAGATATGAACATCTTGGATGACAAGGGGGTGAGTAAATTATTTGTAAATTGCTGTTCTGGAAGTGGAGTTTTCCTTTAATCTATTTAATATTTTGACCAACTAATCTGATATATATGTTATCCACCTTATTCCAGAATAACATAATGCTTGGTACTTTAACATGACATGTTATAATGAAATAAACAAGCACACGCACATGGAAAAAAATCTGAAGGTCGTCCATCACTTTGACAGATTACACTGAGGGTGATTTATTGTATGAATAACCCCCATAGCATACATGAATCACCTCGTAGAAGATCTATACAGGTGGGGCTGGGAAAGGTGGAGGGTTTCTGAGACGTGCTGCAAAACTGCTTACAGCTAGCACCAGTCATATTTGAATGTTGAGCAGTGAGATCATTGGCTATTGATAAATGAGAGAACCAATCAGCTGTGCCATGGAATAATCATATCATTAGGTCAGACTGAGTTAGACCTATCAGGATTGCGCCATCTAGAGTTTCATGCCAAAACTCTGTATTTATGACAATTGTTACAAAAAGTCTTTTTTCGTTTTTCCTTTCATGTTTTAGAAATGATCATAAATGATGTCAATTGAAAGTTTAAAACCTCAAAATTCATCCTTTGAAACATATTTTTCAATCTGATATTGCATTACCATGGAAAAGGTACTTCAAAATCATACTATAAAATGTATTTGTTCTTGAATTATAACAATTTAAGTTTGGATAGGGTACTTTCATGTCTATGTTTTAAAAATGGGGGTTAAAGGGTTAATCTAATGGCTCGTTTCCACCGAGCGGTACAGTTCAGTACAGTACAGTATGGTACACATTTATGTCCATTTCCATTGTCAAAAGTTGTGAAAGGTACCAAAATAGCGAACTGTAACATACCACTTTTTTAGCACAGTAAACAGTACCAAAAGGGTGGAGCTAAACTATGGAGTGAATTTTGTGCCAATATTCATCAAACAAATCCAGTGTTTTGCAAATAAACAATCTGCTTTGCAAAGAAAAAACGTGACTTTCAAACAAACGCAAAGTGATTCGCAAATACAAAACACTATTTAAGAGGAAATGCAGTGGTATGGAGAAATATATGTAAGCCTTTTTATGAGGAAACTTGGCTTGATTTTCTCACAAATGTGTGCAGGTAGATTTTCTCACAAATGCGATTGAGCAACTCCTTTTTCCAAAGAACAGCAGATGGCGCTGTCGGTCAATTTACGCTTGTCTCCTGAGACCCAAAACACTCGTTTACCTTTTCAGGGAATACAGCAGACCAACATGAGTGGGGAACAGTGTTAACATGTGTTAAGTTGTTAACATGATTGATTAGGTCAAAAATCAGTTGAGACATGGCAAAACATTTAACTATGCAGTCTTTCCCTATAAAAACAGATCAATTCTCCATATCCTCTGTTGGATCGCGGGATATAGAATATATACATATGTTGATACACCTGTTCAACATTCAAACCAACGCAGGGTATAATAACAATATATCATGTCACAAACACATTACAATATATTGTAATGCTAAAATGCAAATGTATTATGGAGAGCGACAATATTGTGAACCAATAATAAAAGCTTAGACAGTTTAATGTAGTATTAGATATGTATCAGTAATATTACTCTTAATTATATTATTAAGAGGAACTAAAAATTCAGATATGAGCATGGCATCGTTAGAAACTGCAGTGGCTCTACTTTTATTTGTATATAGTCATAATAACAACAAAACAATGTGCTTTTGTAAAATAAAGAAATCAAACAAGGTGCTTAATATGTCTACTTTTAAATAAACCAATTCATGATATATTGTTATTATACCCCTGCGTTGGTTTGAATGTTGAACAATTGTACCAACTTGTGTATATATTCTATATCCCGTGATCCAACAGAGGATAAGAAGTACAGAGAATGTATCAGGTTTTTTTTTTTTTTTTTTTTTTTTTTTTTTAATATAGGGAAAGACTGCATAGTTAAATGTTTAACCATGTCACTACTGATTTTTCTACTAATCAGTCAACAATGTTAACAACTTTTCAGTACTTATTGTGAATTTCCCTGACATTGTACACTGTTAGAAATTACCAGCATTTCACAATAATTAACAGTATTATTTTACAGTAATTTGTTGTAATTAAGTTTCCCTGTAATATCCCAATGAATACCTGTAAAAACTACAGTATCCTTGGATTTTACAGCATTTAACTCTTATTTTACAGTAAAATCTTGCAATCTAAAACCTGCTGTTATATCACAACAAGGTCTGTAATATCACAGCAACACAGTGAAAAAATTAAGGATTTCACAGCATTAAACAGTATTATTACAGTGAAATATTGTATTGAAATATGCCCTGGGAAGTCACATGACATAACCGAACTGTTTTAAACTGAAGGCGCCGTCGTGTCCCTCTTCTCTTTCGGGCTGAATGGAGAAGGTGAGCAGCATGCATGTTTGCATCACTTACACCCATGCTATTTTAATATGATAATAATATTTACTTTCAAATGAACGTTTATCGCATGACACAGTTCACATTTTGTTAGCAAGTGCCCGGAATTGTTGAAAGTTCTCTCACAGCATTTGCTAATAGTAGTTAGTAATGACGACAGTTTCGCTAATAATTTTTCATGTCACTATCACCGTTTAGACAAATCTGGTGTTTGTAAAAAACAATGATGGGACAAACATTACTATTTATGTGTGCACATTTCTGTAATTAGTCAAGGTTATCATAGATTAGCAGGGCTAACCGTTAGCGGTTTAACTTTAATAATTTAGTGATTCAAACGGTCCATTAAAAAAAAATTCCAGCAGATCCTAGTTACAACATGACTGAGCTAGTGTTTATTGTCGCGACGTGTACTTTTCAGTGTGTTATATGGTTAGGCCATGTAGCCCATGTTTGATTTGAAGTAGTGATGGGGCGTTCTTGAACGATTCGTTCATTTTGAACGAATCCTTAATGTGACTCGGGACGAACGAGTCGTCTCGGGAATGATTCGTTCTGTCGCGCATGCGCAACATCCTATTAGGTTCTGTACTGGAATTAGTTCACCTGTTTCGAGTCTTCGGGTTTTTGGAGTCGTTCGTTCACCTTATGGGGCTGTCACGTGATGAACGAACGACTCCGAAGACTCGAGAGATGAACTAATCAATTCTCTTTCCGGCTCAAACTGCATAGGTTAAGCGTATGGGGCTGTCACGTGATGAACGAACGACTCAAACCCGAAGACTCGAAAGATGAGCTAATCAATTCTTTTTCCGGCTCAGACTGCATTCGTTAAGCTTATTGGGCTGTCACGTGATGAACGAACGACTCAAACCCGAAAGCTTGTCAGATAAGAGGCGAGGTGAGCCCATCATAGATTACAGACCCAGGTAAACAATGAATTAATCTTTTCTGTTTTTTATAGCATTATAGTTTTGTCTTGTTTGTAGTGTGATCAACGTTTGTGTAAGCAGTAGATGTGTTAGGGAGGATTTTAATTATATTTTTCTAAAATGAACGAAATGACTCGAAAAAAGATTCGTTCATTTTGCTGAACGAGACTCAAAGATCCAAGTCGGTAAAATGATCCGAACTTCCTTCACTAATTTGAAGCTGAACTGGTGGATACTGGTCAATTAACCGCCGGATGTGTTCTCGTTCCGGGCTCAGTACTACCTGTTGTATTCATGTTCGTTCGCGGGGTCTTGTCTGCTCTAGAGTGAGAGCCTGCGGCGGTACATGTAAGTCTTTTGCTGCATAGGTAGTGCCCTCAGTCAGTTTGATGTAAGTGATTTGAGAATAAAGATAACGTGAATGTTCGTTGTCATCTACTGAGAGTATTTTGTATTTTTCTACAGGTGAGCTGGTGTTAAAAACGAATAACATAACATTGTTAGCGTAAGTGACATGTAATGACATAGAAATGACATTTTATTTGTTTCATGTGTTTAATTTAGAAGCGATATATGTGCCGTTTGCCATGCTAGCTGTCTAGCTTGTTTTGTGTTATGAATAGCCCGCGTATGGTTTCCCGCTTTGACACGTATTAGTGACGCTTCGGCTATGAGTTTTCAATGTAAGAAGAGTAGATTAACTTAGTTCTTTGCTGAAGTAAGCTGTGAATGCTCGTGGCCATCCGTACTGAGAGTATTTTGTATGTTTCTACAGAAACAAAGATTCATTAAATGTGTGGCATCAAGGCCTTTGAGCCTTTGAGTCCACTACACATATTCGAGTAAAGTTGCCGAACTCGATTCTCCTCTCATGAGTGGTCTTTCCGCACATAGACACTGTGTTTCCCCGTGTTAGCCGAAGCTAATAATACAGCATCCTCCAGTTTAGCTACAGGGCCATAACACATTGAAAAGTACACGTAGCGAAATTAAACACCAACCTTTTCACTTACGTTCGTTTTTCTTCTTATTTCTCCCTCTTCTTCTCTCATAAACCCGGTAATTCACTTCCTTTGTGTCTTTTTATTTGCAGCGTTTTTTTATTGAGATTACCGGTAATCACGTTATCTACTACCGTTTGTTTGACATGAAATTCAAACTGAAATTCTTATTGTTGGTTGCCTTTGTGTAATTTCTCCTTTTTCTTTTCTTTTCTTTCCAGGTCATCAGAGGGTGAGGCTAACCATCCTGTTCAGTGTCAGGCTAAGAGTGAGGAGAAATAGATTAGGTAGGTGACTAGTTAACATGCACCACAATGTTCAACTGTAAATTCGTTGGCCTGTGAGCATGTGTCTGAGAATGTGCACACAGCACACAAAACTGCATAGCAATGCCCCCAATTATCACTACCAGTGTGGGGTAGTGTGGGGTATTTATCCTTTATCCTAAATCCATGCTATTTACTATGTTACAGCCATGTGCTACTGCTGTGGACGTCAATACTGCAGAACTCCCCAGCACCCCCTGCTTGATCATTCAAGGTAATGTTACTTTGATCTAGTATCGACATTTCTAACTCATTATTTTGTTTTCATTCTAGAAATCTATATGACCACAATAAATAATTATAATTATAATAAGAATTACATTTGTATAGCCCTTTGTATCTTAAGCAGATCACAAAGTGCTCATAACGCATAATGTTGTATCTGTTCATTTCAGGTGACATGATGAAGCCCTCTGGATGGCTTTTATCCATCGAGGGACATGTCGTGATGGGCCCACACCCTTTCTTTTTACACGGAGTAGCTGCTTTCTTCAGCAGCTATTACGTCTTCAACCTTGAGTATCCTGCCGCTGGATCGTCGACGCTGGAGTTCATTCAAAGGTATTTTATAAAGATCACATTTAATCTTGTAATTCACATTATAGTACAGGCTTCCAATTCAATGATTGTCTTGAGGTTTAAAATGCTGACAAACGAGGTACCTGAGGTTAGCCTGGTGAGACCATCCTGATCTTGCGAACTCATTCAATTTCGCTCTGCAGATCAGTCTGGGTCTCTACACATGTTATGCTGACAAATACCTGCCGGTCCAATCACAGCTATTTATTTTGTTTTGTGGCAGGCTATGTGATGATGATTTTGAAACGTCTATTGTGAAATGTGAATGTATTGAATGAAGTAGATGAAATTTTCTTTAAAAGCAGAACAAAATGCTCTCAGGCCCTTAATTGAAAAGGATGTTTGTCATACTTTCAACAGGGTTTGGTTTTAATTTATCAACTGGCCAATTGCGTGAAGACGCATTTCAGTGGCGGCGCACGTTGATATGGGCTCTCATAGTAGAAAATCAACCACTTTGCCTCAGGCAAACCTAACCTGAGGCACCTTGGCTAAAAATGGCTAAAAAAAAAGTATGGTGAGAGTAAGATCTAACAAGTTTGGATTATAAATCTATTAGGGTTTGATGTGGGGAAAAAGCACAGCAAAAAGCACACCTTGATAAATGCTGTCTGCAATACATACTGTAAGTCTATTTAAAACTGAAACTATCTTTGCTTATTAACAGGTGCTTCCTGGGCATCAATCCTGAAAGAGGCTCAAAGACCAAGAAGCGGACAACAATGAACCCTCATGTGAGCACCCTTTTGAGGAAACTTATTGACTTTGAGTGGGCATCATAGTATTTTTTTTTTTTTTTTTTTTTTTTGCAGCGGTAGTTGTCAGGCTCAGTTTTGAGTAGTCTTGTTCTTTTTGTAATTTTTCAAGACAACTTTGCACTACAAGATTTTTACACAATGCTGTTGCGTGTGGACTCATTATAATGTTTGAGACTGAGAGGAGCACCTGACCCCTTTACGACATTCCTTCATCGCTCTCTCCCTTGCTCTCTTATCTTGCCATGAAGGCCTTGTTCCCATCCTGTCCATTACTGTTATTGTGACACAGCTAGCTGAATAGTTGAGACAGGTAGTTGAATTGCAAGTTTGCACAATTTCTCTGTATTTTAAGATGGATTTATTACTGTTATTGTGACACAGGTAGTTGAATTGCAAGTTTGCACAATTTCTCTGCATTTTCTGCATTTTAAGTACGTGTACTGTAATGTACCTGTACATTGAAAAATATTTATTTTTTAATAAATATGCCATTGGGCTAACATTGACTTTACCTCAGAGTTGTTTGTTGGGGGGAGGGGGTTAATTGTACAATGATTGTAAATTCACAGTAAATGGAAGCTTCATCTGCATTACTTTTACAGTAAGTTACTGGACAATTTTAGCATGACTTCCACAGTGTACATTGTAAATTCAAAGTAAATTATTGTCAACTTGTACATTATTTTCACAGTACACACTGTAAAAGTACAGGGCCTTGTTGTAATGATGTACAGCAAAAGGTTGTAATTCCCCAGTAATGTACTGTAATATGACAGTAATTGCTTTGTCATTGAAGCTGTGAAGTTACAGTATACAGTTGTGCTTTTACAACAATGCATTGTAATATCACAGATATAAAATTACAGTAAATTGCTGTGAGTATATTTCACAGTATATTGCTGTAATCCTTACTGTGAAAGTCATGCAAAATTTATCCAATTATTTACTGTAAATTCACAACGAAAAATTTTACAGTGTAGGGTTGTATAGTGAAAACATCTAAATGGTTAATTATAGACATAGTAAGACAGAAACTCACCTGTTCCCCACTCATGTTGGTCTGCTGTATTCCCTGAAAAGGTAAACGGGTGTTTCGTGTCTCTGGAGACTAGCGCAAATTGACCGACAGGGCCATCTGCTGTTTTTGGAAAAGGAAGTTGCTCAATTGCATTTGTGAGAAAATCTACCTGCACGCTTTTGTGAGAAAATCAAGCCAAGTTTCCTCATAAAAAGGCAAATGATTCTCAGAGTTGTAACACACAATACATATATTTGTCCATACCTCTGCATTTTCTCTCAGATAGAGTTTTGTATTTGCAAATCACTTTGCGTTTGTTTGAAAGTTGAGTTTTTCTTTGCAAAACAGATTGTGTTTATTTGCAAAACGCTGGATTTGTTTGACGAATATTGGCACAAAATTCACTCTATAATAAGGCGTCTTCTTCACTCATTCATGCTGGGCTTTTTTACATCAGAGTCCGCAAACACGAAAAAATATATAACAACGTGTTTTATAATTTTATATTTTCACACAGACAATAGCTGTTTCTGAATATGCGTTCTTGTCTGTTCTTGTGGACTTCTAAAACGTCATTGCCCAAAAACCCGCATAATTTTCGAAATATTCCTGTTATTGTGTCAGGAAATGTAGTTTTATGAGTTTTTCAAGCGAGAATGTAGTTGTTAAAAACTCAAATCTGTGGTTTATTTATAAAAAAAGCGCCTATGTCGATTTCGGAGATGCAAGCTCCAGGCGATCACCAGGCGCTCAGTGCTCATGTATCCACCAAGAGCAGCCTTAGCTCGGCTAGTCCGTCTGACATTTAAGGATACTGTTGGTGGTGAAAACGCAAGCTGGATCAACGTGTTCGGTCCTGAATCGTACCGCTCGGTGGAAATGAGCTATTAGACATAAAGCATATACATAAACATAAATAGGAAATAAAACAGTTATCAAATAAGCATGTGTCCTATTCTGTGTCCTAAACTCCTGAAACATGGGTGTCTCATATTGTAGAGCAGTCAGTGCAATTTGGGAAAGCAATTAATCAAATCTGTATGTGTGTGAAAATATTCAGATGTAATCCTCTTTGTAACTGTTAACATTTTCATAAGTAACTGTGATTGAATTACACATCTTTTCTCAGTAACTGTAGATTACAGTTGTGTTTATCTTGTAATTAAACTGTGTAATTTCATTACATGTAACTAATTACTCCCCAACACCGGACATAATATACAGGTGCATCTCAAAAAATTAGATTATCATAAAAAAGTTAATTTTTTGTCTGTAACTTATTTCTAAAACTGAAAATTTCATATATTCTAGATTCATTACATGTAAAGTAAAACATTTCTAAAGTTTTTTGTTTGTTTGTTTTCATTTTGATGATTAGAGCGTACAGATCATGAAAGTCAAAAATCCAGTATCTCAAAATATTAGAATATTTCCTAAGATCAATCAAAAATTGAATTTTCAAAACAGAAAAGTTTAACTTCTTTAAAGTATGTTCATTTATGCACTCAATGCTTGGTCGGCAGCACAAATTACAGCAAATGACTTGCTCCTAGCACAAATTACAGCATCAGTGAGGTGTGGCATGGAAGCAATCAAACTGTGGTACTGCTGAGGTACTATTGAGCCTTCAGCTCATCTGTATTGTTGGATGAACAGTTTCTCATGTTTCTCTTGAAAATATCCCATAGATTCTCAATGGGGTTCAAGTCAGGCATGTTAGCTGGTCAATAAAGCACAGTAATATCATGGTCAGCAAACCACTTGGAAGTGGTTTTGCCACTATGGGCAGGTGCTAAAATCCTGCTGGAAAAAGAATTCAGCATCTCCATAAAGTCAGCAGATGGAAACATAAAGTGCTCCAAAATTTCCTGGTAGACGGATGCACTGACTTTGGACTTGATAAAACACAGTGGACTAACAACAGCAGACATCACGGCACCCCAAATCATCACTGATTTCAGAAACGTCACACTGGACTTCAAGCAGCTTGGATTCTGTGCCTCTCCAGTCTTCCTCCAGACTCTGGGATCATGATTTTAACATGAAGTGCAAAATTTACTTTTTCTGAAAAGAGGACTTTGGACCACTGAACAACAGTCCAGAGCAACAGTTCATTTTCTCCTTAGCCCAGGTAAGATGCTTCTGACGTTGTTTCAGAAGTGGCTTGGTAGCCCTTTTCCTGAAGACGTCTGAGCTTGGTGACTCTTGATGCACTGACTCCGGCTTCAGTCCATTCCTTGTGAAGCTCTGCCAAGTGTTTGAATCGGCTTAAGCTTGCGGTCATCCCTGTTGCTTTTGCACCATTTCCCACCCAATTTCTTCCTTCCAGTCAACTTTGCATTTAATATGCTTTGATACAGCACACTGTAAACAGACACCCCTTTCAGTAATGACCTTCTGTGACTTACCCTCTTAGTAGAGGGTGTCAATGATTGTCTTTTGGACCATTGCCAAGTCAGCAGTCTTTCCCATTAGTGTGGTTTCAAAGAACAAGTGATACCCGGAATTTATACTGTAGGGATGGACATTTAATGAAACTCAAATGTAAATATTCTAAGATTCTGAAATACTGGATTTTTGACTTTTATGAGCTGTAAGCTCTAATCATCAAAATTAAAAACAAAAAAACTTTTGAAATGTTTTACTTTACATGTAATGAATCTAGAATATATGAAAGTTTCACTTTCTGAAATAAGTTACAAGCAAACAACTTTTTCACAATATTCAGATGCCTCTGTAAATAAATACAATTTAAATTCACTTTAATGCCCTTTGAATGGAAAATATATGCTCCTTTTGAACTGGAATTATGACGGAATATCCTGTGATGTCCACTTCACAAAATAAATGTCTGAAGTGATAAGAGATGCATGTGTAGAGCTGTGGGTCGCAAGGACTGGAACTGAGAACCACTAATATAAAGTATGATATAAAGATACATCATTTTAGTTTCTTTTACAAAATCCACTTTGTTATTTATTTTTTTTTTTTTTAAATTAATTACTTATGATTTCATTTTGAACTATTCATTAGGGTTAGCACAATTCCAGAAGTGTCAAATATTATGCTGTAAATTGTATTAAAAAAGATAATGAGTAAGACATTTTTATGACTTCATACGGAAATACGAACCATTTCACAAACACAACATAAATACCTTCATTTGACCTGCTGTGGGTTGATGGGGGATACAAAACAATGTACCCTGAAAACAAATCCAAATAAAACAGAAGTTAGCAGGACCTCAGTCCAGAATGTGAATCGTAAGGGAGATTGACCCCCGTAATAAAGACATGAACTTCTCAAAAGAAGTCACATATGTTTCATCAAAATCCTGCCCTGAAGGCACTGAAAAACCCACTTTTCAAGCAAACAAAATATTAATTATTTAGTTTATCGTATGCAATGACAATAGATTGTGGATCAGGCTTTGTGGTTTTCTAACCTTCGGTTTCTAGAGCTGAAATTTAACCAATTTTGATGATCTTGACGGATGAACAAGTGCCCAAAACAAGACACCAACAAAAACTGCAACTACATAATAAATAATAGTAAATAACAATAGAAGTGAATTTAAGATTTTAGCAATGTATAGACTCGATATACCAACTACAGATGCAGCACACAACAATTTACATAAAAAGCTAATAAGCTAACAGCTCGATCTTTGTGGCAACCAAAACAGCACAGCTGACATTGTTACATACAATAAAAGCTTCAGTAGTTACTCAATATTACCAATACCTTCCATTGATGGAGTAATAAAACAGGTTTTGATGGAATATGAACATTTCATGCAAAATTATTTCATAATGATATGTTTTTACGCACCATAACTTCCGTGCTTTTCATTTATTGGCAACAAGAATGAGCGCCGTCTAATGGAGGTCCAAAAACTAGCAATAAAAAATTACTATGAATGAAAAATATATATCTACTAAAAAAAAGTCATTTAAATAAATAATGATTATGCCACTTCATAAATTAAGCACACATAGTTTAACTATATAATAACTGTATATAAGAGCATTATTTTTTGGATAGAATCATTAGAAGTCACAAACTTTTATTTTAACAACTAATAATGTCTAATATTGTAACAACACGTTTATTACATGCCTATTACAGGCTTTATAAATGAATAAATAAATAGTCATAAAAGCAAAAAGCAAGAAGTTTGTTTCATTTAAAACAAACTTATCTGTCACTTCCCTGTCTGTCACCAGTCACAACCACATTTGGCTCCTGTTTTCATGTCTTGAATTTATAGAGGGTAGAGGTTTCCATCCTTTAGTTGCTCCTCAGGGGTCTATTGAAGGTTCTTCCAAGAGCGTTGGTCTTAATATTAACATGACAAATGTGAACATAGTTTAAAAAAGAAAAAAGAAAACTGGTCTATAAAATGATGTGCGATGCGGTGGTTTTCTAGCTACAAATGAAACATGCATTCAAGCACAGGATGCGGTACTGATGATCAAAAACCAAAAACCACACAGCACAACCCAATGAGAATGAGCATGCAAATAACAGTTACTTCTGATTAGTTACCATAAAATAACATGTAATGTGCTTTTGATCCCCTTAAAACAACAAATACATTATTAACTATATACATTATTAACTATTGGTTTATTATATTATAATTATTTTATTGCAACCCAATTTCAACAGTCAAACATCACATTTCAAGGCTGAAACTGAAATTAGTACATTTTTAATCATTTTCTTAAATATGATTTTTTATTCTTGTATTGCCTTACATAAAACCAATAAAACCAAATATGTCAAAATGCTTTTGTAACTTCAGGGGCAAAATATACGCATTTGTGTGTGTGTGTGTGTGTGTGTGTGTACCTGGTATTTATGGTTATGGGGACGAAATGTCCCCACAAGGATAGTAATACCAGTACATTTTGACCTTCTGGGGACATTTGTGAGTTTTTGAGGCTTATAAATCATGCAGAATGAGTTTTTTTAAGAAAGTAATAGTGTGCACAGTCTCCTGTGAGGGCTAGGTTTAGGTGTGGGGCGATAGAAAATATGGTTTGTACAGTATAAAAACCATTACGGCTATGGAATGTCCCCATAAAACATGGAAACACAACATGTGTGTGTGTGTGTGTGTGTGTGTGTGTGTGTGTGTGTGTGTGTGTGTGTGTGTGTGTGTTTTGAATATATATATGCATGATTGCGTGACTGTTTTCCTGAAACTTTGTGCTTTTATAGAAGTTCAACACAGAACTGAAACTTCAAAGGCCTGAATCAACATCAGGATTTGAATTTATATAGGCATGATTGCGTGACTGCTTTCCTGAAACTTTGTCCCTTTATAGAAGTTCAGTACAGAAATGAAACTTCAAAGGCCTGAATTTGCTTCGAGACTCAAGAATTGCTGAATCAAGCTGTATTGGATTAGAGTATTAACATGTCAACAAACAAATTTGCCTTGTTTAAATATGATATTTCATTTGAATGTAAAGACTAGTAAGCAACAATAGAGTATGTGACATGACATAGCATTATGTCACAGTACTGGCATACTGTCTTGCTACACACAGTAGGGAACTCTCTATAACCAATGATTTTTTTGTTTTGTTTTCTTTTTTTTCATAGTTATTAGTATGGAAACCACAATTAGCAAATAAGCCAAAACTAAAAAAAAAAGATTTTAAGCTCAGACTTACATTTTAGTCTATGACTAGGCTTAAGCCTTATCTGTGAAACCGGGTGTCAGTGTGCCACATCAGCTGTTAGAAATGAGTTCCGATGCTTTGCCTTTTGCTTCTGCTTCTGTTTAAAAAGAAAAGCCACAAGCAGTGTGATTTTGGTCCTGTTGTATAACATACATAATATGTAATGTATAACATACATAATAACGTAACTGAGTAGCCTCACCTTTAGTTGATTCATAACAAAAATATGTGAGTAAAATCTTATGCAGTTATATGTCACATGGCCAGAAAAGCATTCCCCTTAAATTTCAACCAGTGCTATTATGACTAGTGTTGTGGACAAAAGTCCTCTCTGTCTTGTAAAATAATGATCAGGAGGCAGAGTTTCAGAAGTCAAAATCCGACTTCATTGCAAGAAGACAATAAAGCCAAGATGACTGCAGAACATCCAGTATACCATCTTTATACTTTCGTTATCAGTCACTGTCCAATGAGTATACAGATCACTTATTAATTTGTCATCCCCAGTATTTTTCCAGTTTTTTTTTACAAATTTTGCATAATACTTTTTTTTCATCGTAAAAAAAAACACCTGCAACTCTGTTTTTGAGAAGATAACCACTTTCCAGGTACCCAAAGTTACAAAGCATATACATTTTTAAAAATGTAATTAACTGTCAGGATTTCAATGACTTGTACATGCATTATCTAGTTACACACTATTTCATCCTGTGGCATCTCCCATCTCCAACACTTACTTCTGAATGCCCTATTTATTAGCGTAGCCACGTAGGCCATGAGGCCTAAACAGTCAGTCAGTTTGGCTTTGAGGCCTTCAAATGCACCTGGTTCTCATATGAGACAAACTTACTTTCAGAAACATGCAAAGTATCTTCTTCAGTTGTTTTATATAGGAAATATTTCATCACTAGTTTGCCTTTCCTTTGTGTCCTGCTCTTGCAGTTCACCCTATAGAGAAAACAAAGCAGCAAGCTTATTAATTATAAGGGTAGACAACATGAATTCTCTTCTCTGATAAGCTACAACGGACTAACTGATCCGGTGGATGTATTCCACAGCAGTGGTAAGGAAGTTGTGGTTGATAACCAGGTTGATGCCCTTGAAGTCTATACCATGGGCCATGAGAGCAATGCAGATCAGCACCCAGATCTTCCCTGAATAAAAACTACTCACGACATTGTTCCTCTAATGAAAGAAACAAAGTAAGACAAGTTAAACACTCCTTTCAAGTATAAAATCTTTTTAATGTTATATACTGTGCCTTGCTAAAAAGTATTCAAACCCCATTCATTTTCTTTTCATATTTTGTCATGTTGCTGCCTTATGTTAAACTGCTTTAAATTACTTTTTTTCCCATATCAATCTACATTCCATACACTATTAAGACAAGGCAAAAACAGAATTGTCACAACTTCATAAATTTATTAAGAATAAAAAAGACTGAAATAAGTACATTGCATAAGTATTCATGCCCTTAACTCAGAATTTAGCCTAAGCACCTTTACAGCCTCAAGTCTTTTTGGTATGATGCGACAAGTTTTGCACATCAGCATTTGGCAATTATCTGCCATTCTTCTCCTCACCTCTTCCCCCTTCAAGCTCTGTCAGTTTAGATGGGGGCAGATGCACATTTTCAGATTTCTTCAGAAATGTTTGATTGGGTTCAAGCCCAGAAGCATTCCCAAAGCATTCATTCATATCTACTAAAGCTTGGGATTGGTTGTAGAATGTTCATAAGTGTCCTATTTTACAAGATTCTCTACAAAATTGTATGTATGGGGGTTGAATAATTTTGAATATTTGTAGCCAATTAGATGTCTTTCATTAACATTATATGCTCAGAATCATTTTAATGAATGATTTTTTGTGCTATTTTAATGATAATGATAAACAAAACTGCAGGAGGCTGGTGGAACAGAGGTGGAACAGGGGGAGGGATGGTGGGCCAGGCTTGCAGAGCCGGTAGAGCAGGAGGCCACCAGGGCAGGGCAGGAAGAGTTGAATACCACCAGGGAAGATCAAGTGAAGAATGAGACCGCCACAGCAGTGCAGATGGATCTGAAGACCATCACAGTGGTGCTGGAGACCACCATGGGAGTGCAGACAGAACTTTAGACCACCACAGCTGAGCAGAAGCCTGCCACGGCAGAACTGGCGCAACTGTTAAGGAGAGCACAGACAGGTTAGCAACAGCCCCTGAGGCTGCAGCATGACAAACAGAAAGGCAACTAATCAATAATCAGATAATAAGAAGGGCAGGGTAAAGACAATAAACAAGGGAGCACATGGCATAAACAAACACACCACAAGCCATGTGCTCACAAAAAGTCAAAGGAGCGTCCTCTGGTGGCCATTTTGGGCACACCAGCTGATGACTGTGACATCAGCAGCATACTCCCGTTCCAACTAACAGCAGACAAAACTTCCTATTCAGGAAGTACAAAACCAATGTCCTTATATATATTACTTATAAAAAAAAAATCTAATTACTTAAACTTAATTAATAGCTGTAATTTAGTGGACAGTACTTGACAGTATTTGTCCTTCCTTACTCTCCTTCATTTCAAATTGAACACATTACTTTAAAACAAGTGCCTTTGAAATATTTTGTTTCTACACTATTGAACATGGAAAAACAAAGTCAGTCCCCAGAATTAATCCCGTTCTTATCTCATTCTATGTGCCAAACCTTTCTTAGTGTGAAAAGCTCTTCAAAATGTTTACCCCTCTGATCTTCCTCATAATGCAATTCACATCAAATTTACATTAGTACAATTCCTGTCCTTCTTTTCATCTTCTTTCATGTCAACTATGCCTTCATCATCAATATCTGGCTCAGCCTGAGGTTGGAGATGGATGGGGTATGACACATCATCATACACAATTTCTCAAGAAGACCTCACTGGTTCTCCATGCATTGAACTGAAAGCTGAAAATGCGTAGTTATTAGTATTGAGTCTTCATTCAGCGTAATCATGATCCGAGCCCTCTTCTCTTTACTTTTACAGTAGGCCGGATTAATATATCATCATTCTTAAATGTGTCTTCAGAAATCCCAGTCATCATTAGAGTTCATACATGCTATGCTTTTAAATGTAAAAGCTCTGTGAACATATACTTATGCTTGTCACTTGTTTCAAACCTATACTGTAAAAAGTTTTAGAGTTAATCTAATTAATTTGATCACAACTGACAAATTAGATGATGACAGTAATGTTTTTACTTAATTCACATACCACTGTTTCAGTGACAATGTCGTATAAAACTGAACTGGCATCAATCAATCATCAATCAGTTAATAGTGTGTTTGGATCTCAAAAGTTGATGTATCTGCCTCTTGCATTATAATTCACATTTATTTAACTTTTACTAATCTATAAGTGTTTGTAATCATTCTAAAGACTGCATGTGTGAAATGGTGCCATTTTGTATGATGTCTTATGTCATAAACGCTACTTGTTTGTTCAAGCGATATACTTTGGATTTATGTCTTGGTCGCTGCAGCATACACAACACTGTAACTTATGAACCCCTAAAGGCCTTTGAGGGCACTGCCCTACTGACAAGCTAAAATTACAGTTTTTGCGTATTTTTTCACATCAAATCATCAGTTTTATCCCCACAGAAGAGCAGTGCTAAAGCACAGTTTATATAACATGCATGTTACTTTATTATGAACTTTAACATGCAATTTCTAAGATTCAACTAAAGATGTGGATAGAGAGCCTAAAATGTGCATATTTGTCTTTGTAAATGCTGCCATGTGCAAATTGGAGATTTTCTTCTCAATGTTTTAGTAACATGGATCATTTGTATCTACACTGCTGTCAATGAACATCCAGACCAGTTTAAGTCTGTGTTACCTTTCATGTCATCATAGGCTTTGATTAACCTTGTAGACCTTGGCTTCATGTGCAAAGCACATTCTCGACCCAAACCTTCATTACGATGCTCAGCGATATGTTGAAATGATGCCACTGACAAAAAGATGCAGAAATCCAATACAGAAATTAATATGGTATGGTAGAAAAATACAAATAAAGTAAAGCACAAAAATGATTTGTGAAGATGATTCCTGGGTCACTGCCTAAAAAAGATTCAATATATCTCAATGAAAAGTGCACAGGACTCCTCCCAAATGTTCTTTATGAACTATATATATAATTAAACAAGCCAATCATTTCTTTTAAAAAGTTATAAGAACCAAGAAAGTGAACAGGATCTGTTAAAACGTCCTAGTTTTCTTAAGTCATTATGAATCCACTTTTTATTACTATTATTATTATTTTATTTTTTTGTCAAATGTACTTTTTTTTTTTTTTAATTTTTCAAATATGTCAAATAATTTGGATGCCCCTACTAGTAACCCTTTTTTTTAGGCTACGGTTATTTTAGAACTTACTGTTTCCATGGCGACGCGTCATTCTTGTCACGTGACACACCACAGCCACAATAACACTGCATGCCAGCTGGATCGTTTTATTTCTTTTTTTTCTTTTTAATCAAAATATTCACGCACTTGCTTACCATGTCATGAACTATCTGATATTCCGATTCACAAATATGTGTAAATAAGTGTATTTAGTCGCTTAAAACCCTATATAAATTATCTGGATCGTGATCTATAACGTCAGATGGGCGCCTCCATGTTTGTTCGCGCTGCCGTTCAGAGAGTCCTGTCAGCCGGATTTACAGCACGTAAATTCATCAGTTTCTCCCGAAGTACACGCAAGTAAGTGGCTGGTGAACTAGGAGAGGAATAGAGTGAACTTTTTAGTTACACTATGCGTATGTACACATCTGCAAGTTTTATTTGAATGGATTGTTATTTGTTGCTTAATTCCACAGACATCTGTGTGTATATTATAAACTCTAAATGCATTGATTTACTAGTACTTATGTGTATTCAAATGTCTGAAACCTAAAATAAGCATTATGTGGTTAAAAACACTAAATAGTTGTGATTATATCACAAGTGCAGAGTTCGTCTCTCTCTGGCTCAGCGTCAGCCAACGCGCGAAAGCGCAGTTTGAATTTGGCAGTTGCCTGACGTTACCCAACGTTCTAAATCCCATATGTGGGACCATACTCCCAGGGACACAGAAATTAGAATCCCGCATGTGGGACCATACCGATCAACAGGTTAAATATGTTAAAGGGGTCATCAGATGCCCATTTTCCACAAGTTGATGCATGAACATAGACACATTTATGTAGACTGGGTGGCGCATTCCCTTCACAAACAAACGTAATCCACTGCATCTTCAGCAGCTCAGATGTCGGGAGTAAATGACGACCACTACGTTCATTATTACATCCAGCAACAGAACACCTCAATCGCTCAATCTGAGATATTCTTGTTTAACTTACATCCTTGCTCTCAAAACAATAGAGGTCAGACTGTTACAGTGGATTTAGGGGCGGGTCTGAGGTAAGACACTCATGTCAATCAACTGTTGTGGGAGCGGCCTCGGTGTAACGCCACACCTACAGGGATCAGAGAATAGCTCGATTTGAAAAAGGGAATATTATTTTTACAGATTAATTAAAAACCACTGCATGGATTTTTATTATTATAGGGTAGATGTGTACATACACTGCCAACACACATTAATGTTCAAAAACATGTAAGTGAACTTTGCATCCGATGACCCCTTTAAATTAAGGAAATTTAAAATGAAATGAATGGAATTTGTAGTTTTTATATATAAATCTTAATGGCACAGTTTTTTTTTAATTATCTGACACTTAGCATCAGTCAGTCAAGCATTATAATATGACATTATGATAATTTAGCATTAAAGTTTAGTAATTAAAACTTTAGTAATTAGAATAACCATGCATAAATGCATATTTGTCATGTTGACTGAACTTAGGACTGGTGGAGGTGCTTAAGATATTGTTTGTAATTTAGTCTTTCTATAAAAAAGGGGAAAAAACTAAAAATAATACTGATGAGAGAACAAAACTAATACGAATTCTACTACTAATATCAATATAAAACACACCAAGGATTAATGAGCTGCTGGGTCCATGAATATTAATCACGCTGTCTGCATTCGCTTGAACTAATCTGCTGAAATAAAAACAGGGACGTTTATAGGTGAGCACCAGCCAATGAGGCTGCCATTAACGCACTAGTTCCGGCAGTTCTTAAAAGCTGAAGAATTCCAAAGGAACATTATTTTAACATTATTTTGACAGGAAAATACAGAAAAGAATACCGTTTGCATGTAGTGTGTCTATTCTTCATGGTATATAAGACTCTCTCGCTCTGTATCTTTCTTTGTGTGTGTGTGAGACAAAGCAACGGCTAGTCATGTGCCTTCACACTAGAGTTTATGGTTCATCAAATACAGGTACGCCGCGCATCTATTCAGATGAATTAAAAAATAAAATGATAATATTTAAATAAATTATAGTAGCGCTGCGTTCTATTGTCAGTAATGGTAACTGCGTTGTAACGGGGGAAACAGTAATTTGTTTGATTACTCGTTACTGAAAAAAATATGCCGTTAGTAACGCTGTTTATTTATAACACCGTTATTCCCATCACTGCTCATCATAAACAGCAAAGTGCAGTATGATGTAAGTAAGGTATGCATTCATCAAACTGTGTATAGACAGCTTTACTGATTATAAAGGGAGTTTTTTTGAGAGTGCTTAAACTCAGGCTAGACTGAAGTCAAAATGTTCTTTACTCGCTTTCTCTGTATAATTTATTTGCTGTTTGAATAACTGTGGAAGGTACAGGTAATAAAAAAATAATAATAATAATTCATTACCTCATCTGTGAACATCTTTTGTGAATTCCATATATAAAATGACTTCAAAGCCTGCAACCATTAGCTGAAAAAGCGTAACGGCTAAAGCTTCCGTACTGGCGGTACGTGGGAAAGGAGATCCATTTTTTTAATAGATGTCAATTAGGGCTGTAGCGATACACTAATCTCACGATACGATACGATACACGATATTCAGCTCACGATACGATATATATCCCGATATTTAGCCAACGATACGATTCGATATAATTCGATACGATTCTATATAATTCGATACGCTTACATCATTTTCTGATAGATTTAAAAGAGACAGAGTGATTTTGGTGACATCTTGTGAGTGTTTCATTTACTTGGATTGAATTAATTGAAGTAAACTCAAAAAACATCAGACAGCTTGCAAAATAAATGCTGGACAAAATTAATCAAAGATGTGTTGAGAAAATTAGTTCCGACCTTGGTGAAGCAGATGGAAACTTGTGGGAACAACCGCCATCGATGTCCAGCGTAGTTTGTTTTGGGTCACGCGGCCGCTGCTGCTTTGGGTCCTCCGTAAGCATAAACTTGTCCAGGTGGTGACGTTTTAGGTGCGCTCGTAAATTTGTGGTATTGCCGGAATATTTAACGTTAGTGCCACATAGCTTACAAACCGCGATGCTTTTATCCAAGTCGTTGCTTTCCTTCTTTTTTTTAAAACCAAAGTGCTCCCACACATCTGCTTTTAAGCAGGCGGGTGCTGGATTTATATTCGCCGCCATTCTCTGAATATCCTCGCTCTGACTTGGTAAACAGAAAGAGGTAGACATCTGCGTCTGTGTAAAGTTAGTACGGGTAACTTGCTGTACAGCAACACTAGCGGCTGGCTGACCAAATCGCTCTTCCTGCAACGCGAACGGGGGTAAACAACACGGGGGATTTGAATGGGACGTATGTATCGATACTCGCGGCTAAAAAATCGATACTTTCTTTGGAAAAAAAATATCGATTTATATCGCAGAATCGATAAAATCGTCCAGCCCTAATGTCAATGGAAGAGAGCCTTTACTACGCTGAATTAACAGCTTTTTAGAGGCTTATCATTTAATGAATTGACAGCCTATCTGCTGATCTTCAACATGTTTTACATTAAACAATACTTTTGGACTAAACTATTTTTAGAGTTTACCATGACAAAAATTCCGGTTTATAAGAGAAGTCACCGACTTTTTGCAACAGGTGGGATTCACTTCTCATTCATTCCTATGGTATACATAAATGGCGATTGAGTGTCGCACTCGCACAACTCTGACTGAAATTCAATGACGTCAAGGCTGTAATGTGATTGGTTATTAAGGAACACGTGATCCAAGTTAGCCGTTACACTTTCTCCAATAGCAAGTGTGTTTTCTGCAGAGCGCCTGACGTTTCAGCTGGCTAAAAACTCTCTGGTGGACATGCAATATAGAGTTAATTTTGTGCCAATATTCATCAAACAAATCCAGCGTTTTGCAAATAAACACAATCTGCTTTGCAAAGAAAAACTCGACTTTCAAACAGACGCAAAGTGATTTGCAAATACAAAACTCTATCTGAGAGAAAATGCAGAGGTATGGACAAATATATGTATTGTGTGTTAGAACTCTGAGAATCATTTGCCTTTTTATGAGGAAACTTGGCCTGATTTTCTCACAAAAGCGTGCAGGTAGATTTTCTCACAAATGCAATTGAGCAACTTCCTTTTCCAAAAACAGCAGATGGCGCTGTCGGTCAATTTACGCTAGTCTCCAGAGACACGAAACACCCGTTTACCTTTTCAGGGAATACAGCAAACCAACATGTGTGGGGAACAGGTGAGTTTCTGTCTTACTATGTCTATAATTAACCATTTAGATGTTTTCACTAAACAACCCTACAATGTCAGTGAAATTCACAATAAGTACTGAAAAGTTGTTAACATTGTTGACTGATTAGTACAAAAATCAGTAGTGACATGGTTAAACATTTAACTATGCAGTCTTTCCCTATATTAAAAAAAAAAAAAAATACCTGATACATTCTCTGTACTTCTTATCCTCTGTTGGATCATGGGATATAGAATATATACATAAGTTGGTACAATTGTTCAGCATTCAAAACAACGCAGGGGTATAATAACAATATGTCATGAATTGGTTTATTTACAAGTAGACATTTCAAGCACCTTGTTTGATTTCTTTATTTTACAAAAGCACATTGTTTTGTTGTTATTATGACTATATACAAATAAAAGTAGAGCCATTGCAGTTTCTAACGATGCCATGCTCATATCTGAATTTTTAGTTCCTCTTAATAATATAATTAAGAGTAATATTACTGATACATATCTAATACTACATTAAACTGTCTAAGCTTTTATTATTGGTTCACAATATTGTCGCTCTCCATAATACATTTGCATTTTAGCATTACAATATATTGTAATGTGTTTGTGACATGATATATTGTTATTATACCCCTGCGTTGGTTTGAATGTTGAACAGGTGTATCAACATATGTATATATTCTATATCCCGCGATCCAACAGAGGATATGGAGAATTGATCTGTTTTTATAGGGAAAGACTGCATAGTTAAATGTTTTGCCATGTCTCAACTGATTTTTGACCTAATCAATCATGTTAACAACTTAACACATGTTAACACTGTTCCCCACTCATGTTGGTCTGCTGTATTCCCTGAAAAGGTAAACGAGTGTTTTGGGTCTCAGGAGACAAGCGTAAATTGACCGACAGCGCCATCTGCTGTTCTTTGGAAAAAGGAGTTGCTCAATCGCATTTGTGAGAAAATCTACCTGCACACATTTGTGAGAAAATCAAGCCAAGTTTCCTCATAAAAAGGCTTACATATATTTCTCCATACCACTGCATTTCCTCTTAAATAGTGTTTTGTATTTGCGAATCACTTTGCGTTTGTTTGAAAGTCACGTTTTTTCTTTGCAAAGCAGATTGTTTATTTGCAAAACACTGGATTTGTTTGATGAATATTGGCACAAAATTCACTCCATACAGAGCTCATTTGCATTTAAAGCAGCCTCGACCAGAATGAGATGATTTTTGCAGAACTGATTTTGGCAAGGTAAAAAGGGTGTTGTTTTACACTACCACTGAGAATTTTTAACCAAAGTATAATATAGACTTTTCATTGAGACCGTAAGAAATCATATCAGCTTGTGGAAAATAGGCATCTGATGACCCCTTTAAGAGCGAGTGTCCATTGAACTGAATTCACAAGTAAGAACCGGGAGATCTTGTGAGTGTGCGTGACTGATGCTGCAAATAGTAAGTTAATAATGTCGAATTTTAGGATTAATTATTGTAACTGAAAATCATATTTAGGTCAAAGCTGTCTGTTGTTTGTGAATTACATCTGCTGTAAAGGGTGATCTGTTTAAACCCACTGAAATGCTTGAATTCAGACACATAAACATCAGTGTCTCTGTTATAGGTCAAAAAAACGAAAAATTAAAATAAAATTTTCATGTCATATATAACTGTGACGTTATGCAAAACAACAAACTATAAAACACTTTTTCTTACTGGTGAATATTAAATAGTCAAATCTGTTTTCCCCCAGGCACATCGCAGTGTAAACTTCACACTGAATATTACTACAGTCCATATCAACAGCAAAAATGTATTTTTTTGGTTATTCTGGGAAAATCCCAGGTATTTTGTGCAGTAGGATTATAAAAAAAAATATGTGCTAATACAAAATGAAATTAAATATAAAATTGCAAAATAAATCTATCCCCAGATAGCACACTTATTGTAACGTGGAGAGGGAGACGAGAGGCGAGGGGATCCATATGGAAGCTTTTATTTATGGGACGAGACAAATACATGGTCAGACAGGCAGGGTCAGAACAATAGCAAACAGGTATAGCGGAGGGAGGCACAAGAGAAGTCCGTGAGGCTGGCGTGGGTCGATCAACGGCGAACATAATCCATAACGAGAGCCAGAAGAATAATCCTTAAAATGAGCGAGAGTCCAGAAAGGCAGGCAAAACGAGATGGCCAGGAGAGAATACGAAACTCAGGAAACTAGGAACTCAGGGAACTAGGAACTCAGGAAACTAGGAAACAGTGCTAGCACTAGGAGAGCGCTAAACGCGACTGATACTATTCTCCACATTAACACTCCACAATACTCGGTACTTGCCAAGTGAAAGTCTGGGGCTTTTATAGGGCTGCTGATTGGCCACAGGTGTCTGGCGCAATCAGCGTGGTGGATAGTGGGATATGTAGTCCGGGGTGTAGTGCAAGAGTCTGTGTGTAATGATCGAGCGGGAGCGACATCTGGTGGTGAGCGGACCGCAGGTCACCGACCAGATTCATGACATAGCCCCCCCCCAAAGAGCGGCTTCCAGACGCTCCAACAGAACTACAGAACAGGGGAGCGGTGGGGCGGGAGCAAAACGGGGCAAGGGTTGGAGGACCAGGTCCATGCGGAGGACCCGGTGACTGAGGCAGGACCAGGGCGGAGCCGGAGGCAGAGCAGGAGGTGCGGGAGTCCTCCAGGGCAGAGCAGGAGGCGGAGCAGGAAGCGCGGGAGCCCTGCAGGGCGGAGCCAGAAGCACGGGAGCCCTCCAGGGCGGAGCAAGAGCCCTCCAGGGCAGAACAGGAGGCGCCGGGGCCCTCCAGGGCGGAACAGGAGGCGCCGGGGCCCTCCAGGGCGGAGCCGGAGGCGCAGGGGCCCTCCAGGGCAGAGCAGGAACCCGTGTAATAAACTGGGACCTGGGGAGAACAGGGACAGAGGAGGCAGACAGAATAGGGGGAGAAGCAGAGAGTGCACAGGTTAACGCCGCCTCCCTGGGAGGTTCTACGGCGACTGCCGACACCTCAGGAGGCATGGGCGCAGCTTCTCCGGTGAAAGAGGCCTCTTGAGCAGACTCGTGGTCAGACGAGACCTCTGTTACAGACTTGTGAGCAGACGGGCCCACAGGGGCGGACTTGTGAACAGACTTGGCCTCAGGAGCGGACTTGTGAACAGACGTGATCTCAGGGGCAGATTTGTGAACAGACGAGACCTCTGTAGCAGACTTAACCTCAGGAGCAGACTTGTGAACAGACGTGATCTCAGGGGCAGACTTGTGAACAGACGTGACCTCAGGAGCATAGTGTGCAACCCATATACTGAGAATGGTGATCGCTGGCAGACATAACGTGACAAGGCTCTGGGAGGTCAGACGAGACTTGACAGGACTCTTGATGATCAGACATGTCGTGACGAAACTCTGGATAGACAGTGGAGCTGTGACGGGGCTCTGGGAGGTCAGACGAGATGTGACTTGGCTCTGAGCTGACAGACGAGACGTGAGTTGACTCTGGACGGACAGACGAGACGTGACTTGACTCAGGGCGGACAGACGAGACGTGATTTGACTCTGGGCGGACAGACGAGACGTGACTTGACTCTGGACGGACAGACGAGACGTGACTTGACTCTGGACGGACAGACGAGACGTGACTTGACTCTGGGACAACGGCAATAAATTGACTTGGCTCATGAAGATCAGCTGTGACTTTACTTGACTTCGGAACGACAGCTCTGACTTGGCTTGACTCAGGAACAACAGCTGTAGCTTTACTTGACTTAGGAAGAACAGCTTTGACTTGCCTTGACACAGGAAATACAGCTTGAACTCCACTTGACCCTGGAAACACAGTTGTAGCTTGACTTGACACTGGAAATACAATGGTGACTCGACTTGACAGAGGAAATACAGCTGTAGCTTGACTTGACTTAGGAAAAGCAGCTCTGACTTGACTTGACACAGGAACGACTGCTGTAATCTGACTTAACTTGGGACCAGCAGCTCTGACTTGACCAACTGTAGCTTGACTTGACTCTGGAGCAGCAGCGGTAGCTTGACTTGACATTTTGTGAACGTGCACGGCGCGGCCGCCATCTTGCGCACGGGCTCCGCTGTCGCCGCCATGGTGTGAACGGGCTCCGGCACGGCCGCCATTTTACGAGGTTGAGCAACCGGCTTAACCGCGATGTCGCGCTCCTCCTCCGCGACACCCACAGTAAACGGCGAGCCACAAGAGAAGTCCGTGAGGCTGGCGTGGGTCGATCAACGGCGAACATAATCCATAACGAGAGCCAGAAGAATAATCCTTAAAACGAGCGAGAGTCCAGAAAGGCAGGCGGCGAGACAGACAAAACGAGATGGCCAGGCGAGAATACGAAACACAGGAAACTAGGAACTCAGGGAACTAGGAACTCAGGAAACTATGAACTCAGGAAACTAGGAAACAGTGCTAGCACTAGGAGAGCGCTAAACGCGACTGATACTATTCTCCACATTAACACTCCACAATACTCGGTACTTGCCGAGTGAAAGTCTGGGGCTTTTATAGGGCTGCTGATTGGCCACAGGTGTCTGGCGCAATCAGCGTGGTGGATAGTGGGATATGTAGTCCGGGGTGTAGTGCAAGAGTCTGTGTGTAATGATCGAGCGGGAGCAACATCTGGTGGTGAGCGGACCGCAGGTCACCGACCAGATTCATGACACTTATGACTGCAAGATGTCTGTTAAAGATCTCTTGATCTGGAAAGCATCTGCTGTGTACAAACATCTGACATACTGGTCTGTAAGATGTCAGTTTTACATACATTCTAAATCATAAACATCTTAAAGACATCTAATAGACGTCTATTTGACATCTGATAGGAAACGTCCAACAGACGAATTGCAGATGAGCAAACTACATCTTTCATATGTCTTGCAGATGTAAATGCAGATGTCAAATAGATGTCTCCGAGATGTACGTGTGCTATCAGGGTCAGTGCTTTTTTTAGTACTTTTATTATTTGTTGTTTTTCTTACTTATTTACTACATTAGGAAAAAAGTCAAATGTTGACATACAGTAAGAGAACATCGTTATAAAATCAATGTGAATAGGAGCTTAGATGAGAAATGTTTGAGTTTATATGGGTGTCTCTGAAAATTCAAGCAGTTTGAGACATTGTTGAGATCTCCTCTGAAACTAGAGAAGACGTGGGATTACGGTGGTTTTACCTCAGTACACAAGCATAAAACTTTAGCTAAAGTATCCATTTGCTCTTCATTCAACCTCATTTCTGTCCAGAAGAAACTACTGAAATATTTACTGAAGTAACTGGATTCTTATTTTCATTGTCTGTGAAGGGTTCGAATTAGTTGGGGTAAACTAAAACACAATAGCTTGGAGATGCCACATTGTGTTTATGCTGCTCCTTGTCAGTTTAGTTTGTACACAAGTTTTATTTTTTTCTTATTTTAAGAGAAAGATTTGAGACAAAGTTTGTACTGAAGTGAAACATAACTATTAAGTCTCAACCATTACAGTTGAAGGCAAAAGTTGCAGAATCTTTATTTCATACTGACCTGAATAAGATATTTCACATAAAAGATGTTTACATATAATCCACACAGAAAATAATAGTTAAATTTATAAAAATGATTTATGTTTAAAAAAGTTTACATACGCTTGATTCTGAATACTGTGTTGTTACCTGAATGATCCACAGCTGTGTTTTTTGTTTAGTGATAATTTTTAATGAGTCCCTAGTTTGTCCTGAACAGTTAAACTGCTTTTTTGGATTTTAGATTCATCCTTTCACACTGAGGACAACTGAGGGACTCATATGCAACTATTACAGAAAGTTCAAATGCTCACTGATGCTCCAGAAGGAAACACAATGCATTAAGAGCCGGGGGGTTATTTTTTTTTTAAATTTGAAGATCAGGGTAAATTTAACTTATTTTGTCTTCTGTGGAACATGTAAGTATCTTCTGTAGCTTCTGAAATACAGTACTAAATGAAAAAAAAAAAAAAAAAGAAATTATATTTTGGCAAAATAAGAAAAATATGCACATCCTTATTTCGTTCAAAAGTTTTCACCCCTGTCTCTTAATGCATTGGTTTTCTTTTTAAAACATCAGTGAGCATTTGAACCTTCTGTAATAGTTGCATGTGAGCCCCTCAGTTGTCCTCAGTGTGAAAAGATGGATCTCAAAATCATACAGTCATTGTTGGAAGGGGTTCAATTATAAAAAATGCTGAAAAACCAAAGAATCCGCAGGACCCGAAATATTTTTCTGAAGAACAGCAGGCAGTTTAGCTGTTCAGGACAAACACGGAACTCATGTACAACTAACACTAAACAAAAAACACAGCTGTGGATCATTCAGGTAACAACACAGTATTAAGAATCAAGTGTATGTAAACTTTTGAACAGGGTAATTTTTTAAATATTCAACTATATTTTCTCTTGTGGACTATATATAAACATCCTTTATGTGAAATATCTTATTCAGGTCAGTACTAAATAAAAAAATTACATACATTTTGTATGATCCCTCTTATTTTGATAAAATAATTAACATTTTGCAGATTCTGCAAGGTGTATGTAAACTTTTGTCTTCAACCGTTATGTCTTAAGCCTGGTTTCTCATGAGATGTATGCACACTAGTGTGCTTTATACTAAATGTTGATTGTGTCTTGTTTTCTTTTTTCTAGTGCTTATTCCCGACTCATCACATCCCTGTGATTACATCTGACAGATTGTTGGAGATTTCTATTGCTATGCAATCAACTGTTTTCTTATATATAAATTAAAATTTGATTACAATTTGTAATATGTCATATAATACATATAATAGTATGTCATAAATAATACTTGACAACTGCTGAACTGTGAACAATTTCCTAATGTAGAATTATACAGCTTTTTCTAGAACACTTACCTGTATAAGACCACATGTTGTGTGTCATTTAAAAACCAATTTTGTCAAAAACATTATTTTTCTTTTATAGTAAAGTAGACACTTTGAAGTGCACTTTTAATGTGTGTGTTCACTGTTTCTTAAATTAAAAAAACAAAAAATAAACTTTTTTTTATTAACTGAACATTTTGAAACTCATTTCATTTCATAATTGCTTGGAGATCATGGTGCCCATTACAGGATGCTCTTTGGTAGCTGTAACAGGAACTTCTGTTATGTGGACGTTGCACTAACTGGCACTTCTAGGACCAGGAGGCTATGAAAGATGATGGGAGCTTGGAGACCTGAGTGGCTGAGATGGGAGCTGTTGAACGGAGATGCTTTGGTTTCTGTCTGTGGCTGAACCTGATCACCTGAACTTCTGAAGAAGTGACGATTGGAGTATCTGAAACCAGGTGGCCACGACAGAAACCTCCGGGCTTAAATGTGAATGACTGGTAAATTGGAGCCAAGAGTGGCTGTGGACTGAGATGGCCTTTGGTGCTGGTTCTGGCTTGGGCTTTTACACAAACACCTGGGGAGGCAACGACATCGTTGGGGTGCCTATTACAGGTGTGGAGTAGCCATAGCAGTTGGCTTGCATGGTGGCAGAGAATGGGAGCTCTGTCATTGTGGTGGTGAAGACTGAGAGCTCTGGCATGCTGTGACAGGAACCTCAGAAATATAGTGGTCATGATGGGACAAACAAAAAGGGGCAACTAAAAGAAGTATGTACATATATATACAATATGTACACATCCTCCCGGAAGCAGTACCGCCAGACGCAAATACTGCTTCCTCAAGCCAAGGCGCAAGACGCTGCACAAGGCTTGCTCGTCCCGCAAGACGCAAAGGCGAGAGGAGGGATGGAAGCGTCTCCCGCTGCAGCCCGCAAGACGCAAAGCTGCATGAGAGACGCCAACTGGATTGGTCTTATGAGACGACCTGAAACACAACAGAAAAACAACAGATTTGACTTCGCAATTTCTTCCCATGAGGATATCAATTCTTTTTAGCTGATCTTAAGTTAACTACCATAAACCAGTTGTGGGACATGATTTGCCCCAAGCCAAGTCGCCGGATTGGCTCATGCAGGAGAGCGCTGAGGAGGTCACAGCATTCTGTGCAGGAAGATGGGAAGGAATTTATTTTATTACCTGCTCTGTTTGATCATGTTATTCTAAACTGTAAGATGTTTTATAGATTTTGTATCTGAATTGTTAACTTTTTTGTGATGAAAATCTCACCTTTAGACAGGCCAGGTTTGGACCAGCGCTTGTTCTGCAGCAGGTGCAGGTCAAGGTCACTAGGGAAATGTCCACATAACATCACAAACATCACAATCCCTTGTGACCAGACAGTCGCTGGCCAGCCGCAGTACTCCCCCCTTCTGTAGTACTCTGGAGGCGAGTACTCTGCTGTGCCTGGAGGAGAGCGGAGCGTTCGCATTAATGCAGAATGATTACTCTGTATCTATTAGAAGAAATGAATTATATCATACATACCTTGGTAGGACCTGTATGGTGACATCCTCAGAATGTCCCCACATCCGAAGTCAATCAGCTTGACTTCGGATGTCTCCCTGTTTATCAGTAGGTTCTCTAGTTTGACGTCACGGTGGAGCACTCCGCGGAGGCAGCACATGTGTGCCGCGTTAGCCGCCTGCCACATGATCTGCCCTGCTTTTTCTTCATCGAGGCTTCCATCGTGACGCCTGATGAACTCTACTAGATTTTCACAGGGAGAGAGACATTCGAGGACCATCACAAAGTGGTCAGGGTGGTCCGTCCAGTCCACCAGGTGGATAATTTCTGGCACTCTGCGACCTTTATTCGCCAGGATGGTGAGGGCGATCTCTTTCGGAAGGGGGTTTGGATGATCGGGCTAGAGGAATTGAGTTTACATGATGCTTACATGAGAGTGGTTTCTCAAACAGAATCTTGGACCAGTATGTTCATTTAATTTGTTTGATTAATATTAATATGAGGCATTTTATATTGTTTTTATAGTGCAATGTACTTACAATGGTAATACATTCCGTGTTCTCGGTCTTTGTGATGTATTTCAAAGCCACCTGATGAACAACAACAACAAAATAATTATTTAAGATACATTAAGATGATTTACAGGATAAAACATTTGCTAGCTTGGTAATGTGTTATTAATATTCACTTACTTTAAGATCATCCTCCAGGCGTCTCCCTTCATACACCACACCAAATCCACCTTTCCCCAGCTGATTGCCCACGGAGTAACGGCTGAAGATGTAGCCTATTAAAAGATGAAATAACAAAATTTAACATATTCATGAATCATTTAAACTTATTTTCACACATGACTAGTTTTAATGACTGTATTTTAATGAATTAATATAGTCTATATTAAATATTTGATAACATTTTACAATAAGGTTCATTAGTTTTTTTTTTTTTTTTAGCATTTTTCATCTTGTGAAATGTTTATCTCAACATTTACAAATGCATTATTAAAACCAAAAGTGCTTGTGAACATTAGTTAATGCACTGTGAATAAACATTAACACTAATAAACTGTATTTTCATTAACTAACATTAACAAAGTTGAATAAAATATATGTGTTCATTGTTTGTTCATATTAGTTAACACATTAACTAACGTTAAATAATGGAAACATATTGTAAAGTGTTACCAATATTTATACTTTTAACATACATTAGTACATAAAGACATATGTTTTAACATGTCAGAATAAGGATCAGACCATGCTTATGTGTACTGATGTGTATTTTTGATATTGTGTATGAGGGAACTGATTGTTTTACATAGTTTTTACATTTACAATGTTCTCATAAGATGCATGTGTCATTTACCATCACTACTTCTTCCAGCCCATGCCACCTTCCTCTTCTCTTCCTCATCCTGCTGCTGCTCCACCTCTCCCTGACCTGAGCTGCTCTTATGTTTTTTGGCAGCTTGGAAGAAAGAGTGAAGCCTCTGCCACCACTTCTTGCACTTTCTTTTCTCCTTAACTCTCTCTGCCTCCTTCCTTTCCTCCTCCTCCTCCTCCTCCTCCTCCTCCTCCTCCACTTCTCCTTCCTCTCCTCCTCCTCCTCCACCACCACCTTGTCCTTCCTCTCCTCCTCCTCTTCCTCCTCCTCCTCCTCCTCCTCCTCCTCCTCCTCCATACAATAAAATATTACAAAACCAAAGTCTGTCAGAATAGTGTGCTAAATTAAATATGTATTATAAATTGATACGAAAAAAAACAAAAAGAAAAAAAGCTTTATATTTTTTTATACATACATCATGCAAAATAGCCATATATTTTTAAATGCTAAAATGTTACAATTTTAAACATTAAAATGTTTTTTGCTGCATGTACGAATAATGCTCATATTATTACTGAGTTGCCATTACTATTTTTGTAAGGTTCAAAATAACAATTGTGTATATATAATGGATATATAAGACCATAAGAATTCATAAATAACTTTTTGTAGCCGTATTAACCACGTTGTTTGTCCAGTTTCCCCAGTAGAGGGCGCCTATTTAACATGTAATATACTTAGATTTGATTTAAGATGTGATTTTACTGTGTGTATCTGTTCTCTAGTATCCAATTTATTTTTCCCGTAAGAGTGGGTGCAGCCATTTGTAATTCTTTTTGTGTTTGGCTTCCAGTCTCATCCACTTCCACCTATTTTTAGCTGCACAAAAAGCTTGTTTTGCTGCTTGATATTGCAAACTGGTGTGTCTTACCATATTATTTTAATGTATTATCTTAATTATGAACACACTGGTTTGTAGTGCAAACTGTTTTACCGTTTACTGCATTTCGATATTCTTCGCGTTATTTCCCTATGGTGGATTATGAACCGGACGTCTAACACATTACCAGAAAACAGCTTACTTCCACACTGAAAAATAAGGTGGATATAAATGATGTTTTTTACTGTGTGAAATCGCTGCTGTGCCCTACAGTCAACTCTGTTTGGAAACTGTACATTCAAACCCTCATGCAAATTTTTACAGATTTCCTACAACATAGACCTCTTGAAAGACCAATGTGGTGGACACCCTTAATTCGTTGAAACATGGCTATTGACAGAAGACACAGATAATGTTGAAATGCCTTTATTTGATGTATAACCGCTGAAGTGTTATGGTCTTGTGAGGCATTTCTCTTTCTTGGCTTCACTTGTCATTACAACAGAACTGGTATGAGGGAATTTTTTCCCTCTATCCCCTCAATCATCACAAACCGCCACCTGCAGAAGGCAAAACCAGTGTATTAATACACCAAGATGCTAGTCTTTCGGTTATGGAGTGTAAGAAGTAAAACATGTAAACCTACCAAGTGTTGTTTGTTCATGGTGAACGTCTCTGGGCCATATATTATCACTCCACCCAGTCCTTTAGGGTTGTCCACACACTGGACAGGGGTCTAAACATACCATTGCATTTGTCAATGTCATGAATTACTTTTAAGAATTTACAAATGTATTAATGTCATTGATTATATTGGTAATCAGTAATAAAGGAGAACTCCACTTATAATTTACTCACCCCCTTGTCATCCAAGATGTTCATGTCTTTTTGTCTTCAGGCGTGAAGAAATTATGTTTTTTGAGGAAAGCATTTCAGGATTTTTCTCCATATAATGGACTTCATTGGTGCCCCGATTTTGAACTTTCAAAATGTAGTTTAAATGCAGCTCAAAGGGCTCTAAACAATCCCAGCCGAGGAAGAAGGGTCTTATCTAGCGAAACGATTTGTCATTTTTTTTGGAAAATAAAAATTTGTATACCTTTTAAGCACAAAAGTTCATGTAGCACAGGCTCTGGGATGCGCGCTCATGACGCTACGTACTATTGAATCACGTCAAAAGGTCACGCGGAACGTAGGCAGAACCAAGACCCAGTGCTTATAAAGCAAACGCGCAAAGACTAAGAAAGTGCAAGTAAGTCAAACGATGTTTACAAACAAAAAGGTACAACGATGTTGGACGATTCTGAAGTAGGAGAAAATAAGATGGAGTTTTTCGCCATATTCTACCTTTTTGAGCCGGAGTACACAGACGATGAACTTCGTGATTTGTAGTAGTGATGGGAAGTTCGGATAATTTTAATGACTTTGACCTTTGAGTCTTGTTCAGCAAAATGAATGAATCTTTTTTCAAGTCATTTCATTCTTTTCGTTCATTTTAGCAAAATATAATTAAAATGTTACTCGTTACCTCCCTAACATCTACTGCTTACACAAAGGTTGATCACACTACAAACAAGACAAAACTATAATGCCATAAGAAACAGAAAAGATTAATTCATTGTTTACCTGGGTCTTTACTGTATGATTAGCTCACCTCACTTCTTATCTGACAAGTTTTTGGGTTTGAGTTGTTCGTTCATCACGTGACAGCCCAATAAGCTTAACCAATGCAGTGTGAGCCAGAAAAAGAAATGATTAGTTCATCTCTCAAGTCTTAGTGTTCGAGTCGTTCGTTCATCACGTGACAGCCCCATAAGATGAACACACGACTCGAAAAACCCAAAGACTCGAAACAGGTAAACTTAAGCTGCCTTCACGTCATGTCGTAAGTATTGTAATTCCGAGATGACAAAACGTGACATTTTACTCATAGCTTTCCATGTTATCGGACTCAGAGGGTCACACCTAAGTAGCGCCAAAATCAGCCTGGCGGCAGTCACGTGGTACATCTGTCACTGGTCCAAGTCGTAACTCTCAGAACATTCCGAGTTTACAAGCTGTACTTACGAGTTCAGGAGCACGTGAGGGCTTTGGCGTTGATAGTGTTGTCATAGAAACTCAGAATTCAGATAGAATTAGAATTAATAGTAATTCATAATTCATAGTAGAATGTCACGTGGTTTTATCTCGGAATTACAAGATGGCGTGAATGCAGCATAATTCCAGTACAGGACCTAATAGAATGTTGTGCATGCACGACTGAATGAATCACTCCCCGAGACAACTCGTTCTTCCCAAGTAACGTTAAAGATTCATTCAAAATTCGTAGCTAATTCGTAGCTAATTCGTAGCGTCGTGAACACGCATCCCAGAGCCTGTGCTACATGAACTTTTGTGCTTAAAAAGTATACAAATTTTTATTTTCCAAAAAAAATGACAAATCATTTCGCTAGATAAGACCCTTCTTCCACGGCTGGGATTGTTTAGAGCCCTTTGAGCTGCATTTAAACTACATTTTGAAAGTTCAAAATCGGGGCACCAATGAAGTCCATTATATGGAGAAAAATCCTTAAATGCTTTCCTCAAAAAACATAATTTCTTTACGACTGAGGACAGAAAGATATGAACATCTTGGATGACAAGGGGGTGAGTAAATTATTTGTAAATTGCTGTTCTGGAAGTGGAGTTTTCCTTTAATCTATTTAATATTTTGACCAAATAATCTGATATATATGTTATCCACCTTATTCCAGAATAACATAATGCTTGGTACTTTAACATGACATGTTATAATGAAATAAACAAGCACACGCACACGGAAAAAAATCTGAAGGCCGTCCATCACTTTGACAGATTACACTGAGGGTGATTTATTGTATGAATAACCCCCATAGCATACATGAATCACCTCGTAGAAGATCTATACAGGTGGGGCTGGGAAAGGTGGAGGGTTTCTGAGACGTGCTGCAAAACTGCTTACAGCTAGCACCAGTCATATTTGAATGTTGAGCAGTGAGATCATTGGCTATTGATAAATGAGAGAACCAATCAGCTGTGCCATGGGATAATCATATCATTAGGTCAGACTGAGTTAGACCTATCAGGATTGCGCCATCTAGAGTTTCATGCCAAAACTCTGTATTTATGACAATTGTTACAAAAAGTCTTTTTTCGTTTTTCCTTTCATGTTTTAGAAATGATCATAAATGATGTGTCAATTGAAAGTTTAAAACCTCAAAATTCATCCTTTGAAACATATTTTTCAATCTGACATTGCATTACCATGGAAAAGGTACTTCAAAATCATACTATAAAATGTATTTGTTCAGGAATTATAATAATTTAAGTTTGGATAGGGCACTTTCATGTCTATGTTTTAAAAATGGGGGTTAAAGGGTTAATCTAATGGCTCGTTTCCACCGAGCGGTACAGTTCAGTACAGTACAGTATGGTACACATTTATGTCCATTTCCATTGTCAAAAGTTGTGAAAGGTACCAAAATAGCGAACTGTAACATACCACTTTTTTAGCACAGTAAACAGTACCAAAAGGGTGGAGCTAAACTCACTGCAGAACGTTGATTGGTTGACTAGAATCGTCATGTGTGTATGGTACAAGGGGATAAGGCGTCTTCTTCACTCATTCATGCTGGGCTTTTTTACATCAGAGTCCGCAAACACGACAAAAAAATATAAGAGCGTGTTTTATAATTTTATATTTTCACACAGACAATAGCTGTTTCTGAATATGCGTTCTTGTCTGTTCTTGTGGACTTCTAAAACGTCATTGCCCAAAAACCCGCATAATTTTCGAAATTTTCCTGTTATTGTGTCAGGAAATGTAGTTTTATGAGTTTTTCAAGCGAGAATGTAGTTGTTAAAAACTCAAATCTGTGGTTTATTTATAAAAAAAGCACCTATGTCGATTTCAGAGATGCAAGCTCCAGGCGATCACCAGGCGCTCAGTGCTCATGTATCCACCAAGAGCAGCCTTAGCTCGGCTAGTCCGTCTGACATTTAAGGATACTGTTGGTGATGAAAACTCAAGCTGGATCAACGTGTTCGGTCCTGAATCGTACCGCTCGGTGGAAATGAGCTATTAGACATAAAGCATATACATAAACATAAATAGGAAATAAAACAGTTATCGAATAAGCATGTGTCCTATTCTGTGTCCTAAACTCCTGAAACATGGGTGTCTCATATTTTAGAGCAGTCAGTGCAATTTGGGAAAGAAATCAATCAAATCTGTATGTGTGTGAAAATATTCAGATGTAACCCTCTTTGTAACTGTTAACATTTTCATGTGATTGAATTACACATCTTTTCTCAGTAACTGTAACAGATTACAGTTGTGTTTATCTTGTAATTAAACTGTGTAATTTCGTTACATGTAACTAATTACTCCCCAACACTGGACATAATATACAGGTGCATCTCAAAAAATTAGATTATCATGAAAAAGTTAATTTTTTGTTTGTAACTTATTTCTAAAACTAAAAATTTCATATATTCTAGATTCATTACATGTAAAGTAAAACATTTCTAAAGTTTTTTGTTTGTTTGTTTTCATTTTGATGATTAGAGCGTACAGATCATGAAAGTCAAAAATCCAGTATCTCAAAATATTAGAATATTTCCTAAGATCAATCAAAAATTGGATTTTCAAAACAGAAAAGTTTAACTTCTTTAAAGTATGTTCATTTATGCACTCAATGCTTGGTCGGCAGCACAAATTACAGCAAATGACTTGCTCCTAGCACAAATTACAGCATCAGTGCGGTGTGGCATGGAAGCAATCAAACTGTGGTACTGCTGAGGTACTATTGAGCCTTCAGCTCATCTGTATTGTTGGATCAACAGTTTCTCATGTTTCTCTTGAAAATATCCCATAGATTCTCAATGGGGTTCAAGTCAGGCATGTTAGCTGGTCAGTAAAGCACAGTAATATCATGGTCAGCAAACCACTTGGAAGTGGTTATGCCACTATGGGCAGGTGCTAAAATCCTGCTGGAAAAAGAATTCAGCATCTCCATAAAGTTTGTCAGCAGATGGAAACATAAAGTGCTCCAAAATTTCCTGGTAGACGGATGCACTGACTTTGGACTTGATAAAACACAGTGGACTAACAACAGCAGACATCACGGCACCCCAAATCATCACTGATTTCAGAAACGTCACACTGGACTTCAAGAAGCTTGGATTCTGTGCCTCTCCAGTCTTCCTCCAGACTCTGGGATCATGATTTTAACATGAAGTGCAAAATTTACTTTTTCTGAAAAGAGGACTTTGGACCACTGAGCAACAGTCCAGAGCAACAGTTCATTTTCTCCTTAGCCCAGGTAAGATGCTTCTGACGTTGTTTCAGAAGTGGCTTGGTAGCCCTTTTCCTGAAGACGTCTGAGCTTGGTGACTCTTGATGCACTGACTCCGGCTTCAGTCCATTCCTTGTGAAGCTCTGCCAAGTGTTTGAATCGGCTTAAGCTTGCGGTCATCCCTGTTGCTTTTGCACCATTTCCTACCCAATTTCTTCCTTCCAGTCAACTTTGCATTTAATATGCTTTGATACAGCACACTGTAAACAGACACCCCTTTCAGTAATGACCTTCTGTGACTTACCCTCTTTGTAGAGGGTGTCAATGATTGTCTTTTGGACCATTGCCAAGTTAGCAGTCTTCCCCATTAGTGTGGTTTCAAAGAACAAGAGATACCCGGAATTTATACTGTAGGGATGGACATTTAATGAAACTCAAATGTAAATATTCTAAGATTCTGAAATACTGGATTTTTGACTTTTATGAGCTGTAAGCTCTAATCATCAAAATTAAAACAAAAAAGCTTTTGAAATGTTTTACTTTACATGTAATGAATCTAGAATATATGAAAGTTTCACTTTCTGAAATAAGTTACAAAGAAACAACTTTTTCACAATATTCAGATGCCTCTGTAAAGAAATACAATTTAAATTCACGTCTCACGCACTTTTAATGCCCTTTGAATGGAAAATATATGCTCTTTTTGAACTGGAATTATGACGGAATATCCTGTGATGTCCACTTCACAAAACAAATGTCTGAAGTGATAAGAGATGCATGTGTAGAGCTGTGGGTCGCAAGGACTGGAACTGAGAACCACTAATATAAAGTATGATATAAAGATACATCATTTTAGTTTCTTTTACAAAATCCGCTTTGTTTTAATTTTGATTTAATTTACTTATGATTAAATTTCATTAGGGTTAGCACAATTCCAGAAGTGTCAAATATTATGCTGTAAATTGTATTAAAAAAAGATAATGAGTAAGACATTTTTCTGACTTCATACGGAAATACGAACCATTTCACAAACACAACATAAATACCTTCATTTGACCTGCTGTGGGTTGATGGGGGATACAGAACAATGTACCCTGAAAACAAATCCAAATAAAACAGAAGTTAGCAGGACCTCAGTCCAGAGTGTGAATCGTAAGGGAGACTGACCCGCGTAATAAAGACATGAACTTCTCAAAAGAAGTCACATATGTTTCATCAAAATCCTGCCCTGAAGGCACTGAAAGCCCACTTTTCAAGCAAACAAAATATTAATTATTTACTTTATCATATGCAATGACAATAGATTGTGGATCAGGCCTTGTGGTTTTCTAACCTTCGGTTTCTAGACCCGAAATTTAACCATTACACCACGAGTTGTACATTTTGATGATCTTGACCAAAACAAGACACCAACAAAAACTGCAACTAAATAGTAAATAATAATAAATAACAAGAGAAGTGAATTTAAGATTTTAGCAATTTATAGACTCGATATACTAACTACAGGTGCAGCACACAACAGTTTATATAAAAAGCTAATATGCTAACAGCTCGATCTTTGTGGCCACCAAAACAGCAGAGCTGACATTGTTACATACAATAAAAGCTTCAGTAGTTACTCAGTATTACCAATACCTTCCATTGATGGAGTAATAAAACAGGTTTTGATGGAATATGAACATTTTATGCAAAATTATTTCATAATGATATGTTTTTACGCACCATAACTTCCGTGCTTTTCATTTATTGGCAACAAGAATGAGCGCCGTCTAATGAAGGTCCAAAAACTAGCAATAAAAAATTACTATGAATGAAAAATATATATCTACTAAAAAAAAGTCATTTAAATAAATAATAATTATGCCACTTTATAAATTAAACACACATAGTTTAACTATATAATAACTGTATATAAGAGCATTATTTTTGGATAGAATCATTAGAAGTCACAAACTTTTATTTTAACAACTAATAATGTCTAATATTGTAACAACACGTTTATAACATGCCTATTACAGGCTTTATAAATGAATAAATAAATAGTCATAAAAGCAAAAAGCAAGAAGTTTGTTTCATTTAAAACAAACTTATCTGTCACTTCCCTGTCTGTCACCAGTCACAACCACGTTTGGCTCCTGTTTTCATGTCTTGAATTTATACAGGGTAGAGGTTTCCATCCTTTAGTTGTTCTTCAAAAGTCTATTGAAGGTTCTTCCACAAGCTTTGGTCTCAAAATCCACATGACAAATGTGAACATAGGTTTTTATTTTATTTTTTTTTTAAACCTGATTGGTAGGTCTATAAAACAATGCGTGATGTGGTGGTTTTCTAGCTACAAATGAAACCGTTATATATGCATGCAAGCACAGGATGCAATACTGATGATCAGAAACCTAAAACCACACAGCACAACCCAATGAGAATCAGCACGCAAATAACAGTTACTTCTGATTAGTTACCATAAAAAAAAAAAAAAATTAAATAAATAAAATAAACTTTTAATGTGCTTTTGATCCCCTTATAACAAAACATTATTAACTATAGGTTTATTATATTATAATTATTTTATTGCATAGCTTAACCCATTTCCAACAGTCAAACATCACATTTCAAGGCTGAAACTGAAATTAGTGAATTTTAAATCATTTTCTTGAATATAATTTTTCATTCCTGCATTGTCTTGCATGAGAAACAATTAAACCAAATATGTAAAAATTGTGTGTGTGTGTGTGTGTGTGTGTGTGTGTACTTGTTTTTGCTACATTGTGGGGACCAAATGTCCCCACAAGGATAGTAAAACCTGAAATTTTGTGCAGTCCCCACAATGTTAAAAAAAATTATTAAAAATAGTAAATGGTGTTTATCTGAAAATGTAACGATGCAAACATGTTTCCTGTAAGGGGTAGGGTTAGGGTTAGGGTTGGGTTAGGGGATAGACAATATCGCTTAGTCAGTATAAAAACTATAGAAGTCTATGGAAAGTCCCCACAATTCACAAAAACAAACTTGTGTGTGTGTGTGTTTTGAATATATATACATATGCATGTTTGCTTGACTGTTTTCCTGAAACTCTGTGCCTTTATAGAAGTTATAGAACTGAAACTTCAAAGGCCCGAATCTGCCTCAAGACTCAAGAGTTGCTGAATCAAGCTGTATTGGATTTGAGTATAAACATGTTAACAAACAAATTCGCCTTGTTTAAATGTTACATTTGAATGTAAAGACTAGTAAGCAACAACAGAGTATGTGACAAGACATAGCATTATGTCTTGCTACACACAGTAAGGACCTCTCTATAACCAATGAATTCTAGTTATTAGTATGGAAACCACAATTTGCAAATAAGCCAAAACAACAAAAAAAGATTTTTAAAAGTCTTTTTAAAGAGACATAAACAATTTTTATAAACACATTTTTACACCTTTCTGGTCTGTTTGGACCAGAGTATAAACGTAAGAGTTCTTTTTCTTTCTTTCTTTCTTTCTTTCTTTCTTTCTTTCTTTTTTTTAAGTATTCAAATTATATATTCTTAAAACATAAAGAAATAAAGATATGGTGGTAATGAACAGCACAAACAAGTTTGTCATAACAAGATCTTCACACAAATTGGTCAACATTTACTTTATTAGAGACAATAAGAAACAAAAAAACAAAACAAAACAAAAAACATAGTAAAACACTCTCAGGCCCAGTTTCACAAACAGAGCTTAGACTAAGACAGGATTAGACTATAGTTATACAGTTAGGAATGGGAGTTTTTCAACATACTCTAACTGTAATGACCCGGATTACACAGAGTTTGTATGCGCTTTGCAGAGCTAGACAAGACGAGCATTTGAGGTTAAATAAATATCACATTTTTTTTGTTTTTTAAAAATTGATTGATCGTTTTGCTAGATAAGACCCTTATTCCTTGGCTGCGATCATTTAGAGCCCTTTGAAGCTGCATTTCAACTGCATTTAGGATGTTCAAACTTACGGGCACCATAGAAGTCCACTATATGGACAAAATTCCTGAAATGTTTTCTTCTTCAAAAAAAAACATTTCTTTATGACTGAAGAAAGAAAGGCATGAACATCTTGGATGACAACGGGGTGAGTACATTTGGGCCTCATTCATTAAAAAAAAAAGCAGAACAAATTTGTGTTTAAATTTTTCGTAAAGCCGTTTAGACGTAAACATTTGAATTCATGAAAATGTTCGTATTTTCGAAATGTTAGTTGGTATGCAAGAAATGTACAGCTGCTCCCTACCACGTGTAAATGATGTCTAAACATTTCTGTTCTTTTGGCAAAACTGATAACACTGATTTTTGATGCACTGCCATAATAATTACAAGCTGCCCTTGCCCTTTTTTTTTTAGCTGTAAAATGCAGTGCTTGTCACTGTCACTATTCACCCAGCCATAAATAGAGTAGGGGTGGGACAAATACCGACCAACCCAACCCTCCTACTTGTGCAACACAGAAGTCAGTATTACTGGTTACTGTTTTTTTAGATTTCGTAAAATTCTTAAAAATAAGATACTAGTAAAACGCTGCCGCCTTGGATATTCCAAATCATAGCAACTAAAGCCTCTCAGCTGGAAAAACACTGCGCCACCAAATAATTTTTAAGTGCCACCTGCTGGTCGTTTTCAGAAGAGCACTTGACATTTTGTTCAGCTGGCTAAAAACTCTTTGGTGATGTTACGTAGTGAAGGAGACGTGAAACGGGCGGTTCCATCTGCAGAGCTTTATTTAGGGACATCGACAGAGACATGGTCGCAAAACAGGCAGGGTCAGATACTGGCAAACAGGTATATAAGGACAAAGCACATGTAGCGAGTGACACAAATCATATATATCTCAAAAGTGAACTGAAGAACACAGGAGTCTCTAGTACAGTAAGTATGTAAGCAACTCACCGCATCCAACACTTATACACGTTAATCCAATAGCAATATCAATAGCAAACAGGTATATTAGTCAAAGTCAAAGTCAAAGTCAACTTTATTGTCAATTTTGCCATATGTGCCAGACATACAGAGAATTGAAATTGCGTTACTCTCAGACCCTGCATACACGTAACATTAAATACAAAAAGTACAATTTTAAAGATGCAAATAAATACGATTATACATATAATATATAGAATATATAGAAATATCGTGCAAAAAGAGCTTATGTAATAAAGTGACATAAAGTGACATAGTCTTTAGAGGTAGACTGGGGGTAGTAATTGAGTAGTATGAGGTAGTTAGCAGAGCACCAATACTACACAAAGTGACTGGTGCCGGTGGGTGGGGGGCGTGAGTGTTTGTGAGTGTGTGTGTGTGTGTGTGTGTGTGTCCCAGATCAGGAATATCGTGGGGCAGGAGAGGGGAGTGGGGGCAGAGCTGGGAGAGAGTTTAGCTTCCAGACGGCCTGATGGGTATCACAGTACAGGAAGTTTGTGGGGCAGAAGAGGGGAGTGGAGGCAGAGCCGGGAGAGAGTTTAGCTTCCTGACAGCCTGATGGAAGAAGCTGTCCTTCAGTCTGCTGGTCCTGGCCTGGAGACTCCGCAGTCTCCTCCCTGACGGCAGCAGGCTGAAGAAGCTTTGCATAGGGTGGGAGGGATCAGCTGTTATACAGAGGGCTTTTTTGGTGAGATGGGTGCTGTAAATGTCCTGGAGGGAGGGAAGAGGGACACCAATGATCCTCTCAGCTGCTTTCACTATGTGTTGGAGAGTTTTTTGGCAGGAGGCATTGCAGGCTCCAAACCACACAGTGATGCAGCTCGTCAGGATGCTCTCGATGGTGCCTCTGTAGAAGGTGTACATGATGGGGGCCGGTGCTCTTGCTTTAATCTGGGTCGATCAATGGCGAATGTTATCCAAGGGGCTAGGCAAAAGGGAAATCCGATAGACAGGCGACAGTTCATACGAAGGGCAAAACAGAGTCCAAAAACGACAAGGCAACAGGTAATCCAAGGCAGGCGGTAAAACAGACCAGACGAAATAACAAGGCATAGAAACAAGACTAGATAACTCAGGAAGGTTCCGTACAAATGCTAACACAATACAATACTCTGCAGATACTGAGAGGAAGTCTGGGGCTTAAATAGAGTCTCTGATTGGATGCAGGTGATCAGCGCAATGGCTGATGGGGAATGTAGTCCGGGGTGTGGTGCAACAGTCAGTGTAATGTGAATGTGAGAGGGCCACATCTGGTGGTGAGTGGACCAAAGGTCACCAGCCAGATTCGTGACAGGTGGACACACGTTATTGAATATTTATTGTTACGCATATAGCCTATTAGTCTTATGCTTTATACTTGAGCCAAACCTGAGGAAGCAAAATAGAATATTCCTAGAATATTGCAATTTGCGTAGCTGTAATTCATAGGCGGGGATTATGCTAATTGTGAACGAGCGTGCACGAGCGCCCTATTTACCAATGATTTGAGGTTTAACTATCAATTCAGATGTTTATGAAGCATTTGTGAATCTCCAGAGGAGAGTTTTCAGGAAGGTCTGTTTTACACGCAAATTACTCAGAATTTACTCATATAGTTATGCAAGTTTCATGAATGAGGCCCATTGTCTGTAAATTTTATTCTGGAAATGAACATCTCCTTTAAAGGGGTCATCGGATGCAAAGTTCACTTTTACATGATGTTTGAACATTAATGTGTGTTGGCAGTGTACACATCTACCCTATAATGATAAAAATCCATGCAGTGGTTTTAAATTAATCTGTAAAAATAATATCTTTTAATAATATCTTTAAAAATAATACCCTTTTTCAAATCGAGCCATTCTCAGATGCCTGTCGGAGGCCGCTCCCACGATAGTTGTTGACATGAGCCTCTTACCTCAGACCCGCTTTACATCATCTGTAACAGTCCAGTAACCTCCATTGTTTCGGTGCCGAGCAGGGATGTAGTTACACAAGAATATCTCCGATTGAGCAATTGAGGTGTTGTGTTGCTGGATGTAATAATGAACATAGTGGTCGTCATTTACTCCTGACATCTGAGCCACTGAAGACGCAGTGGATTATGTTTGTTTGTGAAGGGAATGCGCCTCCCGATCTACATATATCTGTCTGTGTTCGCGCAAATCATTTGTAATCCAGCTTCACTTACAACAGAAGTGAGTATAAGGGTTTTTTTTATTAATCTTTACGATCGCCTTTCCTAATAATGTGCTAGTTAGCAAGTTTAGCGGCTAAATGCGGCTAAAGTAAACAGACTCGTCACACCACAGAGAGAAGAGAGGGGCAGGGCAAGCAGAGCTCATTAACATTTAAAGCAACCTCGACCAGAACAGGATGAATTTTGCAGAGCTGATTTTGGCAAGGTAAAAAGGGTGTTGTTTTACACAACCATTGAGAATTTTTAACCAAAGTATATTATAGACTTTTCATTAAGACCCTAAAAAATCATATCAACTTGTGGAAAATGGGCATCCGATGACCCTTTAAGTAATATAAAATTTAAAGTTTTACTTTAAAGTGCATTTTAATTATGTTTCAGAACACTTTGTCAAGCCTGATTGAAGTGCACTTATTTTAATGTGTTGACTAAAATACTAGAGCACTTGTAATTTACTTGATTTTAGTTTAACTATTGTGTTCTTAGACATTAAATTTAAAGTTGATAAATGTACAAAATAGCTGCTTCATTATATACAAATATATGTAAATACATGACGTACAAGTTTTAAAATACACTTATGTATATTTAAGTTTAGCATAAATGCTTGTCAGTAGATTCATGAGTAGTAGTAATTAGACATTACATATAAAGATGCACTTAAGTCTTACTTAAGTGGGTCAAAAACAGGCCTAAGGTTCTAAAGTTTAACTAACTGCATTTATTATAAATTTAAACTATAATGCACTTTCATATAATGTTTGCTACCTGTTTGCTATGCTAAAGTGTATTAGCATTAACATCTAAGAGGGTCTTTCTCTGCTTCTTGGAGTCCTGTATTTTGTACTCTACTCACTATGTTTGTGTGAAATGGACACTAGTGTACTGGCAGTGTGGCTTGAAGGTTTAGGTTTGTGTTGGATGTTTAATTTTACAGATTTCCTGCTCCTTTATTTAGGAGGAGACAAATTCATAAGTCACTACATAGACCTCTTGAAAGACCAACTTGGGCACTTTTAATTCAGTGGAACATGGCTATTAACAGAAGACACAGATGTTGGTGAAATGCCTTTATTTGATGTATAAATGGTGAGATGTTAAGGTCTTGTGGGGCATTTCATTTTTTTGTCTTCACCTGCCGTTACAACAGAACTGGTCTGAATGAGTTTTTCTTCTTTATGATCATGAACCGCCTCCTGCTCAAGACAAAACCAGTCGTTTAATATACTAAGATGCTAGTCATTCAGTTTTGTAGTGGAAGTAGCTGAAGCATGTAAATCTACCAAGTGTTGTTTGTTCATGGTAAACAACATCTGGTCGTATATAATCACTCCACCCGATCCTTTAGGGTTCTCCACACACTGGACAGGGGTCTAAACATGCCATTGCATTTGTCAATGTCATGAATTACTTTTACAAAGAATTTACAAATATATAAATGCCCTTATTGATTATGTTGGTAATCAGTAATTAATCTCTTTAATAATTTGATCAATTTATCTGATGTACATGTTATAGAGAGTATGATAGTATGATTAAGCAGCGGTCCTTGCGCCCCCCAGCTCTGTATATTTGCTATGTATATTTTGCACCTGATTCAGACAGCCAGCTCATTAGAAGAGAGCATCATGCATGAACTGTGTTCCCATTGGTGGCGTTCCTACACAATGTTCACTGCTCCGTACTCCCTGAGCATGGGAAATCTGTTGAAGTTTGCTTCACTCCAGAACATTCATTCACAGATTTGCTCTACGCCATGGCCTGCAGCATCTTCACACATAAATGAAACTTACTAGAGAAGTATCAAGTGTGACATATCTAAAGTAAAAGACTGAAATGATGGCAAGTGGAAGCACACACTGTCAAGCAATGCGCACATGTCTCACAGCACATATTCTGTGCAGTGAAACCACCCACGATTGTCTCTAGTGCGCACAAGTGTCCATATGCGGGATAAAGCCAAGCTCAGAATCAGTTATTAATTTTTTTCCCCACACTTGCTTGGTTTTTCCAAAATGTGTCCAGATATCGGATTTAAAAATAGAAAGTGCATTACTTATGTAACAAGCATGTATGCAAATGATGTCAGTAGGTTATAATCAATTATGATCTATTACTTCACTGATGAAGAATCGTCCACATCAGCATCGCAATGCATTGATGCAACTTTTAATTTTAACACCCCCTACTGATTACTTTTTGATTACTTTTCTACATTTCTAACAAATGTTTACAACTGTTAATCATTTTGAAACCTTTAAACTGGCAGGGTTAACCTTACAGTAGGACTCAACACTGATTACTTTCAGGTTTATCAAAATCCTTCATCCCATAAGCGTAGGCTTAAACTAAATGCATTCTAAACTGTCATTTAATTGCACATTTTTTTCCTCAGTAACTGCAACGGATTACAGTTATTTTTATTTTGTAGTTAAATTATGTAACTCTGTTACATGTAACTAATTACTCCCCTACACTGGACATAATATACCTCTGTAAATAAATACAATTTAAATTCACGTCTCGAAACACTTTACTGTCCTTTGGAAAATGGAAGATATATGCTTCTTTCAAACTGGAATCATGGTGGAGTATCCTGTGATATCCACTTCTCAGGGCACTTACCCTGAATAAACGTCTGAAATGATAAGAGAACAAAATACAAAATGTGTAGAGCTGGGGGTCGCGAGGACTGGAACTGAGAACCACTGATGTAAAGTATGATATAAAGATTTGACATTTTAGTTTCTTTTACAAAATCCACTTTAATATTTTTTTAAAAAATAAATTACTAAAAATAAATTAATTTATTTGTGAACTATTCATTAGGGTTAACACAATGCCAGAACTGTCAAATATTATGTTGTAGGCTGTATTTAAAATAATAATCAGACATTTTTCTGACTTCATAAAGAAATTCGAACCATTTCACAAACACTATACAAATACCTTAATTTGACCCGCTGTGGGTTGATGGGGGATACAGTACATTGCTCCCTGCAAACAAATAAAACATGTGCTATAAAGTAATATTCAAAACTATAATATTCAAAAGTCCTCATTATAGGCATTATATGATGATTTTGATTGATGAACAAGTGCTCAAAACAAGAAGCCAACAAAAACTAGGGGATAAATGACTTAATAAATAATAGTAAATAGCAATAGAAGTCATTTTTAAGATTTTTAGCAATTTATACACTCTATAGACTAACCACAGATGCAACAAGCAACGATTTACAAAAAAGGCTAATAGGCTAACAGCCCGGTCTTTGAAACCACCTAAACGTAGCATTGCTGTCATTGTTACATACAATAAAAGCTTCAGTAGCTACTCAATATTATCAATATCTTCTATTGATGACATAATAAAACAAGTTTTGATGGAAATATGAATATTTCATGCAATATTATTTAAAAACCATATGTCGCTACGTACAATAACATCCGTACTTTTCCTTAACTGACAACAAGAGTGAACGCCATCTAACGGAGGTCCTCCAAAAACTAGCAATAAAAATTATTGTGAATAAAAATTTATGTCTAACAAATAAAATTGTAATATAAATAAATAATAATTATGACACTTTAGAATTTAAACGCATATTGTTTAACTTTATAATAAATGTATATGTGATAATTATTTCTAGACAGAATAAGTAGGAGTCACAATCTTTTATTTTATACTATTGTATTATATACTATTGTCTAAGATTGTAACAGCACATTTATTACATGCCTATTATGAGCTTTGTAAACAAATAAATAGCCATAAAAGCATATCAAGCAATTTGTTTGATTACTTATCTGTCACTTCCCTGTGTGCCACCTCCAGTCGCAACCACATTTTGCTGTTGTCTTCATGTTAAATTATTGAGAGTAGAGGTTTCATTCCTTTAGCTGCTCTTCAAGGGTCTTTAGAAAATTCTTCCATGAGCTTTGGTCTCGAAATCAACATAACAAATGTGAACATGTGATTGATTGGTCTATAAAAGACGTGTGATGTGGTGGTTTTCTAGCTACAAAGGAAACCGCTGTATAAGCATTTCAGCACAGGATGCAGTACTGATTGTCAAAAACCAAAAACCCCCAACTTCCTGAAAATTAAGAGTGAAAATGTGTAGTTTAAGGCTAAAACAAACTTGTATGCACTGGGATTTAGAACAAACCTTTTTCTTTTGTCAGGCTTTTTCTCAAAGAGAATGCGTGGAGTCATGCTAATAGTCAGTGGCGGAAAGTAAAAATAAAAAATATTGCTACTTAGGGAATGATTTACTTGAGTACAGGTAAAGGTACTGAAACAATATAACTCAAGTAAGAGTAAAAAAAACGTTCGCTGAAAAACTATTCAAGTTACTGCATTACAAAGTACTTAAGTAAGCACTAGGGAGACTTGTAGTGTTAAAGATAGAAGTATTAAACCTATCACGTTCCAGGGAATCCCTTATACGGGCAAATGCATCAGATATCACTACAGCTGAATAACATGCAGATAGAGACTGATGAAACATGGAAGATAATAAACACACAATTGCACTGCAACACTAACTGACATAGCTTGTATCACAGTATGCAATTTTATAAAATAAATGTTCTTTCCCATTCTGTGACAAGAAGCAACATGGAACCACAGAAGTTAATTGTTTCAAACACGACTGATGTTATATAGTGATTTTGGAGCAAAACATGATATTAGTCTCATAAATTGTCATGTTTGATGCTATGCTAAGCAAACATACTAGCATTCCCTATTGCCAGAAGCAAATGTTTAATAATTAATTTGGAAAACTACATAATGTATAAGATTATGTGGTTGTTTTTAAGAAGAGCAAAAGCAAAGAAGGGTAAATGAGAGGTTTGATTAGATAAATAAATAAATAAATAAATAAAGAAGGTTTAAAACAGTGTGAATAGAAGGTGCCAGTACAAAATAATGTGGGGTATGGGTATGGTTAGGCATTGTTTGAATTTTAATGATTCAGATTCTTATCAATTCATAATTTTGATTCTAATAAGGTAAAAATAAATAAATAAATAAATAAATAAATAAGCTTAGATATCATTCACATTTATTCTCTTATTGCAGTTTTTTTTATTGTTAGCTGAACACTACGAACAAAAATCACTCAAGGCACATTTTCGCTAGAATGAAAAATAAGCATTTTATTTAACATGTTAACCTGTACCAGTTGATGTATACATGGTGAGATGTTAAGGTCTTGTGAGGTATTTCTCTTTTTTGTCTTCACCTGCCGTTACAACAGAACTGGTCTGGCTGAGTTTTTCTCCTTCATGATCATGAACTGCCTCCTGCAGAAGACAAAACCAGTCATTTAATATACTAAGACGCTAGTCATTCAGTTTTGTAGTGGAAGTAACTGAAGCATGTAAACCTACCAAGTGTTGTTTGTTCATGGTAAACAACATCTGGTCGTATATAATCACTCCACCCGATCCTTTAGGGTTGTCCACACACTGGACAGGGGTCTAAACATACCATTGCATTTGTTAATGTCATGAATTACTTTTACAAAGAATTTACAAATATATTAATGTTATTGATTATGTTGTTAATCAGTAATTAATCTCTTTAATAATTTGATCAATTTATCTGATGTATATGTTATAGAGAGTATGATAGGATATGATTAAGCAGCGGTAATTCCAGTCCTATGCTATTCCAATGCTATTGTGTCTCGTGACCGACTGCATCATGCTAATATTCCAGAGTATCTTTTTGAATGAGATGTGAGCGTGTTTACGGAGCGGGATCATTTTCAGTGATTAAAACCTTCTGTTACTCGCATAATATCGTACGGCTTCAGAAGATCGGAATGCAACAAGAGTTGTTTGTAATGCTTTTATACTGTTTATGGTCAGTTTTTGCAATAAATACATGTGACTGTACTTATATTTGCCTGTTGCGTGTTTTATATTGTTCAGAAGTTGGTAGGTTTAGGGTAGAGGTGGGGTTAGGTACTCCAATGAAAGTATACATTTATATAAAATAATTTCTATTTTTACAAATGCATGCAAACCATTAAATTAAGACAAACAACTGAAAACAATGGAGGGCCCTGCATGTCGAAAAGTGATGCCAAGGGGTCCTGGCCTAGTGTCAATATGTGACAAGTTGGGAGTGAGAACGTGTTGATTTTCCCCACAAAGAGTCTAAACACCACCCGTATATCAAATGAAATCCACACTGAGAAACTTCTTTAGTGGCTTTAGTAAACTAAAATTTAGCGTTTAGACTCTTTGTGGTGAACATTAATGGTACAGCATTTGATTTAAGCCTATACTTATATCCATTGTCACCTGTAAGCTCTTTAAGTAGCTGTGGTCATCAGTGTTTTATTTTCCGAGCTGTGTATTCTGAATTTGTAACCTTCAGTGCCAGTAGCTCACTGAGTGCAACCATTCTACGTGATCAACATAATGGCACCCCCCATAGTCCAAAATATGTATATAACGATGTGGATTTTTTTAAATAACTTAAATTTTTTTGTGGGTTTACTACATATTTCAGTAAGAGACATAATTAACGTTATATTAAGCTATATAAGTCTTAACACCCAGGGTTCCCTTTATGATTATAAAAATGTAATTTTAAAGTGCAGCCACCACAAAATCAGACTTTACTCTGAGATTGTTCTGAAATTAAATACAGATTTAGAATCATAACAAGATATAATTTAATAGCTATGATACTGTTTTTGTGTCAATTTTTTTGCATAGCAATGACAGGAAACATCTAGCAATGCTTTGGAAAAAGCAGTTAATCTTAAAAAATAAAACATGTACATAAACCCAGATAGGAAATAAAACAGTTATCAAATAAGCATGTGTCTTAATCTGTGTCCTAAACTCATGAAACATGGGTGTCTCATATTTTAGAGCAGTCAGTGCAATTTGGGAAAGAAATCAGTCAAATCTGAATGTGTGTAAAAAATATTCAGATGTAACCCTCTTTGTAATCGTTAACATTTTAATAAGTAACTGTCATTTAATTACACATTTTTTTCCTCAGTAACTGCAACAGATTACAGTTATGTTTATTTTGTAGTTAAATTATGTAACTCTCTTACATGTCACTAATTGAGTAAACGTCTGAAATGATAAGAGAACAAAATACAAAATGTGTAGAGCTGGGGGTCACGAGGACTGGAACTGAGAACCACTGATGTAAAGTATGATATAAAGATATGACATTTTAGTTTCTTTTACAAAATCCACTTTAATGTTATTTTTTTTAAAAGTGAATTCCTTATGATTCATTTGTGAACTATTCATTAGGGTTAACACAATGCCAGAACTGTCAAATATTATGTTGTAGGCTGTATTTAAAATAATAATCAGACATTTTTCTGACTTCATAAAGAAATTCGAACCATTTCACAAACACTATACAAATACCTTAATTTGACCCGCTGTGGGTTGATGGGGGATACAGTACATTGCTCCCTGCAAATAAATAAAACAGTAGTTAGCAGGATCTCAATCCAGAGTGTGAATTATAAGGGAGTTTGACCCCCGTAATGAAGAGTCAAAAGAAATTATATATGTTTAAACTGAATGTTTTATCATGACTCTGTTCTGAAGACACTGAAAACCCACTTTTCAAGTGAAGTTTTTCATATGCAGTCACGATTGCTTGTGGAACGGAGCTTGTGGTTTTCTAACCTTCGGTTACCAGACCAGAAATGTACATAAAGCATGTTTGATGCTGCATGTGCTATAAAGTAATATTCAAAACTATACTATTCAAAAGTCCTCATTAAAGGCTTTATATGATGGTTTTGATTGATGAACAAGTGCTCAAAAGAAGAAGCCAACAAAAACTAGGGGATAAATGACTTAATAAATAATAGTAAATAACAATAGCAGTAAATTTAAGATTTTTAGCAATTTATACACTCTATAGACTAACCACAGATGCAACTAGCAACGATTTACAAAAAAGGCTAATAAGCTAACAGCCCGATCTTTGAAACCACCTAAATTCTGTCAAAAACCACCTACATTTCTCTCATTGTACATACAATAAAACTTCAGTAGTTACTCAGTATTATCAATATCTTCTATTGATGGTGTAATAAAACAAGTTTTGATGGAAATATGAATATTTCATGCAATATTATTTAAAAACCATATGTCGTTACGTACCATAACATCCGTTTTTTTCCTTAACTGACAACAAGAGTGAACGCCATCTAACGGAGGTCCTCCAAAAACTAGCAATAAAAATTACTGTGAATAAAAATGTATGTCTAACAAATAAAATTGTTAAATAAATAAATAATAATTATGACACTTTAGAAATTAAACGCATATTGTTTAACTATATAATAAATGTATATGTTTTCTAGACAGAATAAGTAGGAGTCACAATCTTTTATTTGAACAACTTATTGTCTAAGATTGTAACAGCACATTTATTACATGCCTATTATGAGCTTTATAAACAAATAAATAGCCATAAAAGCTTCCCTGTGTGCCACCTCCAGTCGCAACCACATTTTGCTGCTGTCTTCATGTTAAATTATTGAGAGTAGAGGTTTCATTCCTTTAGTTGCTCTTCAAGGGTCTTTAGAAAGTTCTTCCATGAGCTTTGGTCTTGAAATCAAAATGACAAATGTGAACATAGTTAAAGAAAAAAAAATGGATTGATTGGTCTATAAAAGACGTGGGATGTGGTGGTTTTAGCTATAAAGGAAACTGCTGTATAAGCATTCAAGCACAGGAAGCAGTACTGATGATCAAAAATAAAAAATAAAAAACCCAACCCACGCCCAATGCGAATGAGAATGCAATAACAGTTACTACTGATTACAATAAAATAACATTTAATGTGCTTTTGAGCCCCTTATAGTGACAAAGTGTTATTAATTATAGATTTATTATGCTATAATTATTTAACTGCATAGCTTATCCCATTTTCAACTAATGTGCCACATCAGACTTCTGATGCTTTCTCATTTGCTTTTGCTTCCTTTGCTGTGGCTTTTCTTTGCCGCCTGAAAATTAACAGTGAAAATGTGAAGTTACACACCAGAAACCTCTATTATATAGGATTAAATATTGTGGCACAAAATTAAACTGTTAAAGAGTTTAAAATGATGGATATTAAAACTATAAATTAATTGTCAATGAAAAGTCAGAAACAGTGTGATTCTGGTCCTGTTCTTTAAAATATGTAATGTATTTTTTTTTTTTTTTTTTTTCAAAGAGAATGCATGGAGCCATGCAAATAGTCAGCGGTGGAAAGTAAAAGTGAAAGTATTGCTACTCAGCAAATAATTTAGTTGAGTACAGGTAAAATCACTGAAACATAATATAACTCCAGTAAGAGTAAAAATTACTGCATTTGTAATTTGCATTACAAAGTACTTAAGTAAGCACAAGTGAGACTCATAGAAGTATCAGACTTATCACGTTCCAGGAAATCCCTTATATGGAGAAATGCATCAGATATCACTACAGCTGAATAACATGCAGCCACTATGACTGATGAAACATAAGACAAAATGGTAACACTTTAGAACACAGTTCCATCATTAGTGAATAACTACACAGGAACAAATGAGTACTGCACTATTAACATTCTAGTAACTACTACTGACTAACAAGAAATTCTGATTAATGAATCAGTAAGTAATAGTGCTCAGGTGAAAGTGGTAGTTCACTATTAGCTAATCACTAACTACTATTTTTTCATATCTCCCAGCGAACTATTAAGAACTACTGTATACAGGTTCATAATTAATGTGAATGATGCAAAATGTATAATTAATTCTGTAGTAAAGATCATGGTAATCCACTAGTAATGACTAATTTTGGTAATACCAAATACTTCAGAAGGAATTAGTAATTTTTTTGGATCCATATTCTAAAGTGAAGATCATGATAACTCTAGTAATGACTGAAATCATTGTAAGCTATTGAGGTATATATAAGGTTTTGGATAGTAATGACTCAAGTGTTACTACATCCTTCTAAAGGAATTGCTAATTATTTGGATCCTTATTCATGGTAACCCACTAGTAACGACTCAAGTGTTACCAAAGCCATTGGAAGTATGACTATCCAGAACCTTACAAAAACCTCAATAGTTTTTAATGACATTAGTCATTACTAAGGAGTTATCATGATCTTCACTTTAGAATACGGATCCAAATAATTAGTAATTCCTTCTGAAGTATTTAGTAATACCTGACTCATTACTAGTGGGTTACCATGATCTTCACTTTAGAATTAGTTACACATTTTGCATTATTTACATTAATTATGAACAAGTATATAGTAGTTCTTAATAGTTCTCTGGGAGATATGAAAAAACAGTAGTTACTAATTAGCTAATAGTGAACTACTATGTTCAACTGAGTGCTACGACTTACTGATTTGTTAATCAGAGTTTCTTGTTAGTTAATAGTAGTTACTAGAATGTTAATAGTGCATTAGTCATTTGCTCCTGTGTAGTTAGTCATAAATGACGGAACTGTATTCTAAAGTGTTACCGACAAAATAATTGACATAGCTTGTATCACAGCATGCAATTTTATAAAATATACACAGAAGTTAATTGTTTCAAACATGACTGATGTTATATAGTGATTTTGGAGCAAAACAGGATATTAGTCTCATAAATTGTCATGTTTGATGCTATGCTAAGCAAACATACTAGCAATCCCTGTTGCCAGGAGCAAATGTTTTATAACTAAATTTTAAAAACTACATCCTGTTTAAGATTATGTGGTTGTTTTTAAAAAGGGCAAAAGCAAAGAGTAAGTGAGAGGTTTGATCAAAGAAATTAAGGTTTAAAACAGTGTAAATAGAAAGGTGCCAGTAAAAAATAATGTGGGTATGGGTAAGATTAGACATTATTTGAATTGTAAAGATTCCGATTCTTATCAATTCATTATTTTGATTCCAGTAAGGTAAAAAATAAATTAATAAATAATCTTAGATATTAGATAATCTTAGATACACAACCAGGCTAAAGAACATACACAAGGATGTGTGTGCAGCAGAGTAAACAGCGTGCAGGTCTTCTTAACTTGAGTGGTTTAAAAATCACATTAAAAGTGTAGTTTGTTATAATAGCAAAGATGGACTCTAGGCACATTTTCGGTAGAATGAAAAACAAGCATTTTATTTAACATATTAACCTGTACCTATAGGCTTGGGAATCCAAAATCGATTCCAATTTTTCCAATAGGAAGCTTAAGGTCAGTAATCATCTACTTGTTAAAAAAAAAAAAAAAAAAAAAAAAAAAAGTTTAACATTAAAATTTTGTCTAATTGACAGGTTTCATTTTTTCTTATGTCTTTTAACTGGCTAAGAATTCAAATACACTGCTTGATAATAACCAAAAATGTGTATACATAATTTTTCTATTTTTTCTAAATTTTCCTAATGACAATTGTATGATTGGTGCAAACACATAAGACAGAATAGTTTCTATACTGTAATAAATGTTGTCAATTAGCACTGTTGTAACGGGACTCTTCAGAAGCATGATAGATCCAAATGCAAGCTTTATTTAACAGATCGTAGTCAAGACAGGCAGGGTCGATCTCCAAATAAACTGTTATCCAGGGCAAAACAATAGCATAATCCAGAAAAACAGGCAGAACGTCAAAATACCAGCGAGCAGTCCAAAGTAGCAAAATAAACAAGTCAATGAAACAAGGCAAAAACTACAGCAAATGAAACTAGACAAAACTATGGCAAAGAAACAAGGCAAAACTATGACTATGAAACAAAACCGTGGAAATAAAACAAGGCAATGAAAACAGGGAAAATGCTTGGTAGAGTCCGCACAGGCAAAACAATACATCGCGATAGTTGTTTGGCATGGCCTTCCTTATATGGCTGGCAAACAGGAAGTAACCAAAGAAGCAGCAGAGGGAGCGGTAACAGTCAGTCAATGGGTGAGGGCTCCCTCTGCTGGCGTGGCATTACAACTGCATTGTTCATATACTTATTATTACCTGAAAACGACTTGAAATTACCTTTTTTAGCTACAGCGATAGCATCTGCCACAATTTAATTTAATTTAAGAAAGTAGAAATAATGTAGAAATGTACTCTTTAATTTTTTATTTTCTTTGATTGATTTTATTTAACCCGATCATGTAGTCAGGGAGAGGACATCAAGCCTTCTTTATGATGGTAGCAATGCTGATTCATAACAAAAATAAGTGAGTGAAATCTCATGCAATCATATTTCCCAAGCCAGAAAAGGATACCCCCTAAATTTTAATCAGTGCTGTTATTACTTGCGAAGGAGAGGTTTATCATCCTGTGTGAAGAAAATTATTGCCTTTTTCTTTGTGTCCTGCACTTCCAGTTCACCCTACAGAGAAAACAAAGCAGCAAGTTTATTAATTATAAGGGTAGACAACATGAATTCTTTACTCAGATAATAAGCTACAAATGGACTAACGGATCCAGTGGATGTATTCCACAGCAGTGGTAAGTAAGTCGTAGCTGATAACCAGGTTGATGCCCTTGAAGTCAGTACCACAGGCCAGGAGAGCAGTACAGATCAGCACCCAGATCTTCCCTGAATGAAAACTACTCACGACATTGCCCCAATAATGAGATAAGAGTTAAACACTCCTTTCAAATATAAATTCTATTTTATGTCATATTAATAGGCATAAAATAAACAAAAAATTTAAATAGACAGGTTAAAAATGGCCCCTGAGACCGTAACAGGACAAGCAGAGAGTTTAAGAACAGCTTCTTTGACAGGACAGGCAGGGTATTCAGAGAAGGCCTCCATGGCCGTGACAGGACAGGCAAATGGTTCAGGAACGGCCTCCTTGGCCATAACAGGGCAAGCTAGGGATTCACAGGTGGTCACTGTGGTCAAGTGACCGCAGGCTTTAAAGCCAAGCAGACTTTAAAGCCAACAAGTTCTCACTCCCAACTTGTCAAATATTAACGTTTGATCAGGACCCCTTTAGCGTCATTTTTAATGCACAAGGTACCCCTTTAGCATCACTTTTCGATGTGCAGGGTAAAATAGGTATTTTTCCACAAATTTTGTTTATTTGACTGTAAAATTCTAACAGAATGTGCAATTTTCAAGTGCAAGGTTGTTTTTGTTTTTTTTTTTCAGAAAACAAATGGCTTTCAAAAAAGTACAGATATTGAGCATTAGTGTTGTGTGGTGAGTTTGCAAACAGAATTTAAATAGACAAAAAAGAAACAGGAATAAATTTTCTGTTTTTTATTTAGAAAAAAAAAAAAAGAGAGAAAACATGATCAAAATAATCCAACATTTCATACTTGAAAATTCAACTATATTACATATATACAAGTGTTTTTGTGACACTGGGTTGCACACTTTTCATTCGAGAGCCTTTTTTGCATATACACATGCATGCATTTACATGCATGGACACATTATAGAGATGCACACACCACATGTGAAAAAGTCTCAATCAGCCTAGTCTCATTAAAAATCATCCAAATCACCTTTTGTGCTGTTTACTCCTCCTTCGCCATGTTTTTGTTCATTTCGTTTATTATTTTACACAATCCAAATCTCCGTGCTCCGTTCAAATTCTTCCTTCCTGCTCTCCCAGAAATCTGCTGTCATTTGGTGACAGAGTGCAAGAAACTATCACAATTAGCTACACATTGCTGGAAAGCGCATATTGTCTACCGTCAGAAGCAATTTTAATTGTTTTGATAGTGCAAACGGTTGAAGAATTATGGTAACATGACTACAGCTTGGTTTGATGTGTCCGCTTGGTTTGACACAACCGGTTTAAAAGGGTTAATGGTTTGCATGCATAAAAATGGAAAAAAATTTATATAAAGTTATACTTTCATTAGAGCACCTAGGCAGTCGATCATGAGACACACAAGAGCTGATGGCATTTCACAGCCAAAGCTGATGTAACGCCTCTTCTGGCTGCATTTTTTCAATATGTGACAGGTTGTGAGTGAGAATGTGTTGCTGAAATGGACTCAGGGGCTGGAGCTGACACTGTAGTGAGCTCACATGCCAGAAAGCAGTATGTTGCCCAAACACACACAATAGCCATTGCTGTAACAGGGAGTATAGTTGACAGCAGAACCACCTCTAAGACCTCCAGGCTTGACACTAACGCAGAGATGCCAGCTGCTCGCACCAACATCAGCGCAGTGTCCTTCAAGCTATTAACAGTCTCAATTCCTAGGGCCCACCTTAATGCCCTCATGCAGTATGTTCATGATACATATTCATGTTCATGATGTTCATTCGTTCTGTCATGTTTTGCAAGCAGAACCCAAATGCAGAACAGCAAGGGAAGTTCATTAAAGATCTTTATTAACAAAAATGAAGAGCAGCACAAAACTGGACTAACAGAAAGCCCAGATAACAGCCAACCCTGCTGAAAAAGCCAGCATAAACCTGCATGGATTCCAAGCTGGTCCAGGCTGGTTTATGCTGATATAGTGCTGTCCTAGCTGGTGGACAAAATGGAACTGCTGATGCTGGTTCACCAGCATGGTTTTGCAGAGTTAAGTGTCAGTAGGGCAGTTGTCCGTATGCAAGTAGTGTTTTGGGGACAAACATAGTTTTTGCTTGCATATTTCTCTATTTAACACATTGATGATCCTACAGAATTACAATATAAGGTTAAAACATGATTTATTGAAATATATGAGAAGGCTGTAATTTCTTTTGCTCCCCCTGCTGAAAGTAGAACTGAAAATTTCAACTGCTTTAGTTATGATAACATTATTCATTAATGTGGTAAACTGGTAAAACGTTTTGAGCATCAAAGGAATTATCTCCTGTTTCATAAGATCTGTACACAAATCAGTTCAAATCAGTTCAAAAGATTGCATAACAAATTCATTTAGAGATAAAAAAAAAAAAAAAATGCCTTATAGAACCTTTGTCATTAGCAGTTTGTTCAATAACAGGGGTTATGAGAAGAGCTCTTTCAATGGGACAGTTAATAACAAATTGATAATAAAAGTTCAAAACTGAAAGTTGTTTTTAAAGACAGTCATACTTATCTGGGAAGTCACATATGTCCAAATCCAGCTGTTAGTCACTGATTTCAAAAAGTACACATAGTAAAAGTTATGTCAGTGCAGTGAGAACCATGAAATATATTATTGAAAATAGTGATAGCGTGCTCTTTCTGTGTGCATATAAATGCTGAACCAGAGTTAATTCAACCAAAGTCAATGGCCAAGTGCCCAACTAAAAGGAACACTACTTACCATAATGGTAACAGACTTAAGCAACCTTTGTACATGTACCATTTAAAAGAAATAAAGCCAAAATGGTTTGCAATAAGTGAATATGGTATTTCTGTTTTCAGGTATTTAATCATCCTCTGATGAGATATTGATTCAATTTGCTTTAAACAGCTTTAGTGTTACTTTTACTCTATAGATCAGGACCATATGAAAACTGAACAGTGTTTAACACTGGGGATTTCACTGTGTAAACATGTAACCAGCAACATGTTTTTTTTTTTGTTTGTTTGTTTTTTTTTTTAAGTAATTTATTAACATTAATTTGGAAAAATGTCTTGGTCTATAACTACAAACACAAACAATTAAAAAACACATACACAAGTTTTGTTGTGGTCTTGCTGGCTTGTCCACCAGAACACCAGCATCCCATGCTGGGATTCAGCAGACCAGCAACCAGCATCTCATGCTGGAGCCCGGCAAACCAGCATCCCACCAGCATCCCATGCCGGGATATATATAACATATATATATATAAAATACCAACATTCTAACCAAACATAGCAATATAAAATTATGCAAATATAGTAAACAGAGGCCTAACCCTGTGAAAAAGAAGTGTGCTTAATTGTGTGAATGTGCACTTATAGTTTACTTCAAATGTTGTACATAAAATTATTGCAAATTGCAAATAACATAATATTGAAATAAGTTTACTGAAAGAGTTCACATTCATGGCTATTTACAAAATGTAAAGTTTTACTTTAAAGCACACTGTAATTGTTTAAAAAACATTTTGCCATGTTAGATTGAGATACACTTACTTTGATATGTTGACTGAATTACTAAAGCACTTGTAATTCGCTTGATTATAGTTTAATTGTATTTTGTACTTCATAATTACATTTAACGTTAATATATTCTGAATGTACACAATAGCTACTTCATTACTAATGTGTAATTACAAATATATGTAAATGCATGACTTACAAGTCTCAATATATGCTTGTCAGTACATTCATAAGTAATAGTAATTAGACATTACTTACACTGTTATCCCTGAAGTTATTTCAATTCAAAATTATTAAGGACAATAAACATAAACTCTTACACTTTTGCTGTATTACCAGCTTTTTTTAGTTAAATGCACGATTTTCCTGCATTTTCTTATTCTACCTATTGGTTTAAGTTTAATTAACGTACATACGCTTATTTTAATCAGTTGCCAATGGCAACAGGCTGAAAAACGAGACAGAACGGAACACAACATGGCTGCTTGAACGTTTGCTGCACGGTGAGTTGCATTTCTTTACGTTTAACATTTACTTCACAACAAAACTCTGTTAAATGAGAGTTAACAGTTAAATACACATAAATTAAAGGTGCATTTACATCACAGTGTGTTTCATCACTTTTAATTCGCCTGTGCAGACTTGCACATTGTTGTACCAACGCTTGCGTGAACTTTTTTTTGACTAATTTAAATTATTTTTGGTTAATATATGTAAGCGCACGGACATGATAGATGAAACGTTCGATTGTGTTCTTGTTGAACATTTGTTCACCGGTTAATTTTTGTTCGTGTTGTAAATGCAGCGCAGTTTCATAAACGGCTTCTATTAACTTACTTAATAGAGTTAACAATTCGATCTTTTTTCATGCACATAATTGATAATATTCAGAGTTCGATATTAAGAAAGTTCAACCGCGTGGTCATCAGCATGGCGTTTGTGTTTAACAAATGTGAATGACCACAGAAACCATTTATTTCACCAGATTGTTCGTTCAAGGGTTTTAGTAAATGCAGCGCGAACTATTTAACATTTCACATTACTTTTTGTATGTTAAGTATTAACACATATATACAAATCAATATTTTTCATGCATGTGATGGAAAATATTTCAAGTTAGATATTGAAAAAATGCAAGCTAATGCTAATCCACATGGTGTTAGCCAAGATAATTAGTTACTTAAAATATCTTAACAAATAAGTCTGTTCTGCCTTGTCATGCTTGATAGCTTTACAAAATGTTTGTAAAAAACTAAACCGATCTTTCATTTTAAATACAGTTTGCTTTGTGGTTAACCAGATATAACCTATCTAATGTGGATTTTTTTTATATATACTTTGCAGGTTCCAAGAAAACCACAAGCAAAATGTGGACATGTAAGTACTGTGTGTTTTCGTGTGACAAAAGAGGTCATTTGTTAAAACATTACAGACTCAAACATGGGAGCTATGCAAGAAGCCAACCTTTTCCATGCCTATACCAGGAGTGTTTATGTACTTTCAAGTCTTTTAATAGCCTTAAAATACACTTGTCTCGTTTTCATACAATATCACAGGAACAGCAGTCTGTAAGACCGTTTCAAGTTAAGCTTCGATGCCAGCTTTGTGATTTTCTTGAACCATGTCAGGATACTGAATATTTTGCCCACCTTCGGCGTAGACACCTCAAAGACCACCAAAGTGTTCAGTGTCCATTTCAAGGCTGCAGCTTTGAGAGCAAAGTATATTCTACTTTCAGTTCTCACAAATTTAAGCATCACAGAAATCACAATGAGACCATGTTTAAACCAGAGTTGGTAGTAAGAATGACTACAAATGGCGACACGTCGATGTCACTTCCCTGGTTTGGGAAAAGCATGTAAAAGTCCACCTAATACGTTGACATGCACACAGACATAGTAGGTGGACTTTTTTGTGCTTTTCCCAAACCAGGGAAGTGACGTCGACGTGTCGCCATTTGTAGTTTTTGAGACTAGTAGGGATCGCGTAAAAGTTGTTTTTAAAACACTCATGGTGGACTTACAAATTTTCCGATGCAGCGTTTTGTGAGTACATACCCTATTTACACTACTGTAGAAGTTTGGTAAGATTACTTGCACGTTTAGTGGTGCAATTTACAAGACACATCACATGTTCCATGTAGGGCAGTAGCAAGCCATTCGAAAAACTCTGATATCTCCCTCAATGTTCGACTAAGGTAGTAAAAAAAAAAACTTCGGATGGGGTATTTACATGGGCTTCGGAGTGCATAGCAATGAAGTCAAATCTACTCCGAACCATCCCTTTAAGCAAAATGGACAGAACAATATTTAGTAGAAATTTTCTGTGACAATTATCTTTCTGCCTCTACTGTACCTCAGACCTTGCTGACATGAGATGCGCTGCTATAAGAGGGCTTCCTGTTATACTTGGTGATGACCCAACAGAGTTCTTCAAAACATGCGTTGTAAGTATTATTTTTCTCTGCCATTTAAAACTTAAATGTACTCTAGAATAATTACATTCAGTTATAGTGATCTCATCATCACTGTGTATATAATTTAAATTAATTTATAATATTTTGATAATACAACATTATTATTACTAAAGGAACACTCCACTTTTTTGGGAAATAGGCTCATTCTCCAACTCCCCCAGAGTTAATAAGTTGAGTTTTACCATTTTGAAATCCATTCAGCCGTTCTCCTGTTCTGGCGATATCACTTTTAGCATAGCTTAGCATAGATCATTGAATCCTATTAGACCAGTAGCATCGCGTTCAAAAACGATCAACCTATTTAAAACTTGACCCTTCTGTAGTTATACTGTGTACTAATACGGACGAAAAATGTAAAGCTGCAATTTCCTAGACCGATAAGATTAGGAACTACACTCTCATTCCGGTGTAATAGTCAAGGAAGTTTGCTGCTGTAACATGGTCGAAGCAGTCGGAGTAATATCACACAGCGCCTGAAATTAGTTCCCAGCTAGGTTAGCATTTGCACATGTGCTGTGTGTATTACTCTGCCTGCTTCGGCCATATTACGGCAGCAAACTTCCTTGACTATTACAGCAGAATGCGAGTGTAGTTCCTAATCTTATCGGTCTAGAAAATCACAGCTTTACATTTTTCACTGGTATAAGTACATGATATAACTACAGAAGAGCCAAGTTTTAAATAGGACATATATCAAAACTTGTTGGTCATTTCTGAACGTGATGCTATTGGTCTAATAGGATTCAGTGATCTATGCTAAAAGTGACATCACCAGAAAAGGAAAATGGCTGAATGGATCTCAAAACAGTAAAACTCAACTGGGGGGGGGGGGGAGTTGGAGAATGAGCCTATTTCCAAAAAAAGTGGAGTGTTCCTTTAAGAAACAGACAAACATATATTAATATTTACTTTACAGAATTGTATGCACATAATTGACAAAGCATCCCAAATCACTTACACAGTACATGTTTCTCTTTATTTATCCACATGTTTGTTAAAAGTTAATCTTAAAGAATATTAGACGGCTAATTTTTTTATTTAATTTTTTATAATTTCTGCTTCCATATCCAGTCTTCTGCTGATGAGGAGTTTCCGCATGTTCCACTTGGAATCCTAACCAAAGAAAGTGAAGCTGTGGCACAGCATCTCCAGTCTTTCCACCTCCATCCATCCTCTGTGGGAATTATTTTAGAAGGGAATGTGGTGATGGACAATTTGGAGAATCTGCCTCAGGCTATGCGTCTACTCTTTGGATTGACCTACGCCCTGCATCTCGACTATCCCAAGTGTATGACCAAGACATTTCATTTCATTCAGCAGGTGATGCTATGCTTGGGTAAAAAGGAGCTAAAAGGCAAAATTTTGGCACTGTCAAATCAACTCGCCATATGAGACGTTCAAGTCTTCATTTCATGTAAACTATGCCTATTTGTTAAATGTTTAAGCACTTTAATAGTACATTATATGCCTATTCAGAGGTTGTATATTTTTCCTCTTCACAGTTTGGCTAATGTTTACATGTACATTTATGTTGTTTAATATAACATGTTGTGCCTATTCAGGATTAGGCAAATGTTTATGCAACATATTGATGTTTTACAATATGTAAAAGTTTTCAAGTGTAAGTGATCACAGTGTGCCTATTCAGATTTTGGCAAATGCTTATGCCTTATAGTAAAGCAGTAATTCATATTCTGCCTTTAGTTAGGCAAATGTTTATGCAATAGTGTAACTATATATGAGTACATAGTGTGCCTATTTAGAGTTTGGCAAAGATGCATAATAATGCATTGAAAAGTTGGCGAAGTTACTTTTTTGAAATGTTGAATTTGAAAATTCAAATAAATCCTTGTAAGATGCATTTTTTTGGTGGCTTATTGTGCATTGTAGAGTAAATTCTAAAAAAAAAATACAAACTAATTTTGACAACTAAAGCAATTTAGTGTAATTTAGTATTTTAAATTACCTAAACTAATACATTTTAGTTATTATAACAGATTATGTTAGTTCCAATAACTAAAAGTTTTCAATAAAATTATATGTAAAAGTTAAGTTCTTTAAACGTAAGATCTCTTGCTTGTTCAACAAGACAAAATTAACTTTTTTAGGGGAACGAGTTTCCATAATTTTTTTACGTTGAATCAACGTATATGGGCTTACAGTGTATAAAGATGTACTTAAGTCCTACTTAAGTGGGTCAATAACAGACCCAAAGCACTAAAGTTCAACTAACTGCATTTAATATAAACTTAAACTATAATGCAAAGTAAGGTTTTGCTAAAAGTGTACTTTTTAGGGTAGGGGGGACTGCTAATGTTTAAATGTAAAGTTCATAGGCCTTTAAGGTTTATAGGCCTATTGTCTTCCTTGCAGCCAGTTATGGCTATTCCATGGGTCGCTTTAAAAACAAGTGAACCAGCCTGTCTGTATTAGCATTAGCATCTAGCAAGAGGGTCTTTCTCTGCTTCTTGGATTTTGTAGTGTACTCACTATGTTTGTGTGAATTGTACACTAGTGCACTGACAGTGTGGTTTGAAGGTGTGGTTTTGTGTTGGATGTTTCATTTTTACAGATTTCTTGCTCATTCAGGAGGGGACATATTCATAATCATATTCAAGTCACTACATTGACCTCTTGAAAGACCACTGTGGACACCCTTAATTCATTGGAATTTGGCTACTAACAGAAGACACAGATGATGATTAAATGCCTTTATTTGATTCATAAATGGTGAGTTGTTAAAGTCTTGTGAAGCATTTCTCTTGTTATCACCTGCCGTTACAACAGAATTGCTCTGACAGAGTTTGCTCCTCTATCCCCTCTATCATCACGAACTGCCACCTGCCACCAAGACACTAGTTATTCCGTTATGGAGTGTAAGTAGTAAAGCATGTAAACCCAATAAGTGTTGTTTGCTCATGATGAATGTCTCCGAGTCATATATTATCACTCCACCTGATCCTTTAGGGTTCTCCACACACTGATCAGAGGTCTAAATATAAAACTGCATTTGTTAATGTCAAAAATTCCTTTTAAAAATTTACAAACATATTAATGTCATTATTGATTACATTGGTAATCAGTAATTAATCTCTTGAATTTTTTGATGAACAGTATATAAAATAAAGCGTATGATAGTATGATGTAAAGAAATGTCATTTTAGTTTCTTTTACAAAATTCGCTTTAATGTTATTTTTAAAACATAGATTACTATCCATTAGGGTTAGCACAATGCCAGAACTAAAATATTATGCTGTAAGCTGTATTAAAGGCACAATATGTACGTTTTCGCTGCTAGAGGGTGCATATGCAAAACAAACAAAGAACCAAAGGCGTAGTTTAATGACCCAGTGATATAATGAGGAATCATGGGAGTTGTTGTCTTTATCCCCACAGCCGATGCAGTCTGACAGGACTTGGGCAGAAATCATGTCCATGGATTTGCTACTGTATTAAAGACTTATTAAGGTCACTGTATGAAGCAGGGTATGCTGAAAGTCGTGGAAGCGAATCAAGGATGCTGGAGCAATCACTAATGAAGGACGAGTGCTATACACGGCTTGCAAACAGCAGAACTTTTATTATGCCACAGTTGACCACTTACGCTTCTTCTGTCATTTGTATGTAGGAAAAGTAGCGCTATTTTATCATACTAGATACATTTTAGTGTGTTGAAAGTTCTGTTATAATGCTACTCTGTCCATTCGTCACCTTTCTAACAAAATGCATAACATATTTAACTGTCTTTGGGGTTTCCATGTTTTCTACAAAATAAAACAGAAAAATCGAGGGTGTATGACATCATTGGTTGGTTACGCAATGACATGGTCCGTGGTCCACACTAGTTAAAATTGCCTATTTATCTGGATTTAAACATTCTTCTTGTCATGAATCTGGTCCTGAACGGCAATACGCTCGCCACCAGAGGTCGCCTTCCCATTTAACATTACATAGACTGTTGCACCACACCCTGGACTACATTTCCCATCATTGCGCTGATGACACACACAGCTGTAACCAATCACGTACACTATATAAGCCTTGGACTTCCTTCTCCTATTGCCGAGTATTGTATTGCATTTAGCACTCTTATTGTGTTAGCATCTGTACGGAGCCATTTCTAAGTGATCTAGTCGTTCGAGTCTTGTATCTACGCCTTGTTATCTCATCTTTTCTGTTTTGCTGTCTGCCTTGCAACTCTTGCTTGATACTGGAATACCCTTTTGCCTAGCCCCCTGGATTACGTTCGCCATTGATCGACCCTTGCCTGTGTCACGGATTACTCTTGTGTTTTGTCCTTACATACCTGTTTGCCGTTGTTCGACCCTGCCTGCCGTTTCGACCCTGTCTCATCTAAATAAAAGCTTTGCATATGGATCTGCCCACTTCACGCGTCTTTCACTTCATTACACTTCTAAACATCTGCGATAATGTAAGCACAAAAGTCAGCAAAATATATGCTTCTCTAGTGTCTTTTTGGATATTTTCATCAAAAAAAATTGTACATGTTCTCCCTTTAAAAATAATAACGGGTCCCCCTCAGGAGAAATCGCGATTGCATTTCCCCCATTGTCAAGCCCTTGGAATCGTCCTTCCCAATCGAAACAATGGCACCCATGTTGTTACATATAATAAAACCTCCAGTAGTTACTCAATATTATCAATTTCTTCTATTGATTGAATAATAAAACAGGTTTTGATGGAAATATGAACATTTCATGCAACATTATTTCATAATGATGTTTTTTACACAGCATAATATCCATGTTTCTTGTTAAATGACAACAAGGGTGAGCGTCAAAGGTCCTCACAAGACAAAAAAAAAAAAAAAAATGACATATTAAAAAGTTATTACGAATAAAAAAATATGTCTAACAAATGAAATTATAATATAAATAAGTAATAATTATGCCACTTTATAAATTAAACACATTTGTCCAACCATGTAATAAATGTATATGTGATAACAATCCTTCTAACAAAGGTCTTTCAAAAGACAAAAAAAAAAAAATTAAATAAAAATTTATTACGAATATATATGTAGTAATTATGCCACTTTATAAATTAGACATATTGTTTAACTATATTATAAATGTATATATGATAATTATTTCTAGATAGAATCAGTAGGACTCACAATCTTATTTTAACATCAAAAGCAGAACAAGCTATTTGTTTCATTAAAACAAACTTACCTGTTACTTCTGTGTCTGTCACTTCCATCACAAACACATTTTGGAGAGGTTTCCATCTTTTAGCTGCTCTTCAAGGGTCTTCTGAAGATTCTTCTGAAGCTTTGGTCTTAAAATCAACATGACAAATGAGAACATAATTAATAAAAAAGTTGAAAAACCTAATTGATTGATTGATTGATTGATCCATCAAATGTGTCATGTCATGGTTTTCTAGCTAAATGAAACTATTTACAAGAATGCAACAGGATACAGCAGTGAAGGACAAAAACCAAACCCACAACCCACCCACAATGAGTGCGCAAATAGCATCTCAACAGGTACTTCTCTGATCATTTTCAGAAAATAACATTTAATATGCTTTTGATGTCCTTACAGCAAATGCTTGATTAACTACAGGTTTGTAATTATTTGATCTCAATAGCTTAATCCATTTTTTATCACTCAAGCAATACATTTCAAGCAGAAAGTGAAATTGAAATTATTGTATTTTGTAATATTTTCTTGAATTCAGACTCAGAGTAGACATTTTTTGAATCTGTATTGTCTTACATGAGAAACATTTATTCCAAACATGTCAAAATGACTTCAGGGCAAAATACATATACTTTGTGTATATGCATGTGTGTGTAGAGAGAAAAAGCGAAAAGGCAGCCACTCAGAAAAGAGATTTTTAGCATGATTGCTTGACTGTTTCTTTCCTCAGACTTTGTGCATGCTTTTTTAGAAGAGCCTGATTCTGCCTCAGAGCTGCTCAGTCAAGCTATATTGGATGTGAGTATGAACATGTTAACAAACAATTTTGGCTTTTTTTAAATGTAATGATACATTTTAAGGGAAGAAATGTAGCTGTGAAATTTGAATGCAAGGGCTATAGTATGCAACAACAGAGTAGTTTGACGACATAGCATTATGTCACAATACTGTCATACTGTCTTGTTACACACTCTTGTAGGGACTTTCCTATAACTACAAAAGTTTTTTTTTATTATTTCACATCACACCAAATATTATTTTATGTTATTTGGAAATTTTACAATTTTTGAAGTCATTTTCATTTAATAAGACCACTTTTTAAAACATTTGTATTATTACCAAAGTATCACTCAGCCAATGTCAGGGCTGTCTAATGTACTATTACAAAATAAAAACCCTCCAAAAACTCATATGGTTCTATCTGTGGTTTTGGATAGCTCTAAAAAGAAAACTACCAGTTTCCACAAAACAGAATTACTTCATATTAACAGCACACCACCCCAGACTGTTACTCCTCTAATGTTAGGAGTGTCTCCAAAAAGTCATAGTCCACCTGTTCTCTCTGTGATTTTGGATAGCTCAAAAAAATAAAAAATAAAAAAAAAAAAACACCTGTTTCCACAGACCAATTTCAATTCAAACTGACAGTCCACCCCAATAAAAGTCCCACAGTAAAAGTCCTTCAAAACTCATATAGGTTGTTTTGTCTATCAATTCAGATAAAATCACAGAGAGGGCTTATTCAGAGGGCTCTTATTTTGTAATGTACAGCAGACAGTTCTGACATTGGCTGAGTAACACTCGGGGGTGTTGTATTGTTAATCTGAAGTGAAACTGTTTTGTAGAAACCGAGAGTTTTCTTTTTAGAGATATCTAAAATCACAGGCAACAGGTAGAATATGAGTTTTTCTTATTTATGTAATGCAACATCAGACAGTCCTGACATTGTGACAATTTAAGGCTGATGGACTGTCAATTTGAATTGAATTTGTGGAATTTTCTGTGGAAACAGGTAGTTTTTCGACATACCCTAACTGTCATGAACCTGGAGAGTTCAGGCAGAGTAAGACAAGACGAGCGCTTGACATTAAAAAGTATAAAAATTGTATTATTTTTATGAAAATAACCGAAGACACAGATTATGGTTAAATGCCTTTATTTGATTCATAAGCAGTGAGGTGTTAACGTCTTGTGAGGCAATTTCTCCTTCATGTCTTCACCTGCCGTTACAACAGAATTGGTCTGATGGAGTTTGCCTCTCTATCCCCTTTATCATCACGAACTGCCACCTGCAGAAGACAAAACCAGTGTTTTAAAATACTAAGATGCTAGTCATTCAGTTATGGAGTGTAAGTAGTAGAGCATGTAAACCTACCAAGTGTTGTTTGCTCATGATGAATGTCTCCGAGTCATATATCATCACCCCACCTGATCCTTTAGGGTTGTCCACACACTGATCAGAGGTCTAAATATAAAACTGCATTTGTTAATATCATAATTTACTTTTAAAAATGTACAAACATATAATTTTGCATTTAATGTCATTATTGATTACATTGGTAATCAGTAATTAATCTCTTGAATTTTTGTATGTACAGTATATAATATAAAGAGTATGATAGTATGATGTAAAGAAATGTAATTTTAGTTTCTTTTACTAAATTCACTTTAATGTTATTTTAAGAAAAAAAATAAATGTCGGCGCCGATAGCCTTGTGGGCAGCGCGCTGACATCTAGCGCTGTTGTGTTCCAAGCGTCCCGAGTCCTGGCTCATGGACCTTTCCCGATCCCACCTCCCTTTCTCTCTCCCACTTTGTTTCCTGTCATTGCTATACTGTCCTAGCAAAAATAATGTAAGTACAAAAGTCAGCAAAATATACGGCACCCTTCTAGTGTTTTTTGGATATTTTCATCAAAAAATCTTGCATATTCTCCCTTTAAAAATAATAACGAGTCATTTTTCTAACTTCATATAGAAATATGAGCCATTGCACAAACACAACACAAATAATTTAATTTGACACAAATACCTTAATTTGACCTGCTGTGGCTTGATGGGGGATACACAAAAATGAACCCTTGAAAACAAATGCATATAAAACAGAAGTTTAACCATTACACCACAAGCTGTACATAAAGCATGTTTAATACTGTATGTGCTACATTAAAGAGTAATGTTCAAAACTGTAATATTCAAAAATCCTCATTATGGGCCTCAAAAAATGAACAAGTGCCCAAAACAAGAAACCAGCAAAAACTGCAACTGAATAATAAATAATAGTAAATAACATTAGCAGTAAATTTAAGATTTTAGCAATTTATAGACTCTATAGACTAACCACAAATGCAACACACAGCAATTTACATAAAAGGGTTGGGGGTGTGTGGTGAGTGTGTGGTTCCCCCCCATGTAAAAATCTCTATCGCATTCCGGGGGGAGAAATAGCGTTCCCCCCAGTCCCCTTGGAAATGTCAGGGTTGGAGTGTAGGCAAGAATTCACTGATACAGGAGAATGGGATTTTACTGGCAAAAATAAATAAAAATAAACAACAAAAACTACCCCATGGGGGAAAACAGGCAGGCAACATGGCACAGCAGGAACAGGCAAGACAGGATCAGGAAACACCAAGGGAATGTTAGACAACAAATTAGCCCAGGACTACAAACACAAGGAGAATAAACTGGGGGCCAAACAAGGAGGGTAATGCAACAACAAAGGTGGGGCAAATGAACCAATAATCAGGAAACAGGAGATATGAGAGCACATGGCACAAGAAACCAATGTGCTCACACAAATGAAAAAACACAGGCTGCATGCTTTCATGTTGTCATGTCTTGTGTGAACATGTGGCTTATGAGTATTCTCATTAGCTGTGTGTTCATGTGTTGCTTTGTTCAAGCAAATGGCTTGTGATTGTTTTAGCCGAAAATACAAGCTGCGTGTAACGACACAAGACAACAGTAAAGCATGTGGTCAAACACCAACCGCGTGCTACACAAAACACAATCCACAATGACAGATGAGCGTACGGCCCGAGCAAGCTCGAGACCACATGCTCCCATAACAAAACAGAACATGGAGCGTGAGTGTCTGAACCCCGACACGAAACCAAAACTCAACAAGACATGAGTGCTGGGATCCAAACACCACGCTCTATCAAGAAACAAGACATACAGACAACATGAAAACAAGACATGACACGAGTCTCAGGGCTCTGCAACAAAACCCTAAGAAAACTAGACCAAAGTGACAGAACCCTGACAAGAAATCCCACTACTTTAAAAAACGCATTCCCGGGGGTCCCCCTCGGGAGAAATCGCGATCGCGTTTCCCCCATTGTCGAGCCCTTGGAATTGCAATTTCCTTCAGTAGTTACTAAATATTACCAATATATTCTATTGATGGAGTAATTAACAGGTTTTGATGAAAATATGAACATTTCATGCAGTATTTTTTCATAATAATATGTTTTTACGTACCATAAGAGCTGTGTTTTCCGTTAACTGACATCAAGGGTGAGTGTCTTCTAAGGTCCTCAAAAGACAAAAAAACTAATATTAAAAAAAGTTGTTATGAATAAAAAATATGCCTAACAAATGAAATTGTAATATAAATATATAATAATTATGCCACTTTACAAATTAAACACATATTGTTTAACTATATAATAAATGTATATGTGAAAACGAGGCTTCTAACGAAGGTCCTTGAAAGACAAAAAAATTCAATATTAAATAAAAATTTATTACGAATTAAAAATATGTCTAACAAATAAAATTGTAATATAAATAATAATTATGGCACTTTACAAATTAAACACATATTGTTTAACTATATAATAAATGTATATATGATAAATATTTCTAGATAAAATCAGTAGGACTCACAATCTTATTTTAACATCTAATATTGTAACAGAACATTTATTACATGCCTATTACAGGCTTTAGAAATAAATAAATGGCCATAAAAGCAGAACAAGCTATTTGCTTCATTAAAACAAACTTATCTGTTACTTCTGTGTCTGTCACTTCCGGCACAAACATATTTTGCTGCTGTCTTCATGTTAAATTATTGAGAGTAGAGGTTTCCATTCTTTAGTTGCTCTTCAAGGGTCTTCTGAAGGTCCTTCTGAAGCTTTGGTCTTAACACCAACATGACAAATGAGAACATAACTTTTAACAAAAATCATGAAAAACCTTATGGATTGATTGATTGACTGAGTGATCCATCAAATGTATCATGTCATGGTTTATGAAACTAGCTAAATGAAACTATTTACAAGAATGCAACAGGATACAGGAGCGAAGAACTAAAACCAAAGCCAAGAGCACGACCCACCCACAATGAGCGCGAAAATCACATCTCAACAGTTACTTTTCTCTTTTGCTTTTGATGCCCTTACAACAAATGCAAGATTAACTATAGGTTTATAATTATTTTGTTTCAATAGCTTAATCCATTTTCAATAGTCAGTTTCAATCAGAAACTGAAATTTTTGTATTTTGTATTTTTTTCTTGAATTCAGAGTACATCTTTTTTTTAATCTGTATTGTTTTACATAAGAAACCTTTATTCCAAACATGTCAAAATGCTTTTGTAACATTAAGAAGACTTCAGGGCAAAATACATATATTTTGTGTATATGCATGTGTGTGTAGAGAGAAAAAGCGAAAAGGCAGCCACTCAGAAAAGAGATTTTTAGCATGATTGCTTGACTGTTTCTTTCCTCAGACTTTGTGCATGCTTTTTTAGAAGAGCCTGATTCTGCCTCAGAGCTGCTCAGTCAAGCTATATTGGATGTGAGTATGAACATGTTAACAAACAATTTTGGCTTTTTTTAAATGTAATGATACATTTTAAGGGAAGAAATGTAGCTGTGAAATTTGAATGCAAGGGCTATAGTATGCAACAACAGAGTAGTTTGACGACATAGCATTATGTCACAATACTGTCATACTGTCTTGTTACACACTCTTGTAGGGACTTTCCTATAACTACAAAAGTTTTTTTTTTATTATTTCACATCACACCAAATATTATTTTATGTTATTTGGAAATTTTACAATTTTTGAAGTCATTTTCATTTAATAAGACCACTTTTTAAAACATTTGTATTATTACCAAAGTATCACTCAGCCAATGTCAGGGCTGTCTAATGTACTATTACAAAATAAAAACCCTCCAAAAACTCATATGGTTCTATCTGTGGTTTTGGATAGCTCTAAAAAGAAAACTACCAGTTTCCACAAAACAGAATTACTTCATATTAACAGCACACCACCCCAGACTGTTACTCCTCTAATGTTAGGAGTGTCTCCAAAAAGTCATAGTCCACCTGTTCTCTCTGTGATTTTGGATAGCTCAAAAAAATAAAAAAAAAAAAAAAAAAAAACACCTGTTTCCACAGACCAATTTCAATTCAAACTGACAGTCCACCCCAATAAAAGTCCCACAGTAAAAGTCCTTCAAAACTCATATAGGTTGTTTTGTCTATCAATTCAGATAAAATCACAGAGAGGGCTTATTCAGAGGGCTCTTATTTTGTAATGTACAGCAGACAGTTCTGACATTGGCTGAGTAACACTCGGGGGTGTTGTATTGTTAATCTGAAGTGAAACTGTTTTGTAGAAACCGAGAGTTTTCTTTTTAGAGATATCTAAAATCACAGGCAACAGGTAGAATATGAGTTTTTCTTATTTATGTAATGCAACATCAGACAGTCCTGACATTGTGACAATTTAAGGCTGATGGACTGTCAATTTGAATTGAATTTGTGGAATTTTCTGTGGAAACAGGTAGTTTTTCGACATACCCTAACTGTCATGAACCTGGAGAGTTCAGGCAGAGTAAGACAAGACGAGCGCTTGACATTAAAAAGTATAAAAATTGTATTATTTTTATGAAAATAACCGAAGACACAGATTATGGTTAAATGCCTTTATTTGATTCATAAGCAGTGAGGTGTTAACGTCTTGTGAGGCAATTTCTCCTTCATGTCTTCACCTGCCGTTACAACAGAATTGGTCTGATGGAGTTTGCCTCTCTATCCCCTTTATCATCACGAACTGCCACCTGCAGAAGACAAAACCAGTGTTTTAAAATACTAAGATGCTAGTCATTCAGTTATGGAGTGTAAGTAGTAGAGCATGTAAACCTACCAAGTGTTGTTTGCTCATGATGAATGTCTCCGAGTCATATATCATCACCCCACCTGATCCTTTAGGGTTGTCCACACACTGATCAGAGGTCTAAATATAAAACTGCATTTGTTAATATCATAATTTACTTTTAAAAATGTACAAACATATAATTTTGCATTTAATGTCATTATTGATTACATTGGTAATCAGTAATTAATCTCTTGAATTTTTGTATGTACAGTATATAATATAAAGAGTATGATAGTATGATGTAAAGAAATGTAATTTTAGTTTCTTTTACTAAATTCACTTTAATGTTATTTTAAGAAAAAAAATAAATGTCGGCGCCGATAGCCTTGTGGGCAGCGCGCTGACATCTAGCGCTGTTGTGTTCCAAGCGTCCCGAGTCCTGGCTCATGGACCTTTCCCGATCCCACCTCGCTTTCTCTCTCCCACTTTGTTTCCTGTCATTGCTATACTGTCCTAGCAAAAATAATGTAAGTACAAAAGTCAGCAAAATATACGGCACCCTTCTAGTGTTTTTTGGATATTTTCATCAAAAAATCTTGCATATTCTCCCTTTAAAAATAATAACGAGTCATTTTTCTAACTTCATATAGAAATATGAGCCATTGCACAAACACAACACAAATAATTTAATTTGACACAAATACCTTAATTTGACCTGCTGTGGCTTGATGGGGGATACACAAAAATGAACCCTTGAAAACAAATGCATATAAAACAGAAGTTTAACCATTACACCACAAGCTGTACATAAAGCATGTTTAATACTGTATGTGCTACATTAAAGAGTAATATTCAAAACTGTAATATTCAAAAATCCTCATTATGGGCCTCAAAAAATGAACAAGTGCCCAAAACAAGAAACCAGCAAAAACTGCAACTGAATAATAAATAATAGTAAATAACATTAGCAGTAAATTTAAGATTTTAGCAATTTATAGACTCTATAGACTAACCACAAATGCAACACACAGCAATTTACATAAAAGGGTTGGGGGTGTGTGGTGAGTGTGTGGTTCCCCCCCATGTAAAAATCTCTATCGCATTCCGGGGGGAGAAATAGCGTTCCCCCCAGTCCCCTTGGAAATGTCAGGGTTGGAGTGTAGGCAAGAATTCACTGATACAGGAGAATGGGATTTTACTGGCAAAAATAAATAAAAATAAACAACAAAAACTACCCCATGGGGGAAAACAGGCAGGCAACATGGCACAGCAGGAACAGGCAAGACAGGATCAGGAAACACCAAGGGAATGTTAGACAACAAATTAGCCCAGGACTACAAACACAAGGAGAATAAACTGGGGGCCAAACAAGGAGGGTAATGCAACAACAAAGGTGGGGCAAATGAACCAATAATCAGGAAACAGGAGATATGAGAGCACATGGCACAAGAAACCAATGTGCTCACACAAATGAAAAAACACAGGCTGCATGCTTTCATGTTGTCATGTCTTGTGTGAACATGTGGCTTATGAGTATTCTCATTAGCTGTGTGTTCATGTGTTGCTTTGTTCAAGCAAATGGCTTGTGATTGTTTTAGCCGAAAATACAAGCTGCGTGTAACGACACAAGACAACAGTAAAGCATGTGGTCAAACACCAACCGCGTGCTACACAAAACACAATCCACAATGACAGATGAGCGTACGGCCCGAGCAAGCTCGAGACCACATGCTCCCATAACAAAACAGAACATGGAGCGTGAGTGTCTGAACCCCGACACGAAACCAAAACTCAACAAGACATGAGTGCTGGGATCCAAACACCACGCTCTATCAAGAAACAAGACATACAGACAACATGAAAACAAGACATGACACGAGTCTCAGGGCTCTGCAACAAAACCCTAAGAAAACTAGACCAAAGTGACAGAACCCTGACAAGAAATCCCACTACTTTAAAAAACGCATTCCCGGGGGTCCCCCTCGGGAGAAATCGCGATCGCGTTTCCCCCATTGTCGAGCCCTTGGAATTGCAATTTCCTTCAGTAGTTACTAAATATTACCAATATATTCTATTGATGGAGTAATTAACAGGTTTTGATGAAAATATGAACATTTCATGCAGTATTTTTTCATAATAATATGTTTTTACGTACCATAAGAGCTGTGTTTTCCGTTAACTGACATCAAGGGTGAGTGTCTTCTAAGGTCCTCAAAAGACAAAAAAACTAATATTAAAAAAAGTTGTTATGAATAAAAAATATGCCTAACAAATGAAATTGTAATATAAATATATAATAATTATGCCACTTTACAAATTAAACACATATTGTTTAACTATATAATAAATGTATATGTGAAAACGAGGCTTCTAACGAAGGTCCTTGAAAGACAAAAAAATTCAATATTAAATAAAAATTTATTACGAATTAAAAATATGTCTAACAAATAAAATTGTAATATAAATAATAATTATGGCACTTTACAAATTAAACACATATTGTTTAACTATATAATAAATGTATATATGATAAATATTTCTAGATAAAATCAGTAGGACTCACAATCTTATTTTAACATCTAATATTGTAACAGAACATTTATTACATGCCTATTACAGGCTTTAGAAATAAATAAATGGCCATAAAAGCAGAACAAGCTATTTGCTTCATTAAAACAAACTTATCTGTTACTTCTGTGTCTGTCACTTCCGGCACAAACATATTTTGCTGCTGTCTTCATGTTAAATTATTGAGAGTAGAGGTTTCCATTCTTTAGTTGCTCTTCAAGGGTCTTCTGAAGGTCCTTCTGAAGCTTTGGTCTTAACACCAACATGACAAATGAGAACATAACTTTTAACAAAAATCTTGAAAAACCTTATGGATTGATTGATTGACTGAGTGATCCATCAAATGTATCATGTCATGGTTTTCTAGCTAAATGAAACTATTTACAAGAATGCAACAGGATACAGGAGCGAAGAACTAAAACCAAAGCCAAGAGCACGACCCACCCACAATGAGCGCGAAAATCACATCTCAACAGTTACTTTTCTCTTTTGCTTTTGATGCCCTTACAACAAATGCAAGATTAACTATAGGTTTATAATTATTTTGTTTCAATAGCTTAATCCATTTTCAATAGTCAGTTTCAATCAGAAACTGAAATTTTTGTATTTTGTATTTTTTTCTTGAATTCAGAGTACATCTTTTTTTTAATCTGTATTGTTTTACATAAGAAACCTTTATTCCAAACATGTCAAAATGCTTTTGTAACATTAAGAAGACTTCAGGGCAAAATACATATATTTTGTGTATATGCATGTGTGTGTGTAGAGAAAAAAAAAAAAAAAAAAAAGAGAAAAGGCAGCCACTCACAAAAGACATTTTTGTGCATGGTTGCTTGACTGTTTCTTTCCTTAGCCTTTTTGCATGCCTTTTTAGAAGTTCAGAGCTGAAACTTCAAAGGCTCGATTCTGCCTTAAGACTCAAAGCTGTTCAATCAAGCTATATTGGATGTGAGCATGAACATGTTAACAAATGATTTTGCCTTTTTTTAAAATGTAATGATACATTTTAAGGAAATTTAGCTGTGATGTTTGAATGCAAGGGCTATAGTATGCAACAACAGAGTAGTTTAACATAGCATTACGTCACAATACTGTCATACTGTCTTCTTACACACTCTTGTAGGGCCTTTCCTTATAACTAATGAAATACGTATTTTATTCCACCGTTATTGGAAAACACAATTTGCAAATAAATCAAGAGTATCAAAATCTATAAGTTTCTATAGTAATGAAAAAGTAGTAATAACATGGTAATAACACTGAAACAACAAATAGCATTCAAAATTGTGAGATGTGAATTCACTTACTGTGCATTGACTTACTGTGAATTACTGATCATATACAATATGGTTTTAGTTAAGCAAGATTATATTATGTCTGTTTATAAGCTTACATTTTCTCAACATCCAGTATATTCTGACTGGCTGTTTTGCAATCACCTTACAATGCATTGAGATTAATTTATCAATAAACATTAATAATTAATTAACATTACAAAATAATTCAAATTTACATTTTGCAAATGTTTACAGTTTTACATTACATGAAAATGACTTCAAATGTTAAGTAATATTAAATGTAGAATATGTATATATAGAATATTGTATATATAGAATATTTTTTTATCCTTTTTTATCTGTAAAATTATATAGTTATAAAAAGACAACTCCAAGTTTACCACAAAGTGGTTTCACAGTACACCACACCAGATTGTCACTCCCCAGTGTCAGGACTGTCTGATGTACCATTACAAAATAACAACCCAAAAAACTCATATTCTACCTGTTCTCTCTGTGATTTTGGATATTTCTAAAAGAAAACTCCGTTTCCACAGACCACTTTCACTTCAGATTGATAGTGCACCTGCACCAGAGTGTCACTCGCATAATGGCAGGGTCTCTGATGCATAATTACAAAATAGTAGCCCTGCAATGACTCATATATATGTTGTTTTATTTCTCAAAAGGGAAACTCCCTGTTCTCAAAAGGGAAACTCCCACAAATAAGTTTTACTTTAAATTTATAGTAAAGCACCCGCAAGTGCCACTCAGACTATCAGTCCTCCGGGGGAAATATGTAATTATGCACCAGATAGTCCGGACATCGTGGGAGCGACAATGAGAAGGTGTACACATTATCTGAAGTGAAAATGGCATGGAAACAGGGAGTTTCATGTTTATACCAGAATTGACTGACAAAATAGCATTTATTATGAGTTTTTGGGGGATTTGTATTTTGTAGTTCAACATCTGATAGTCCTGACATTGAGGGGGTGACACTCTGGGATTGTGTATTATTAATCTGAATTAAAATTGGTCTGTGGAAGTTTCCTTTTTAGAGCTATCCAAAACAACTTAATCTTTATAATGCTTTATAATGCTTTTGGGGAACACAGCCCTGGTTATATACAAGTTTTTGGAGTTTTGGAGTTTGGACTTACTTTTTAGTGCAACATTATACAATCCTGACATTGGCTGAATGACACTGTGGGGTGGTGTACTATTCAACTGAATTGAAACTGGTCTGTGGAAACAGGGAGTTTCCTTTTTGAGAAATAAAACAGCATATATACAAGTCATTACAGGGATCTTATTTTGTAATTCAACATCAAACATTCCTGATATGGTGTGCGTGACATTCTGAGGTAGTGTAATATCAATCTGAAGTGAAAGTGGTCTGTGGAAACAATGAGTTTTCTTTTATACCAGTCTGAATTGATAGACAAAACCATATATATGAGTTTTGAAGGGCTTTTATTATGTAATGCAAAATGAGACAGTCCTGACATCGGCCCACTGACACTCTGGGGTGGAGGACTGTCCATTTGAATTGAAAATGGTCTGTGGAAACAGGGAGTTTTGTTGCAGGCTGGTGTTTCAATTTACTGTATAGGGAGAAAAATGAAAGCTTTTACAATGTGATGGCAACACTAGTCTCCAGAAAGCATTTTATACATTTTAACATGCTAGACTTTATCTCTAAATTACAGCAATGAACAAGCAACTATACCAGACTAATTTAAAAAACAAATTACAAAAGCTATGGTGTAATAACACCTATATAATAACTAAGTAACCTCACCTTTTGATTTTCTTTAACCTAATCATGGAGTCAGGGAGAGAACATCCAGCCTTCTTTATGATGGTAGCAATGCTGATTCATAACAAAATTAAGTGAATAGAATCTCACGCAATTAAATGTCACAAGGCCAGAAAAGGATCCCCCCCAAAATTTTAGTCAATGCTATTATGACTAGTTGTAGAAAAAAGTGCTGTTTTTACCTGCAAAGAAGAGGTTTGTCATCCCCTGTGAAAAAAGTTTTTTCCTTTCCTTTGTGTCCTGCTCTTGCAGTTCACCCTATAGAGAAAACAAAGCAGCAAGCTTATTAATTATAAGGGTGGACAACATGAATTCTTTACTCAAATAATAAGCTACAAACAGACTAAACGATCTAATGGATGTATTCCACAGCAGTGGTAAGTAAGTCGTAGTTGATAACCAGGTTGATGCCCTTGAAGTCAGTACCACAGGCCGGGAGAGCAGTGCAGATCAGCACCCAGATCTTCCCTGAATGAAAACTACTCACAACATTGCCCCAATAATGAGAGAAGAGTTAAACACTGCTTTCAAATATAAATTCTATTTTATGTCATATTAATGGGCATAAAATAAATATATATAAAAAAAATAAACAGGTTAACAATAGCCCCTGGACCGCAACAGGATAAGCAGAGAGTTCAAGAACGGCCTCTTTGACAGGACAAGCAGGGTATTCAGAGATGGCCTCTATGGCCGTGACATGACAGGCAAATGGTTCAGGGACAGCCTCCTTGGCCATGACAGGGCAAGCAGAGAGTTGAGGGAGGGCCTCTTTGACTGCAACGGGACAAACTGTGAACTCAGAGATGCCTTCTTTGGTTTTTACCGAACAGGTGAAGAACTCAGAGATGGTCTCTTTGGCCATAACAGGGCAAGCTATAGGGATTCACAGGTGGTCACTGCAGTCAAGATAGGACAAGCAGGAAGCTCAAGAGTGATTTCTGTGATCGAGACAGGACAGGCAAGGAGCTCATGGGTAACTGAAGCGGACTCAGGAGCTGGAGCCGACAGCAGAACCACCTCTGAGACCTCCAGGATTGACACTATTGCAGAGATGCCAGCTGCTGGCACTAGCATCAGCGGAGTGTCCTTCAAGCTAGATAATGGTCTCAAATGCCTAGGGCCCACCTTAATTACTTCATGTGGCATGTTTAAGATATGCAGGAACATTGATTTGGTGTCCATGATGACTAGCATAGCATGTGTGATGACTGGAGGTTCTGGTGTGGTGGCTATCCTGTCCTTCTCCTCTTCTTCTGAGAGCGAGGCGACATGGTGGGGATAGGCATTGGCTGGGACATGGGAAAAACACGGAGAGGAACCCACTACTCCAGCAGAAGTTCCATCTCTTCTATATGGTCCAGGTCTTTAAGTCTCCCAGCTCCTCCCAGTCTAAGGGGTCATCTAGTGACCAAGAAAGAAGTATATGAGGGTACATTTGCTAAAACCTAGCCCCTGGACTGCATAAGGAGAGCTTGAGCATACATCCCTAAGGGGCGACTGTTCTGGTGGCATTGTTGCAGTCTTCTGGCCAGGGGTAGGTCTTGGGAGATTCCTGCTCAACAGGAGCTGGGTGCAAAAATATACCCATAATGTGAGTGGCTGTCTGCTGGATTCTCAGTGGCTGGCTTGTTCTGTCACATTTTGCATACAGAACCCAAATGCAGAACAGCAAGGGGACCTAAATAAATATCTTTATTGACAAAAATAAAGACCAGCACAAAACTGGAATAAAACAAAGCCCAGATAACAGCCAACATGGCTAGAAAACAAAAGACCTGTGGTAGGGCAAATAAGCCAAAACAGAACAGAACAGAATGGTATAATTTAATTTGCATGTCTGACCAGGGGAGCAATGAACGACAACAGGACAGAAAACACAAGAGGAATAAATAGGAGAGCAAACAAAGACAGTAATGGGGGAAAGCAGTTAAGGCAACTAACCAATAATCATATATATATATATAGATAGATAGATAGATAGATAGATAGATATAATCTACTTAAAATCTATGTAAACTTGACCGGGATCAATCCCATTCTTATCTCATTCCATGTTAACTTCATAACCTATGTGCCAAACCTTTCTTAGTGTGAAAAGTATTAGTACAATCCCTGTCCTTCATCTTCTTTCATGTCAGCTACTATGCCTTCATCATCAATATTTGCTGAGGTTGGAGATAGATGGTGTATGACACACCATCACACACAATTGCCCATAAAGACCTCTCTGGGTCTCCATGCATTGCACTGAAAGCTGTGTAATCATTAGTAATGAATCTTAATTAATTCAGAATAATCATGATCTAAGCATTTGATACATTGCCAAAAAAAAATGCCCAAACATGGACATTAACTAGTTTTAACCGGTTGCTGGGGCAGCATACACAATTTTGAAACTTATCAACCCCTAAAGACTTTTGAGGGCACTGCCCTATTGACAAGCTAAAATTAAAATTTTTTTACATTTTTGCAATTTTTGCACATCAAAGCATCTCCACAGAAGAGCAGTGGTAAAGTACAGTTTATATAAAATCCTCTGCATGTTACTTTATTATGAACTTTAAAATGCAATTTAAAATTTTAACTATAGATGTCGATAGAGAGCCTAAAGTGTACATGGTTGTCTTTGTACATGCAGACGTGCAAATTGAAGATTTTCTTCTCAATGTCTTAGCAACATGGATCATTTGTATCTACACTGCTGTCGATGAACGTCCAGCATGTCCAGACAAACCAGTTTAAGTCACATTTCATGTCCTCATAGACTCGTAGAGTTTAGCTTCATGTGCAAAGCACATTCTTGACACAAACCTTCATTGTGATGCTCAGCGATATGTTGAAATGGTGCCAATGCCAAAAATCCAATACAGAAATAAATGAATATGGTACACTGTCAGAAAAAAAAGTACAGTTCTGTCGCTGGGGCGGTACCCTAAGGTACAAAGTGAAAAGGTACAACTATGTACTTTTAAAGTACTAACATGTACCTTTAAGGTACCAATATGTACTTCCAAAGTACTAAAATGTACCTTTAAGGTACTAGTATGTACTGTTTAGGGGTAGATGTACCTTTTCACTTTTGTACCTTAGGATACCGCCCCAGCAACAGAACTGTACTTTTTTTTCTGAGAGTGTATGGTAGAAAAATAAAGTGAAGCAGAAAATTTTTTTGTGAATATGATTCCTGGGTCACTGCCTAGAAAAGACTCAATATATCTCAATGAAGCTCACATGACTCCTCCCAAATGTTCAGTAGTTCATTGGTATGAACTTTATATATGCTTCAACAAGCCAATCAATCATCCAATGCAGAAATAAATGAATATGGTATGGCAGTAAAATACAAATAAAGTGAAGCAGAAAAATTCAAGTTACAAGTAGGACATCATCAGTTGACATGTCCTAGTTTCATTAAGTCATTATTAATCCACTTAAGTTTTTCTTGCCAGACTTCCTCTTTTCACAATTTTATAAGATAACACAACTTTCTAAGCAACAAAAAAAAACAAAAATAAAATTTCTCTTATATTAGTAAGCTATTATGGGAATGGTGTATTTCGGAAGTTAAATTTCTTAGTAGTTAACCTGGATGAAACTGCCTTCCCGTAGTTTACTTCAAATTACTTTAAATTACTTCATTGCAAATAGCATAATATTATTGAAATAAAAAGCCACTTAAGTGTATTGAAAGAGTACGCATTCATGACTATTTATTGACAAACCTAAGTAATATAAAATTCAAAATTTAAATCTTAAGTGCATTTTAATTATGTTTCAAAACATTTTGCCACGCTTGATTGAAGTGCACTTATTTTGATGTGTTGACTAAAATACTAAAGCACTCATAATTTACTTGATTATAGCTTAACTGTATTGTGTTCTTTGATATTACATTTAAAGTTAATACATTCTAAATGTACAAAATAACCACTTCATTGTTACAAATGTGTAATTGCAAATAAATCTAAATATATGATGCTCAAGTTTCAATATAAATTACACTATTAAGTATATTTAAGTTTACCATATATACCTGTCAGTACATTCATTAGTAATAGTAATTAGACATTACATATAAAGATGTACTTAAGTCTTACTTAAGTGAGTCAAAAACGGACCTATAAAGTACTAAAGTTCAACTAACTGTGTTTAATATCAATTTAAAATACAATGCATTTTCATTTAGTAGGGCTATGCTAAAGTGTACTTCTTTTTAGGGTAGCGAAGACTACTAATCTTTAAATGTAAAGTTCATAGGCCTATTTATTATCCTTGCAGCTAGTTTTCCATGGGTCACTATTAAAAACAAGTGAACCAGCCTGTCTGTATTATCTAGCAAAAAGGTCTTTCTCTGCTTTTTGGAGTCCTGTATTTTGTAGTGTACTCTATGTTTGTTTGAATTGGGCACTGGTGTACTGACAGTGTGGTTTTGTGTTGGATGTTTCATTTTTACAGATTTCCTTTATTCAGGAGGGGACATATTCATATTCTAAGTTGCTACATAGACCTCTTGAAAGATCAGCGTGGACACCTTTAATTCACTGGAACATGGCAATCAACAGACGACACAAGATGGTGGTGAAATACTTTTATTTCTCTGCATTTTTCTTTCTTGTTTTCAGCTGCCATTACAACAGAACTGGTCTGACTGAGTTTTTCCCCTCAAAGGGGAGATTTTGTTTATTAGTAGAGTTGTAGGAGTCTTCTGTATGATCACAAACTGCCACCTACAGAAGACAAAACCAGTCGTTTAATATACCAAGACCCCAATCATTCAGTTTTGTAGTGGAAGTAAGTGAAGCATGTAAACCTACCAAGCAGTGTTTGTCCATGGTGAACGTCTCCCGGTCATATATTATCACTCCACCCAATCCTTTAGGGTTCTCCACACACTGGACAGGAGTCTAAACATACCATTGCATTTGTTAATGTCATGAATTACTTTTAAAATTTTACAAATATAATCATGTCATTATTGATTATACTGGTAATCAGTAATTAATCTCTTGAATATTTTGATCAGCTGATCTGGTGTACAGTATATAACATAAAGAGTATGATAGTATGATATAAGGATATGTAATTTTTGTTTTTTTTACAAAATACACTTTAATGTTTTGAAAATAAATTACTATCCATAAGGTTTAGCATGAATATTATCCTGTAAACTGTATTAACAATGATAATGAGTCAGACATTTTTCTGATTTCATTCAGAAATCCGAACCATTTCACAAACACAACAGAAATACCTTAATTTGGCACAAATACCTTAATTTGACCTGCTGTGGGTTCATGGGGCATACAGAGTATTGAACCCTGAAAACAAATGCAAATAAAACAGTAGTTAGCAGGAGTAGTTAGCCAGAGTGTGAATTATAAGGGAGTTTGGCCCCCGTAATGAAGACTTGAACTCCTCAAAAGAAGTCATATATGTTTAAACTGCATGTTTCATCATTACTCTGCCCTGAAGACACTGAAAACCCACTTTTCAAGCAAACAAAATATTAATTATTTAGTTATCATATGCAATGACGATAGCTTGTGGATCGGGCCTTGTGGGTTTGTAAACTTCGGTTTCCAGACCAGAAATGTAACCATTACACCACAAGTTGTACATAAGGCATCTTTGATATAATGTATGTGCTATAATGTAATATTCAAAACTGTAATATTCAAAATTACTCATTATAAGCCTCAAGTTAAGCAGTTTGATGATCTTGACGGATGGACAAGGGCCCAAAACAAGAAGCCAGCAAAAACCGCAACTAAATAATAAATAAGAGTACATAACAATAGCAGTGAATTTAAGATTAAGATAGCAATTTATAGACACTATACACTAACTACAGATGCAACGCAACGATTTACAAAAAAGGCTAATATGCTAATAGCCTATTAGCCTTTTGTTGATATTTGAACCTGCCTAAGCAGAGCACTGCTGTCATTGTTATGCAATAAAAGCTTCAGTAGTTACTCAGAATTATCAATATCATCTTAATTTGTAATGATTGAATACTAAAACAGATTTTGATGGAAATATGAAAGATTTCATGAGCAATATTTATACGTACCATAACAATCGTGCTTTTATACAAATGACAGCAAGAGGGCACACTGTCTAACGAAGGTCCTGCTTCTATTGAGAAATAATTCTAATATATACATTTATTATATGGTTAAACAATGTGTTTAATTTATAAAGTGGCATATATATATATATTTTTTTATTGCAAAAAATATATATATATTTGTTAGCCATACACTCTCAGAAAAAAAGGTACAGTTCTGTCGCTGGGGCAGTACCCCAAGGTACAAAAGTAAAGAGGTACATCTTTGTACCTTACCTACCCCTAAACAGTACATACTAGTACCTTAAAGATACATTTTAGTACTTTGAAAGTATATATTTGTACCTTTTCACTTTCTACCTTAGGGTACCGCCCCAGCGACAGAACTGTACCTTTTTTTCTGACAGTGTATGGCTAACAAATATTTTTTTTTTTTTTTGCAATAAAAAAAATATATATATGCCACTTTATAAATTAAACACATTGTTTAACCATATAATAAATGTATATATTAGAATTATTTCTCAATAGAAGCAGTAGGAGTCACAAACTTGTCTAAGATTGTAACAGCACATTTATTACATAAATACATCAATAAATAAATATCCATAGAAGCAGATCAAGCAATTTGTAATAATCAAACAAACTTATCTGTCACTACTGTGTCTGTCACTTCCGGCACAACCACATTTTGCTGCTGTCTTCATGTTAAATTATTAAGAGTAGAGGTTTGTAGAGGTTTCTATCCTTTAGTTCTTCTTCAATGGTCTTCTGAAGGTTCTTCCATGAGTTTTGGTCTCAAAATCAACATCATTAAATTAAAAAAAAGAACCTGTAAAACCTGATTGATCGATCCATCAAATGTGTCGTGGTGGTTTTTTAGCTGAATGAAACCATTTACAAAATGCAAAACAGGATGCAGCAGTGAAGTGAACCAAAAAACCAAACCCAAGAGCATAATCCACCCACACTGAGCATGCAAATAACAATTCAACAGTTACTTCTCTGATAAGTTCCTAGAAAATAACATTTAATATGCTTTTGATCCCCTTACAAAATTTGCATGATTAACTATAGGTTTATTATATTGTAATTATTTCATTTAAATAGCTAAATCCATTTTCAAAGGTCAGACAACACATTTTGAGCAGAAACTGAAACCGAAATTTTTGTATTTTGCATCATTTTCTTGAATTCAGACTCAGAGTAGATATCTTTTTGAATCTGTATTGTCTTACATGAGAAACATTTATTCCAAACATGTCAAAATGCTTTAGTAACTTTAAGAAGACTTTTAGAAGACAAAATACATATATTTTGTGTTTATGCATGTGTATGTAGAGTGAAAAAATAGAAAAGGCAGCCACTCAGAAAAAAAAAGAGATTTTTGTGCATGATTGCTTGCCTGTTTCTTTCTTCAGACTTTGTGCATGCCTTTTAAGAACTTCAGTGCAGAACTGAAACTTCAAAGGCTTGATTCGCCCTCAAGACTCTGAAGATATATTGGATGTGAGTGAACATGTTAACAATTTAGATTTTTTAAATGTTATGATACAATTTTAAGGTAAGAAATTCAGCTGTAAAGTTTGAATGCAAAAGCTATAGTTTGCAACAACAAAGTAGTTTTAAGACAAGACATAGCATTATGTTACTATACTGGCATACTGTCTTGCTACACATTCTTGTAGGGACTTTTACTGTAACTAATGATATACGTATTTTATTTCATAGTTATTGCAAACCACAATCTATAATTAAAGCAAGACTATCAAAATATATTTTTTAAAGTTTATGTAGAAATTAAAAAATGTAGTAATAACATGGTAATAACACTGTAACAACAAATAGCATTCAAAATTTGAAATGTGCATTCACTTATTAATTACTGATTAAATATAATATGGTTTTAGTTAAGCAATATTATGTTATGATTGTTTTATAAGCTTACATTCCCTCAGTATATTCTGATTGGCTGTTCTGCAGTCACCTCACATGGCATTGAGATGAATATATCAATAAACATAATTTTCAATATAAAATAATACATATGTTAAATGTGTCTGATAACATGAACTTACAAATGCTGAGTAATATTAAAAATATTCTCATGAACCTGACCCTCACTCTTGGCATATTCTTTTGGTTTAATACGACATAAACGTTTTAATAAATGATGTAAGACACAGAAATCACCACATTAGCATGCAGCGGGACAAAATAAACACTTGTTGTCACTGTAGGGGGACAAAAGTAACAAGTGTTACTTTTGTTCCCACAGAAACTCTAGACATTTAAACCAGATTTCCTTTTATACTGAAAAAAAGGCAAACTTGATGAATCTAATGATGAATTTACAGGTTATTTAGGGCTGTAACATATCCACTAAATAACCTGTAGATTCATCATTACTGCGCCACATGAAACGAGAAACACAACAGAACTTCAGTAATTTACTTATTGTACTCGAAAACTGCTTTCACTACCCCAGAGTGTCACTCCTCCACAATGTCAGGACTATTTGATGTTGAATTACAAAATAAAAGTCCTCCAAAAACTCATTAAAAAAGCAATTTTGTCTGTCAGTTCTGTTTGGTCTAAAAATTAAACTCCCTATTTCCACAATCCACTTTCAAATAAGAGTGATAGTACACCTGCTCAAAGAGTCAGGGAGTTTCTTTTTTGAGAAATAAAACAGCATATATACGAGTCATTCCAGGGATTTTATTTTGTAATTCAACATCAGACAGTCCTGATATTGTGTGCCTGACATTCTAAGGTAGTGTAATATCAATCTGATGTGAAAGCGGTCTGTGGAAACAATGACTTTTCTTTTATACCAATCTGAATTGATAGACAACACCACCTATATGAGTTTTGAAGGGCTTTTATTATGTAATGCAAAATTAGACAGTCCCGACATCGGCCCACTGACACTCTGGGGCTGTTTTCTTTTTAGAGATATCCAAAATCACAAACAAAACTGGTCATGTATGAGATGTGAACCAGACTGACATTATGAGTCTGACCTGTTTAAAACCCATTAAATTTGATAAAAACAAATCATTAAAGAGACCCTCTTTCAGCTCTGTTCCATCTGTTGACTTTCATAAGATCTTCACACAGACTGGTCAACATTCACTTTATTAGAGACAATAATGTGGATAGAAAAAAAAATAGTCTGTACAACACTATCAATGTGCCACATCAGCTGTTAGAAATGACTTCTGATCTGATGCTTCGCCTTTTGCTTCTGCTTCCTTTGCTGCAGCTATTCTTCTTTTCCTGAAAATTAACAGTGACAATGTGAAGTTACACACTAAACTAAGACCAGAAACCACCATTAAAATGAAGTTAATTAAAAACTGTAATACAAAATTAAACTGTTAAAGACTTTAAAATCTAAGTATTAAAACTATAAACATTGTCAATGAAAAGTCTGAAATATTGCGATTCTTTCTGAGGCTAAAACAGACTTGTCCAGCTATCTGCACTGGTATCCGGAACAAACCTTTTTCTCTTGCCAGGCTTTTTCTCAAAGAGAATGCGTGGAGTCATGCAATTTGTTGACCGTCGGGCAGTTTTGTTGCAAGCTTATGTTTCACTTTGCTGTAGGGAGAAAAATTAGAGGTCTTACTTTGTGACATTTGATGGCAACACTAGTCTCCAGAAAGTGTTTTATACATTTTACCATGCTAGACTTTATCTCTAAACAAAAGACCAAACTAACTAAATAGGAGAGCAAACAAAGACTGTAATGAGGGAAAGCAGGTAATGCAACTAACCAATAATCAGATAACAAGAAGGGCAGGGTAAAGACAATAGACAGGAGAGCACATGGCACAAACAAACACACCACAAGCCATGTGCTTACAAAAAGACACAAGAGAATCCTCTGGTGGGCATTTTGGGCTGTGACATCAACAGCATACTCACATTACAAATAACAGCAGACAAAGCTATACCAACTTCCTATACAGAAATACAAAACCAATACCCTAATTATTTATAACAAATATTTTATTTACAAACAATTCTACTTACTTAAACTTGATTTATAACTGTAATTTAGTGAACAGTAATATTTCTCCTTCCTTACTCTCCTTCATTTCAAATTGAACACATTACTTTAAAAAAAAAGTGCCTTTAAAATATTGGTTCTACATGTTCCCCAATTCCCCAGAATCACTCCTGTTCTTATCTCATTCGATGTTAACTTCATAACCTAGAGGTGCCAAACCCTTCTTAGTGCGAAAAGCCCTTTGAAGGGTTTATCCCTCTAATCTTCCTCACGATGCAGTTCACATCAAAGTCAAAAAAGTCAAAGTCAAAGTCAACTTTATTGTCAATTTTGCCATATGTGCCAGACATACAGAGAATTGAAATTGCGTTACTCTCAGACCCTAGGTGCATACACGTAACATTAAATACAAAAAGTACAATTTTAAAGATGCAAATAAATACGATTATACATATAATATATAGAATATATAGAAATATTGTGCAAAAAGAGCTTATGTAATAAAGTGACAGTCTTTAGAGGTAGTCTGGGGGTAGTAATTGAGTAGTATGAGGTAGTTAGCAGAGCACCAATACTACACAAAGTGACTGGTGCCGGTCGGTGGGGGGGGGGGGGGGTGGGTGTGAGTGTAAGTGTAAGTGCGTGAGTGATTGTGAGTGTGTGTGTGTGTGTGTGTGTGTGTCCCAGTTCAGGAATATCGTGGGGCAGGAGAGGGGAGTGGGGGCAGAGCTGGGAGAGAGTTTAGCTTCCTGACGGCCTGATGGGTGTCACAGTACAGGAAGTCTGTGGGGCAGAAGAGGGGAGTGGAGGCAGAGCCGGGAGAGAGTTTAGCTTCCTGACAGCCTGATGGGAGAAGCTGTCCTTCAGTCTGCTTGTCCTGGCCTGGAGACTCCGCAGTCTCCTCCCTGATGGCAGCAGGCTGAAGAAGCTTTGCATAGGGTGGGAGGGATCAGCTGCTATACAGAGGGCTTTTTTGGTGAGACGGGTGCTGTAAATGTCCTGGAGGGAGGGAAGAGGGACACCAATGATCCTCTCAGCTGCTTTCACTATGCGTTGGAGAGTTTTTTGGCAGGACGCATTGCAGGCTCCAAACCACACAGTGATGCAGCTCGTCAGGATGCTCTCGATGGTGCCTCTGTAGAAGGTGTACATGATGGGGGCCGGTGCTCTTGCTCTTCTCAGTTTGCGGAGGAAGTAGAGACGCTGCTGTGATTTCTTAGCCAGTGCAGTGGTGTTGTTCGTCCAGGAGAGATCCTCAGTGATGTGCACACCCAGGAACTTGGTGCTACTCACTCTCTCCACAGACGCACCGTTGATGGTCAGAGGAGCATGCTGAGTGTGCGCTCTCCTGAAGTCAACAACAATCTCCTTCGTTTTCTCCACGTTCAGAGAGAGATTGTTGTCTCTGCACCACACGGCCAGGCGGCTCACCTCGCTTCTGTAGTCGGCCTCATCCCTTTTGCTAATGAGACCCACCACAGTCGTGTCGTCCGCAAACTTGATGAAGAGGTTGGAGCTGTGTGATGGTGTGCAGTCGTGGGTCAGCAGAGTGAAGAGGAGGGGGCTCAGCACACATCCCTGAGGGGCCCCCGTGTTAAGAATGATGGTGCTGGAAGTGTTACTGCCGACCCGTACTGCTTGTGGTCTTCCGGTGAGGAAGTCCAACAGCCAGTTACACAGTGAGGTGTTGAGCCCCAGCTGGACCAGTTTTTGTGTGAGCTGTTGGGGGATTATGGTGTTAAATGCTGAACTGAAGTCTATGAACAGCATTCGCACGTATGAGTCTTTTTTGTCCAGATGTGTGAGTGCTGAGTGGAGTGCAGTGGAGATGGCGTCATCAGTCGAGCGGTTGGGCCGATACGCGAACTGAAAGGGGTCCAGGGAGGGGGGCAGGACAGACTTGATGTGTTGCATGACTAGCCGTTCAAAGCACTTCATGAGGATGGGAGTAAGTGCAACAGGACGGTAGTCATTAAAGCAGGAGGGAGATGACTTTTTTGGGACCGGAATGATGGTGGTGGCTTTGAAACAAGTCGGGACGACGGCCTGGTTGAGAGAAATATTGAAGATGTCTGTGAAGACATCAGTGAGTTCCACTGCACAGTCCCTCAGTACGCGACCAGGAATGTTGTCAGGACCCGGAGCTTTGCGTGCGTTGATCCTGCTGAGGGATCTCCTCACACTGTCTGGGGACAGAGTCATCACCTGGTCACCAGGAGGGGGTGGGGTCTTTTGTGCAGTGGTGCTGTTTTGCACTTCAAAGCGAGCGAAGAAGGTGTTCAGCTCGTTCAGCAGGGAGATGGTGCTGTCACAGGTCTGTGGTGGGGGCTTGTGATCTGTGATGGTCTGTATGCCCCGCCACAGGCTCCGTGTGTCTCTGCTGTCTTTGAAGTGGTGGGATATTCCCCTGGAGTACTGTCTCTTAGCCTCTCTGATGCCACGGGACAGGTTGGCCCTAGCCGTCTTCAGGCTCGCCTCATCTCCAGTTCTGAAGGCAACGTTGCGAGCTTTCAGCAGCCTGTAGACCTCCCCTGTCATCCATGGTTTTTGGTTGGCACGGACAGTGATGGTTTTAGTGACTGTTACATCCTCAGTGCATTTGTTGATGTAGGCTGTAACAGTCTCTGCGTACTCCTGGAGGTCGGTGGTGTTATTGTAGGTGGCAGCCTGCTTAAACATACTCCAGTCTGTGGTGTCAAAGCAGTCCTGTAAAGCCTCTGAAGACCCTTCCGGCCACACTTGTATCTGCTTACGAACCGGTTTGGTGACTTTAACGAGTGGTCTGTAAGCAGGCATTAGCATGACAGTGATGTGGTCCGAGGCGCCGAGGTGGGGGAGGGGGAAAGCTTTGTAAGCTCCTTTCTGGGTGGTGTAAACAAAGTCCAGTGTGTTATTTCCCCGTGTTGGAAAGTCTATGTGTTGCTGTATTTTGGGAAACACACTCTTTAAGTCTGCATGATTGAAATCCCCAGCCACGATGAGAAAAGCATCAGGGTGGGCTGTCTGCTGCTCACTGATGTGCTGGTACAGTTCATTCAGTGCCTCACTCCTGTTGTTGCCATTGGAGGAGGGAGGGATGTACACAGCACACAGCAGTATGGCTGTATATTCCCTCGGTAGATAGAACGGCCGGCACTTAATAACCATAAACTCCAACACTGGTGAGCAGTATTTGCAGACCGCAACAGCATCGCGGCACCAGGCGTCATTGATGTAAACACAAAGTCCGCCACCGCGGGTCTTACCTCCCGCGACAACAACTCTGTCAGCACGGTAGCATGTTAGCTGGTCGAGCTGAATGGCGCGGTCCGGGACACTGTCGCTGAGCCATGTTTCCATGAACACAAAAACACAACAGTCCTTTACATTCCTCTGAGATGAACGTAGTAGTCGGATGTAGTCCAGTTTGTTGTCTAGTGAGCGTACGTTGGCCAGAACGATGGAGGGGATAGCGGGTTTGTGTGGGCTAGCCGCTAGCCTAGCTCGGATGCCTCCGCGCTTACCCCTCTTCTGCTTCCTCTCACGCCGTTTGAGGCGCCTCCATTGTGGGCGAGGTGCAGGAGTGGGGGTCGGTGATTGAGTAGGCCTCCGGAGCAGACTCAGATCATTCAGCTCTTCGGCGTCCGCGGAGTTTAACTTAAAAAGTTTGTTCCTGCCGATGTTGAGCAAAAATGTTCGGCTATACACGCACTTAAAGACAGATAAACGCGACGAAGACGTACAAAAACACTGCGACTTACAGGACGAAAAACACGAAAACACCGTTTTGTCGGGAGAGAGAGAAGCCGCAGCGTGTGCACGCGCCGCCATCTTGTATTTAATTACTTTAATTAGTAGTTCACATCAAATTGACATTAGTACAATTCCTTTCCTTCAGCTTTGAAATCCAAGATGGCGCCGCACATGGCAGCCACGGTGTTCGCTCTCCAGTGTTTGTACTATTTTTGTTAATTTTCCCTGTTTTTTGTCTCTCAAACACAATCAGTTTTACTAGGGATGAACTGCTGAACATTCGGCAGAACACACCTCGAAATATCCTACCGGTTTTCGATTATTCGGACGTTTTACTAAAAGTTGTAGTTGGGGGCAGCCGTGGCCTAATGGTTGGGGAGTCGGGCTTGCAATCGAAAGGTTGCGGGTTCGAGTCCCAGGTCTGGCAGGGATTGAGGGTGGAGGAAGTGAATAACCAGCACTCTTTCCACCCTCAATACCACAACTGAGGTGAGTCCCTTGAGCAAGGCACCGTTCCCCCGATTGCTCCCCAGGTGCCGCAGCGATAGCAATATGGCTGCCCGCTGCTCCGGGTGTGTGTTCACGGTGTGTGTGTGTGTGCGTGTTTGATCACTTCTCACTACTGTGTGTGTGCACTTGGATGGGTTAAATGCAGAGCACAAATTCCGAGTATGGGTCACCATACTTGGCCACACGTCACGTCCTTTCCTTTCCTTTCCTAGTTGGCGGAGCGGCGGCACTGATCAAACGCCTCAGGACGCGCAGACGGGGAAAGCAAGCTGGCGTTAAGCTTCGACAGCGCGGATTTCGAACGGCGCTAGCATCCATCTGGCGAATCTCCGCTCTCTACCCAACAAAACGGACGAACTACTTCTGCTCACTCGGACAAAAAAGGACTTTTCAAACTCCGCTGCTCTGTGCTTCACGGAAACCTGGCTGAATGACGCGATACCGGACGGCGCGCTCCATCTGCCGGGCTATCAGCTGTTTAGAGCGGATCGCGACACAGAATCAACAGGGAAATCGCGTGGTGGCGGGACGTGCTTTTACATCAATGAGAGGTGGTGTACAGATGTAACAGTGTTAAAGAAGATGTGCTGTTCCGATCTAGAAGCGCTTTTCATTGACTGTAAGCCGTTCTATTCGCTGCGAGAGTTTTGCTCGTTCATTCTCGTAAGTGTATACATTCCACCGCAAGCGAACATAAGCCTGGCTCTACAGAAACTCGCCAATTAGATCGCAGACACGGAGCAAAAACACCCGGACTCCGTTTTAATCATTCTCTGGGATTTTAATAAAGCTAATCTCTCACGTGAACTGCCAAAATACAGTCAGCATGTTACATGTCCCACCAGAGACAGTAATATACTGGACCATTGTTACACAGTAATTAAGGATGCATATCGCTCTATCCCACGGGCAGCTTTGGGACTCTCTGATCACTGCCTGGTTCATCTTATACCGACCTACAGGCAAAAACTTAAATCTGCTGAACCTGTAGTGAAGACTGTAAAAAGATGGACCAATGAAACAGAGCGGGTCTTACAAGCCTGTTTCGAATGGACCGATTGGAGTGTTTTTGAAGCTGCTGCAAACGATCTGGATGAGCTCACAGAGACTGTAACATCCTATATCAGTTTTTGTGAAGATATATGCATTCCTACCAGGACTTATTTAACATTTAACAATGATAAGCCATGGTTTACAGCAAAACTCAGACATCTTCGTCAGGCCAAAGAGGATGCCTACAGAAAAGGGGGTTAGAGTCTTGTACAATCAGGCCAGGAACACACTGAACAAGGAGATTAGAGCGGCTAAAAGGACCTATGCAAAAAGGTTAGAAGATCAGTTCGCTTCAAACGACCCAACCTCAGTGTGGAAAGGTCTGAAAGCCATTACTACAAGACACCATCCCCCAGCACTAAGGTGAATCAACAACTTGCTGAAGACCTGAATGAGTTTTATTGTAGATTTGAAATCCCCCACACTCGTTCCGACCATCTCCTTACACAACCATTAACAACTCCAACAAATCCCCCCCCCCCCTCCTGCTCTTCAGATTAGTGAAGAAGATGTGTGCCAGGTCTTCAGAAAGAACAAAAGAAGAAAGGCACCAGGCCCAGACGGTGTGACACCAGCCTGTCTGAAAACCTGTGCTGATCAGCTGGCACCCATCTTTTCACAGATCTTCAACAGGTCTCTGGAGTTGTGTGAAGTTCCATCATGCTTCAAATGCTCCACCATCATCCCCGTCCCAAAGAAACCCCAAAATTACTGGACTTAACGACTACAGACCTGTGGCGCTCACGTCTGTCATCATGAAGTCATTAGAAAAACTGGTTTTGGCTTACCTGAAGGACATCACTGGACCCTTACTGGACCCCCTGCAGTTTGCTTACCGAGCAAACAGGTCTGTGGATGATGCAGTGAACATGGGACTGCACTTCATCCTGCAACATCTGGACAGACCAGAGACTTATGTGAGGATCCTGTTTGTGGACTTCAGTTCGGCCTTCAACACCATCATTCCTACACTCCTCCAGACCAAACTAAACCAGCTCTCTGTTCCTAGCTCTATCTGTCAATGGATCACCAGCTTTCTGACGGATAGGCAACAGCTAGTGAGAATGGGGACATTAATGTCAAGTAGCCGCACCACCAACACTGGCGCTCCTCAGGGATGTGTTCTCTCCCCACTGCTCTTCTCCCTGTACACCAACGACTGCACCTCCAAAGACCCCTCTGTCAAGCTCCTGAAGTTTGCAGATGACACCACTCTCATCGGCCTGATTCAGGATGGTGAAGAGTCTGCTTACAGACAAGAGGTTGAGCAGCTCGGTGTCTGGTGCAGTCTTAACAACCTGGAGCTCAACATGCTCAAAACAGTGGAGATGGTCATAGACTTCAGGAGAAACCCCCCTGCACTCACCCCTCTCAGCATCATGGACATCACTGTGGCTGCAGTGGAGACATTCAAGTTCCTAGGGTCCATCATCTCCCAGGACCTGAAGTGGGACACTCACATCGACTCCATTGCAAAAAAGGCCCAACAAAGGTTATACTTCCTTCGACAGCTGAAGAAGTTCAACCTGCCGCAGGAGCTGCTGAAACAGTTCTACTCAGCAGTCATCGAATCTGTTCTTTGCACATCAGTAACTGTCTGGTTTGGCTCAGCTACAAAATCAGACACCAGAAGATTACAGAGAACGGTTCGGACCGCCGAGAGGATTATTGGTGCTCCCCTGCCCACCCTTCAAGAACTGTATACATCCAGAGTGAGGAAATGGGCTCAGAAAATTACTCTGGATCCCTCACACCCATGTCATCCCCTTTTCAAACTTTTGCCATCTGGTCGGCGCTACAGAGCCACAAATACCAGGACAGCCAGACATAAGAACAGTTTCTTCCCTCGGGCAATATACCTAATGAACAGTTAAATGTTCCAGACCCCCCCCCCCCCAAATTGTGCAATAAAAATATGTGCAATAACAACTCATTCTATCCTATTCTATTCTATTCTATTCTACTCTACTCTACTCTATTCTATTCTGTTCTTTTTCTATCATCTGTAGCACAACTGTATATACAATTTATTTATTTTCTTAAATCTTATATTGCAATTTTTGTCTATTTATATTTACATATGTGTATTTTTTTATTCTCAACTTATATTATTTTCTCTGTGCTGTTGTTGTCGTCTCTGTGCACTGGAAGCCTGTGACACCAAAACAAATTCCATGTATGCGTAAGCATACTTGGCAATAAAAGCTGTTCTGATTCTGATTCTGATCTTTTTTCATGTCAGCTACTATGCCTTCATCAATATCTAGCTCAGTCTGAGGTTGGAGATGAATGGGTTATGACACCTCATCATACACAATTACCCTTCCCCTTCAGTCGTTTCACTATGACATTACATATGGGAACTCGCCTGAGAGACCAATCATCTCTGAGCCTTATTCAAAAGGCCAATGAACATTGGCGAGTGGTATTTGCATGCCGAGCCACTCCCCCGTACATACGGGTATATAAAATGGCGGCATGCAAGCACTCATTCAGATTTTCGCTTCAGAGCCTCGTCTCGTGCCGAAGATAGAAAGAAAAAAAAAAGAGTTCCTGATTTTTTGAGTTGCACTCTCTCCGCTGGCGTGCTGCCAAGAACTAAAAGAGTTGCTTCTAAAAGAGCGTTTGGCAGCCGCCAGCGAGGTCCTGCGTGAGGCAGCGTGCACGCTTTCTTGACGCTCCCATCTCCCAGGGCGGCCTATTCGGCGACACCGTCGAGGACTTTGCCCAGCAGTTCTCGGCGGTCCAGAAGCAGACAGAGGCGATAAAGCATATCCTCCCCCGTCGTGACAGTGCCACCACGTCCGCGGGGCCTCAACCTCCGCCTGCCCGTCGCCGAGGGTGCCCCCCTGCGGCCTCTAAAACACCAGCTCCGTCCCCTGCCGAGGTACACGATGCCAGACTGGCAGCTCGACATCGAGCTGGCCACGGGAGAGCGGCGCTGCCGGCGTCTTGGGGACCGGCCAGGAACACCCGCAGGAGAGCTGTGAAGCGTCCCTGACGTGGGCAACCCAGAGGTGGGGGAAATTGCTCTTTGGGGGACGACAACATCTACATCCCCACTCCCGGTGGAGGGCCGGGAGCTGCTGTGCGCTCAAATGCTGCCGTCGGCCTACGGGTCAACGGTACCCACAATTTCACAGAAAGAGCCTATTTCCTCACCTCTGGGGTCCCGACCCCGAGTTCCCTTCTTGAGCGACGCCTTGCCTCCTCGGATCCGGACTCGGAGGTCGATATCGCCAGCGTGGGAACCAGGGAAGAAGGTAAGCACTGCCCAGTGCAGTCAGACTTTTCTCCAGGACGTTTCACCTTCTGGGATCAGTCCCCTTCCCCTTCCCCCCCCCCCAGGCTGCCCCACCGCGGTCACGTCCGTCAACGTTCCCTTGATTCCCCTCGCGACCAGGCTGGGGACCTGGCTTCAGCTTCCCAGCCCCTCGCGATGGTTGATTCGGACTGTATGTCTCGGCTATGCGATTCAGTTCACCAGGCGTCCACCCAGGTACAGAGGCGTTCTTTCCACTACTGTCCACTCGGACACACAGGCCGCTGTCCTGCGTGCGGAGGTTGCAGTCCTACTGGCGAAGGATGCAATCGAGCCTGTCCCTCCAGCCGAGATGAAGTCAGGGTTCTACAGTCCCTACTTCATCGTGCCCAAAAAGAGCGGTGGGTTAAGACCCATCCTGGACCTTCGAGCTCTGAATCGGTCCCATCTCAGGCTGCCGTTCAAGATGCTCACGACGAAGCGCATGCTAACATGCATTCGTCGCCAGGATTGGTTTGCAGCCATCGACCTGAAGGACGCGTATTTTCACGTCTCGATTCTACCTCGACACAGACCCTTTCTGCGGTTTGCTTTCGAGGGTCAAGCGTATCAGTACAAAGTGCTTCCATTTGGCCTGTCCCTCTCTCCCCGTGTCTTTACGAAAGTCACGGAAGCTGCCCTGTCCCCCCTTTGGCGGATGGGCATTCGCATTCTCAACTATCTCGACGACTGGCTCCTCATAGCTCACTCGCGAGATTTGTTGTGCGAACACAGGGACCTGGTGCTCTGGCACCTCAGCCATCTGGGCCTTCAGGTCAACCGGGAGAAGAGCAAACTCTCAGAGATCTTTTCTCGGTGTGGAGCTGGACTCGGTCAACATGACAGCCCGCCTCACCAACGAGCATGCGCAGTCAGTGCTGAATTGTCTGAACTCATTCAGACACAAGACAGCGGTCCCTCTCAAAACATTTCAGAGGCTCCTGGGGCATATGGCAGCTGCAGCCGCGGTGATGCCGCTGGGCTTGCTTCATATGAGACCGCTTCAGCGCTGGTTACACGATCGAGTCCCGAGATGGGCATGGCACCGTGGCACACTCCGGTTTGGCGTTTCCCCGCAGTGTCGCCGCCTGTTCAGCCCGTTGTCAGACCCGGCCTTTCTTCAGGCCGGAGTCCCTCTGGGACAAGTCTCCAGGCATCTTGTGGTTTACACGGATGCCTCTTCCACGGGTTGGGGTGCTGTATGCAACGGGCAAGCAGCCTCGGGCTCCTGGACAGGACCTCGACTGCAATGGCATATCAATTGCCTAGAGTTGTTGGCTGTGCTTCTTGCGCTGCGTCGCTTCCGACCGATGCTGCGCCTCAAGGACGTGCTTGTTCGCACCGACAGCACTGTGACCGTAGCCTATATCAACCACCAAGGTGGTCTTCGCTCCCGTCGCATGTCACAACTCGCCTGCCATCTGCTCCTGTTTAGTCAGACGTGGCTGAAAACGCTACGCGCCATTCACATTCCAGGAGAACTCAACCGTGCAGCCGACCAGCTTTCACGGCAGTCCACCCATCCTGGAGAATGGCGACTCCACCCCCAGGTAGTCCAGTTGATTTGGAGCCATTTCGGCGAGGCCCAGATAGATCTGTTTGCCTCCCCCGAATCCTCCCACTGCCAGCTGTTTTACTCCCTCAGCGAGGCTCCCCTCGGCAGGGACGCGCTGGCACACAGCTGGCCTCCGGGACCCAAGTACGCCTTTCCCCCAGTGAGCCTCCTTGCACAGACTCTGTGCAAGATCAGGGAGGACGGGGAGCAGGTTCTGCTGGTTGCGCCATACTGGCCCACCCGGACCTGGTTTCCAGACCTCATTTCCCTCACGGCAGCCCCTCCCTGGAAGATCCCCTTGAGGAAGGACCTTCTTTCTCAGGGGATGGGCACAATTTGGCACCCGCGCCCCGACCTATGGAACCTGCACGTCTGGCTCCTGGACGGGACGCGTCAGACCTCTCCGGCCTTTCACAGGCCGTGATAGAAACTATCACTCAGTCCAGAGCTCCCTCTACAAGGCAGGCCTATGCACTGAGGTGGGGTCTGTTCTTCGACTGGTGCTCCTCTCGCGGAGAGGACCCACAGAGATGTCCGATTGCAGTAGTGCTTTCCTTCCTGCAGGAGAAGTTGGAGCGCAGGCTGTCCCCTTCGACTCTCAAAGTGTACGTTACGGCCATCGCAGCGTATCACGATGCAGTGGACAGAACATCCCTTGGTAAGCACCAACTGATCGTGAGGTTCCTTAGAGGTGCGAGAAGGGTTAATATCCCACCAGACCGCACCTCGTACCCTCTTGGGACCTCTCCGTCGCCCTCCAGGGCCTACGGGAGGCCCCATTTGAGCCACTCGCGTCAGTAGAGCTAAAACATCTGTCACTTAAGACAGCGCTCCTGATCACGCTGGCCTCCATCAAGAGGGTAGGGGACCTACAAGCCTTCTCTGTCGACGAAACGTGCCTGGAATTCAGGCCCAGCGATTGCCCCTTAGGTGTTCATGCCCACTCCACACGGAGTGTTGCCTCATCCTATGCGTTGGCTCATGGCGCCTCACTAGCAGATATCTGTAGAGCTGCGGGCTGGGCGACACCTAATACCTTCGCTAGGTTCTACAACCTTCGCGTCGAGGCCGTGTCCTCCCTTGTCTTAACGTAGACATCAGGTGAACAGGAGACCGGCTGGTGTCGGCTTGCTGCGCCACTCCTACGGTATCCGTGCGCTATATCCCTCAGTTGTTCCCCCTGGTGAACTTTGGGTCCTCCATGCCCCGCAGTCAGGCCTAGCTGCGGAGTAGTGCCTGACTGTGCTCCGGCTGGGTCTCCTTTGCCCAGCAGGTTGTGGCAACATGTCTCAGTATTTTTCCACGGTCAGCCAGAAGGCCGCTGTTTCCCTCATATATCTCTAAAGGCTATAGATATATTGAATTACTTTCATTCCACATGTAGAGATCTCATGTACTCCGCCCCCCCAACTCCTGCTTCAGTAACAACTGGCATCCTTGTGGGGCCCCTCTATCAGTCTTCAGGGCGTTGGGAAGGTTACGTTCATATCCGTCTGCTGACACGTCCGCCTGTCAGCATGTGGGTCTGTGCGTAACGCGACGTCAGGGTCGTGGCCTGTTCCATGGGCCTGTTCCCATATGTAACGTCGTAGTGAAACGACTGAAGGGGAACGTCTAGGTTACGTACGTAACCCTCATTCCCTGAAGGAGGGAACGGAGACGTTACATCCCCTGCCACGACCATACGTCGCGCTGACGCCGGGCTGTGTCTCGGCTCCTCAGCGAAAACCTGAATGAGTGGTTGCATGCCGCCATCTTATATACCCGTATGTACGGGGGAGTGGCTCGGCATGCAAATACCACTCGCCAATGTTCATTGGCCTTTTGAATAAGGCTCAGAGATGATTGGTTTCTCAGGCGAGTTCCCATATGTAACGTCTCCGTTCCCTCCTTCAGGGAACGAGGGTTACGTACGTAACCTAGACGATAAAGACCTCTCTGGTTCTCCATGCATTGAACTGAAAGTTGAAAATGCGTAATTATTAGTAATGAATCTTAATTCACTCAGAGTAACATGATCAAAGCCCTCTTCTCATTACAGTAGGCCCGATTAATATATTATCATCCTCAGATGTGTCTTCAGAAATCCTCAGAACCATTTAAAATGACTTTAAATTTACAGAATTTCATAGAATTTGAATAAATACAAAATAACATTTGTGCTGGCTATCGGTAGTCTGGAACAGGCCCGGCTCCAGAAATGAGATGATGGGTGGGCCAAGTGATATTAAGTGATATATATGGAGGGAGGGTGTTGGTTTGGTTTGTGATAACTACATACATTATTTTAATACAGAGAGAGTGTGTTAAAAAGCACATTTTAGGTTATCCACCTTCTTTTTTCCATAAGAGTGGGTGCAGTCATTTGTAAATTTTTTGTGTCTGGCTTTCGGTCTCATCCACTTCCAGCTATTTTTAGCTGCACAAAAAGCTTGTTTTGCTGCTCAATATTGCAAACTGGTGTGTATTACCATATTATTTTAATCTATTATCTTAATTATGAACACACTGGTTTGTAGTTCTTCTCATTATTTCCCTATGGCAGATTATGAACTAGATGTCTAACACATTACCAGAAAACAGCTTACTTCCACATTGAAAAATAAGGTGGATTCATAGTGTCTCAAAATAGCACAGCTGAGTACACTACAGATGTTCTTAAGATTGTTTTACTAAAGAATAATTGTTATTATATTAAGTACAAAATTAGTGTGTGAAAATACAGGACTTTACATTATGGAACTGCACATTTTTTTCACATGGGGTAGTTGGTGTAACACGGTGTATGGTCATACACTGATTACATTACTTGACCACCGCTGCACTGCCTTCACTGACATTTAGCATTTTTATAGAAATAAAAATCATTTCATTCAGTTGGAAAACATACGCTTGTCTGTGTAACATAACCAGCCCAATGGTCAGCCAAGAACAGCCCAAAACAACACACTGACCATATCCCAAATATAAAAGCATTTCCATATAAAAACATACACATTTTACACTCACTGTTATGCACATAAACACAGCTCAAAGGCTTTCTATCAGTGGCCTTCACAAAACCTAGCATAGTTTTATCATAGGTAGAATGCAAAATATTTCAATATTTCAGTGTTTCACAGAAATTTAATTTCTGCAATATTTCAAACCTTTAAACCATGGGGGAAATCAACCTGTGAAAACAGTTTACAAGTAGATTCTGTGGGGAAAAAAATCCAAACTTGGCAACCCTGCATCCAACACGAGCAGGAGTCAGATTTGACTAATCATGAGTTGAGGGTAAGGAGAGATGACTGACAGACCATGCTGGAGGATTTGCTGCTCAATCTTGTGCTCAATGACAAACATCGATCCTTTCCACAGAGTGTGCGTTAATCACAAAATCAAAAGTGAAAGTAAACAGCGCAAAAGCGATTTCAATACCCTGCATATTGATAGTGCGAAAACTATATACAATATTAAAATGTTTCAGAGTGCGAGCGGTAACTGAATATCGCTCCAATTTTGTGATTGGCTGTTAGGCTATGTAGTGTGAGGCCAGGATGGGCCAAGCTTCTGATTGGGTGGGCCAGGCCCACCATGGCCACCCTGTGGAGTCAGGGCTGACTCTGAAACCTAAAACTAGATATTACACAATAAATATCCTGGTAAACTTAATAATATAACAGAGTACATGTAGGTATTATTTTCTCACCATAAATGTCACCCTGGACCACAAAACCAGTCATAAGGGTCATTTTTTTAAAATTGAGATATATAAATCATCTAAAAAGCTGAATAAATAAGCTTTCCACTGATGTATGGTTTGTTAGGATAGGACAATATTTGACCAAAATACAACTATTTGAAAATCTGGAATCTGAGGGTGCAAAAAAAACTAAATATTGAGAAAATTGCCTTTAAAGTTGTGTAAATTAAGTTCTTGGCAATGCATATTACTAATCAAAAATTAAGTTTTGATATATTTACAGTAGGAATTTTACAAAATATCTTAATGGAACGTGATCTTTATTTAATTTCCAATGTATTTTTGGCTATTGCTACAAAATACAAAAAATTTATACCCCAGCAACTTAAGACTGGTTTTGTGGTCCAGGGTCACAAATGTGTTTGTATTATCAACACCAGCTTCAGGGCGAATCTCTCTCTCAATTTTAAGTTTCAACTAAAGATAGAGATAGAGAGCCTAAAGTGTGCATGTTTGTCTTTGTACATGTGAGCATGTGCAAATTGAACATTTTCTTGTCAATGTTTTGCTTTGCACATGAAGCCAAAATCTACAATGTTAGCCAAGTCTATGAGGACATGGAAGGTGACACACCGACATAAACTGGCTTGTCTCGACATGCTGGACGTTCATTGACAGCAGTGTAGATACAAATGATCCATGTTACTAAAACATTGACAAGAAAATGTTCAATTTGCACATGCCCACATGTACAAAGACAAACATGCACACTTTAGGCTCTCTATCTCTATCTTTAGTTGAAACTTAACATTATAGATTTTGGCTTCATGTGCAAAGCACATTCTCGACACAAACCTTCATTGCGATGCTCAGCGATATGTTGAAATGATGCCATTGTCAAATAGGTGTAGAAATCCAATACAGAAAAAAATTAATATGGTATGGTAGAAAAATACAAATCAAGCAGAAAAATGATTTTTGAAGATGATTCCTGTGTCACTGCCTAGAAAAGACTCACAGGACTCCTCCCAAATGTTCAGTAATTCATTGATATGAACTTTATATATCCTTTAACAAGTCAATCATTTCTTTTAGAAAGTTGTAAGTATCAAGAAAGTGGACAACGTCAGTTGAAATGACCTAGTTTCATTAAGTGGATTATGAATCCACTTAAGTTTTTTTTTTTTTTTTTTGGTCAATCTTCCTCTTTTTACAATTTTGTAAGACAACACAACTTTCTATGAAACAAACAAACACAAGTTATATTTCCCTTTTATTAGCAAGCTATTATAGATGGCTATGGCATATTAACTTAGATTGAAACTGCCTTCCCACTTGGTTGAATGCATTTGGTAGAATAAAAATCTCAAAAATACAGTAGTCACTGATTCAAAATAATGTGGCAAACCTGCAGAAGACCAACATGCTAACCAAACATAGCAATATAAAAGTATGCAAATATAGTGAACAGAGGTTTAACCATTTTGAAAAAGAAGTGTGCTTAATTGCTGTGAATCTACACTTGTAGTTTACTTCAAATGTTGTATATAATATTGTTGCAAATAACATAACATTATTGAAATAAAAAGCCATTTAAGTATATTGAAAGAGTACACATTCATGACTATTTATTAACAAACTTAAGTAATATAAAATTTAAAATTTAAATTTGAAGTGCATTTTAATTGTTTCAAAACATTTTGCCATGCTTGATTGAAGTGCACTTACTTGACTAAAACACTAAATCACTTGTAATTTACTTGATTATAGTTTAACTGTATTGTGTTCTTTGATATTACATTTAATGTTAATACATTTTAAATGTACAAAATAACCATTTCATTGTTACAAATGTGTAATAACAAATATATGTAAATACATGACATTCAAGTTTTAATATAAATTACACTGAAGTATATTTAAGTTTGCCATATATGCTTGTCAGTATCATTCGTAATAGTAATTAAACATTACATATAAAGATGTACTTAAGTCTTAAGTGAGTCAAAATGGGTTTTGTGTTAGATGTTTCATTTTTATAGATTTCCTGCTCCTTTATACAGGAGGGGACATATTCATATTCTAAGTCGCTATATAGACCTCTTGAAAGATCAACGTAGACACTTTTAATTCAGTGGAACATAATAACAGAAGACACAGATGGTGGTGAAATGCTTTTATTTCTCTGCATTTCTCTTTCTTGTTTTCAGCTGCCATTACAACAGAACTGGTCTGATGGAGTTTCTCCCTTCAAAGGGGAGATTTTGTTTATTAGTAGAGTAGAAATCTTCTATATGATCACAAACTGCCACCTACAGAAGACAAAACCAGTCGTTTAATATACTAAGACGCTAATCATTCAGTTTTGCAGTGGAAGTAAGTGAAGCATGTAAACCTACCAAGCGCTGTTTGTTAACGGTGAACAACATCTGGTCGTATATTATCACTCCACCCGATCCTTTAGGGTTCTCCACACACTGGACAGGAGTCTAAACATACCAATTCATTTGTTAATGTCATGAATTACTTTTAAGAATTTACAAATATATTAATGTCACTATTGATTATGTTGGTAATCAGTAATTAATCTGAGTTTTTTTTTCTGAGTCAATTTTTCTGACTTCATACAAAAATCCGAACCATTTTACAAACACAACACAAATACCTTCATTTGACCTGCTGTGGGTTGATGGGGGATACAGAGTATTGTACCCTGAAAACAAATGCAAATAAAACAGTAGTTAGCAGAGTGTGAACTATAAGGGAGTTTGGCCCCCGTAATGAAGACTTGAACTCCTCAAAAGAAGTCATATATGTTTAAACTGCATGTTTCATCATGACATGAAGACACTAAAAACCCACTTTTCAAGCTAACAAAGTATTAATTATTTAGTTTATCATATGCAATGACGATAGCTTGTGGATCGGGCCTTGTGGGTATGTAAACTTCGGTTTCCAGATCAGAAATGTAACCATTACACCACAAGTTGTACATAAGGCATCTTTGATATAATGTATGTGCTATAATGTAATATTCAAAACTGTAATATTCAAAATTACTCATTATAAGCCTCAAGTTAAGCAGTTTGATGATCTTGACGGATGGACAAGGGCCCAAAACAAGAAGCCAGCAAAAACCGCAACTAAAAACTGCTATAGCTAAATAATAGATAATAGTAAATGACAGTAAATTTAATATTTTAGCAATTTATAAACCCTATAGACTAACCACAGATGCAACGCAACGATTTACAAAAAGGCTAATATGCTAACAGGCTATTAGCCTTTTGTAGATATTTGAAGCCACCTAAACGGAGCACTGCTGTCATTGTTACATACAATAAAAGCTTCAGTCATAACTCATTATTATCAAGATCATCTTTAATTGTAATGATTGAGTAATAAAACAGGTTTTTATGGAAATATGAAAGATTTCATGAGCAATATTTATACGTACCATAACAGCAGTTTTTTAAAGATGACAACAGGAGGGCGCACTGTCTAACGAAGGTCCAATAAAAGATTAATACATGTAAAAAAAATTTTTATATAACTTATGGCCTAAAAAATTATGCCACTTTATAAATTAAATACATTGTTTAACTATATATTAATGTTAATTATTTCTCGATAGACTCACAAAGTAGGAGTCACTTTTATTTAACAACTAATATTGTCTAGGATTGTAACAGCATGTTTATTACATGCTTATTACAGGCTTTATAAACAAACAAACAAACAAACAAATAAATAAATAAATAAGTAGCCATAAAAGCAGATCAAGTAATTTGTTTCATTAAAACCAACTTATCTGTCACTTCTGTGTCTGTCTCTTCTGGAACACCCATATTTTGCAACTGTCTTCATGTTAAATTATTGACAGTAGAGCCTTCCATCCTTTAGCTGCTCTTCAAGGGTCTTTTGAAGGTTTTTCCAAGAAGGTTTTTTTTTTGAAGCTTTGGTCTCAAAATCAACTTGACAAATGTGAACATAGTAAAAAATAAATAAATAAATAGATAAACCTTGAAAAAAACAGACTAATTGATGCATCAAATTTGTCCTGTGGTGGTGCTCCAGATTCTGTAAATGAAACCTACAGCAATGCACGAACAGGATGCAGCAGTGTACTGACTAAAAAACCAAACCCAACAGCATAATCCACCCACACTGAGCATGCAAATAACATGTCATCATTTATTTCTATGATAAGTTTCCAGAAAATAACATTTAATATGCTCTTGATCCCCTTACAACAAATGCATGATAATCTATAGGTCTATTACATTACAATTATTTAATTTTAATAGCCATTTTCAACAGTCAGATCCAAGCATTAACTGAAATTATTGTACTTTGTATAAATTCCTTAATTCAAACTCAGAGTAGATATTTTTTCAATCTGTATTGTCTTAAATAAGAAACATTTATTCCAAACATGTCAAAATGCTTTTGTAACTTTAAGAAGACTTAAGGGCAAAATACACATATCTTGTGTTTATGCATGTGTGTGTAGAGTGAAAAAAGAGAAAAGGCAGCCACTCAGAAAAGAGATTTTTGTGCATGATTGCTTAACTGCTTCAACACAGAACTTCAAAGGCTTGATTCTCTCTCAAGACTCAGAGATGCTCAATCAAGATATACTGGATGTGAGTATAAACATGTTTACAAACAATTTAGATTTTTTAAAATCTTATGATACATTTTAAGATAAGAAATTTAGCTGTAAAGAATTAAAAGGCTACAGTATGCAAGAGCAAAGTAGTTTTTAAGACAAGACGTAGCATTATGTTACAGTACTGGCATACTGTCTAGCTACACATTCTTGTAGGGACTTTCCCTATAACTAATGATATACGTATTTTATTCCACAGTTATTGGAAACCACAATTTGCAAATAAATTAAGACTATCAAAATAATTTTTGAAAAGTTTATGTAGTAATAAAAAATGTAGTAATAACATGGTAATAACACTGTAACAACAAATAGCATTCAAAATGTTTGTGCATACACTTAGTAATGATGAGTTACTGATCGCATTATGGTTTTAATTGAGAAATATAATGTTATCATTGCTTTAAAAGCTTACATTCTTTCAGCATCCAGTATATTGAACAGATTCTGATTGGCTGTTCTACGATCACCTCACATGGCATTGAGATGAATACATTAATAAACATCAATAAATATAAAATTATATAAATGTTTAAAGGGGTCCTATTATGCTTTTTCACTTTTTAGATTTTAGTCAGTGTGTGGTGTGTATATTTGGGCATAAAAAAAAAGATCTACGAAGTTACAAATTTCAAAGTCCATTCCAAAGGGAGATTTTTTTTTTTAATCCCTTTTCAAGAACTACAACAAACGGTGGCCGTGTGCAATGTGTGGTAAGAGATTTATGCATCATACAGTGTAGATAGCTTCACTTATAAATGTTTTTTAAAAATGCATAAACTTGCACTAGACTAGGCTAGGCTAATCAGTGATGATGTTCTTTGATAATGTTAATGTTCTTTGCTTGTTTTCTGTAGCTGTTTTTTGAATAAATAAGGAAATGTAAGCATTGTAATTAGAACTTACTATGTTTTTATTCAATTGTTGTCATGTTAAATACAAATTCAGACATAAAAAAAAATTGATTTTTTCATAAAACAAAAGCATAACTTGCATATAACCTTTTTTATCTGTAAATTCATATAGTTTATAATAAGAAAACTCCCTATTTCCACAAAATGGTTTCATTAACAGCCCACTACTCCAGAGTGTCACTCCGCCATTGTCAGGACAGTCTGATGTTGCATAACAAACTAAAAGCCCTCCAAAAACTCATTTTCTACTGGTTCTGTCTGTGATTTTGGTTACCTTCAAAAAGGAAAACCCCCGTTTTCACAAACCAGTTTCTACTCAGATCAGTAGTATACCACCCCGGAGTGTCACTCAGCCAATGGACTGTCTGATGTTGTATTACATAATAAAAGCCCTCCAAAAATACATTCTGCCTGTTCTGTCTGATTTTGGATAGCTCTAAAAAGAAAACTACCCGTTTCTACAAAACAGTTCCACTTCCTATTCAAAGTCCACAATGTCACACCAACAATGTCAGAACGATCAGATGTTGAATTACAAAATAAAAATAAAATAAAATAAAATAACCTCATAAAAAAACTATTTTGTTTGTCAATTCTGTTTGGTATAATAATAATGGTATATATTTGGTATATAACTCTGGGTTTCCACAGACCAATTTGGGATTGGTTTAAAGAGGAAACTCTGTGTTTCCACATACTACCTTCACTTATATACATGTCATTCCAGGGATCTTATTTTGTAATTCAACATCAAACAGTCCTTATATTGTGTGAATAACATTCTGAGGTGGTGTAATGTAGGTGGTTTAGATTGATTGTGAAAGTGAAAGTGGTCTGTGGAAATAGGGAGTTTCCTTTTAAACCAATCTGAATTGATAGACAAAACAGCCTATATCAGTTTTGTGTAATGCAACATCAGACAGTCCTGACATCAGCCCAGTGACACTGTGAGGTGATGGACAATTGATCTAAATTGAAAGTGGTCTGTGGAAACAGGGAGTTGCCTTTTAGAGCTATCCAAAATCAAAGACAAAAATTTTAAGTTTTTGGAGGATGTTTATTTTTTAATGCAACACTAGACAGTCCTGACATTGGCTAAATGACACTCTGGGGTGGTGTACTTCTAATCTCAATTAAAAACTGGTCTGTGGAAACAGGTTTTAGGAACAGGAAACAGGTAACAGGTCTGTAAGCACCTTTTTACAGCTGTCCAAAATCACAGACAGAACAGGTAGAATATGAGCTTTTGGATGACTTTTATTTTGTAAAAGTCCTGACATTGGCTGAGTGACACTGTGGTGTGGAGGACTATAAATCTGAATTAAACTGGTCTGTGGAAACAGCGGGTTTACTTTTTAGCGCCATCCAAAAACACAGGCAAAACTGTATGTATGATATGTAAAGCAAACTGACATTATGAATCTGCATCAGTCACTCCATCAGTCTTTAAAACCCATTGCCTTTGATAAAAACAAATAATTAAAGAGACCCTCTTTCAGTGTATGATGGTAATGTTTTATGTAATGTGAAATGGAACAGCCCTAACAAGCTCTGATCCATCTGTTGACTTTCATAAGATCTTCACAGAGACTGGTCAACATTCACTTTATTAGAGACAATAATGTGGATAGAAAAAAAAATAGTAGTCTGTACAACACTCTCAATGTGCCACATCAGCTGTTAGAAATGACTTCTGATGCTTTGCCTTTTGCTTCTGCTTCCTTTGCTGCAGCTTTTCTTTTTCTCCTGAAAATTAACAGTAAAAAGTGAAGTTACACACTAAACTAAGACCAGTAACCACCATTAAAATGAAGTCAATTAAATACTGTAACACAAAATTAAACTGTTTAAGATTTTAAAATGCTAGCTATTAAAACTATAAACATTGTCAATGAAAAGTCTGAAATATTGTGATTTCTGAGGCTAAAACAAACTTGTCCGGCTATCTGCACTGGTATCCGGAACAAACCTTTTTCTCTTGCCAGGCTTTTTCTCAAAGAGAATGCGTGGAGTCGTGCGAATTGTTGACCGTCTGGGTGGTTTTGTTGCAAGCTGACGTTTCACTTTGCTGTAGGGAGAAAAATTTGAGGTCTTACATTGTGACATTTGATGGCAACACTAGTCTTCAGAAAGCATTTTATACATTTTACCATGCTAGACTTTTATCTCTGAACCACAGTAATGAACAAGCAACTATACTAGACTAATTATTACAAAAGCTGTGGCATAATAACACCTGTATAATGTAGCTGAGTAACCCACCTTTTGATTTTCTTTAATCCAATCATGTAGTCAGGGACAGGACATCCAGCTTTCTTTATGACGGTAGCAATGCTGATTCATAACAAAAAAATAAAAGTGAGTAGAAGCTCATGCAATCATAAATCATAAGCGTCGCAGTGTTTCCCCTAGGTTTCCGGTTTTGGGGTCGGGTCAGTACCCAGTACCCAACGGTACTTTTTTTTTTTTTTTTTCCCCCATTTTAATAAAAGAAAGTATAGACCTGTTCTATAGGAAAGGTGACCCTAAATGACTTCTGTTGTGATCTGGCGCTATATAGAAAATAAAGTTAAATAAAATGAACTTGACCTTCAAGGGGGGCAAGGGGTGCCGCTGGCAGGTGATATAATGGCAAGGTAAACAGTGAGCTTAGAAAAGAATCTTCCTTAAATTTCAATCAATGCTATTATGATTTGTTGTAGAGTGCTGTTATTACCTGCGAAGGAGAGGTTTGTCATCCTCTGTGAAGAAAGTTATTGCCTTTCCTTTGTGTCCTGCTCTTCCAGTTCGCCCTGTAGAGAAAACAAAGCAGCAAACTTATTAGTATTATAAGGGTGGACAACATGAATTCTCTACTCAGATAATAAGCTTCAATGGACTAACCAATCCGGTGGATGTATTCCACAGCAGTGGTAGGGAAGTCGTAGTTGATAACCAGGTTGATGCCCTTGAAGTCTATACCACGGGCCATGAGAGCAGTGCAGATCAGCACCCAGATCTTCCCTGAACGGAAACTGCTCACAACATTGTCCCTCTAATGTGAGAAACAGTTAAGACCAGTTAATAAAAATATTACACATTATTCTAATATTACACACATATACATACATGTTGTACATATAAATACACATACAGTTGCAATCAAAATTATTCAACCCCAAGAGACTAATAACTTACAAATGTTAGCTTTCCTGAAGATCCAGATTTTTTTTATTACATCTATAACAGGCACATTAAAAGTGATGCCAGTGTCAACATAATGTAATATTTTTGACTTTTTCTGCAATACAGCTACATTGCAATTTTTCAACATTGCTGTTTTGAGGTCACTTATTTGTATAATACGGTACAAAATTGTGTTAAAATATAATTTAGCTCTTGAAAACTACATAACAAAGCATAATTTGTTTGAGCTATTACAAATATTTCAGCCCATGCATGTGCTAAAGTTGAGCAGCAAAGGGACATCTTGCAGAATGCCATTCTTTATAAAAAAGAACAAAACTTCAAAAGTCTAACCTGAATATGCTAAAATAAATTTGGATAGACCTGTAAAGTTGTGGAACAATGTTTTATGGAGTAATGTCACCATACTGGAACTTTTGGACCCATAAATCAGTGGTACGTCTGGTGCAAAAAAGCAAAGTTTATGAGCAGAAGAACACCATCCCCATGGTCAAATGCGGAGGTGGACCACGGAGGTGACTTTTTCAGTAAGTGGAAATCTTGACTGTATGGAAAAACATCATACATTCTTTGAAGTATCAGGCCATTTTGACAAAGGTTGCAGTGTTTTCAGTTAATAGACCGAAGCTTATGATTATTAGACTTTCCAGCAAGACAATCATCCCGAAGCATGCATCCAAATCTGCTGAAGCTTGGTTTATAGAATGTTCTTGAGAGGCCTGTTTGGTTTTCAGATTTAAATGTTATTGAAATATTTGGTGGAGAAAAAAATATTTGGTGAAATATATTTGAGATATTTGGTGAAGAAAAGAAAGGCAACATGAAAATCTAAGATTATCAATGATCTGAAAGCTTCTTTAATCAAAGAATGGGCCGAGATTCTAGTAGGGAGGTCTCAGAAGCTTGTAAGCACTTTGAGGTAACATTCACTGGAGGTCATAAAGAATACAAGATTCTCTACAAAATTTTACTTTTGGGGGTTAAACAATTTTGAAATTATTTTTAATCAGCTTTACGTCCTCAAAATAATTTTAATGCATAGTGTAATTTGAACAACATTCTTGTTTTTTCATTAACCTGCTGTTGTGTGCGATCCGCATGGATCACATCCACGTTTATTCCCTCATACACCAGCTCATGGAACAGTTCTCGGGCACGGTCAATAGACTGAACAAACACCAACACAGGCGGCAGAAATCCCTGAAAGGAAATGATGAAAGTTATGACAATATTAGTGCTAAAAACTCACTTCTCCTTATGAGCCATCTAAATGATGAAATTCTGGATTTTTCCTTCTGCAATTAAGAAATTATATTTTGTCATCAGAATGACTGAAGAATTTCACGGACCTGCTTTATAAGGTTTCTCATAGCAAGTAGCTTTCCATTTTCTGAACCCACAAACAGAAGCTGCTGCTCCACAGTCTCAGCTGCAGAGTTCCTGTGGAAAGGGACAGTCAGGTAAATGAATTTTAATTTCATTGAAATTTTTAAATTAATGTAAAAATTTATTTAAATTAAGGTAAAATTGTAAAACTTAAAAATAAAATGAGAAAATTAATGTATTGATGTATTCTATTCTATTGCTGTTTTAACAAGGTTACACCTAAAATAGCAATAATTAGTGCTGGCAAAAAAGAGTCGGAATGCACACAGGCTAATTATGCGCTGCAGACCAAAAAAAAAAAAAAAAATGCAGAATTTGAGGTTTCCACAAAAATGAGTTAATTAAGCTGCCGTCTAGCAATCCCAATGCTCCAAACAGCAATTAAACATCTAAAATGATCTTCATTTGCACGTTTTCTGAGAGGAGTACCTGTTTCTCTGATATGAATCCTACACATAAAGGCGCTTCCGCCAGCATGCAATCCCGATACACAGAATTACAGTATTTAAGTAAGCTATTCACGCAAACATAATCTATTATGTCTGTCTGTCTCATTAATGTTAATCTAACAATAAAAGAAAAGAACGCTGCCCTTGACTGAACTGCTTTTGTAGTTTTAATAATCAGCTTATTTGTAATTAACCGCATTTGGGATTGTTTGAAGCCGCATTTAAACTGCAAAATCAGGGCACCGTATCAGTCCATTATATGGAGAAAAATCCTGAAATGTTTTCCTCAAAAAACACAATTTCTTTACGACTGAAGAAAGAAAGACATGAACATCTTGGATGACAAGGGAGTAAGTACATTATCTGTAAATTGTTGTTCTGGCCTTCTTAAGGTTCCAAAGCAAAATCACCTAGCAACATTGCATAATTTCCTCCACTTTCTTTCTTAACATAAATTGCTATTTTAATAATCACTATATAGCCATTCGTCGGTTATTTTCATTTAAAAAAAATACAATTTAAATAGTTTTTAATCTCAAATGCTCGTCTTGTCTTTCTCTCCCTGAACTCTGTGTATACTGGCTCAAGACAGTTAGGGTATGTCGAAAAATTCTGATCTCTCGTATTTTCTCCCTCAACTTCAAAAATCATTTCAAAATCATCCTACATCACTGCGGAAGTTCGGACCCAGTCTTTGCAAAGTGAACATGCAAAGAAGATCAAACATGCTTAACAAAATGGGAAAACAGCGATATAGGATGCTTTTGAAGTTGAGGGAGAAAATACGATCAGAGTTTTTCCACATACCCTAACTGTCTTGAGCCAGAACACACAGAGTTCAGGGAGAGCAAGACAAGACGAGCGTTTGACATTAAAAATTTTATTATTTTTATAGCTCGATTTTTCTCAGAAATTGCTGACTATATCAACTTGAAATGGGTGTAGCTCAGTCATTTTCTGTCAGATTCCAAAAATCATACATAATTCTGAAGGTCTTTTAATGGAGAATGTGAAAAATAACTCATTTTTGAAAAAGCGCTCATTGTGGCTCATTTTGCCAGCACAGGCCACATTTAATACTAAAAAATAAGAATTAATCTTTAGCTCGAAATCCAACACGCATCTTGTCACATGAAAGAAGCATTATGATACCTGGGTCCAATGTTGACACAGACAAGGTTGTCTAGGTTCAGTTTGCACCACTCCTCTACATCTGTGGCGAAGGTTGCGCTGAAGAGAACCCGGCAGATTTTAGGAGAAGTGCAGGCCAAGAAGATAGTGGCAAGCTGCTCTCTGAATCCCTTCTTACCATCCTCAAAGAGCTTATCAGATTCATCCACCACCAGCCACTCCACACTACAGACAGTAATGATACATTTACACTGGAGACAGAAACTACCGATTTCCTGCATATGATGGTGAACATAACACAATCTGAAAGCTCTTTAAAGAAAAACCTACACACATAATTAATACTTCATTGTATTTTCTTGAAGAGAATTTTTCATCACTCACCTGCTTAAGCTGATAGCAGGAGGTTCTTGATTTAGTAAATATATCAATCTGTTAGGAGTCGTCACCAATATATCTGGCAAAAAAAAAACAGTGTTAGGAATATAATAATGTTAAACACTTAAGGATCTCCAGCAACTTAAATTATTGTTATTTTAGTAATACTGTAATATATCCTATTCTAATATATTTTAAAATGCCATTATGTTTTAGATTTTACATTGTTTTCAGAATTCTTTGATGAATGTAACATTCCAAAGAACAGAATTTATTTGAAACAAATTTTTTGTAACATTAGAAATGTCTTTACTGTCATTTTCGATCACTTTAATGCATCCCTGCTGAATAAAACTAATCATTTAATTAAAAAGAAAATACTTTAAACATGTTACACAATTTTCAAACACACACACTACCAGTCAAAAGTTTTGAACAGTAAGATTTTTAATGCTTTTTAAAGAAGTGTCCTCTGCTCACCAAGCCTGCATTTATTTGATCCAAAGTACAGCAAATTCAGTAACATTTTGAAATATTTTTACTATTTACTATTTCATTTGTATTTGCATATATTTTAAAATGTAATTTATTCCTGTAATTTCAAAGCTGAGTTTTCAGCATCATTACTCCAGTCACATGATCCTTCAGAAATCATTCTAATATTCTGACTTGCTACTCAAAAACATTATTATTATTATTATTATTATTATTGTTGAAAACAGCTGAGTAGAATTTTTTCAGGTTTCTTTGATGAATAGAAAGTTTATGAAATCTTTTGTAACATTATAGATGCCTTTATCATCTCTTTTGATCAAATGACATCACCCTTGCTAAATAAAAGTATTAATTTCTATACACAGACTTAACATACATACCAAATTTCTTTGCTGTCTTGGGCCCATATTTTTTCACAGCTTCAACTCCTTTATTGATCATGTGAATTCTGAAGCCCACTCCTTCTGACAGTTTGAGCAACTCTCTGTGAGTCTAGAAATCAAACAAAGATGCTAGTCTTTACTGCATTCTGTACATCGGTCAATATGTTTAAACTGTCATATAGATAATTTGATGTAGTCTACTTCAACAATTAGCATGAGGTAGGCTGAAGGTTTACCTGAGTGGCGAGCTCTCTGGTGGGGGAGATGATGATAGCTCTGAAACCCTTGTTGAGGGGCTGGCGAAGATGAGCCAGCAGGGGCAGACAGAAGGCCATAGTCTTACCAGAGCCTGTCGGAGCAGATGCCAGTATCTCTCTTTTCTAAATCAAGCAGATACATGGAATCAAAACACTTAAGTGAGGATCAGGAAAACAAACACATTTATATCTGACGCAACAGAAACATGTCATACATGCATCATGAGAGGAATGGCCTGCATCTGTATGGGTGTAGGGGTTTTGAAACCCGCTGCCTTGATGTTTTGAATGATTCGAGGGTCCAGATCATACTCCTTCTGCAGCTCTTCAAAAGTGGAAACAGGATCTGGAATGTCTGTCCCGTGCACGTTAATCCGGTTTTGATGCCGTATCTGATTCACCTAAAACACACGTTCAATATTGTAAGAAAAACCATCTGTTTGTTTTGAAATTAGATCCATGTAGGTACAGAAATGTAAATTGTAACATTGTACCATAATACAAAACATCCTATCAGTTACTGTCTGATATTACATATTATTCCTAATTTATTAATATCTATCAGCATGGCATATTTAATTGTATACACATATTTTCTCACATTTTTTTCAAATTTAAATTACTTTTTCATTCACTTAATGCTTAATTTAAACTAATCTTTAAATTAATTCAATAACGCTGTAGGTGTAATCTAATAGCAAAACTTAAAATGAATATCTATTTTTCATACTGCACATTAAATGTACTAAATTCAAAGAATGCATTAATTTTATTTAAGCTATATTTTTACATTTGTTTTATTATTCATTTAAACAAAAAAAAAGTATATAATTTTAATATTAGCCATAACATGAAAATATTTATTAGTGCTGGCCAGAATTTATATTATCCCCAGAACTTATGACCAATCAAAAGTGGTGTGAAAAGCAATAACATCTCTTTATACCTTCTCCTTATAAAGCTGCTTTAGTCTTTTCAAGGAGGACTTGTCTTTAGATTCTTTCTTGGGGTCTTGTACTTTGTCTAGGGATGACATCCATTGGATCCCCTCTTCCTCGCTCTTCTCAGGCTCTGCATCTGTTTCACAACAGTAAGGAGAAGGAACTTTTAAAACTGTAAACACTGAATTGTTAGCAATCAAAAGAGACAGAAGAATGCTTACCTTCATCTTGTTTCTTAGCTCTTTTCTTTTTCTTCTGTGCTGTTTTCAGTGGCTCATCCAATGTAGTACGTTTCCGTTTACCAGAAGCCTGCTCTTCATCACTCTCTTCGTTCTCTGTTTCACCATCATCTTCACTTAATCTGGACTCCAGAGATGTGTTCTCTTGTGTCTCTTTGCCAAAAAAGCTGATTCCAGTCAGCTGATTTGAGCTGTCCTTGTTCTGGGACTTCCCTACCTGAGATGAGTTACATAAGAATGAATAATGATCAAATAAGCATGTGTTTATGTGTAACATAAGTACAATAGGCTGTGCAACACAGTAACCAAACTAAAGATATTTAAAACGTGGTAAATATCAATTATTATCTCATGCTACTTGTTAATGCACTCTTTCAGTGTTATTTGGGTTCATTTGGATTAGCATTTGCATTTCTAGGGACATTCAATGGGAAACAGAAACACATGTTAGCCATGTGGCAGCATCTCAAGTTGGAAATTAACGTATTCCTTTCGTTTTACGTAACAACAGCCTAACATACGTTACCGTTCTTATATGTTTTCCATTAAAACCCACCTTAAAACGCTCTGCATCTTTAGCAAACCGTTTCAGATCAAACTTTGCTCCAGACCCAATCTTTCTAAACAAGTCAAAGGCGTCCATTGAAACTGCGTAAAGACGTGACTAATCGATCACGATTTTATGATTACCACGCTCTCAGCGTTCGATTAGTACACCTTTTTGTTTCTTTTTCGTTCACCAGAGAGCGCTGTTTTCTTTTTTAAAGAGTTTTTATCTGTAAATCTCCTTTACGTGTGTGCCTTTTTCTTTTGCTGTTGTTGCATATTCATAATAGATTTCGTGTAAGAGGAATCGTTATCAACCAAAACACAATGAATAAATACAAATAAAGAAAATTGTAGAGCACCAGAATTTACAATTATGTATAAAACATAATAATAAGAAGAAGAATATAATAAGCAAACTGCCAATATGTTGAATACGTAAGTTCTTATTATAAGGCTTGAAGAATAACGTTAAGATTCTTACTGCATGCACAATTATTTTTTTTAAGAAAATCTTAATTGGATTGAACATATTTAACAACTTTTAATAAAATCATTGAAGCATTCAGAAGACGATTTTGTTATTTTGTAGATCTGATTATTGGATCCTAAATATTAATTTAATATTTCTGAGTCACATTTGTATGTCTAAATTCTAATATATTTAGGATAAACATAAGTTGCCAGGCAACAAAACAAATAGCCTACACAAGATTTGTTGCAATACAAATATGAATTTGTTTGTAATGATCGTCAAGATGTTTAAACTATTTATTGATACATCTCAGTGAAATAGCATGAGTACGTTTAAACATGACATTCCAGAGCAATAAATCGTTAACGAAAATAAAACTCTTCCTGTGACAGAAGGAAATAGTTGAGTACTGATGACTGAGATGAGTAATCTTACTGACTAGCCTACACTGTGTAGCTCAATTTCACTTCAAGTTGGTCACCATCCAAAGGAGAACTTACGAAAGAATGACAACAGAACCATCACATGGTAATATTGGATATGAAGCAATGCATCAAGAAAACACAATCGCACATATCTGTACATGATGAAATTGTAATAAATGCTTTAGAAGCTTTTATAAATCTCAGCAGAATCAGGTTCAGTGCATATGTCACCTGTGTCTCATTAGGTGTGAAGCTATAGGTATGTGAATGTATAGGTTGGTTTTACTTCTGCTTTGTTTTTCCCTCAGATTACTTCACTTCCTGTTATACAACATAAAACATGACCAGCCTGTTGGTTTCAAGGGGTTTCGCAGACAAAGACTAAATGAAAAGGTGAGTCTTTGTGAGTCAGCAAGATATTTCATTTCTGTATATCAGCAACTACAGTAGGAGGCATAGTGTGAGTATTCTATTCTGTTTTAGTCCACTCTATATAAACTTTTATAGGAATGGATGAAAGCATTGAATTTAATTTAGACAATAATGATTTTGTAAGTAAATTATAGTCCATGTGGCTACATACTATTTATCACACCCTGGAATGTTTCTGATAAAGGACTATGGTTTACCTGCAGTAAAAAATTACTTCAGAACTTTTAGATGTGGTAACAATAAGAAGCTGTTACTGTTTTTAATTTTTATTTTATTTATTTTTCTGAACAAATATCTTGCAGACTGCTTTTTTGCCACTCTGTGCTGTAAAAATGCAGTAAACAGAAATTATTCTTTCGCTCATGTTCATGTCAATGGAATGAAGTATGGCAGGTCGTGTTGCAAAGTGTCTCTGTTATCTGTGAGAGGAGCAGTTTGTCTTGTCATTTTACAGTAAACATAACATCAACTTTTTGATATATAATTTAATAGATTGGAGGTTTATTCACCGAATCACTTCAGTGCAATTTCCTATAATTACAAGTAAACTTCCTTATAATTTGTACACTTGCACAAATGTATTAATATAATTAATTCATTAATATCGTTTTTTTTGGGGGGGGTTAAAAAGTAATTTTAAATTATTTATTTTATTATTTTTTATTTGTAGGAAATGCAAAGTCAAACTGCTGGAAGACTGGGCAAAGGGCACAGAATAATTGTTTTATTTTTTTAAATACTTTTTTAGGTGAATACAATGGATCTCCTGTATGACTTGTAAACAGAATCGAGAAAACCATGGCAATACTAAAACAAATCACATTATGTATTGCCCTCTGTAGCTTCATTTCCCCTTCTAGTGCATTTTCCTTGAATAACTGCACAATCAGCACTCCTCTAAAAGACACCCATCCAAAAGTACTTTGCTACAAAATGGGCTTTTTCAGCTTTCCATGGATACCTACAACTACACGGATTTTAGATATTTCCTTCAATGCTTTTGCACAGATCCAAATTGGAGATTTGAATCATTTGTCAAACTTACAGGACTTGAACATATCCAACAATAAGATCTCACAAATTCAAGAGGGTGCATTTGACAGTCTTTCCAATTTAACCCATCTCAATCTGGCCAGAAACAGACTAAAAGGAATCTCGGGAGGTATGCTACATGGCCTGACTAACCTGCTGGTGCTACATCTGGATAACAATTACATACAAGACATTGAAGAGTCAGCTTTCAGCACGCTTCAGAATTTAAAGGTGTTAAACCTAACAAAAAACCACCTCTGTTACATAGAGAAAATCAAGCCTGTTTTTGCATCACCATATTTGGAAGAACTGTACATTGCAAGCAACCATTTTGATGCGTTCAACTCATATGAAATGTCAACAAAACCCTTGTCGTTAAAAAGACTTGATTTCTCAAACAACCCTTTGGCAACATTTCAGCTTACTGAAAATATATTTCCATCTCTCAGTCACCTCGATTTATCTTATTGTGGTCAAAATGGAACCATGATATGGAACGTTACAGAAAAGACATTCTTCGCCTCAGTAAAAACATTATACTTCATGGATGTTCATATGTCAGCCCAGAATGCTGCTAATGTGCTTCAGAGCTTCTGGAATTTGTTGAATAAAATCAGGCTTAATGGAAACGTTGTGTTGAACAAGACTAACCTCCTGCTGAACGCATGTTCTCCAGTGCTAAAAGTCGTGCGGCTGAATGCTAACAAAATAAAACAGCTCACCAACCACATGTTTGATCCCTGTTCTGACCTGGCGGAATTAGATTTAGGAGATAACGAAATATCCGAGTTATCTCCGAGCATGTTCAGAGGATTTACACAACTAAAAACGCTGCGTCTGCAAATCAACAGACTGACTCGAATAACGAACTCCTTTCAAATGCTCATCACTCTCGAGTTCATAGATCTCAGTAGAAACAGCATCAAGACGCTCACCTGTAAAGACTTTGCCAATTTAACACAGGTGAAATCTCTGTACTTGTACAGTAACAAAATCTCAGTTATTGATTCCTGTTTGTTCAAGGACCTGAAGAGTCTTGAAGTCCTCAAGCTTGGATCAAACCATCTGTTAAAGATCGGTGATGCTTTCAGCAATGGGCCACATTCCCTGCTGGATCTGCAACTTACTTTTAATAAGCTAAGCAAAATCGAAAAGTACACTTTTAGAAATGTGCCACAGCTGAACAATTTGTCCTTACAAGACAATCAGATTTCTGAGATCGAAGGCCATGCATTTGAAGGACTGAATAACCTGACCTCTCTATTGCTGTCATCAAATAAAATATCAGCTAAAACGTTAACCAGATACCAGAATGTGTTCTCAGGAATGCCCAACCTCAAAAATTTAGAATTGCAAGCCAATAGCATTTTATTTACGGATGATAAATTGAACCACTCTCCTTTTACAGACCTGAAGCAACTCAGAGTATTGTCCTTACACAGTCAACGTCGTGGAATCGGCAGAATACCCTCAAATCTGCTTCAAGGTTTATCCTCCTTGGAAATGTTTTATGCTGGAAACACCAATCTTGGTCATCTGAATCCTGATACATTCAAGTTCAACCCACAGCTCTGGTTTTTGGAGCTCTCCAAGAATGCGTTGTCTGAAGACAACTCGATCCCTGCTGAGTTGTTCCACCCCATTTCGGGTCTAACCAAACTCATCCTTTCGAGGACGCAGCTTCGATCGCTGAACTTCCTGTTGAAAGCCAATCTCTCCAGACTTTCAAATTTAAGAGCTCGGGGCAATGAGATTGACTCGATCAACAAAACTCTGATTAAGTCACTGCCTCGACTAGAGGTCCTCGACTTGGGGAAGAACACGTTCACTTGTGACTGCAACAATGCATTCTTCATTGACTGGGCCAAGAATAGTAATTCTACTCAGGTGGTTTATTTGAACAAGTACATATGCAGCTATCCTCCTTCCTTACGAGGCATGAGCTTGTCTGATTTCAACACCGAATCCTGCACCTTGAAGATCGACTTCATCTGCTTTCTATGCAGCAGTATTGTGGTCATTCTCACCCTCCTCTCATCATTTGTCTGGCATTTTCTGCGCTATCAGGTGGTTTATGCATACTACCTTTTCTTAGCCTTCCTTTACGACAACAAGAAGAAGCGGAATGGTTCGACGTTCCAGTACGACGCCTTCATTTCCTACAACACTGAAGATGAGTCTTGGGTAATGGAGGAACTTATTCCCAAATTAGAAGGAGAACAGGGATGGAGATTGTGCCTGCACCACAGAGACTTTGAACCAGGAAGGCCAATAATAGAGAACATCATTGATGGCATATACAGCAGCCGCAAGACCATCTGCCTGATCACTAGGAACTACCTGAAGAGCAACTGGTGTTCAAGTGAGGTCCAGGTGGCGAGCTTCAGACTCTTTGATGAGCAGAAGGATGTCCTGATTCTGGTGTTCCTGGAAGATATCCCTACACATCAGCTCTCTCCGTACCACAGGATGAGGAAGCTGGTGAAGAAACGATCCTACCTCCGTGGGCCCAAACCTGGGGAAGATACTAAGATCTTCTGGCAAAAGCTAAAAATGGCTTTGGAAACCAAAGAGGGTCATAATTCAGATAGGGGAATTCTGTGAGGATATTGGAAATAAAGGTACAAAAGTTGTCAATGGGCTGGTACCTTTTCAAAAGATTCACTCGTGTACCTTTTAAGTACTAATATTTACACTTAAGGTGCTAACCACTATGGACCCTTTAGGTATAAAGGAGTATCTTTTGAAAAGGTACCACCCCACTGACAGCTTTTGTACCTTTTTTCTGTGAGTGTACACTTTGCTATGAGCCATTATGGTTATTAGAGTTTCAAGTGATCAAGTTAAAAGTGATCGGGCAGACTAAACTGTAAGTCGTAGAGACTCCTCATACTGAGGAGAACTACTTTTGCGAACTAGTCTTAGGTTTTTCGCTTAGCCACAATTTAAGCATTGAGCATAATTCTCTGGACTCTCTAGATCAATACTTATCAAAAAAATGTTGAACTTTACCCTTTGGGTAGTATCCAAATATACCCAAAAGCCTATACATCCTAGACCCAAAACTTTTCAAAACTAGGTGAGCACATGCGACAGATGATTCTAAACAAGCATGCAAAGTTTTATGGAGATCGGATCATAGGTGGCGCTCTAACAGTTAGAAAGTTACATCACTGCTGTGATTTAATTTGCTCTTTAAATACTTGATCGTGCAGACCAAACCGTAAGTTGTAGAGACTTGAAACTTGGAGGCATGGTAGTACTCACACCGCCAACAACGTCACCAAGGCTCTCCCCAATTGGCCTGATGGGGGCACTACAGAGATCAAAAGTACGAAAACGCAATATGTAAAATGCCTATAACTCCTGAACGGAATGAGATATCTCTGCAAAACTCAAAACACTTATATAAGTGCAAGGACATTTGCGTACCTGTTAGACAAGGTTAACGGAGGCCGATTGAAACAAAACTTGGTGGACCTGAAAGAAATCGGCCAGCGGGGTGGGGGGGTGGCGAAAATGTTGAAATTTACCCTTTGGGAAGCTATAACAGGGTCGTTTAGAAAAGGGGCCTGTCCAAATTTGCCCAAAATTCTATAAAGCCTAAAGGAAAACTCAAAACTTCACGAAACCTACCGAGCATATGCGACAAGTGATTCTAAACAAGGATACAAAGTTTAAAGGAGATCGGACTACAGCTGGTGCTATAACAGTCATAAACATTAAAAAAACATCAAATTTCTATGGTAAATTACCTGGATTTGCCAAAAATCCTTTTTTAATCATTGATTCAGGTGGGTACAGCCTTGCTAAATAATATATCATGTCTTTTTCCTTATATGCCGTCAGCGCTTAAACCCCAGTAATCGCTGCTTGCAAATGTATATATATATTCTGATTTGCTGCTCAACAAACAATTTTCTTTATTTTTATTTCTTACAACAACAAGAAATGCTAAAAACAGTTTTGAAACAGTTTTTTCAGGATTTTTTTGATGAATAATTTAATATAGGAATCTTTACTGTCACTTGATCGATTTAATACTGTACATCCTTGCAAAATAAAAGTAATAATTTCTTCTTTTTTTCTTTTTTTTTTTTTTTTTTTTTTACTGACCCCAAACTTTTATTCGGATTTGTATTTTTATATTTTATTTGCAAATCATTTGCATAATTCCTGTAAATATTGTAAATAAATACAATAATATATACCTTACTTTAAAATGTTTGATGACTGACCAATATCTTTAGTCAGCATGTTTGAAACTGTCCAAGTCAACAAGTCAACAAGATCTCAGTATGGGGTCATTGTGGGCTGATGTTTGGCCCACACACTGGACCCCCTGATAGCTACACACGGGGGTGGAAATGGTCAAGTAATAATGGCCCTTTCTCTAATTTTATCAGACCAACATCATATTTTGATTACCATGTAAAGCCAGTAAAGCCTGGAACTTTTGCATGTCACCTGAAAAAGGTCTGTTCAAGTAGAGAGATCTACTCTCAGATGAGTTATGTTGGGTCATGCATTACGTTCATTAGAACAATAGAATCATAAACGACCGTTGGAACTTTACAACTCAAATAAAGCACATTTTTGGACAGATGAAGAACAAAAATGTCACAACAAACCCACAAACATTACATTTCTGCTTTTAAACTCCTCAAAATGTCTCACATGATTCAAACATTATGTTCTGTGGTAAACTACTGGTAAAGCAACATGTTTCAGATCTTAAACACCAAGCTATGACAGTGTGGGAAGACAGCAGAGGGTTACAGGAGTGAAGTCAGCTTTTCTGTCTCCTGTCTTTCTGACCTTTGACTCCAGTAAGTGTCCAGCAGAAGCTGACATAAGATCTCTTCTGCTGACCTGTTCTGAAGGGCACGTCTGCACATTCATTGCTCTACGCCTCCACGTTGTCATCCATTGTCCACATCCCAGCATGTGTCCTCTGCTGCCTCTGCTGGACTTTACAGGAGAAGCTATTATGCTAATGTGTTACAATTAGTTGATTCAGTTAATACACAGACTAGTTCAGAAACTTAAGATCCTCAGCTAGGATATGGATCTGCAGAGAAGTGTGATGTAAAGCTTTAACTTGTTACTTTTATGTTTGTTGTTGAGATCAATGTACTTTAACTAATAAAGGCACGATTGTTAAATGAAGGAGCTAGAATAAGAATAATAACAGGAACATCTCCATGTTTCTTTTTTTTGAACATGTAAGGATAGTCATATAATTGTAAGTTTTAGTTGTGTATTTTGTGTGTGTTGAATTGAACAACTACAGTGAGGGAACTTGATTCAATGCTTATTTTTCTTCCATTGTACTTTATGATAAGTAAATGTATAATATATAATATATATATATATATATATATATATATATATATATATATATATATTAATAATACATTTTATTGCCATAATATTGCATAATCTAAAATATTTCAGTACTTCTAATTCATTTTAGTAATATGAAAGTATAAATAATATGAGTAAGATTTTTGAATGAAGTCTCTTATGACTTCCATTTATTTAATCAAAATTCAATAAAAACAGTAAAATTATTACTAATTAAAGTAATTATTTCCTGTTTTAAATGTACACTACCAGTCAAATGTTTTTGAACAGTAAGATTTGTAATGTATTTTAAAGAAGTCTCAAAAACAGTACAATTCTGAAATATTTTTAATATTTAAAATAACTGTTTTTTATTTGAATATATTTAAAAATTTCATTTATTCCTGAGAGTTCAAAGCTGATTTTTTAGCATCATTACTCCAGTCACATGATCCTTCAGAAATCATTCTAACATTCTGATTTGCTGCTCAAAAACATTTATTATTATTATTATTATTATTATTATTATTATTATTATTATTATATTGAAAACGGCTGAGTAGAATTTTTCAGGGTTATTTATTTATTTATTTATTTATGATGAATAGAAAGTTCAAAAGAGCAGCATTTATCTGAAATATAAATCTTTTGCAATATTATAAATGTCTTTATCATCACTATTATTCTATAATTTCTTTACCCGAGAAAAAAAATAAAATAAAATAAAATAAAATATATATATATATATATATATATATATATATATATATAGCTGAATGGTATAGTGTATATTGTTACAAAAGCTTTTCATTTCAGATAAATGCTGATCTTTGGATATTTCTATCCATCAAAGAATCATGAAAAAAATGGAAAAATGTACTTAAAATTTCCTGAACAGCATATTAGAACGGTTTCTGGAGAATCATGTGACACTGAAGACTGGAGTAATGATGCTGAAAATGTAGCTTTGATCACAGGAATAAATTACAGTTATTTTAATAGCAATTTTAATAGTAAAAAATCTTACTGTTTTTTGCGGTACTTTGGATCAAATAAATGCAGGCTTGGTGAGTAAAAGAGACTTCTTTAAAAAAAACCATTAAAATCTTACTGTTCAAAAACGTTTGACTGGTAGAGTAATTAATTTCATTTGTTTTGTTTTCTCCAGTCTTCAGTGTCACGTTTCTTCGGAAATCACTCTAATATGCTGATTTAGTCCTCAAAAAACATTTATTATTACAAATTTTGAAAACAAGTGTGCAGCTTAGTATTTTTGTGGATACTGTTATTAATAGAAAGTTTCAAAGAACAGCATTTAAAAGTTTTTACTCTAACTTTTGATCAATTTAATGCACCCCTGCTCAATAAAGTTCATTTCTTTCCAAAAAGAAAAAAAAAAACACAGGACCCCACTGTATGTGTAATGGTCATTTTCTTCTGGAAGTATAACAATAGCATAACTGAATTTCCTAATGCTCTCAAATGTAATAATGTTTTGTTTTGGGCAACAAACAATTCTTTATTTTTTATTTTGCACAAGGAGTGACCCAATACTGCATCTGCTAAATGTTGCATATTTTCCTATTATTTTCCGAATTATAGACTTTGTAAAAAATTCAGAATTACTGCCATTTCAGTTATGAAAATAAATCAGTTGTGGTTTTCTTCAGTGTCAAAGACTGATACACTGGTACAGTTTACTTCTGTAGTCATCCACTAATTAATCCCCAGGGTCTTGGTTTAGATAATTTAGTTTCCATGGAAAAAAAACTGTAATCACATGCTAGAGAAGTCATGTGAGAAGAGCAAAGGAAATGACTTCACCTGTTCACTTCCTAAAGGTGAACTCAGATGATACTCACATGCCCTTTGACCAGTGAGACAACAAGGGAAATAGACCTAATGGGGCATGGAAAACAAAAACACACCCTTTTATTGCCCATCTCGGTCTCCACCTCTCCTTCACACGTTTGAGTTTCCATTAGTGTGTGAAAACATTTACAATGCAAAGTGTGGCCGTACTTTTATGACACATTACTGGACAAAAGTGTTTGCTCCAATAAATAAACACATCATCTTTGTCTCACATTCATAAAAATGAGCACCAGAGCCGAAAGATATTCTTCAAAAATGTATTATTTATCAATTTACACAAATATAAATATGATTGAGGTGATTCCAAAACTTATATATATATATATAAAAAAAAGCAAAACCTTCAGGCAGTTATACATATTCTACAATGGAGTACAATGGAGTAGTGTGAAATCAATCCCTGAGAAGCAATTATATTTATAGCATCTTTTGGGATCACTTTTTATGTGCAAGTCCATGCATTGAAATGGAAAGGCCATTTTGATGGTGTGAATTTACACAGTAATGTGATGATTTTCTTTTCAAATACATTTCAAATCTCAAATGTGTGCATGGAAAAAAATATCTATGATCGACTGACTATTTTTCTTGTTGTTTAGTCTGAAAAGTTGACCTTATTTTACAACAAACCATATTTTCTCATTAAATCCTATGTACAGTATTATTGAAGATTTCATCAATGGGTGTGAAAGCTTCGGCTCAGTATTCAATCATCTTAGCAAGTTCCGCCAGTTTGTTCTGTCATCCGTTATGGCTTAAAGGTGTAATTTATCAATCACTAGTCTTCATTTGTCGCAAATCCAGAGGCAGTGCTGCTCCTGTTGGTTCTCCATGCTGACAGGTTACCAAAGTAACCGAGAAACGCAGATATCGTGCACTGCTGTTGCTAAGCTGCCGAGGAAGTTCTCGCTCCGGTGCATTTGTTCACCAGGCCTGCAAAGGACACTGCAGTGACAACAGAGAATAACGATCATACATCATAATGACCAATACAGATATTGCCATATTCCTCTGTGAATGTGCAAGACTTCTGATTCATTAGCTGCTGTAATTAACAACTAGAAAGAATAACATAATGCAACTATTTGTGCTGCAAACAAGTGTGTTTATGATTATGATAATTTGTCAAAATAATATAACTAATACCATATATGATGCTGTTTTAGTGCCACATTAAAAAAAAAGATAAATCTAAGATTACGAGATTAAAGTTGTAATTTTCCGAGAATAAAGGCGAAATTACGAGAATAAAGTCAAAGTATTATGAGAATAAAGTCGAAATATTACGAGAATAAAGTCGAAATATTTCGAGAATGAAGTCGAAATTACGAGAATAAAGTCGAAATTACAAGAACAAAGTCGAAATATTTAAAGAATAAAGTTGAAATATTTCAACAATAAAATCAAAATTATGAGAATGAAGTCAAAATTATGAGAATAAATTAAAAATTATGAGAATAAAGTATTTTTTAGAGAATAAAGTCAAAATTACAAGAATTAATTCATAGTGATTACGAGATTAAAGTTTATTATTTTGAGAGTATACTCTAGCCTATTGAGCATGCAAATGGCCTGGATTGGGAGCACCAGGAGATATTCCAAAGTCAGTTTTATAGCCAAATACAAACAATATGTCTATTACAATAATGTGTTTTTCACACTCTTTAATGTGACCGCTGTATTCACCTCAGTTTAAGTGCCAAGTGAATCAGTCATCTTTTTGATTACAATGAGACATTCGTTTCATTAAATTAGGCTATACTGTTTTTTTTTCATTCCTTCTGATGTTCTTTTACGTTTATATCCACATATAACGTTTATTATATACTTGAAATAAAGAGAAAAAACACATTCATAATTAGTATTTTGTGAACAAGCTGACAGAATTTGAAAGCTGAGCTGTGTTATAATAAAGCAACACAGCACAAAATTCCTGTGATTACTGGGTGACTGGTGCGCTACAAATAATGAAATGACGGCATTAAATATTTATTCCAATCATTTACTGTATTATACCATGAATAAAAAAAGCCTGTAAGTCACTTATATACAGATTTTGAAAGCTGAGACTTTGTTTTATATTAAAAGTGCAAAAAGCACAAAGCTTATTGCTATTATTGGGTGGTTGGCGCACTACAAATAGGCCTAATGAATACAATCGACGATGTTAAAGGAGAAGTCCACTTCCAGAACAAAAATTTACAAGATAATTTACTCACCCCCTTGTCATCCGAGATGTTCATGTCTTTCTTTCTTCAGTCGAGAAGAAATTATGTTTCTTGAGGAAAACATTCCCAAATTTTTCTCCATATTGTGGACTTCAATGGTGCCCCCAAGTTTGATCTTCCAAAATGCAGTTTAAATGCAGCTTCAAATGGCTCAAAATGATCCCAGCCAGGGAAGAAGGATCTTATCTAGCAAAACGATCTGTCATTTTCTAAACAAATTGACAATTTATATACTTTTTAACCTCAAACGCTCATCTTGTCTAAGTCTGTGTGAGTCTGTTTTTTTCCGGGTTCAAGACGGTCAATACAGTTACAGTATGTCGAAAAACTTTCATCTTGTTTTCTTTCCCAACTTCAAAATCGTCCTACATTGCTGCAGAAGTACCGACCCAGTGTTTACAAAGTGAACATGCAGAGAAGATCAAACACCCTTTACAAAAAAAGGTAAAACAGCGATGTAGGACGATTTTGATGTTGAAGAAGAAAACGAGACAAGCGCTTGAGATTAAAAAGTAAATTAATTGTCGATTTGTTTCAAAAATGACTGCTAGATAAGACCCTTCTTCCTCGGCTGGGATCGTTTAGAGCCATTTGAAGCTGCATTTAAACTGCATTTTGGAAGTTCAAACTTGGGGGCACCATTGAAGTCCACTAAATGGAGAAAAATTCGGGAATGTTTTCCTCAGGAAACATAATTTGTTATCGACTGAAGAAAGAAAAACATGAACATCTTGGATTACAAGGGGGTGAGTAAATTATCTGTAGATTTTTGTTCTGGAAGTGGACTTTTCCTTTAAATATTATTTTCAAGCATACTGTCCCTGTGACTATGACACATGGTATGATTTCTGCTAATAATCCAACATATACTCAAATAAATTCATGTGGCAACTTCTCCTGGTGCTCCCAATCCGGGCCATTTGCATGTGCAGGCTATACTCTCAAAATATTATAACTTTAGTTGCTACGATTTAATTCTGTTTATTCTCAAAACTTTTTGAATTTATTCTCTGAACATTTCGACATTATTCTCAAAACATTTCGACTTTATTCTTGAAACATTTTGAATATATTCTCGAAATTTCTACTTTATTCTCAAAACATTTTGACTGTATTCTTGTAATTTCTACTTTATTCTCGAAATATTTCGACTTTATTCTCGAAACATTTCGATTTTATTCTCGAAACATTTTGATTTTATTCTCAAAACATTTCTACTTTATTCTCAAAACATTTTGACTTTATTCTTGTAATTTCTACTTTATTCTGGAAATATTTAAACTTTATTCTCTGAACATTTTGACATTATTCTCAAAACATCTCAACTTTATACTCGAAACAGTTATTAACAGTTATTAACAGTTATTAACAGTTATTAACAGTTATTCTTGAAACTTTTTGATATATTCTCGAAATTTCTACTTTATTCTCAAAACATTTCGACTTTATTCTCAAAACGTTTCAACATTATTCTTGAAACATTTTGATTATATTCTCAAGATTTCTACTCTATTCTCAAAACATTTTGACTTTATTCTTGTACTTTCTACTTTATTCTTGAATTATTTTGACTTTATTCTCAAAATAGTACTTTAATCTCGTAATTTTAGAGTTTGTCATTGTTTAACATGGCACTAAAGCGCCTTCGTAGGAATCCAATGTAAAGCAGCATAAAAAATGTTTTCGTACGACTAAAATAACTGGAAACAAATGACGCCAGAAGCCTTGTGCATTCAAGTTACAAATGGCCACTTGTGAGGTGGATAAAAAGTACATGAAACTGATGTTTGACCTGCTTGCTGGAGCCCAGGTGTGTGATGGTGCTGGTGTCCATGGTCGCGTATCGAGATGGATGGGAAAACTGGGCAGCTTCTTGTTTGGGAGAGTACACTAAAAAAGACATGCAAACTGTGAGTTTTGCACATGGCATCGAACATTATTCAGAATCACTATATTTAATCTGCTGTTATAAGTAAAGAAGTGAGTGTATTTACTGTGTGACTGTGTAAAGGGCTGCTGGGAGATGTGAGCGGTGGTCAGCTGTGTCAGGCTGGTGCTCTGAGGGAACTGCATGGGCTGCAGGGTTGTGAGTCCAGACACGCTGTTGATGACGGGCACACTCTGAGACTGAGGAGATGTCAGACCTGGAAAAACAAAAATGCTGTTAAACTTTTCGGTCAAAGTGTTTTACAAGAATTAAAATAATAATGATAATAAAAAGAATAATCCTTTATAGATACTATAGTTAATATATTATTTAAATTACAAATATATCAGGATTATTATAGTTAACTAAAACTAAATGTTTGCAAAATTTTATCAGCAAGAAAAAAATTCCCAAACATAAAAATTTTTGTTTTGGACATTTAGAGAACCATTTTTTATAATTTAACATAGTTGTAATTAGATTATGGTACATTTTTAAAAACTCGTAATCAGACTACAGTTACTTTTTTATTGATTACATGATTACATATTCTTTTTGACTTCACATATATTCATCGTTTGTTAATAGCGAGAATTGGACCTTAAAATAAAGTGTGACCATATATAATGTATATATATATATGCTTGGGATCAGTAAGATTTTTCATGTTTTTTTAAAGCCTTTTCTGCTCATCAAGGCTGTGTTAATTTGATTAAAAATACAGAAAACTGTAATATTCTGAAATATTTTTACAATTTAAAATAGTGGTTTTCTGTTTTAATATACTTTAAAATATAATTTATTCCTATGATGCAAAACTGAATATTCAGCATCATTACTCCAGACTTCAGTCTTGATTCTTCAGAAGTCATTCTGATATGCTGATTTATTATCAGCGTTGGAAACAATTTTTTTTTTTTTTTTTTGGAACCTGTGATATGTTTTTTCAGGATTCTTTGATGAATAAAATGTTTAAAAGAACAGAATTTATTTAAAATATAAATCTTTTGTAACAATATACACTACTTTTCAAAGTTTGGGGTCAGTAGATTTGTTTCTTTCTTTCTTTGAAAGAAACTAATAGTTTTATTCAGTAAGGATGTGTTAAATTGATAAAAAGTGATAGTAAATACCTATATTGTTAAAAAAGATTTCTATTTTGAATAAATGATGTTCTTTTTAACTTTTTATTCATCAAAGTATCCTGAAAAAATTATCACAGTTTTCAAAAATATATTAAGCAGCACAACTGTTTCCAACACTGATAATAAATCAGCATATTAGAATGATTTCTGAAGGGTCGTGTGACACCGAAGACTGGAGTAATGGCTGATGAAAATTCAGCTTTGCATCGCAGAAATAAATTATATTTTAAAGTATATTAAAATAGAAAATTGTTATTTTAAATTGCAATAATATTTCATAATATTACTTTTTTGCATTTTTGATGAAATAAATTGAACTTTGATAAGTGTCAGAGACTTCTTTAAAAAACATTACAAATCTTACTGATTCCAAACTTTTGAACGGCAGTGTATATATTTGAGAGGTTTTAGATTCTGCAATGTAATAGTTTATCTTGCAATAAAAATACATAAATACAAAAAGGGCCATATCCTACACTTTTGGAATTTTAAGTCTATTGATAATTTAAAATTTATAATTATTTTTGTCAAAACATTCACATTATAGTTTTACATGATAGTTTGAATCCTTAAACAGGAGTTTTTCTATTGTACCTTTAAGTCTTGAAAATGAACCTGTAAGTGAACTCTGTTATGACTGCCTGACGTCTGTTTACTGGCTTAGGTAAGCATGCAAACATGGACTCAAATGCTTGATTGGCCAATGCGTAAAAAGTGTTTTTGCGTTACTGTGGTAGTCACACACCTCAGTACTTAAGGGGGCACAGAGTGACCTTCAAACATCATTAAATCAGATGTGTTATCATCTGGTAGCTGGCTATAAACATGTTTATAAGATCTAACTAAATCATCAAGATGCTTATCAAATTATTACTTCTGCTATCAAAACGTTTGTTTGAGAATACCAATAGGCACAGCAATAGCGGTTCAACCAAACCTACATTGGGGGCAGGCTGTCTGTTTGACTGACTAATGGAGGAAGGAGGAGTGTTTGGGGAAATTGTTTGAATTGTTTCATACAACTCTATTTGATAACAAGTCCGAAAATATAAATGACAAAATTTAGTAGGTTAGTAGTAGGTTAATGGTTCTCAACCTTTTAGACCAAATACAACATCAGAAAAAAAATGAATATTTATAAAAAACACACTCTAAAAAGTGCAAAGACAGTGCAAGGATGTCAAATGTGGGCTTTAAAAGCTTATTAACATGGGGATGGATAAAGATAAATGAAAACTGTAATCAACTTTAGAAATAAAAGTACCTTACCATATTAATATGTCAAAATTGTAAATGGTTTAACACTGGATATGTAATTTTGCTGTAAAATACTGTATAATTATGTTTTTTGCAAGTAAAAACCATGAATAACTCTATAATTTACAGTAAAACAATAAAAGAACATTCCCAGAAGTCCCCATATGACTATATTTTATATAAATAATTTCGTTTCTTCTCATTTTTGTTATCAGTAATGTACATTATGGCATTGTTGTTACATTTCCTGTGATTTTGTGAATGTTTGTTGCAGATCCTGTGCACCATATATGAGCCGATATATGCAATACTGGTGCAAAGTCAGAATTGGAAACACCTTGGGAAAAAAGTGTCATTTTCCACAATTTTTTTATGTATGCAAACTGTACAATATCCAAGAAACACATTTCTAGTAACTGTGCAGTTTATTCTCATATTGTATATTCAGAATGTTTTGGAATATTTTTCCTCTCCCCAAATTTGTCACTACTGAAACACAGTAATGTATAATTTAACTAGAAGAGACATATTGACCTATTAAGATTTTACTTACATCTTTCTTGTAAATATATTTTTTTTCTATTTTGTTAAAAAAGTTTTCAGCAGTAAATCAAAAACAATTACAATTTCAACAATATTTCAAGTGTGATTTATGAGATTTGTTGTATTTTGAAATCAATTTTTCTTTGTAAAAGGCAAAAGGTTGATCATACTGATTTCAAAGTTAAGGATTCATTAGTCTGAATATACATTAAACCTAACACTGTCATAACATCTTAGCTGATAATTCAATATACTTTATTTTTGACAAAACACCCCATGTTTCCTTTGTGACTGCATATTTTCAGTAGTGTCAATAATGTTTTGATAGTGACTACATCACATTACAGAATTTTAACTTGCATACTAAAACACAAATAAAACATAATAAAATACAAAAAATTTGCATAACTGTACTAAAATGTTGTTTATTTTACCCAAATAAAGAATTATGTGTTCATTTTGTCACTACCAAAACATGTCATCATTACTGTTACAGTAGTGACAATTTTAGACATCATTCAGCACATGGTTAGCTAGCACAGTTCTGAACGGTTGTACACACATAAAAACAAATTTTTATGGAATAGCACCCAAAAAACGACTACTGAAACGTCACTACTGAAACTTTACCAAATGTTTTGGTTGTGACTGTTTCAGTAGTGACTATTTTAGATACTTTTGAGCCTAGCTCAAAGATGCTAATCAGCACATGGTTAGCTAGCACAGTTCTGAACAACTGTACACATATAAAAACTAATGTTATGGAAAAACACAAAAAGTGTGCTTAATTGCAAGGGTTTGCTAGTGACGTTCCTTAAAGGAGAACTCCACTTCCAGAATAACAATTTACAAATAATTTACTCACCCCCTTGTCATCCAAGATGTTCATGTCTTTCTTTCTTCAGTCATAAAGAAATTATGTTTTTTGAAGAAATCATTTCAGCATTTTTCTTCATATAATGGACTGCTTTGGTGCCCCGATGTTGAACTTTCAAAATGCAGTTTAAATGCGGTTCCAAACGATCCCAAATGCGGTTGTAAATGATCCCAGCTAAGAAAGAAGGGTCTTATCTAGCGAAACGATCGGTTATTTTCATAAAAATAATACAATTTATATACTTTTTAATGCCAAACGCTCGTCTTGTCTTACTCTGCCTGGACTGTTTTTGTTCCGGTTCATGACAGTTAGGGTATGTCGAAAAACTCCCATCTCATGTTCTCCCTCAACTTCGAAATCATCCTATATCACTGTTTTACCTTTTTTGTTAAGGGTGTTTGATCTTCTTTGCATGTTCACTTTGCAAAGACTGGGTCAGAACTTCTGCAGCGATGTAGGATGATTTTAAAATGATTTTTGAAGATGAGGGAGAAAATACGATTGGAGTTTTTCGACATACCCTAACTGTCTTGAGCCAGAATACACAGAGTTCAGGGAGAGCAAGACAAGACGAGCGTTTGAGATTAAAAAGTATTTAAATTGTATTTTTTAAATGAAAATAACGATCATTTCGCTAGATAAGACCTTTCTTCCTCGGCTGGGATCATTTAAAACTGCATTTGGGATCGGTTGATGCCGTATCTAAACTTGATTTTGGAAGTTCAAAATCAGTAGACATGAACATCTTGGATGACAAGGGGGTGAGTGCATTAAATGTGAATCTTTGTTTTGGAAGTGGACTTCTTTAAAGTTACAGACTTTTTAGAGTTTGCACCAATTCTGTAGAATGGCCCATATATGCAAGTATTAATACTAATATTAATAAATTAATATTAATCAGTTAATGCCAACCCATAATGCCTGAAGCCAGAAATTTTTTACAGTGAATTTTTAGCAACCATAATGTTTTAATGTGAATTTAACAGAGTATTTTTACAGTGTTAAGTTTAAAAACCACAATGATATGAAATATGAAGAGGTAGGAGGAAATAAAATGATGATACACTCACTTTGAGCAGCCAGGCTCATAATGAGGCTCTGTGCTTGCTGATGATGATGAGACGACTGAGACAGACTATGAATGTTGGTCAATGTGCTCACAGGAGGCAAAACTCCACCAGAGACTGAGATCTAGACACACACATGCACACACAAAATGCAAATACATATAATGTACACAAACACAAGCAAGTAAAAGCATGGTTCCTTTCCTCTGGCGCAAAACGCTGTTTTGGACTGTGAGTGCGCACTAACATAACATAACAAATGTTTATTGGGGGGGCCTATTCACCAGCCATAAAAAAGAATAAATGCACTGCCTACACATGCTAGATCAATGCTCTCTTTGACCTAGTTGAGTCAGTTTTCAAATAAAGGCTACTTTATCAATCATGTCTGTAAAATGTACATTGATCTCTGCGCCTGCATGCTATTTCGCTGGAAGACCAGTGTGCACCATAACGTAGACACTAAAACAGATTTTGCTTTACCATTTTGGCATCCGTCGACAGCAAGCCATGGCAGGGGTCCAGACTACCCGGAGACACCTGTTGCAATACTGATTGGCTGCTACCATGGTGACTGATGGTCGTGGAGGAAGTGACCTCACTGGTTCCTTGTTGACTGTACCTGAGTTCTGCATTGAAAAAGACAAGATTGATATTTTTGAACTGTATTGCTGCTTTCACAACCAAAATGTTCTGTCACACTGAAAACAGCGAGAAACTAAAACTGCTAGTCGCACATACTGACCTGATTCTGTCTATCTTTATTTGACCTCGTTGCGTAGCTGTAAATGCAGCTAAAATGATAAGAGTCTGCAGTCCAAACACCGAAAGGCCTTTATCGGACCGTCTACTTCTTAAACGCATTCTCATAAACATACCTCAAAACTGATTATGCTAAATGTTGTGCCGATTCTTGCTCTGGGCAAACAAATACAATCAAAGAGCTTTTGAACCGTTGGAGGTCAGTGACTGTAGCAGAACACACAGGTTGAGCAAACACGCTGTTCTCTGACTCACTCTCTTGACGTAATATTAATCCATTCGCAAACATTCTGCGGAATTCGGTCCATTTCACAGGCTGACAGTTTACAGCTTTTCAACCGAACAGTGTCCTTTTGTAGTTGTCAAAAGTTAAGCTGAAGCATTTTGGATTTTATTATATGATCATTTTAAGCTACTGCATGATCCTTCTGGGTTTAAAATGCTTTTTCTAACCAGCTATCGATCTTCTGAGGGAGAGAATGTGTGCTGCACACCCTCCCAGACACAAAGCTCGAACCTTGACTTGACCCTGGTTTGACCCTAAAGATTGCAGTAAGCGATTTTATGTCCTCTATCTCACATGTGTCTGCGGGTGCGGCTGTGTGTTTTGTTCACATACTAATGGGGCAGAGGAATTCCAATAAAACACACACACTCTTACTGCATCTGTGACCATGTTTACACCTGATTTAAACATTTAACTTAATGGTGAAACACGGCTGTAACTATCGCCAACTGAAACTATTAAAAACATTTTTGTTTTTAGATGAGGAACTTAAACTAAAGAAAAATTATAAATGTTGTCTTGTCAATTAACTGAAATGTTTAAGTTAAAGTACAAATACAAACTGTAAATAAATAAAAATAAAAATAAAAGTAAAAAATAAATTAAACCTGTAAAAAATAAAAATGACAAAGGTGCATATCCGAATGCTAAAAAATGTAACTAAAATTAAAACAAAACTGAAAATACAAAAACAAAAGCTAATCTGAAATATTAATAAAAAACTATAATGGTATGTAAATAACGCTTGGTACATATCTGATCATCTGAGACAGATATTAATATCAAGTGTAAACACTATTTGCACAGTGATGAAGTCTTACTTGAATCTGAGCTACTGTGATGGTGCTGGGTATGTGATGAATGATGGGACAACAGGGGATTCATGCTGTGGGGTGCATACGTATCCATTGCCAACTTCTGTCTGAAGGCTTCCTCCTTACGCCGATTAGCAAACCAGTTGTACACACGAACCTCCGTGACCAGGTTAGATCCAAGTCCATGAGCTTTAGAGGGCGACACACCCCTTTGCACACACTCAGCCCTGAAAATAACCCAAAAAATAAGGAACTGGAATTTTACAATGCATTTTGTTTTTATTTTTTAACACATTTAAGATAACTAAATGCAAAAGAAAATGAAATAAATGTACTTAATAAAATGCAAAATATGAAAACATACTTACTAACATAATAATACAATACATAGAAGAAAATAAGAAACTAATTTGTAACCCTGGACCACAAAACCAGTCATAAGGGTCAATTTTTTAAATTTGAGATTTATACATCATCTGAAAGCTGAATAAATAAGCTTTCCATTGATGTATGGTTTGTAGGATAAGGAAATATTTGAGATACGACGCATATCATTAATTAAAAATTAAGTTATGATATATTTACAGTAGTAAATTTACAGAATATCTTCATGGAACATGATCTTTACTTAATATCCTAACGATTTTCGGCATTAAAAGCAAAATCTATAATTTTGACCCATACAATGTATTGTTGGCTATTGCTACAAACATACCCATGCTACTTACAACGGGTTATTTTTTTTTTTTAAGGTTTATTTTTTAAAACATATTTTTTAATAAAAATAAAAAATTTTAAGGCAGAGTGAGAGAAAGCACATTACCTGTTGCATTCCTCTACCAGCGCTTCCCTTTCTTCTTTGCTGGGGTTCTTCTGTCGTTCATAGGCCTGGTAGAGTATCTCCTGAGATGCCGGACCCCATTTGAAGCGGTTTCGTCTCATTCTCTTTGAGCCTGGCTCGCCCTCATCTCCGATCGGTCCTCCAGAACCTCCCGCAGCTCCCGAACTGTGTCCGGTATGATTGAATTCTGGGAAAAAAAACAGGACCTGATCCTGACTGCCTGAGTCACTGGGGTCAGAGCCCTGAACACGGTCGAACTCTGCGGAAATAAGAGGGGGACACGATTGGGGCAGAGTAAGGCAGAGTCATGATAGATAGTGCTTGGAATGGGAGGCCCATAATGAAAGCGCAATTTTGAGAAGGGTAAAAATGGATCCAGTAATGGGGCTTACAGAGCAGGTACTCATACTGGCCTTCATAAATGTAGGCTATTCAGAATAAGCAAATAACGACATATTCTTAATCACAGTGTACACATTGATTACTGTGTATGTTTTATGCTTTTTCTGAATGACTTGTAATCTATCCAGTCAAGAGGATATAACAATGGATAAAATAAAAAATAAATTCACAAAAGAGTGTTTTAATATTTATTTCATACAGATTTAAATAAATGTGGTAGATAATTTATAATAGAATTTATGATATTGAATGTAATATGTAAGTATGGTCAAAATTTAATTTGGGGACCAATTCTCAGTATTAACTAACTATCAACTGTAACTTTTGCCTCAAACTTCTAATTTCCTGCTTATTAATAGTTATGCAGAATAAGGCAATAATATGTGCTTTATAAGTACTAATAAACACCCAATATGCTACTAATATGCATGCTAATAAGCAACTAAACTTAAATGACCCTAAAGTGGTACCATATATATGTGTGTGTGTGTGTGTGTGTGTGTGTTTGTGTGTGTGTCTGTTTGTGTGTGTGTGTGTGTGTGTGTGTGACCCTGGACCACAAAACCAGTCATATGTAGCACGGGTATATTTGTAGCAATAGCCAACAATACTATGGGGGGTCAAAATTATCAATAAATATTATAGAATAATTATATAAATAATATAATATAATGTGTAAATATTTTGTAATTTCCTACTGTAAATATATCAAACTTTTTTTCTTTCAGAAATGTTTGATTAGTAACATGCTTCGAAATAAACTTCATTTGGACAACATTTAAACATTGCAAAAAAGCAAATTGTCATGATATTTTATTAAGCTATATGATGCAAAGAGATGAATTAATGTTAAGCATGGCTAAAAAAATTGTCCATAAACTTCTTAAGAAAAAAAAAAAAAGGGTAACACTTTACAGTAAGGTCCTATTAGTTCATGCATTAAATAACATTAACTGACAATGAGAAATACATTTGTTACAGTATTTATTAATTGCTGTTTACATCGTTTAAAAATGCAGTTGTTTAATGCTATGTCCGTTAAATAATATTAACAGATACAATTTTTTTACAATTTAATTTTAATGACGTTGGTAAATTCTGAAATTAACACGAACCAATATTATTGAATACTTCAGATGTATTTTTCATCGTTTTTTCATGTTATCTAATGTAGTTAACTAATGTTAACAAATGAAACCTTGCTGGGAAGTGTAACAAAAACAGTCTGCGTACTTTCTTATGCTACAGAATTTGAACAATGTTAAGATGCTGACTTACGTCTGTCGATTTCGCGCTGTTTCTGGACATACCAGGTGTAAAGCGCGGCTCGTTTGGCCGTCTTCATCGGTGTGCCTTTATTCAGGTGCTGCGACAGGTGAGACTGGTTGAGCCCCGTCACGTCCACCACTTCGCGCTGAGGAATATTGTGCTGCTGCATGTAGCCTTTGATAGTGCGCGCCACGCGCCACGGGTCCTCACTGCCAACCACAGCACCCAATGCTATTATGCGTTCACAAGTGACTATTATTTATTTTTATATGTTTGTTATTTGTTAGTGTAAAATTGTGCCTTTGTGGCTTGAAAAGTCTAAACATGTAAATAATAAATGTACAAACGTACAAAATATAATTAATAATCGAGAAGCAATAACATTTAGATAATTAAAAAAATAATAATAAAAAACAGCATTCAAAAAATATTCCTGAAATACCTCCGACATTTAACAATTTAACAGTTAATGCTAATTAGTAGTAGTCTTGAAGGTTAAAAAACATGTAACTTTTCCCCTCGACACGAAGTCGACAGTCATTTGGAATAGGCTAGAAGAACTGGTTATAGGCATAGCCTACAATAAAATAATGAAGAATTAATATTGTTATAATATCATGCACGACAAAGGCTAAGCCTGTATATAGGCCTAATTTAAAGGATATAAAATAGATAGAATTTGTTCTGTGAGAGCCTACGTCAATACGATGACAAACTGAATTAATAAAACTCTTAATTAGGCTATCTTGTAAAAATTATGACCAGCACTTCGCATTTAACAAGTAGGCCTAAAACGTTTGTGGTCGTTTTAATGCGCCTAAACGAAAAAGGAAAATGTCTGACGGATCAGCTAATGTTTGTTTGGGGAAATAACCCCTCACATTAGAGAGTGCTCGATGATGTTGATTTAAGACTATAACTTTGGACAATGAATAACTAGATATCTTTTCCCTCTATTCATACGACATTGTGTATCTTTCTGTTGATGATTTATAGAAATAAATTAATAACAACTACACGTGGTTTCGTTTTGACTTTACGTCAATATATGTAATCTGGCCTTCTTATACGTTTAAAAACAAACTTTTCGGTTTTTGCCTAAATTTACAACAAGTCACATAAATTAGTAATTAAAACGATATTAAAATAATACCGAAGTAAGGGAAAATTAAATAACAATCAAATAATAGACTACATCACGGTATAGATTTTGTCAAATCATTTTATAAAATCTTTGGTTTACACTTTATTTTAAGGTGTTCTTGTTACAGTATAATTACACAATATTAAGTAACTACATCTACATGCACTTACTATATAGTTAGGATTAGGGTTTACTACTACTGTTACTTGCATGTAATTATGTATAATTAATTGTTATTATAATAGTAATGTAACGTGTAACAATGACACCTAAAATAAAGTTTTACTATTTTTGACATGCAAAAAAATAAAACGTTCACAGCTAATACAAAATAAATAATCGGACAAAATAGGATAGTTTCAGTATACTAGGACAAACTTTACGCTACTGTTTGTTAGTCTAACTATATAGGTTTCTACTGAGAAATAATTATTTTATAGGTCTTCTCATTGTTGCGCACTGTTGAAATTAAATAACATATACTATAATGTAACGTGTTGCCCTGAATTATCTGCATATAACATTTTAATTACACGCCGTTTAGTTATGAATTGAGTATCTTTTCTTAACTCACGATAGCATGCGCTCGACCTCCGCGCGTTGCTCCGCCGCCTCCTCCGTGTTGAGAGACTGCAGCTCTCGCAAGATCGGCGGCGTGTCGAAGTCATCCCCGTCGTCGGAGCCTTCATCACCGGACAGTTTCCCACCTTTACCCTGCGTGCTGGTTAGTGTCAGAAACACCGGCTTGGAATCATTGGAGTCGCTGCCGCCGTTGACACTGGCCGGGGACAAGGGTTTCTCGATTTTTATTCCAAATTCGGCAGGACACGGACATAAATCCTCCAGCGCCTGGACCAACACATCCTTCGTGACCCCCGAGTCCAACAAGGCGCTCAGGAGCTCCTGCTGAAGCGATGTCAACTTGGACACCATGTCAGTAAACATCAATACGGTCGCGTTGAAAGTCCTCTCGACTTCGGTATATAGGCGTGTGAAATTAACTGAAATGAAGAATGTTGTTTAACGACTACAAAACATGAGACTAAAGTGTCTTTACGCAAAGTTTTGCAGTTGTCCAGAGCACAGGCGCACCTGCTGAAGGAAGTAGTTCCACGTTCCTGATGGGCGGAGCGGACTTGGTGGTCATTGGCTGTTGCACCTTATGCAAATTTTGTTTACTCGTTTATGAATATGCTAATATAAATGAAGAATTCCTACCCAAGGCTTTTTCAAATATAAGGGTTTGAATTGTTCAGTAATGATGTGTTTTGATACCTTTGGGATAACTTTCTATATTAGGCTATTTTTTAAAGGGTCATAAATCTTTAAAGTAAACAAGCAAGCAAATAAATTAATTAATACTGCATTAGAACGTTATTATATTATTATTACTATTAATGACATTTCTAAAAAAAAAAAAAAACAATTTGTTGTTTTTTTTGTTGTTTTGTGAAATAATCACACATTTAACTGCTTCATTTTAACAGTAATATTTTGAATTTTTTCCACTGTTTTTTCTATTTGAATATATTTTAAAATGTAATTTATTCCTGTGATTTCAAAGCTGACATTTTAGCATCATTACTCCAGTCGCATAATCCTTCAGAAATCAATTTTAACATTTTGATTTGCTGCTCAAAAAAACATTTATTATTAACAATTATTATTGTTTTGTTGAAAACAGCTGAGTAGATTTTTTTAGGTTTCTTTGATGAAAAAAAACAGCATTTATCTGAAATAGAAATCTTTTGTAACATTTTAAATGTCTTTATCACCACTTAAAGACAATTCAATTCAAAGCATCCTTGCTAAATAGAAGTATTCATTTCTATAATTTCTTTCCCAAAAAAAATAAAATAAAAAAAAATGTAAATTATACTAACTCAAAAGCTTTTGAATGTATAGTGTATAATAAGCTTTTTATTTCAGCTGAATCTTTCCATTCATCAAAGAATCCTGAGAATACTCAACTGTTTTAAATATTGATAAAAATAATAATAAAAATGTTTCTTGAACAGCAAATCAGCATATTAGAATGATTCCTGAAGGATCATGTGACACTAAAGACTAGAGTAATGATGCTGAAAATTTAGCTTTGATCACAGGAATAAATTATGTTTTAAAATATATTCAAATAGAATGCAGTTATTTTAATAGTAAAAATATTTCACAATATTGCTTTTGCTGTATTATGGATCAAATAAATGCAAGCTTGGTGAGCAGAAGAGACTTCTTCAAAAAAAACATTAAAAATCTTACTGTTCAGAAACTTTTGACTTGTAGTGTATTTCTAGATTTTATCTATCATCTATCTATCTATCTATCTATCTATCTATCTATCTATTAATTAATTTTTTTTATTTATGATCACCATGAAACATCTGAAATGTAAGTAATTCACAAGACCAAATGTGCTGCTGGAACAGAATTTTAATGCCCGCTGCATTTCAACCTTTCTCACACATTTTGGGGACTGGTCAGTTCTCAATGATTAACAGCAGTTAATAGCAAACTTACAGAAATTACATATTTTTTTCCAGGATGTGAAACTACTTCTGTTGTGAAAGCTGCAGTGGAGTGTGACTGTATCGGATGAATAATTTGTTCGGTTTTTTTTTTCTCTTCGGACCAAAAGGATTTTATGTTTTTCCCTGACAGTATCAAAGGCTCTGCTGTCTCCCTGACAAAGCCTTTTCCTTTTCCCCCACTGGTATTTTTCGTAAATACGGCTAATTTGCCTGCAGTTTGAACCCAAAGGTATTATGAATGTCACCAAGCCATCAGAGTTGACCAGTAGGCGTCCATTCATGGATATTTGTTTTGATTTGATTACAGATATATCATAGTTTTATAAGAATGGCTGGAATATGCTAAAATGATGCATTTAGTAAAACTTTTATAGTTAGCTGGGGAATCAGTGACCAGAAAGATGAGTTCCGGTCAGTAAGCTGGACCTTGACTTGGACTCAAAAGGACGCATAAACACAAGTACACACACACACACACACCTCACTGAGGGCCTGAGAGAGATGGAGAGAAGTTTATTTCTGTATAAAAATGACACCGGTTTTGTTGAGCGCTGGTGTTCTGAGTGATAGGTGAGGTCCCGAGGCATTTATTGTCTGTGTGACAGAACAGTGACAGAACTGTGTTCACAGGTGTTACACCATATAAAGGCTCCGTTGATCACTCTGTTAGACATTAACCTCAGTAATCTAACCTGCATGAGCTTCCTTTTCACGATGATGAGCATGATTATGATTGTTTTGTGTTATAAAACAGCCTAGGTTTGTGAATACACACCATACATTTTTATATTTATATTTCCTGTAATATTTTAGGATGAATTATTTTTTTTATCCAAGGATTATATATTTAAATTGCAGATGAGTTCGTAAAAAAAAAAGAAAAAAAAAAAAAAGTCAAATTTTAGACTTATTAATTATTGTCCCTCTTTTAACATGTTTAGGGTGGGAGAGCTGATCAGAAATATTATTAAAGTCTTGACATTATATACTGAGTCTGATGAATGTGCTTGTGCACACGGTAGACTTCAACCGACCGAAAGCTCTCAGCATTTGTCAAAATTAAAGTGACTGAAAGACATCAGACTCATTTCCTTTAAGGAGGCAGAGGAGCAAATGAGATCAGTCGCAGAGGAAATAAGGAGTGTGAGTGGAGCTACTCTCCCAGAACCAACTGCAGCTCTCAAGCCCCCGCCGATATACACTTACTGATATCAATCTATATAAACTAATCCCAATAGTTATCTAGAGTGAATTATAAGTGTCAGCAAAATAGGGGTAAAACAGTGCAGGCTGTAAAGGTATAAGGCGGTACGATCATCTTGAGCTTTAGCTAGAATTAAGCATTCAAGGGGTGAACATCATAGTGGAAGAAGAAAATTGACTTTCACAAATGCAGTCAGGATCACTGGAAAATCAAACACTGGGGAAAAAAGGACCTGAGGTTTGGATTGAGGAGGATGTTTTGCCATTTTCTTCACTGATTTTAGCTAAAAAATCTATTAAACATTATTTTATTGGTAGCTGAAAATATAATTAAATTTGGCAAATTATTTAATAAACTTTCACGGCTATCTATCTATCGTATACTGTTCTATCTATCTATCTATCTATCTATCTATCTATCATATATCTATCTACATCTATCTATCTATCATACTCATTTTGCTTACTGTACAGTAAACATCAATCCAGTCATTTATTTTGAACAAATGCAATCATTTACCTGCTTAGTTTTGCAGAAATTAACACGCACGCTTGAATGTGCATGCGTGTTTTACATTTAATATATATATACACACATTCATACAATGCACAGCATAAATGAGTACACCCCCTCTAAATAAATATAACAGATGTATCTTTTTAATGATCACTAATATAATTAATGGAAAGATGGCAAAATTGAAATATATTAGACATATACTTAATAAAAACAACAGAATATATGCCAATATTTTCTGTAAAATAAGTAAATTAGCCAATTTTGTTTAAATGAAGGATTGCAGTAATGAGTACACCCTAGATTTAATTCAGCAAATGTATAATATTCTAGAACTTAGTATGTCCTCCAGAACTCCAGGTATACTGCTCTGACCCTTCTTGGCACTGAGTGTACAAGTTCATGATAAATGTTCACATCTGTCCTGTTTAACTCCTGGAGGACGACCTCCTTAAATGCCCTGGTCTTTAATGGGAAGTGTTGCTCAGCTCATCTCTACAGAATCCCCCACAGCTGCTCAAAAGTGTTAAGACTGTGTGAAATACATGTCCACTGAATGATTTTCACCTTGGGAAAACGAATATCTTCATTGTCATGCTGAAAAAAATGCCCAATAATGCAAGGAATGAGGGGAGGGTAACATCTTCAGTTTCAAGTTTTTGTATTACATCACACAGTGGTGTGTGAATTCATGACAGCATTGATAAAGCACAACTCCCTCACACCTTCAGCACTCATACATCCCAATATAAGAGCTTTACTACCACTGAACGTCACTGTGGGAACCTGGCCCTTCTCACTGTACTCCTCCTCTAGCAACACCATAACATTTTGGATGCTTTTGGATCCTTGCATGGTATTTATCCTGCTCTTTTTCTAGCAAACATTCACTCATCACTAAATAAAAACTTAAAGTGAAGACCTGATTATTTCAGGAGCTTTGTCACAAGTCTATTGTTTTTGAATGTCAGTGGTACTTCTGCTATATTTTCACACTTAGAACAATAATTTGGTATTCCTCTTGTACCATTGTCCTCTTTTATGCTAAGAAATAAGTCAGATGGCAGTTCTCTCCCAAGTGGTTCCATTGTTGCCAGCATTAAGTCTGAGTGTGATTCAGTAGGCTGTGTAACACTTTTAATTGTCAGGAAATTACTTGTATTTAAAAGTTTTGACTCAATATACTTACCTATTAATAAAAATTTGCCTTAAACCTACATTAAAATTTTCTTTTTTATCAAAAAAAAATATCATTTTATCACTTTGATAAGAAAATCTTATTTTCCTGAATAATTTTGACATTCCTCTTTGGTAATTGATCAAGCAGGCTTGTTGAAACATTATATCTCCAAAGAACCAACATGTCTTCTAAGTAAAGAGTGATTGCTGAATTTGTTAAGTTTTAGAGGGGGTGTACTCATTTATGCTGTGCACTGTATATATATATATATATATATATATATGACAATCAATGGTCATTAAAACATTTACTAACACTTTTCTTAGTTACAGAAGTCATTTTTGTCTGAGCTTACTTTTTAATTAAGCTTTAAAAAAAAAAAAATCTATGCTGAAGCTATGCTTCTAGGTTAAGTTCCCAGAGAATGTTCAAGTATTTCCTACTTGTTTTGAATAATAACCAGTTTTATTAACTTAATGTAACTAACCCTAATTCTTGTGGAAATGTACAATTTATATAATGAAGGCCGTCCCTTTCAGTCTACAAACTTTTGACCCCCACTCAGTCTTTGCAAAAATCACTTGACATTTCATGTAAACTGCACAGACAGAGCACCAAATAGTGTTATAACACATATCATTCAACAACTATGCTGCTGTACTGTGGTTTTACAAGACAGTAAAGAATTCATGAGTTTTTATGGAGACTTTGATGGCTCCTCAAGAGGGGTCAAAATCTGACAAACGGGCACCGTAAATGTAAGAAGGAGAATAAATGCAGGCAAGAGCATGTGATGCTGGCACAGCACCAGGCACTTTAAATGCCTGAGATCTTAAACTACGGCAAATCCATTTTGATTTCAGCAGGGATTCAACATCACACAATATCACCCGTCCCGTACACAGTCATTTAGCTAAACGATTACTCGGGTTAATCAGGTATTGCTTAACTAACGCACTGCAAATCTTTCAACCAACACAAACATCATGTTAACATTTATTATCTTCCTATGCAAAACATATATAGAGAGAGATAAATGCAGTTTGAAATAAGTGTAGTATTTCTAACATTTATTTTAGCATTCGATTTTAAATTTAAGATGTGCGTTTAAATTATTTCTCGTATGCATTAGTGTTTTAGAAAGCCTCATCCAATCCTAAGAGATTTTATGGTGTCTTGTAGGTCCTAATTGTCCCTCATCTCATGGGACCCCCAGTGGGAAGAGGGGGATGAGGGTGAGCGCTCAGGAACAGACGTGCTTGAATCAGCATTTCCCCCCCATTCCTCCCTCCCTCCCTCCTGTTAGAGATGAGTGGACTCTGCCCCGCTGAACCTCACGCTCGCTTGATCTGCTCTTCACAGGAATCACACGTTTCGCCCTCTTCTTCATCCTGATTGCACTCCTCCTGCTGCTTTTCTCTCTCATGCCTCAGTGACCCCGAGGCCCCAGAGGGCCAAAGTCAATCAAGGTATCACGTCAAACTAAAACTCACAGCTAATTTCATTAAAGCTTTTTAGGTGCTCTCTTTGCTTTTGCTGTTCAGATATTTACAGCTGCTTTCCCACAGATTATCAGTTATTCTAATGAAAATATATTAGGATACATTTTAAGAAAAATTTTAAAAGTCTTCCTGGTATGTAAGTGTTGCGCTCAAGCTAAATTATATAAACTGTTCTGGGTAGTAACTTATTGTACTACAGTGTGTAATAAGATTATGTTCCAAAATGCTCATAATCAGGTTACAGTTACTTTTTTAGTGATCATATATTATTCACATAGTATATTATTTATGATTTATTGTAAATTTGTCGTAAGGTTTGCTTACACAGCGTTTTGACTACTAGATTTAAAGAAAGCTTTTTACTTATAATGAAACGTATGGTAACATTATTGTACAGTATAAACTGTACAATGTAAATGCAAGGAATACATTTCAAAAACATCTGATTCTGGATTCCAACATGATTAATAACTGTTGTTTCCACACATGAATGGCATAATTTCCTCTTCATAATTTTAGAAACTTTCCCATAATGGAAACATATTTAAAACATATGAGCTTAGACATTCATCTGCATCACTGGGAAAATCTCCCTTATATTTTTATATTATGTAAATACGGGAAATTTGTGATCCATGCTTCTGAAATTCGGGACAAAAGCAGCATTCAATTAGTCCATGTATAAAAAAAAAAATTATTCAAAGTACTAAACAACCATAATCTTTTAGTGTGAAATACTGTCTTAAAGGAGAAGTCCACTTCCAAAATAAAGATTCACATATAATGTACTCACCCCCTTGTCATCTAAGATGTCCATGTCTTTCTTTCTGCAGTCATTAAGAAATTATGTTTTTTAACCCTTTAACTGTCACTGTCCACTCTGTGGGACGCCACAGAGTTTACTTCACCAATTTACAAATAAATCCTAATCTAATCATGACAAACTATATATCGTTGGGAAGGTCTGAGACTCCTAAATAAATATTTTACCACTCTTTTGTGTTACAAATTATGTAGGAAAAGTAGTAGATTAATTTATGACAAGAGTGCACCTCAAAAATATACATCATAAAAGGAGTTCTGACCTTTGTCACAAAAAGACTTTCTTTGTTGCCTTTTTCACGCAATAGAAATCTTAAGAAATTATGTATCACCTGAAAACTTAAAATCTCAAAATTCATCCTTTGAAAACCATTTTAAAATCAGACATTGCATTACCATGGAAATTGTACATCAAAATCATATTACAAAATGTTTTCATTAATGAATTATAAAAATTTAACTTTGGATAGTGCAGTTTCATGTCTATGTTCAAGATAGGGAGTGACAGTTAAAGGGTTAAAGAAAACATTTCAGCATTTTTCTCTGTATAATGAACTGATATGGTGCCCCAAGTTTGAACTTCCAAAATGCAGTTTAAATGTGGCTTCAAACGATCCCAGCCAAGAAAGAAGGGTCTTATCTAGCAAAACGATCGGTTATTTTCATAAAAATAATACAATTTATATACCTTTTAATCTCAAACGCTCGTCTTGTCTTGCTCTTCCTGAATTCTGTGTATTCTGGCTCATAACAGTTAGGGTATGTCGAAAAATCTTATATCGCTGTTTTACCTATTTGTTGAGGGTGTTTGATCTTCTTTGCATGTTCACTTTGGAAAGACTGGGTCAGTACTTCTGCAGCGATGAAGTTGAGGGAGAAAATACGATCAGAGATTTTCGACATACCCTAACTGTCTTGAGCCAGAATACACAGAGTTCAGGGAGAGCAAGACAAGACGAGCGTTTGAGATTAAAAAGTATTTAAACTGTATTTCTTAATGAAAATAACCAATCATTTCGCTAGATAAGACCTTTCTTCCTCGGCTGGGATCGTTTGAAGCCGCATTTAAACTGCATTTTGGAAGTTGAAAATCAGGCCACCATAGCAGCCCATTATATGGAATGAAAAGTTGAAATGTTTTCCTCAGAAAACATAATTTCTTTACGACTGAAGAAAGAAAGACATGAACATCTTGGATGAAGGGGGTGAGTACATTGTATGTAAATCTTTGTTTTGGAAGTGGACTTTTCCTTTAATCATATTCAGTGTACTTCATTAATGATTGATTCTAGAAGTCTAGAGAGCAAAAATCCAAACTTGGAAGACTTCATCCGTGTAATGTCGTTGCTGTTTCCATGTTTATTAATGTTTGTTTATGCAATGTAAGGACTCCCAATTTTTTTTGTCACCTGAACCCCTTTGAAAATACTTACGTGAAGTCCTAATGAGATTTTAGGCTAATGTTTCAATTATTTATACACATTCACATCTTCACGACTCTCTGACGTCACATAAACATGGAGGTAAAGAAATAAAATATATCTTATTCAGTGTTCAAATGTTTTGTTTTGTTTTGTTTTTAAAAAGTATTCTTTTAATTAGATTTTTATTATTTAATTATAATAAGTCATGAGTCCTTGTTTGGGATACCCTGATTTTATCAATGCACTTTTGGTGTCTCAGTGATTTTTAGTAAATGTATGAAGTCTGTTCTCCTCAAGTTCACGAGATGTAGTTCATTACATTAACTATGAACATTTTCTGCTTACATTTGACAACTTGAAAGTGTTCAGATTCTCTTCGCCTATAAGATGTAGTGGTAATCTAATGATTAAGCTAATGGCTGCTAATACAAGTTACTGATTCAATTCTAAGAACGAATGACCTCGAAATGGAAGTTACGGTAAGACCAGTTCTTCTTAATTATATGGGTATCATGTACATAAAAGTTGCCTTGGGGGACAGTAATTACTGACTGTAAGTTGCTTTGGAAGAAAATGGTGAGTAATCATGATTAACACTTTAGAGGGTTTAACCAAGAGATTCCAGCTACTCTGAAATGCAGAAACCCAATCACAGCCTTATACACTACCAAAAGTTTTTGATTTTTAATGTTTTTTTAAGAAGTCTCTTCTGCTCATCAAGCCTGCATTTATTTGATCCAAAGCAGTAATATTGGAAAATATTTTTACCATTTAAAATAACTGTTTTCTATATGAATATATTTTAAACTGTGATTTATTCCTGTGATCAAATTTTCAGTATCATTACTAAATAATAAATAAATATTTCTAATATGCTGATTTGCGGGACTCTTTGATGAATAGAACGATCCAAAGATCAGCATTTATCTGAATAAAAAGCTTTTGTAACATTATCCTACACTATACCATTCAAAAGCTTGGAGTTATTTTTTTTTTTTCCTCCAAAAATAAAATGATAGAAATTAATACTTTTATTAGCAAGGATGCTTTAATAATAATAAAGTGATAATAAAGACATTTTTAATGTTACAAAAGACTTTTATTTCAGATAGACACTCTTCTACTGAACTGTCTATTCATCAAAGAAACCTGAAAAATGTACTCATTTTATTAATAATAATAATAATAAATGCTTTTAAAGCAGCAAATCAGAATATTAGAATGCTTTCTGGAGAATAATGTGACTGGAGTAATGATGCCAAAAATTCAGCTTTGAAATCACAGGAATAAATTACATTTTAAAATATATTTAAACAGAAACCAGTTATTTAAAATAGTAAAAACATTTCAAAAACTTAGTTTTTGCTGTACTTTGGATCAAATAAATGCAGGCTGGGTGAGCAGAAGAGACTTAAAAAACATTAAAAAACTTTTGACTGGTGTTGTAACAACAGAGAAACCCCAGCAAACTTGTTGTCTTGATAAACTTAGGAGCATGAAATGCTAATGTAGTTCTAACTAAATATTAAACAAAACAGGTTGAACACTTGCTACAGTGGGATAAACAAGGAATATAAATGTCTGAAATGTTTTTACACCCAAACCGCAAAGTTACAGTATGTTGCTAAATCAATGTCGGCATTATTATTCTGTCATAACAGTCTATATTTACCTTTCCCCATCAAACACGGAATTTTCCGTCGGGGGCGCTATCACGCAACTCCTGATCAAGTCCAGAATCTCCCGTTAAAAAACAAAGACGAGGAGGATGCAGAAACGAGCGATCTCATATGTAAGCAGATGCATATGCAAACTAACGAGATCATCAACAGTAAACAGCATATAAATGAAAACTGCCTAATGTTACCGTGTGAGATGTCCATCCAGGAAATGGTAAAGGACTGTGCAAGCTTTTGTCGATAGAAGCAATCTACAACATTTTCCTCTGATCATCGTACTAAATATGATCCAGATAAAAACGTGATTTTCTTGCTCAAAATGTTGCTTTTTAATAAAACTTACCTACATTCAAGTGTTGATTTAAAATTAAATCAAAAAGAATGCTTGAAGCTAGAATAAAACAGATTTGTTGTTGTTTAAAAGTACAGGCTCAGTTTTTTCATTTTGATTTATTGCATGTTCATATTTTCATGCAACAAAATAGTATGGGGCCATGAAAATTTTGTGAAAATGACCAACAATGCTGGTAGTAATTGGCAACTTTATTAAAAAATGCTGGAGTTAAAAAGATAAAAACCTGTCATTATATAACTTCAGCTTATAATAAAAATGCAAACAAATGAAAACCACCAACAATAAATAATTTTAACTTGCTACTACTTTATTAAAACACGTGCTTAGTGTGTGCGTGAATGATTCAGAATGATCTCCTTCTTAAGTTAATATTTCATATCAAGTTATAGCTAAGAACTATAAAAAGAATCTCTTGAGTCCACAAGTAAGAATGTTTTTTATTTGTCTATGATCTGCAATTGTGTTTTTACTTGTCAAATCACTTAGTGAAACTGGTTTTAAAGGAACAGCTCACCCAGAAATGTAAGTTTGCAGACAATTTACTCACCCTCAGGTCATCCAAGATGTAGATGAATTTGTTTCTTCTTTGTTACAGATTTGGAGAAATTTAGCATTTTGATATGAGAGGACAACCGGGGATCGGCCTTTTCCTCGGAGGAAGTAATTATGGATTTATTATTTTGTCCAAAAGAGAACGTTTAAAATTAAAAATGACTTAATGGTAGACTTGTTTATTACATACATGCAGCTTTTCACTTCACAAGGCATTAATTGATGGACTAGAGTCATGTGGAATATGGTGACACTTTTATCATTTGTTTGAACTCTCATTCTGATGGCACCCATTCACTGCAGGACAAGTAATCTCTCCAATCTGCTCATTTGAAAAAACAAACTCCTCTACATCTTGGATGGCCTGAAGGGGAGTAAATTTTCATTTTTGGGTAAACTATTCCTTTAAAGGCATAACTTGAGACCCAACAGGAATTTATTTGATATTTTGAAATACATTTTAATACAGTATATACACTTTTAATAAAATCTAAAAGCCATTTTCAACCTTAGACAGTCATGCCACATGGCTTCATTACAGCTGAACACATCTGTATTTTCAGTTTCACTGTGTCGATTTGCTAAGCGTAAGTGAGGAATCTTTGCTGTCTGATTCTTTCATCTCCTCAAAGTTCCTCACTACATCCTCGAGGAAATTCACCACAGTCTTCAGATCCTCACTGCTGTTTAACACGGGCTCTTCCAGCTGTCCCTTCAGCCTGGTCAGCGTCTCGTTGAGCACCATGAAGCCATCTTCAGGCGGTGCATGGTCCCCAGCCTCCTCTCCCGCAACACCATCAACCCCAGCAACCGAAGACACGCCCTTACTGCTAAGGTAGTGAATCAGGAAGCCCTGTAGCACTGGCCTAGATTGGTCAGTCAGTGATGACCTCAGTGCAGGAAGGTCATCAGGCTGGCATAAGGACAGAAGGTGCAGGAGAGCATGGCAGAGCTGTGAGCGTAAGCTAGCACAGTAACGATACTCAAGGAAGTCCTCAGTTTCTTCACTGTGTTCAAGGGCTTGAGCCAAAGCCTGCCACACTTCGGCGAATTGGTGAGCGTCACCGTAGCGCTCTCGTGTCGATGGAACAGAAAGTGCAGCAGCAGATTTGATGCGTACCTTGAAGTTCTTGCAGGATGTGACAATGTAGGACAGGGCAGAGTAAGCTTCCTTGGACCAGACAGCAGAACCTGCAAGTGAAATGGTGTGTTAAAGGGATAGTTCACCAAAAAATAAAAATTCTGTCATTAATTACTCACCCTCATGCCTCCGCCCTGAGACCTTCGTTCATCTTCAGAACACAAATTAAGATATTTTTGATAAAATCCAAGACCCTGCATAAAGCAACGCAACTACCACATTCAAGGCACAGAAAGGTAGTAAGGACATTGTTAAAATAGTCCATGTGACATCAGTGGTTCAACCGTAATGTAATGAAGCTACAACAATACTTTTTCTTCTCTTCCATGTCAGTCTCTGCCACCATTCACGAGAGAACCCTGAAACATGTGTCAGGAGCACCTCATGCATGCGTCATGGTACTCTCATGAACGCCGCTAAGGCACGGAAGAGAGGAAATTGTTGAACAAAGTCATTATTTTTGTTTTCTTTGCATGCATAAAGTATTCTTGAAGCTTCATAACATTACAGTTGAACCACTGATGTCACATGGACTATTTTACAATGTCCTTACTACCTTTCTGGGCCTTGAACATGTCAGCTGCATTGCTGTTTACACAGGGTCATAAAGCTTTTGGATTTTATCAAAAATATCTTAATTTGTGTTTCGAAGATGAACGAAGGTCTTACAGGTTTGGAGTATTTAATGACAGAATTTTCATTTTTGAGTGAAATATCCCTATGAATTATCGTAATTACGAGACCTCAACTTTTAAAAAACATTCATGTCCCTGTAGAACTTGTAAACTCTGTATTTTCTGAAAGCTTTGACTTTTCTGAGCATTGGCGATTCATTTTACCATTGATAGCGTCACCACTAGCTGCTCCATCCAAAGTTGCGAATTTAATTTATGTGCAAAATTAGAATAATCACATTTAAAAAAAAAAAAAAAAAATTGCGAATAAAGCACCATTTAAAAAGTAAAAAAGTAATAACATTTTCTTTACACTGAAAACATCATGTTTTTTTTTTTTTTTTTTTTTTTTTTTAAGATTTAGACTTTTTCTTAAGGCAGTGGCTATTTTCACTAAATGAAAATAGCATATTTTGTAACATATTACTCATTTCATATTAATCAGTACTTACATGTATAATTACACTGTATAATCTTAAAATAAAGTGTAACCACACAATTTCCTAGTGATAGATGCTTTTTACACTAAGTGCAAATAGCTATAGATTCTATTTATATTATGTTAAAATAACAGGAATTTTTTGTATTGATAACACTTGTTGCAAGTAGTGGCAATTATCTGAACCTCAGTATTGTAATACAGTTCATTATAAAACATTATGCAATTATAACATACACTGACCAAAATTATAAACGCAACACTTTTGTTTTTGCCCCCATTTTTCATGAGCTTAAAGATGTAAGACTTTTTCTATGTACACAAAAGGCCTATTTCTCTCAAATATTGTTCACAAATCTGTCTAAATCTGCGTTAGTGAGCACTTCTCCTTTGCCGAGATAATCCATCCACCTCACAGGTGTGGCATATCAAGATGCTAATTAGACAGCATGATTATTGCACAGGTGTGCCTTAGGCTGGCCTCAATAAAAGGCCACTCTAAAATGTGCAGTTTTATCACACAGCACAATGCCACAGATGTCGCAAGTTTTGAGGGAGCGTGCAGTTGGCATGCTGACTGCAGGAATGTCCACCAGAGCTGTTGCCCGTGAATTGAATTTCATTTCTCTACCATAAGCCGTCTCCAAAGGCGTTTCAGAGAATTTGGCAGTACATCCAACCGGCCTCACAACCGCAGACCACGTTTAACCACACCAGCCCAGGACCTCCACATCCAGCATCTTTACCTCCATGATTGTCTGAGACCAGCCACCCGGACAGCTCCTGCAACAATCGGTTTGCATAACCAAAGAATTTCTGCACAAACTGTCAGAAACCACCTCAGGGAAGCTCATCTGCATGCTCGTTGTCCTCATCGGGGTCTCGACCTGACCGCAGTTCGTCGTCATAACCACCTCAAGTGGGAAAATGCTCACATCGATGGCATCTGGCACTTTGGAGAGGTGTTCTCTTCAAGGATGAATCCCAGTTTTCACTGTACAGGGAAGATGGCAGACAGCGTGTATGGCGTTGTGTGGGTGAGCGGTTTGCAGATGTCAACGTTGTGGATCGAGTGGCCCATGGTGGCGGTGGGGTTATGGTATGGGCAGGCGTATGTTATGGACAACAAACACAGGTACATTTATTGATGGCATTTTGAATGCACAGAGATACCGTGACGAGACCCTGAGGCCCATTTTGTGCCATTCATCCACGACCATCACCTCATGTTGCAGCATGATAATGCACGGCCCCATGTTGCAAGGATCTGTACACAATTCCCAGAAGCTGAAAAGATCCCAGTTCTTGCATGGCCAGCATACTCACCAGACATGTCACCCATTGAGCATGTTTGGGATGCTCTGGATCGGCATATACGGCAGCGTGTTCCAATTACTGCCAATATCCAGCAACTTCACACAGCCATTGAAGAGGAGTGGACCAACATTTCACAGACCACAATCAACAACATGATCAACTCTATGCAAAGGAGATGTGTTGCACTGCGTGAGGCAAATGGTGGTACTGGTTTTCGACACCCCCGGACACCCCCCGTACAGTAAAACTGCACATTTTAGAGTGACCTTTTATTGTGGCCAGCCTAAGGCACACCTGTGCAATAATCATGCTGTCTAATCAGCATCTTGATATGCCACACCTGTGTGGTGGATGGATTATCTCGGCAAAGGAGAAGTGCTCACTAACACAGATTTAGACAGATTTATGAAGAATATTTGCGAGAAATAGGCCTTTTGTGTACATAGAAAAAGTCTTAGATCTTTGAATTCAGCTCATGAAAAATGGGGGCAAAAACAAAAGTGTTGCGTTTATAATTTTGGTCAGTGTAATAATGAGTGTAAATTAAAATTTTAATTGCAATTATTAAATGGATGCTACCTTATTGGGACAATAAAGCCCTCCCTACATCTACCCTAACCCTAACCGATATGTTATTTTCAACTTTTTGATTATTTACTTCATTTTTATTGGAAAATAAATGCTTTTCTGATGTGATATGGGCTTTGAAAAGGGAGGAAAAAATTTGGCGGATTCGTACTCGGATCAATCACGTCAAAAAGACCACAACATTCCTGTTACCGTCTACACCACTGGAGCTGATGTACAGCAGTCATATTTTATAGTGTTGGCTAGCTCAATCACACATTTGTGGGCGGAGTTAGTGTAAATAGCCTCTGCCAACAAAGCAGGCTATTTGCACTTAGTGTAAATAGACATTCCACATTTTTTTAAACTTTCTTTTCAAGAACTATTATTATTTTTCTTCATTATGATATCAGGACAGCTGCATTACCCTGATTTTTTATTTAATTTTGAATTCATTTGAAATAAATATGTTCACTCACCCAGAGGCAGGTTGTGATTTCTGAAGGCATTGCCCAATGCATAGCAGGCGTTCCAGCGCACTTTCATGGTTGCATCTCCTCTAACCGTATCTATCAGAGCCCTCATGGCCTCCAGCAGAGGCTGCTCAAACACAGGCTTTCCCAGGTGCACCAGCTGCAGGAAGTGAAGCAGATTCCCAAGTGCACGGACAGCATTGCTCTTTACCTGCAACACAGGACACACAAGCTTGGATTCATTATCACTTGATACGTTGTAAAAAGACGGCTTTTGTTTCTGCCTTTAATCAGGATGCAGCATTACTCAAATTCTGACTGATAAGCTGAACTATTTTAATGTTATGGTCATATACACCATATATATGGATAGATGAACAAGGAAATAAAATGTGTTACTGATAATTAGTAAAGTCTATTCTCAAATGATGAATTTAAACTCTTTATGCATGAACACAGATTTACACAGCTACTCTCAGGGAAAGTGCTCTTACAGAGAATGCACTCTTCAAGAAATGGTGCTTATAAAAAGTTAAATCAGGTTTTTAACGGATATTGAATAGACAGGAATGTCCACAAATAATTATCAATAACACTGAATAATTAATACCCAATATCAACTAACAATAATAATTACAATAAAACACTTTGAAATCATAAGCTAAAAGCTATTTAATCTAAATATACACTGCTGTTGAAAAGTTTAATTTCAGTAATATTTAGAACAGGAATTAACATTTATATTTAAGAAGGATGCGTTTAAATGACATTTATAAAGACATCTGTGACCCTGGACCACAAAACCAGTCATAAGAGGCAATTTTTTGAAAGTGAGAGATATTTATACATCATCTGAAAACTGGTTAAATAAGCTTTCCATTAATGTATGGTTTGATTCGACAATATTTGGTCAAGATACAACTATCTGAAAATCTGGAATCTGAGGGTGCAAAAAAAAATCTAAATATTGAGAAAATCGCCTTTAAAATTGTCCAAATAAAGTTCTTAGCAATGCATATTACTCATCAAAAATTACTTTACTTAATATCCTAATGATTTTTGGCATAAAAGAAAAAAACAATAATTTTGACCCATACAACGTATTGTTGGATATTGCTACAAATATACCTGTGCTACTTACGAATGGTTTTGTTGTCCAGGGTCACATCTGAAACACTCACAATGTCCAACAAAAATATAATATAAATGCTGTTTATTTAAAAACTTTCTATTCATCAAAAAAGTGTGAAAAAAAGCTGTTATCAAGTTTCCAAACTGTGATGATAATACACAAGCATAGTTGAAAGAATGTGTTTATGTATTTATGTATGTAAGTAACATTAGGAAATTAAGTAGAATTTCACTGATAACATTAAATATGACATGTGTATTTTGTGGCAACATTTGGTTTTCATGGATGATGGGTTATGGGATCTTATCTGCCCTAAAAAACATCCTTTTAAACAAACAACTTACCTTCTCCAACAGTGGTGCATTATCAGGAATTCCTAGCCCAAAATCTCAAATGTTTGTATAATTTTGCATAGTAAACAAGGAGTACATTTCATTTAACAGCTTTAGAAATCTTCTGAAGATGCCATGAGCACAAAAGTACATGAAAAAGGCCTCTGGCATCAGTAACCAAAAAATACCCACCCTGTCTTTATCTCCTGAAGCTTTAGTGGCAGATCTCAGCATGTTCAGCAGCAGCATATCAGAGAACTCCTCCTGAAACTCCAGTCCCACTGATTGCCTGAGGACAACAGATGAGCAAAAATAAACCATCAGTATACTAGATTAATGTTTCTCACACACACATGCAGATGTGGTCATTTGTCTCTCTCACATGTTGACAATAAGCGTGTCGGTGAGGTTGCCAAGTGACCAGGCTGCCTTTGCACGAACGTTGGGTGAGCGGTCTTCCAGAGCAGTGAGGATGGCATTAGCCGTGTCTGCCACAAACATCACATCCTGTGGTTGTAAATAAAAAAGAAATAAAAAAAAAAAAATAGTAAAATTAGTTAAATCAGTTTCTAGGTGGATAAAGGTAGATTTATGTTCTTTAGAAATTAAAAGTGAAGCTCTTTCAATATATTAGAAGGCTGATCTTGTACCTCTCTTAGGCAGGGAAATAGAATGTATACACCCAAAGCTCTCACTGCTGCCGCCTTTACCAGGGAGTTTTCGCTGTACGTCAGTCCCAGCAGTATTGTGATACACAGCATTTGTGTCTTATTCTGCAGATAGTGCAGATATGAGTATCACAAAGAATATCGCATGTGGAAACTCAAGAGGTCAAACACACTCACGGGCAGCTGGCTGAATGCTTGTGGTAAAATGGAGGAGAGGGTGTCGCATGCGCTGGTCTGTAGGGTGGGATGCTGCTCGTTCTGTAAGGCGCTGATCAGTGGACCACCCAGGACCTCTGACCAGAACTCAACCACCTGAAAAAAGCAAAAGACCAACATTACATCAACATCACAGTCTTTGAATGTAGTTTTGTACCACCTCACATGCACCGTTTTTTTACCTGACACACTGGCACGCATTTGGCACTTTGTGGAGTGTTGGCATCAGCTCTGTACTGCTGGATAATGCCTGTTCCCAGTTCTTCCAAAAGCTTGTAAAATACACAGAAATTATAAAACAAACCAAGAAAGAGAAAAACTAAATTTAACAGTTTATGAAAAAAAATTACAGGTGCTTGCCCACGCTAAAGTCATCACTATAATTCTAGGCTGTCATTAGCGATAACTATAAATATGTACGTTTTGATAATCATTCTAAATCTATAAGAACAGGTATATCCATACAACCACAATAATGACACAGAGGAATAATATCTTTAAAATCACTTTTAGAACAATTTTTTCCAGTTAATGAATGATAAAATCATTGATAGCCAATCAGAATCAAGAGCTCAAGCATTTAAAGTGCCAGACGACATGACTGCAGGGCACTTATAACAAACAGAATTTTATTGTGCATTGGTATGGATATAGTTATCGTTATAGTTATAATTTTTGGTGTGAATGGACCTTTATTGCTCACCAAACAAAAACTACAACTCTAAACACCAAAATTAAAGTAATAAAGGCCTGTTCACTCCAAGAATGTTAACTATAAAGCAAGGCTGTCAAGTGTTTAAAATTTTGAATCGAATTAATTACCAGATGTGCCAATTAATTGATTGCAAATTAATTGCACATCAATTTTGGCTGAGAAATCACCTCCAAAAGTGAGAGAATAGACATTACAAAAAAGTAGCTATAGAAAGAAAATATTTGATTTAACATTACATAAATAATGATAAAAATTGAGATTTTTCAGAACTTTGAATACTGAATTATGAAATATCATTTTTTTAAAAATAAATCAATACTAAAACTAAAACCATCAGAAGGCGGCAACAAGTAACTATTTTAATGGGGGAGTCATTTAGTCATTCATTCAACTGATTCATTCAAACGACTGATTCATTCAGAAACTAAGCAAGTTTCTTCTTTATCAACTGGTCACTGAATCATTAGCTCACTCAATTTGTTCAAAATCATGGATTCATTCAGTGACAAAACACCACTGTATGTTGCACGGAGAGGCACAACAATTCTGTTTTTGAAACTATTTTTGCAACATTGATCAAAACAGACAATACTGACAATATAACTTACACTACCAGTCAAAAGTAAGATTTTTAATGTCTTTTAAAGAAGTCTCTTCTAGAAAAATTAGCTTTGATCACAGGAATAAATTACATTTCAAAACATAATTAAAAAGAAAGCAGTTATTTTAAATAGTAAAAATATTTCACAATATTACTGCTTTTGCTGTATTTTGGATCAAATAAATGCAGGCCTGGGGAGCAGAAAATAATTCTTTGGAAAACATTAAAAACTTCTGACTGGTATTGTATATTTTTACAATATTAGCTTTTTGTTTATTAAACTATTGTATAAAATCAGCTTTGCAATCACATTTGCAATCGTGCAGATATGTGGGGGAAAAAAGCACTCTTGATTGTGTGTAACGATATAAAGAAATTCTATTAGCATCTACACCTATGGATGATAATGTCTTTATTATAAGCACATCCTGGAGTTATGTCGTCTGCCATTTTAAATGCTTGAGCTCTTTAAATATTGGGTGGATTCTGACTAGCTTTTAGTGTTTTTAGTGTTCATGTCCAAGAAAAAAATTGTTCTGAAAGTGATTCCAAAAACACTGTTTGTGTGTTTTTATCGTTACAGCTGTGGCATGGATTATTTCTTCTTAAACAATTAGAATGATTATTAAAACTTAATAGAAATAGTTGCCATAATTGTAATCATCCTCAGTTTGAATCATCAAAACGTACAATCTGAGGCATAATTTGTACAGCACTAATACTGCAGCACAAGTTACTTGATTAAGGCTTGTTCAAACTAAGACAAAGGTGTGGTGCGATTTTAATTGGAATGAACAACTATAAACGTTTGAATTGCGGCTTTTTCCAAGCGCCACCTGCAGTCAGAGAGAGAATTTGCATTTTCATTCATTCTTATTGGTGTGAACAGGCCTTTAATATTAGTGATGTTTGCCAGAGCAAGCACCAATGAGACAGGAAATGACAAAGACATAAACATAAAATACTTTAGCGCCATGAAGTTGCACAGAAGGGTCTTGCTCTGTGAGACAGCGAGCGCTGAGCTGTCCCAACTCCAACAGAGACGTCTGAGCCAATGAGAAGTAACCTTTCACCAGATGAGCCAAAACCTGAAATAAACCACACACAATCAAAGACAAACATTTCATGATGCGCAAATGCAGTGACTGCATCTTCACAAACAGACCACTCACCTGCAGGGCTTCAAGTCGGACGGGTGAAGGTTCCAGCGATCCTCCACTAGATCCGCCAGCATCACTATCCGAGTAAGGTTCCTCACGAGGCTGAGTGACCAGGCTCATGCACAGCTGCAATAGCCAGCACGGCCCCTCTGGACCCCCCTCAACTCCTGCTCCAGGAGACGAGGCCTCTCCGTCTCTCCGAGCGGGATGTCTCCAGTTGTGAGAGAGCTCCTGTGGGGTGCTGATGCCGGGGGTGCTGAGAGCAGATGTAGATACGGGCTGCTGGAGAAGGAGCTGGATCTCTGGGAGGGGGGCTTGTGTTGAGACTAATGCACCGAAGAGGGTAAGACTGGACACACGGACATTCACATCTAACATGGGAGGAAGAGACAGAATGGTGAAAGCTTGAATTGACTACATTTTTAGTAATTATCAAACCTAGTATTCAACATCTGGACAGTTTGCAAATTGTATTAGTACCTCTGTGGCGCACATATGGACGGATCTGTTTCCACAGTGGGCTCAACAGGCCCGGTCTGAGACGATTATAGGGCACGTTGGACACCAGGTGGGCAAGGCACTGAAAGACAAAACACAAATAGTGTTCACAAACTCTTTGGACCAGATTTACTAACAGTTTGCACCAGCGCAAACCCTCTTTTCAGGGTTTTGTTTTTTAATATCGTACTGCCTTAATTGTTTGATGTTGTCTACCGTTTCAGAAAAAGAAAAAAAATCTGAAAAAAGATCTGCAAAACCGCTTTGAAATCCTGATATGAAACAAATGATTTGCCATAGGCACTTCAAAGTCGCAAACAGAATCAAATGATTCGCGAATCTGCACCAAAGTCCCGATATGAATTAAATGATTCGTGAACCTGCACCGAAGTCCCAATATGAATCAAATGATCACGCTCTGACATTCTGATCTAAAGCAAAAGATTCACGAACCTGCTTCAAAGTTCTGATCTAAATAAAATGATTCACGATCCATGCTCCGAAATCCCGATCTGAAAAATGATTCACGAAGAAATCATTTCAGATCAGGACTCGGAGCGCGTATCGCAAAATCATTTGGCTTAGATCGCGATTTCAAACTGGGTATTGCGAATCATTTCGCAAAATGAACGATTCAAATCAAATGATTTACAAACCTGTTCCGATCTAAATCAAATGATTCGTAATACAAGCTTTGAAGTCCCGATCTGAATCAAATTATTCACGATATTCAATTTCAAGTCCTGATCTGAAACAAATGATTTGCGATACGCAATCCAATTGGAGCGCTTCGAAACTGTGAATCATTTTGCAATGCAATGGTTTAACTGATTTAGAGTTTCGAAAAGCTCAGTTTCACCCATCACTATGTGCTTTTTAATATTATTACAAGCGATGACGAAATTCGAAAATGAATGGCTCTTTTAATTTGATCTGTCTTTTGCTAGTGAATCGCTTAAAATGAAGGATCAAAGTCAAGAGTTTGAATCAGTCGGAGCATATCAAGGTTCATCTGTTCATCTGTTCACGTCTTCATCGATGTTTACACAACACTGTCAGGACTACTACTGGCTTAGCTCGCTAGTTTTAATAATTCAAGCTGTTTTCAAGTACCTCTTCAGAGGCAATGTATCTATGAAATAAATGTTAAATTTTTTCAATAAGCACATATTTTTTCATGCAAAATTCACACAGTTCAAAAAACAAAATACTTTTTCCTCTAATTTCAGTGAATATTGCTATTTTCAAGGGTTTTTGGTTTCAAAGAGTCAAATTCAAGTACTTCAAGCACTTTAAGCACCTTTTGGTTTTAAAAAAAAAAAGTACTGTCAGGATTTACAAAAGACGTGAAGTGAAAAATTAGCGCTGAAAATGTGTGAACAGTTATTTTTGAGGCCGACCTTATTGCAAATGCATTTGTAGGAGTTTCCCTTTCAGATTCAAAATTCATGGGAGGAAAGTTAAGGTTTTTACAGTTTATATTTTTCATAAAAGAAAAAAAATAATTCTAAAACTAAACCAGGCCATTAAAAAAAACAACAAAAAAAAAAAAAACACTATTTTAAGGTCCAGTTCTCACTGTTTACAAACCATTAACTACAGCTTTTGCCTCAATAAACTCCTAATTTGTTGCTTATTAATAGTTAGTAAGGTAGATGTTAATTTCAGGTATTGGGTAGGATTGAGGATATAGAATATGGTCATGCAGAATAGGTGCTTTATAAGTACTAATAAACAGCCAATGTGTTACTAATAGGCATGCTAACTAGTTAATAGTGAGAATTGTTCCCTATACTAAAGTGTTACTGGATGATCTTTGTTTTTGTTCTTCTTAAATATTTCTCTACTAAAATATAAAATGTTTAATATTCTTAGGTTAGGTTATTTATCTAATGTTTATATTTTATTTATTTTTATCTTTATTTTAGCCACCAAAAATGATTTTTAATAGTTTTAGTTGGAGTAAATAATATGAACACTATTGTGAGTGTGTGTTCTATTACCTTTAAGACCTGAGTGAGTGTCTGACAGGAGGACTCCGCTACAAGTGCTAGCAGCAAGCAGCGGTGCAGCTCTCTAACACTGGCAGCTAATGTGGCCGAAAAGGGTGTGAAGGCCTGGCGGGGTGCGCTGGTATCTTCAGCGGTGGAGAGGAACTGGCGAGAACCTTCTAGAAGAGCAGACAGAACTTGCAGAGAGCCTGCCCGTACCTAGAAGCAAATGTGGTACATCAAATGTCAAACAGGCTATATTTATCTCAGGTCAGAAACTAAATGGGCAACAGCGGACTTGTGTTTTACCTTTGGGGAGGGGTCCTTTAGGGCAATGGTCAGGAGGGTAAGGGGAGGTGGGCCTCCAATCCCAGGAGCATCTGGAACGAAGGAAGACCAGTAGCCGTAGAGGATTCGTTTCTCAACACACTTAACCACAGCCAGGAAACACTGAAGCGCACTCTGCCGCACACGTGCTTGGTACAACCTAGACGAGACAGCAGCCAAAACAAACACATTTATATTTTAAGCCATCACAACAAAGTGCAATCACGTATCCTTACAAAACTAGATTAGCTAATTATCTTCTTATGTAACAACAAATTACACTTATGTGAAAAGTTACAGAAATAATTGATGTAGCATTTTATACCAAATAATCAATAATAATATCAATAATCCTACTACTAATAATAATTTATTGTACAATGTACAATTGCATTATGATACAAAATATTCTGAATGAACAGGTTTATTGTTGTAATAATTATTTCATTATATACAATTGAGGTCAAAAGTTTACATACACCTCGCAGAATCTGCAAAATGTTAATTATTTTACCAAAATTTTTTATTTAGTAAAGACCTGAATAAGATATTTCACAAAAAAAAAAAGTTTACATATAGTCCACAAGAGAAAATAATAGTTGAATTTATAAAAATGACCCCTTTCAAAAGTTTACATCCGATTTTTAATACTGTCTTGTTACCTGAATGATCCACAGCTGTGTTTTTTTTTGTTTAGTGATAGCTGTTCATGAGTCCCTTGTTTGTCCTGAACAGTTAAACTGCCCACTATTCTTCAGAAAAATCTTTCAGGTCCAACAAATTCTTTGGTGTTTCAGTTGTCCACACTGAGGACAACTGAGGGACTTACATGCAACTTTTACAGAAGGTTCAAACGCTCACTTATGCTCAAAAGAAAACACGGCGCATTAAGAGTCAGGGGGGTGAAAACTTTTTGATCAGGGTAAATTTAACTTATTTTGTCTTCTGGGAAACATGTAAGTATCTTCTGTAGCTACTGAAGGGCAGCACTAAATGAAAAAAATAGGATATTAGGCAAAATAAGAAAAACGTACACATCTTCATTCGGTTTAAAATTTTCTACCCCCTGGCTCTTAATGCATAAATTTTCCCTTCTGAAGCATCAGTGAGTATTTGAACCTTCTGTAATAGTTGCATATGAGTCCCTCAGTTGTCCTCAGTGCAAAAAGATGGATCTCAAAATCATACAAGATTTTCTGAAGAACAGCCGTCAGTTTAACTGTTCAGGACAAACAAGGGACTCATGAACAACTAAACAAAAAACACAGCTGTGGATCATTCAGTTAACAACACAGTATTAAGAATGAAGTGTGTGTAAACTTTTGAACATTGTTTTTATAAATTCAACTATTATTTTCTCTTGTGGACTATACTTTTATGTGAAATATCATATTCAGGTCAGTACTAAAAAAAATAACATGCATTTTGTATGATCCCTCTTATTTGGGTAAAATAATCAATATTTTGCAGATTCTGCAAGGTGTATGCAAACTTTTGATACTGTATAATTATAATTACAATTATAATTATAAATACAGCATTAGTTATTGGACACTAAAGTCATGGACAAATCCCTAAAATTTATAATATTATAATTATTATAACATTATAATTAAAAATACTGCTGATCATAAATTATTAATTATTAAACATTCAAATATGCATTATTTAATTAAATAACACTTTTAAATTAAATTATATTTTTTCTGTACAAAATGCAACAGCATAATCATACAAAATATTCATAATAGGTTTTGCTATTCTAATATCAATACTTTTGAGTTATGTAATTACAACTGCAGGTGTCAGAGCAGAAAAACAGTATCAGTTACTTCACACTTGAGCAAAAAGTGAATATAACCGTTAATTCATAATTTAATTACAATTCATGTGAATTATTAAACATTAATTAAAATATAAGCATTGCTATTTAAGTAAATTACTTACGTATAATGATAATAACAACAATAATGCACGACTGACTGTTGTAGCAAAATTAATATTTAGTTAATTACATCAAAAAGCAGAAACTAAACAATAAACAAATAAGATCAGCATATCTGTTATTGAACACTAATGTACAAATAATAAATATTCGGCATTAAAAAAAACCTTGATCTCTACATAACGAATGTAAAAGATGCATATACAGTACTGTGCAAAAGTCTTAGGCCACTAGTATTTTCACCAACAAAAAATGGTTTTAAGTCAGTTATTTCTATCTTTTGCTGTAGTGTGTCAGTAGGAAATATCAGTTTACATTTCTAAACATTCATTTTGCCATTAATTGTAATAATCCAGTGAGATTTTTGTTTGCACAAGGAGTCTGACAACAGCCAGTGCTCCACACAGAGATCTGATCTCACCATCATCCAGTCTGTCTGGAATGACATGAAGAAACAGAACAAACTGAGACAGACTAAATCCAGAAGAACTGTGGCAACATCTCCAAGTTGCTTTAAGAAACCTACATGCAAAGCTACCTGAAAACTTACACGCAAATGTACCTAGGGCAAAAGCTGTTTTAAACGCAAATATGGTTTACCAAATGTTGATTTAATTTAGTTAATAGAAGTTAATTGATAAATAAAATCTATTTATGGCATTATTTTTGACAGCATCCTCATTTTACAGCATTTTTACACAAGTGCCTAAAACATTTAACAGTACTTTGCAGATAGGTTTCTTGAAGCATCTTGGAGACGTTGCCACGGTTTCTGGATTTAGTCTCAGTTTATTCTGTTTCTTCATGACATTCCAGACAGACTGGATGATGGTGAGATCAGATCTCTGTGTGGAGCACTAGCTGTTGTCAGACTTCTTGTGCAAACAAAAATCTGACTGAATTATTATTACAATTAAAGGCAAAATGAATGTTTGGAAATGTAAACTGATATTTCCTACTCACACACTACAGCAAACTATAGAAATAACTGACTTTAAACCATATTTGGTGAAAATACTAGTAGCCTAAGACTTTTACACAGTACTGTATATTTGCAGGTTTAAGTGTTTTTTTCTAGGTCATTTGCCACCTGTCAGTGTTTTATTTGACCTAATAATGTAAGAAAGCTTTCCTGGCATTAATATTCAAGGGCCAAACCTGAGCTTAGATTGCATTCCTCCCTCAGGGTCAGAGAATTCAGAATCAGAGCTCCCTTTCTTCCAGGAAGGGTAAAATTGTGGAGTCACTCCTGATGGGGACATCACACTAGCGAACTGCGAACCAAGTGACCAACCACTCTGATCCACTACACCTCCTCTAGTTTTAACAGGCCCAGAGATGTGATCACCCTCTCCCTCCTCTTCATCCTTTTTTCCCTCAGCTCCAGCTTTCTTTCCTTTCCCACGAGGCTTGCGCTTCTTATTCTGTTGGGACTAAAGCAGAATTATGAGTTTTTTCTTCCTCTGGAGATAATTCAATTGATAATTCAATTGATTTGACCATATCCTTTGACCATATACTTGTATTTCTAACACATGTGCACTTATATGACACAAATGTTCTGGTCACCTACCCCAAATGTTTTTTTCTGTGCAGTTGAGTCTTGTGAAGGTTCAGGTTTTGCAGCGGGAATAGTCTCATACTGAGGGAGTGGAGCTGGGTACAACACCTGTGGCATTTCCACACTTATTCCTGGCAGCCCGTAGAACATGAATCTCTGCCAAGGTCACAATGAGACAATTATCAATTATCATAACGTAATTAGCTCCCTCCATTTATCAATTCAGCATAATTTTTGAACTGTATAACCAATCTGTAATTCTACAGCTATAAAAACAAAAATAGAACAGTATGGATACTTTGAGCACAGCCAATAAGGTGCCCAAATCCTGGTTTGGAACGCCTTTCCATTTTCCGCCATTGAGAAAATACTGCATTCCCTTCAGAGCACTCTGCAATAACTGAAACACAAGCAATTGGAAACTTACAGTATATAAACAAAAGAACATGTGAATAACCAGCAGTTTGACTGTACTTCAGTACCAAAGCGGTCTTAATTAAAAAGAACAGTTCACCCAAAAAAGAAAATTTTCTAAAAATGCAGTGAATAGGTGCCATCAAAATGAGAGTCCAAACAGCTGATAAAAGCATCACAATAATCCACAAGTATGAGTGATATGATACACTTCTGTTCAAAACTTTTATGGAAGATTTCAATAATAATAATTTTAAAAAAACTTTTATTTGGCAAGGACACTGAATAAATGAATAAAAATGAATAAAAAAGTGGCGGTACATGTTTATAACGTTACAAAAGATTACTATTATAAATAAATGCTGTTCATGTGACTTTCTATCCATCAGCGTTATCTGAAAAGAAAATCCACAAGTAACCCACATGACCCCATTCACTCAACTTTCACTTCACAAGATGTTAACTGATGCACTAAAGTCGTGCATACTTGTGGATTACTATGATGTTTTTATCAGCTGTTTGAGCTCTCATTCTGACGGCACCCATTCACTCCAGAGGATCCACGGGTGAGTGATGCAATGCTAAATTTCTCCAAATCTGTTCTGATTAGAGGAGTACATTTTCAACAAATTTTAATTTTTAGGTGAACTATTACTGTAAGGTGCGGTCACATGTATCTTTGCTATGAAAAAAAACTCATGGGTCATTTCAATAGGAATCTATGCGATTGCAAATTTCACGTGAGGTTGAAAAAGTTACCCATGCAAATTTTGCTAAAGTTTAAGCCGGTTGTGCAAATTCATGCTGACCAACAGAAAGCTACTTTGTTTGAAAGTGACATTGGTGTGAACTGGGCTTTACACGTTCCCACACTAATGACAACAGAATTTGAACATTGCCTATATTTTGCTAATGTGACCACACCTTGACTTATAGTAGCATCTTATAAACATGCAGTACTGACTGTACAGAAGACAATGTCCTCCACATCAGGTGGTTTGGGGGTCTGTAGTGTCCGCAGGAGTATTCCATAGCATACGCCTTTATATGGTTCCTCTAAATACGGCTGACCAGGAACACTAGTACACAAAACAAATTGACATTTAACTCTAAAGGGCCATTCTCACCAAAGATTTACGACATGATTCATTACAGAGATACTGAACATGGCTCACCTGAGACATAGATTTGCAATGCAATGCACAGCAGAACGACGCAACTCTATGTCAGGCTGGTTGGGGTCACCATAGTTTACCAGAATACCATTCAGTCCAAGGAGCTCGGGAAGATGCTGGAGAGGAATCAAAATCAAAAGGATTAGATTATAAACATTATAAAGTGAGAGTTGCTAGATCTGTAATTCTTACCCTATGACATCTCGAGCCATTGCCGTACACTAGTGATGAGAGGGCAAGCAACACTTCCGGGTGAGTCCATGAGCTGCATGTGCGCAGAGCACGTGAGCAATATGATACCAAAACATCCAGCGTATGCTCATCCACTATTACCTGTAAGCAGTCACAAAAACTATTAAAAAAAAAAAGATGCATCTTGATAAGAAGCCATATGTGTATTCAATATATGGCCATAATGTAAGTACCTGTAGCTGGTTTAGAAGTTGATGAATCAGCTGGCACAGTTTGATGATAAGATGCTCTTGGCCGAGAGGAACCAGACGGCTTGCATGCATAAGAATCTCACAAACAACCTATAAAAGATGACAGGTGGTCATTTAAAAAGGCATGTTGGACAACCACTACCACTGAATTATGCCATTCATAATTATAACAGTCTTAGTTTGTGTCTTATTCAGATTATCGGAGACAATGTATTTATTTTAGATTCATATTTAAATTATTTGGTGCATATATATGTTTGTACACGTTACTCGCATGTATACAATAATTTTTTTTTTTTTATGTTTTTAAAAGAAGTCTCTTATGTTCACCAAGGCTGCAATACTTTATTTGATCAAATTTCAGTAATACAGTTAAAAAAAAAACAAAAAAAAAAAAAACAAACAAATACACTGTTCAAAACTTTTATGGAAGATTTAAATAATAATAATAATAAAAAACTTTTATTTAGCAAGGACACATATTAAATGAATAAAAAAGTGGCAGTACATGTTTATAATGTTAAAAGATTTCTATTATAAATAAATGCTGTTCATGTGACTTTCTATCCATCAGCTTTTTCTGAAAAGAAAATGTATCAACAATATTAACCAGCAAACACTATTTTTTTTAAATGATAATAATAAGATCCTTTATTAATAACTAAGCACGAAATCAGCATATTAAAATAATTGCTGAAGGATCACGTGACACTAAAGACTACAATGATGCTGAAAAATCAGCTTTGTCATGACAGCAGCAAATTATATAATGAATTAAAAACAGCTCATTTAAATTGTAATCATTTTTTCACAATATCATGGTTTTGACTATTTGTGATCAAATAAATGCAACCTCAGGCAGTACAAAACACCTCTTTCAAAAACATTTTAAAGATGTAATAATGCCTTGCTTTTGACAGGGAGTGTACAATACATTTAAGATTTCTTAGACCTTACACAGGTATTTGGATCTCATTTATTTGTATCAAACGTTAAAAGTTTGTGTTGTTACAAACTTTCTGCTTATTTCTAACGTGGACGTTTCTATCTTGTTTGGCCTCATTTGTTGTATAGTGATACATTTTGCAACAATAATTTAAAAAACATTGTGCATCAAAACCTAGTGACATGTCTAACTAAGCAGTATGTGTGGGCATCACAGGCGTGCTTGATAACTAGATTCAGGGAAATATGAGGTACTTCATACGAACATTAGATACATCGCCCAAACATGCTGTCTAGGTAGATTTTGGGAGACTGACAGCTTGTCTGAGCTTGACAGCTTTAAAGAAAACAGCATAAATCTGCCCATACCTCTGGATGAATGTTGTCATGATTGCCGCTGCTGTAGTTTTCTGAGATGAGCTGGTCGAACAGTAAATTGAGCTCAGTTTTTAGAGTCGCGCTGTCAGACGGTCTCAGTGATCTGAGTTTATTAAAGCAGCGACTGATCTGATCCTGCGCCTGCGCGGAACCGTCGAGCTCATGCTGTGCCTTTGATAGAGGGGCAAACCTTGGTGTATCGGGTGAGGCGGACTGAAATCCTTGTGTGTTGCTATTAGAAGGAAAACTTAAGCTCGAATCAAAAAAAGTTACCTTACCGGCCATCTTTACAGGGGCAAAATAGCGGCTTTACTATGGTAACCACGAACCACGTCCGAGGTCAACCGGAAATGGCCGTTTTTAAATTAAAAGTATTTTAGTTTATTCATTTTTTTTTTGTCAATTATTTGAAATTAATTCGTAATCATGAACCGCATTTTGAGTAGGTTGATAATATCGTACATTTCAAACTGTGTGGCTGTTTTTTCAAACTAAAGTCTTCATGATAATAAAATTAAAGTTTTTCCTTTGGGTAACATTATCGATTTTGATGACATGGGCTAAATCAATCACAATAATATATTAAAGATATACTTAATATGTATTAAATGTATTCTTGTTCCATTACAGTTACTGTTCTTAGATAAAATAGATATTGAAAAAAATTATTTCTTAGTATATTAAATTGTAATTTTATGATACATAAAAATACAAGTCAAAATGGGGCACGTCTTTATTTCGCTCGTCTTTTTGCATGCACATGACAAGTGTTGAAAACAGCACAAAAACCGGTGATCGAAGAAAAGAAGCTTTTCCAATGCTAAAGCGCTTGAAACATCATAGCCTGGCGGCACCTGCTGGTCAAAACGGTGTCAATGCAATGAAAACTCAGCCCAAACTTATATATTATGACACCTCTTACAAATTAATCGCATATGTTTTCATGAAAGTGTGATCTATTAACTCTGTGACCCTGTGAAATACACTAGCCAATTAGGACATTTACCAGCATTTGGCACTTGGCAAGGGTTAATGTCGTACCCAGGTTTGTATGGGGTTCCATTTGTGCCAAAAATGAGTCGACTGGTTTGTACTATACATTTGCCTACAGTCATTGCCTGCTTGTTCAGGTAAATCAGTATATGTTGATGTGTATGTTATCTGTTGACGTTGTCACAGTCTGTCATCCCGGCGTTCTTTTCTCTGTCATTTTTACTGTCGTCCTTATTGTCATTTTGTTCTGTCATCTTTATTGTGGTCTTGTTCTGTAGTCCTTACGCAGAACCTGATTTTACCAAGTACAACATGTTCCTGGGTCAACATCTTTGTTGACCCTGGAACAACATGGTGATTAACCAATCAGATTTGAAAGAACAGTTTATAGTTTTTGTGAAGTTTAGGCTTACAATCAGTGTTTGGTGCTTGTACATCAGTGTTATTCATCTATCATTTCCTCTGATTTTAGGGATTACTCATGGGTAAGGTTAGGTTTAGGTGTAGGGATGTGGTCAAGATTATATTTTTGGATTAAAATGTTGTTCCAGGGTCAACAAAATATGTTGACCCAGGAACACATCTAACTCAGCAAAATCAGGACGTGCAGTCCTTACTGTCATCTTATTTTGTCGTCCTTAATGTCGTCTTTACTATCGTCTTGTTCTGTATTCTGACAGTAAAGATGACAGAACAAAATGACAATAAGGACGACAGATTAAGACAACATCAACAGACAACATACACGTCAACATATACTGATTTACCTGAACAAGTAGGCAATGACTGTAGACAAAGACAAATGTATAATACAAAACAAAGCTGTTAACTCATTTTTGGCACAAATGGAGCCCACAGGTTTGGGGGCAAAATTGATTGGTCCAGAATCTTAGTACTTTAGACCAGTCCAATCAATAATATAGTTTTTAAGCCTGTTTAAATTTTAGCATGCGATTTAGTGTGCGGTTTTGGTACATGTCAGGTAGTAACTGATTACATGCAATCTAGATTTCGTAATCAGATTCCAAAAATTAAGTACTTGTAGTTGGAGTAAATTACATTTTAAAATGCTCAGGATCAGATTTAAACAAGCTTGATAAAAAAGTAAACTAAAAGAAATCTTGAACAGTGGTCAAGACGACATTATCTAAAAATGAGTAACCTAGATTGTTACTAACTACGGTTGTCTTAATGTAATCTGTAATTAGTAACAGACTACAATTTATAAGTACTCTAAAGATTTTTCTCTGGTTTTATTTGGTAATTTGTCATTCACAAGGCTCCATGTGAAGTTCTTTCCTTTCTCTGAAGCTGTTAAGTACTCATGTACCATCTTTTTGTTCCAATTTTCAAATACTTTAGCTTCAAATCAAAGTTTATAATGTTGTGATTCACCTTGTAGCTGGTTAGTTTGGTTCATGGTCTTTAACTCTTAAAAAACAAGAAACAATCCCTGTGGAAAAAATAAATGTCAAAAATACTTAGGGGAAAGAGTGGGTGAGCATTTTTGCACTCGATACCACTTGCAACCGCCTTAACTGTTTCAACTGGAAATATGTCAGCATAGGAAAGGAAATTGTTCAAATCTGTCATAGAGTCTTTAATAGTGATACATATTTATATTTTTGTACTAAAATGAGTCATAAATTTTCCTGGAGGTTTTCAGAATGGAGGTTTTCAAATATGTTGTAATTTATGTTGTAGAAAAGAAATCTCTCTCCTCTGACTGGTAACATCACTGCATTCAAAAACACAGGCAGCAGATAGCAGTCTGGCCACATGTACACGCCACATCGTCTTTAACAGACAGTGCTCCAGAAAAGACTAAACTCATCACTGTATAAAATATTTAGAGTGGGACTGCCACTCACCTAGGAGGGCTTTTGTGTCATGACAAAGGGTTTGCGAGGGGGCTGTTGACATGTTTGAATATATAAACTTTCATAAGAAGGGCATAAATGGGCATAAAAGCACCAAAGCCTTTAGTAAATGTGCGCCCTTGAAATTCAAGCGGTACTGTATCCCATTAATGGCCCCTTGTTTCCAGACAGGTCTGCTCATTAGTAATCGAGCTCAGCCTGCATTCTCCCTACTTCAGCAAAAATGCACACAGCAAGAGCCCTTGTCTCCTGAGATAGTGAAGTTTGTTAAATTCTTGAGCTGCACTTCATAAGAGGCAAATGAAGACAATTGATCATGTTACATTATAATGCAAAACGAGGCATCATGATTTCATTTTACATCATATACAGCTGAAGTCAAAAGTTTACATACACCTTGCAGAATCTGCAAAATGTTAATTATTTTTAATTATTTTACCAAAATGCATGTTACTGTTTGTCCTGAACAGTTAAACTGTATTTTTAGGAAAATCCTTCAGGTCCCACAAATTCTTAGGTTTTTCAGCATTTTTGGGTATTTGGACCCTTTCCAACAATGACTGTATGATTTTGAGATCCATCTTTTCACACTGAGGACAACTGAGGGACTCGTATGCAACTATTACAGAAGGTTCAAACACTCACTGATGCTCCAGGAGAAAACATGATGCATTTAGAGCCGGGGGGTGAAAACTTTTTAAATTTGAAGATCAGGGTACATTGTACTTATTTTGTTTTCTGGGAAACATGCAAGTATCTTCTCTAGGTTCTGAAGGGCAGAACTAAATGAAAAAATATGATATTTAGGCAAAATAAGAAAAATGTACCCATTTTAATTCTGTTCAAAAGTTTTCACCCCCGGCTCCTAATGTATCGTTTTTTCGTTCTGGAGCATCAATGACTGTCTGATCCTTGTGTAATAGTTGCATATGAGTCCCTCAGTTGTCCTCAGTGTGAAAAGATGGATCTCAAAAATCATACAGTCATTGTTGGAAAGGGTTCAAATACACCAAAATGCTGAAAAACTAAATAACTTGTGGGACCTAAAGGATTTTTTAGCAGGCAGTTTAACTGTTCAGGACAAACCAGCTCATGAACAACTATCACTAAACAAAAAAAAAAAACAGCTGTGGATCATTCAGATAACGACACAGTATTAAAAATCAAACTTTTGTAAACTTTTGAACAGGGTCATTTTTATAAATTCAGCTATTATTTTCTCTTCTGGACTATATGTAAACATCTTTTACGTAAAAATATCTTATTCTTGTCAGTACTAACTAAACCGTAGTGAGCATTTTGCATGATCCCTCTTATTTTGGTAAAATAATTAACATTTTGCAGATTCTGCAAGGTGTATGTAAACTTTTGACTTCACTGGGATTGGGAACAGTCATTAATCAGAAACCAAACAATCCTGTTTGGATCTACAATAATAAATAACATCATAATAAGAACTCACTTTATACCCAAAATATGTATGACATATCATTCTTTAATATAATGTAAAGGCAGCGTCAAAGCATTTTGTACAACTTCAGTGCAAAACAAATTTGGACTCGGAAAAGCTAACAAAAATAATCTTGTTGCGTCAACTCGTGCAACTACAGAAAGCAAAAAAGTTACTGTATTGCAACATATACAAATTAAATAATATACACGGTCCATGCATTTATGCACAGCCTCTATAGCTAAAGTCATGAGTGTGTATGTGAGAGAGAATGTAAGCGTGTATGTGTTTGTGTTTGAGTATGTGTGTTTGTGTGTGTGTAGTGGCTCAAGCCATCAGTGCATCACAGTCCAGGTTTGGAGTTGATGTCCAACTTTCATGAACGACAGTCGTTCCCTCAGCCCGATTTGAAGAGCAGAATGGCCACTTGACCCAAGTAAAAGTAGATGAAATGCTTAGTCTCATGCGTCACATAACTCCCAAAGTTCCGTCCCACAATACAATGCCATGTCGGATTATACTTCTTATCGAACTCCTGTTGAAAAGCAAGAACAGTAATTTATACTTTAGTAGGAGCAACAGTAATATAGAAGGCCTGGCACAAAACAATAAAACAACAGTGTATACTACCATATTAATGTATTTACATACTTTATTATGTGTATATTGCAAATGCATTAAAATAATAGTAATGTACATACTCTTCATTAAAAAATAATGTTGCATAATACATTTGGGGGGGTGGGGGTGGGGGGGTGGCAATGAAACATTTGGCTGAACATTAGTTTCAAAGTACTTAAGTGTATTACAAAGTCCAAGTTAACAAACAGTGTTGGGGAGTAACTAGTTACATGTAAAAACATTACATAATTTAATAACAAAATACATGCAATCTGTTACAGTAACTGAGGAAAGCAAACGAGTTGTTAAATTAGTTACTTATGAAAATGTTAACGATTCTAAAAAGGGTTACAGTACTTCATGTATTATTTTTTTATTTTTTAAGATTTAAAATCTGTATTTAACCTCAAAACGATCTCAAAGTAAAGAGAGCTAAAGTCTGATTTTGTGGTGGCTGTGCTTTAAAATTAAAGATGAAGGATTCTGAAAGTTGGATTGATTGCAGGGTTGCCAGGTTTTCACAACAAAACCTGCCCAATTGCTACTCAAAACTAGCCCAATCGGATTTCAAGGGGGGGTCCCCCATTAAAAATTCCATTTGGCAGGGTAAAATACAAGTTTTTTGGTGGGGTTCCCCTTGTAAAATTTGCATTTTAGGGGTCGCTTAAACCCGCAGACATGAAAAACAACCCGCGGCAACAATGTTAACGGAGAACTCCACTTCCACTTCCCCCTCGTCATCCAAGATGTTCATGTTTTTCTGTCTTCAGTTGTAAAGAAATTATGGTTTTTGAGGAAAGCAGTTCAGGATTTTTCTCCATATAATGGACTTCACTGGTGGTCCAATTTTGAACTTCCAAAATGTAGTTAAAATGCAGCTTCAAAGGGCTCTAAACTATCCCAGCCGAGGAAGAACGGTCTTATCTAGCGAAAAGATCGGCCATTTTTTTCGAAAAATAAAAATGTGTATACTTTAAGCACAAAAGCTTGTGTAGCACAGGCTCTGGGATGCACGTCCACAACACTACGAATCACGTCTAAGTTCATCGTCTGTGTACGCCGACTCAAAAAGGAAGAGTCAATTTCTCCTACAACTTCAGAATTGCCTGGCATCATTACAAACCTTTTTGTTTGTAAACAGCGTTTGACTTACTTGCACTTCCTTAGTCTTTGCACGTTCGCTTTGTAAACACTGGGTCTGTAGTTCTGCCTACATTCCGCCGTGACCTTTCCACATGATTCAATAGTACGCAGCGCCGTGGATGCACATCCCAGAGCTAGTGCTACACAAGCTTTTGTGCTTAAAAAGTATTAAAAAAAATTCTTTTCCGAAAGAAATGACAGATCGTTATGCTAGATAAGACCATTCTTCCTCGGCTGGGATTATTTAGAGCCCTTTGAAGCTGCATTTAAACTACATTTTGGAAGTTCAAAATCAGGGCACCAATGAAGTCCATTATATGGAGAAAAATCCTGAAATGCTTTCCTTAAAAACCATAATTTCTTCACAACTGAACACAGAAAGACATGAACATCTTGGATGACAAGGGGGTGAGTAAATTATTTGTAAATTGTTGTTCTGGAGGTGGAGTTCTCCTTTAAAGTAGCCCAATTCTACGGGAAAACCACAGATGTGGCAACACTGTTTGGTTGATTCAATTGTCCTCATGTCGCTTTGGATGAAAAAAAGCGTCTGATAAATGACTAAATGTGAATGTAAATTAAAAAAAATAATCAAAAACTAATTGAGTGTAATCAGTTACATTACTTTAATAAAGTAATTGAAATAGTTACAATACTTATTACATTTTAAATACAGTAACTGTTAATCTGTAAACTATAACATCTCCAACGCAATTTTAATCTATTTTTTTTTCTCTTTCACAAAACCTTTTTGAAATCAAACAATAGTTAAAGGAATAGCTCACCCAAAATTGAAAATCTGCTGAAAAATTTGCCCTGTCAGACCATCCAAGATGTAGATGAGTTTGTTTCTTTATTGAATCAGATTTGAAGATATTTAGCATGACATTATTTGCTCACCAATGGATCCTTTGCAGTGAATGGGTGCTGTCAGAATGAAACAAATGCATCAAGGTGTTTTAACTTTAACATTTTGATTCTGTCCAAAATACAAGTCCATAATCAATTACACCTCCTCCAGTGAAAAAGCCATTCCTCTGTTGTTCTCTCACATAAAAATCCACTACCAAATTAGTTTTGAACCACTTTCACTCCTTTAATTTCTCTCCTAAATCAGACGAGACGACTTTTCACTGTAGGAAGTAAGATTATGGATAAACGACTTGTATTTAGCCAGATTTATTACAAACACGCAGTTTTACACTTCACAAGAGGTTAATTGGTGGATTGGAGTTGTGTGAATTATTGTAAAGTTTTTAATCAGCTGTTTGAACTCTCATTCTGACAGCACCCATTCACCGCAGAGGACCCACAGGGGAGCCAAATCTGTTCCGATGAGAAAACAAACTCATCACCATCTTGGCTGGCCTGAGGCTGAGTACATTTTCAGCAGATTTTTGGGTGAACTATTCATGCTGTTCTATTAAATCTTTCTAAGAATCAAGACAAAATAGGAAATAACGTCTTAAATAAAATATAGATATATATATATATATAAAGTCTATAGATGTGTCAGTCATAAATATTCTGTGGATGGGTAACCTTTTTGATATACGCAGCAATGTCCTTCTCAATGTTGTACTTCTCCATGGCCTGTGTGGCACAATCCACTGCATCCTGCTGCATGTCCTCAGACATATCAGCGTTCTTTATTACTGCCTTCCTGTCAGTCATGATGGCTGTGAATATGAAGAAAAAGAAAAGGCAAAGGGAATTCACTGACTGTTTGGTATAAAGCCATAAGAACAATGAAGAACCTTGATCATGAAGCTGAATTAGCAACTTAAAGCTTTTTCTTGTTTAGCAGTGCCACTATTATCACTCAAAAACACTCCATGCAACTGGTCAAATAAACAGATAGTCCCAATCCTCAATTCACACCACTGGTTGAGGCAAAGCTGCTGTTTCGGGATGTAAAATAAATTCTAACCTATCAATAACTTGCTTATAGTTTACTGTTCATGTTAAAGGGTTACTCCACCCCAAAATGAAAATTTTGTCTTTAATCACTTACTTACTCCCATGTCGTTCCAAACCCGTAAAAGCTTTGTTCATCTTCGGAACACATTTTAAGATATTTTTAAGATATTTAGACTGTCCCACTGACTGCCAGGTAAATACCACTGTCAAGACCCAGAAAAGTATGAAAGACATCGTTAAAATAGTCCATCTGCCATCAGTGGTTCAATCTGAATTTTATGAAGCGACGAGAATACTTTTAGTACGCAAAGAAAAAAAACGATTTTATTCAACAATTTGTCTCCTCTGTGTCAGCATTTTGGAGAGTATCCGCTGGATGCAAACGGTGTACGCCGGATACGCTGTTTTCATTCAAATCAAAGTGTAAATACACGTAGAAAACTTATCTGTGTGATGCGGCTGACACAGAATGGCGTACGCAGTTTGCGTCCAGGGGATATTCTCCAAAATGGCTCTACGCTGACACGGAGGAGACGAATTGTTGTTATTTTTTTATTTGTGTACAAAAAGTATTCTCACCGCTTCCTAAAATTTAGATTGAACCACTGATGGCAGATGGACTATTTTGACTATGTCTTTCATACTTTTCTGGGTCTTGACAGTGGTAATTACCTGGCAGTCAATAAGACAGTCACAAGCCTCCTGGTTTTCATCCAAAACATCTTAAATTGTGTTCCGAAGACGAACAAAGCTTTTACGGGTTTGGAACAACATGGGGGTAAGTGATTAATGACAAAATGTTCATATTGGGGTGGAGTAACCCTTTAAGCTGTCATTGGAAAAAAGCATTAAAACCTTAAACTTTAAAAATTAAACCTTAACCTGAAAGGATTGCATTTCTTATTTTAAAATCATGAAAAAAACAACCTGGATTACCCGTTTAAACAAACTGACAAAAAGTTAATAACATTCTGTAAAAACTCATCTTGTTGTTACAACCTCAAGAGCCCTGTTGCGTTATTCTTGGCCAAGACAAAAACTTCAAAAAATGTGAAATATTCGCACACAGCCGTCAGTTACAAATAAATAAAAAAAAAAAATAGGGCCCGACTCACTATAATTGCTTGTCAGTTCTTTTAATGGCAAATTCGGATGTAAACGGTCTGCTCTGGGACCTGTCTGAGTTTACGGAGTCATCTACCTTTCCAATCAGCTTATTAAGGAACTAGTGCATCTACTAAAAAGGAAACGTGCAGTCATGATTTGACAAAAAGGAGGCCACCTCAATCAGCTCCCTCTGCAAAAGACTCCCAGTGTTGGGCCCAGGAGAGGGTGAAGGCTGATGAAATCCATTCAGCGAGGAGGACGTATGAGAAAGCACAGAAATCAGATCTTTATCCAGCTCGATTTACCGACATGAAACTAAACCGAGGCCAACCGCACATGCAACAGAGAGGTCATCTGCATCGCAGACATTTAAAATCATTTGCATTCAGTAAATTGACATTTAGAACTAAAGATTGACCGATATCGATTGTATGACTCATAACTATAAGTTATTCTGAAGCTGAAATGTGTTGTTTTCCTTATCCTTGCTTAGTATCCAGGAAAAAACTAAAACCAATTGTAGTTTAATTTCCCTGAACAGTGTAACTATCAAAACACACCAGCACAGCAAAATTGGCTCAACCAAATCCAAAAGTTTGGGGTGTATATATTATACATATATATATATATATATAAACAGCTGTTTAACGGTCAAGTGACTGAGAAGCACACTTAAATTTGTTTGATTTCTGCTTCTACATTTATATTTAATTAATTTCCCTGAAAATTTTAAACAATGTGGCACTATAGAGTTCTTTTTTACGACGTCGTCAAACGACGTTTTTACGGCGTCGTCAGACGGCCATATTGGTGGTGCTGAAAGTAAACAATGGCACTGAACTGAACACAACTTGAATATTTTGCTGATTATTGCTGCTGAAAATGATCAATTATTGTAATGTATGGGCTGTACTAATCGGTCGGACCAGGCAAAACATTTGGAGCACTATAGACTGCCAAAAGTTCTAAAAATTCTAGGAGAAGAGTGCAAAAAATTGTCTGAGGAACAAAAGGTGTTTGTGGTTGGCCAAACTGATCCAGGATTTCCAGGGCAAGAATCTTGACAACATTCGTGTTTGTTTCATTTCTGGTCAGGTAGGTTTAGACCTTATATTAGACTAAAATATTAATTAATACTACTCGTACGTATCTTTACCACCTATTAACTTTAGTTTATCAAAATATTGCACACTTTTCTGCTTACTAAGTCCTTCTCTAAATGATTGAGCAGATTCCACACGTTTTTCACGATCCGATCACCAGTATGGCCACGCCTTCCAGTTAACTGACAAAACCGTGACGTAAATGCAAACCCTCTATCCACCCTTCTCTTCATGTAAGAACGGGCGTATCATTTGTAAATTTTATGGGTCTGGCCTCCGGTCTCATCCGCGTCCAGCTATTTTTAGCGGTACAAAACAGCTCATTTTGCTACTTGATATTGCAAATAGTTGTGTTTTACCATATTATTTTTATGTATTATCTTAATTAGCAGTAATTTTTTGAAATACACAAACACTGGTTTGTGTATTTCCCTATAGCGGATAATCAACCGGAAGTCTCACCTATAGGCTTACTTCTGCATTGAAGAAAAAGGTAGATAAAAACATCACAACAAAACTAAATTTGCTCAACCATTCACATAAGTTTCGGGCGGGACTATTTGACTGGCCAATGGTACGATACTGATATGTACGATCAATTTTTTAATTTTAAATTTGACAAAATAATGAAAAAAAAAATTATATATTAATATCTGTATAATAATCATCGTTACTATTACTGACAACCTAATTCAGTCATGACAATTACAAATGCTTTCAAACAAGATTTGCAACAAGATTTTGCAACTGAAGTAGAAAAGTGTGAATACCTGCAATAATATTATCCAAACCTATTATCGGACTATTTAAAATGATCAATGTCCCAAGCAGTTTCATAAGGAACAAGATGCAAGAGTTAAGATTTAAATATCATTTGGCATAATGAAAGTAAGAGTACAATATGCTGCAAAGCACAATTAATAATTCACACAGCACAGGTGTCTGCCTTTGATAAGGTCATCACCCAAAGCTGATATAACTATTTGTTGCAAGCTGTGGCTATTTTTACAAGGCAATTTGAAGTAACTTTCACCCAAGTGCTGCCATGTCAACAAAATACAGCCTTTGGCTGGACTCTGGTGTCTACAGATGAGTCCATTAAAGCCATACGGTGCTGATGTCCTCAGCATCTGCTCTCAATGGTCTCTTATGATTGGCAGAATTACGTAACATTTTTCTCCAGACGCCGAGCAGTTCTAACTTTCATTTCACGCCACCGCCCTAATTATTCTCTACAAAAACAATTTACGCAGTACATTTCTTGTCAAAAACGCGAAAAAAGGCAAACGCCTAATAGAATTGCTGCGAAGTACAGGTAGCTGCGAGTGCTGCGTCCATGATGCTTCATTTGAATACAGCACTAATTACTAAACTTCCCCAAATGCATATATGTTTTAAATGCATTATTTTTCTCACAAGCTCAACACTTCAGATGCATGCATAGTAAGTAAACGCACATTGCTCACCCTTCTTTTGATGCTTTTACTCTGGAATACTGTTAAGCTCAGGCTTTATTGAGCCGCTGTGTTCACGCTTGACTTCACTAACCACTATTTCAGTCGTAACTCTACCCATGCGGCTGTGCTCGTAACTCATATCCAACTTCGCGTCACGAAACCCGTGGCGAACCACCCACCGCACTGCACCGGCTCTCTGATTGGCTCGCGTAGAAGCTCTCCCCGCGTATTACGAGCGTTTTCCACTAGCTTTTCACTCCCCGCATTTTATTTCATCCCACAATGCACCAGGGCCCGTCTGGACTCAGAATCCCACATCCTTAGGCCAAAGGTATTGATTCCTGCGAGGTATTACTCCGTGTGTTTACCACACTAATATATGAGAGGTCAAGTTTATATGTACTTTAGTGGTTGGTTATTAATAAATATGTTCACTACTTTAAATACTGTGCAGACAGTTAACGTTTGAAATCAGCTAAGCATAAGTTGATATTTTAACATACTAATCTACAGCTATAGGTAAAGACAAATGTGCGCCAAACTAACGTTACATCTTCTATCATATTTCATACGCGTTAAATTCTGACGTTAAACACTGATTTTTAGACAAATGAAGCAAGAAAACGAAACACTTTAATTGAACATTCAATCTTTATTGAAAGAAGGGTGAAAGAGGAAAAAAAGCAACACACTACAATCTAGAAATATAAAGTAGCCAATTATGGGGGGAAAGAAACACCACTGCCAACACAGCAAATGCCAACAAATGTTATTTGATAAGTATTTTTGAAACCCTAAATAAACTACAACATCCCCCTGAAAATGTGCCTATTATCCCACCCTCCCACGAATTCCCCCCTATTTACCACGCTCCTCATGCCGATTCCATCCAAAGCAACTGATCCAGCCTTCTGGTTCCTTGCTCTGCTTCTTTTTATACCAAAAAACAAATCTCGCAAAAACAAAAGAGGCACCTGGATCCCTTCTGCGCGCATCATTGGGGCTCCACGGAAAAAGAAAAAAAAATGAATTTGGTTCTAGAGAAGCCAATTACGACGTCAAGTATCCTTTAATTGCGGTTTGGTGGGGGGGATGCGGGGCTGGGGTTGGGATCCTCTCCTATGGTTCCCGTTCCCGGTAAATTGATCCCGCTCCTTGTATGTATCCATCCTTATCCTAATCCTAATCCTGCTCCTGATCCTGAACTGATCCAATGATCCGGCTCCAAGGATCGGGACACAGTGAGCCCCTCCTCCAATCCAAACCTTTGAATACCAGCAAAATCAAAAAGAGGGAGGTAACAAGTTAGAATCACAGAGCTTCTATTATTGAAAGCTACTATAAATTGATCATAGGAGCGGTATTTTTTTTTTGTTTTGTTTTCTTACTGTTTTTCTGTGTAAATGACAAAAAGGATACCAGACTATGATATGCTCTCGAAGAAATTTAGAGCACCACCTAAACACATTAAATTGTGCTTATTCATTGGAAAAACAAGCAAAACTAACCTAGGAAAAAAAAAAAAAAAAAAAGAGAGAGAGACACTTCCTCTTGACAAATACACAATTTACATGAAAACAACTTCACATGGCAAGCCTTTATCTTGTCTAATTATAAATCTACATGAGAGTTCTATAGTGGCCAAATCCCAGCACATTTTGGACAACAGGCAAAATGTTTTTGTATTTAAAAACAAAACACCCAAAAAAAGAAAAAAAAAAAAAAAACAGAACAAAACAATGCTGTCTTAATGTATGCACAAGCATCGCAACATCCAGACAGTACACATGCATGCTTAGCAGCAATGACCAGTGAGAAAAAGGTAAATTAAACGGGGAAGGGGAGTGTTGTGAAGGGAGGAAGAATGGCAAAGCAAAACTAATGTGTTACTGAACTAAGAAAATCCAGAGTACTGGAAGTCTGTAGAAAAACAACAACTGCCTTTTTGAAGGTGACTAAAGCCGCTTGCCGTCATACCATTGCCTCCTTAAATGAAATGCCTGCTCCTCCTCCTCCAAATATCCTAATATGAATGAACTGTGCTTCAAAATCCTTTATTCCAAAGCTTTCTTTAATCCTGCTCTTCTGTTGTCTACAGAAAGACATGAAAAGGTAAAAGTAGAACAGTTTTCCAACGAAAAAATAATCCCACCCCAAAATAAAGCCAGCAATGAAGCATCATTAACAAAATAAAACAGTAGCAAATTAATTAGTCACACATTACAACTAGTTAAAGCATTTCAACATGTCCCTTGTGTCAAATATAGTACAAGGGATGCGTATGAATATCCAGTTAAAATGGGAATGCAAGACAGACACAACAGGATCATGGGATAGGAGACAAAAAAAAAAAAAAAAAAAAGACGAGAAAGAGAGGAGAGAAAGAAGAAGATCTACTTAGCTACATGTAGCTGTCATTAGCAGAATGACAGTTTTAAAAAAAAAAAGATAAACAAACCAAAAATGAAAAAGCAAACTGGGGAAAGTGGAGAGACAAAACAAGTCAAGAGAGCAATGAAGTACAACAGTGGGTCCAATAGAGGGCGACACAGGGTGTATATGATTGTGGCCAGCCAACTAGCTGGGATGTGGATGTTTAAGTGCGGGAACGGGAGCGGCTGTGGCGGGGCGAGTAACGCGGTGATCCTCGGCTGCGGCGTGGAGAGTAGCTGCGACTGCGGCTGTTGCTCCGGCTGCGACTCCTGCTGCGGCTGCGAGAGCGCGAGCGCCCGTAACTGGGGCTGCGCGGGCCGTCCACCTTTACACGAATGTAAGCTGTCTCCCCCTGAGGAACACATAACGGGACATTTTCTAACAAAGAACTACTAGATCTCAGGCTACTCTTAATTTATGACTCACTTGGCAAATCTACAACAGATTTCTTTTTTTTTTTTTTTTTTTTTTTTTAACATCCTCCCATATGTGGCCCGCTGACAAAGTCACTTACATTCAAAAGAGCCATTCCATGGATCCTCCTAGTGGCTCCATCATGGGTCTTTGACATCAAGCTTACCTTGATATTCCCAAATCCTTAAGCTATGCCCTGTCCTGTCCAATGGCGGTCTACGTTTACAAACTCACACCTACCTCATGTGACCGGAACTTAGTGTTATCCAGCTTTCGAACGGCGTAGGTCATGTCTTCTTTGCGCACAAACTCCACAACGCCGGTGCCATCTCGGAAAACGTCAGCATAACATACATCACCTGCTTCACGCATGTGATCCTTAAGGTCCTGCCAGCTGCCACTAGGAGGAAGTCCTGGACAAAAAAAAAAAAAAAAAAAAAATTTATTGTAACCATTTCATAAGTAGAAAGGAGTAAGACAGGAAATCCTGGTTTTGCATACTCGGGTTTATTTGCAGGTATTTTGCCAATAACTATGGAAACATTTCTGTGGTGCAAAAGTCCCTTAGGATATTGCATTTAAAGATAGTAAATGCATGCATAACAGTTTCTGCAAAAAAAAAAAAAAGAAAAAGTATTTATTTTAATCATATTTACTGAAATTAAAAAAAATAATTTGAAAATGAATCAATTTAAAAATATATATTTTTTAAACAATAAATTAGTAAAAATAAAAAATGTAATACATTTATACTTTAGATAGCAACATTTGATTCTGAAAATGGCAAATGTGACCCTGGATCACAAAACCAGTCATAACTAGCACGGGCATATTTGTAGCAATAGCCAAAAATACATTGTATGGGTCAAACGATTGATTCTTTTATGCCAAAAATCCTACCGTAAATATATCAAAAACCAATTTTTGATTAGTAATATGCATTGCTAAGAACTTCATTTGGCAACTTTAAAGCCGATTCTCTCAATATTTAGATTTTTTTTGCACCCTGAGCCCATACACAGACTCCCAATAATATATATATATATTATATATTGACAGAGATGTAAAACACTGTGCATGTCCTCTCACCTGACACTATGACCCTGTACTCTGAACGCCTGGATGGAGGGCCATATCTGCCTCTGGGAGCTCCAACTCCACCACCTCCACCTCTTCCACCTCCCCTGCCACTCCTTGGGAACTCCACTCGAAGACGATAGCCATCATAGTCATAGCCATCTCGTCCATACACAGCATCCTCAGCATCTCTGCAGACAAAGAAGATAATCAGTGGACAGAAAAGTAATGCACTACAATCCTGTTGGTTCACATGCAAGACCGTTTGCGCATGCGCAGAATATTTTTTTTACTCTCAATTCAAACTAAGTACAATTGACACTAGTATTTACAACATTAGATATTATTTCATTAAAAATCACCGCATACTTGGGAAGACTTCTCAAAAGTTTAATTTAGCTGATATAGCTACATTACTTAAACTTACCCACTTCCGTGTTATGACCTAGCTGACAGATTTGCGCGCCACATATGAGCACTTAATTTTGAAGACTAGTAACGTTATTTGCATATAAAACGTGTATTTTTTAATAACATAATAAGATAGAGAAATACCATCGTCTTTTTGTCTCTTCATGTAGATTCAAGCTAGGCTGGGTGTACAAATCCCATACATGTAGCTTCAGGCTAACGTTAACGCTAGGTTTATTAGGTTTGCGTGTTTACCTCGGGTCCTCGAACTCCACGAAGGCAAACGGCGGACCTCCTCTTCTGTTTTTAAGGTCGATATCCCGAATAGCTCCGTATTTATAAAACACATCCTCTACGTCCTTGGTGCGAATATCAGGGGGTAAGTTACCTACGTAAATCCGACAGTCGTTGTTCCCTGCAGGCCCTCGAATTACACCGCCAGACATTTTCAACCAGAAGTTACGCAAACGACGTTAAGAATTTGTAACGACTCGTCAGGTGATACAAAAAAAAAATCCGTTAGCACATATACGTTCGCTTACTAAAGCTATTGGTTGACTTCAAAACGTTTGTCCCTCAGAGAAAAACAATACGATCCCTCCCAATATGGCGCCGTCCCTTTCTCCCTCAACACACGCTCGCGACTGCGCGGAGGGGTCGACGCCACGCGGAAGGATACGTGCTTGGCAGTACTGCGGCAGCTTTCACGGGTCAAATTGAAACCACATTATTTTACTTTGAAATAAAATAGATCGTTATTTGCAATTGATCGACGTCACATTTCGTATATCAGCATCAATGTTACGCGAGTTTATAAACCCATTCTAAGGCTGGAGCCCCATGTGTGGCGTAATTCCATGCATTAAGCTTAAAACAAGCTGTTAAACATGTTTTAAACCTGTATGACTTTATTTCTTCGTAATGTTAGAAAGAATGTAGTAGACTTACAGCCTCAGTCACCCTTTCATTCTGAAATAGTCTCTCTTTAAGATTTTTTTTATCATATTAATTTGAAATAACAATAAAATGATGATATAATGTAACATGTCCCTTTTAAAAATGTCATTTAGAGCAATTTCAATGCATCCCTCCAGTATGCAGTCTCTACTACCTAACTAGATTCAGCTACTATATTATTTTGCACAATGAACATTTTTTGGATATTATCATGGGAATATTCTATTGAAATATTAATAACATGAAACTAATCTACACTACCAGTCAAATGTTTTTGAACAGTGAGATTTTTAACATTTTTATAAGTCTTTTCTGCTTACCGAGCCTGCATTATTTGATCCAGTACAGCAAAAACAATAAAATGTTAAAATATTTTTACTATTTAAAATAACTGTTTTTTATTTGAATATATTTTAAAATGTAATTTATTCCTGTGAATAAAGCTATTTCAAAGCTAAATTTTCAGCATCATTACTCAGTCTTCAGTGTCACGTGATCCTTCAGAAATCATTATAATATGCTGATTTGCTGTTCAAGAAACGTTAATTATTATTATTATTATTATCAATATAAAAAAGCTTTTGTAACATTATACACTGTAACATGAAAATTAATACTTTTATTTAGCAAGGATGCTTTAAATTGATCAAAAGTGATGATAAAGACATTTATGTTACAAAAGATTTCTATTTCAGATAAATGTTGTTCTTCTGATCTTTCTATTCATCAAAGAAACCTGAAAAAAATTCTACTCAGCTGTTTTCAACATAATAATAATAATAATAATAATAATCATCATCATCATAATAATAATAAATGTTTATTGAGCAGCAAATCAGAATATTAGCATGATTGCTGAAGGATCATGTGACTGGAGTAATGATGCTAAAAATTCAGCTTTGAAAACAGGAATAAATTACATTTTAAAATGTATTTAAATAGAAAACAGTTCTTTTAAATAGTAAAAATATTTCTAAATCCGTTTACACATTAGAAATTCATACAACTGTAAATAACACATCTTCATATTGTGGCATCATACCTGGATCTCTGCACAAACCCAAAAGTTAAACACACATCAACCCAAACATTCTAAATTATTGTAATATGTCATTAAACATATTATACCCTTTTTTTTTTTTTTTTTTTTTTTTTTTTTACTTTTGTGTTATTTTTCTATAAACCCCTTAAGAAACAAACCACAATATGCCTAATAAACCCTCACAAACCTTAATGAGACTCAGATCTAATCCAGTGTTACAGTGTTAAAACAAGACATGCAGTGCGAACACTTAATGTGGACAAAAGAAAAACCAGTTATTTCACTCATTCATTGCTCAGTACCGCTGCCTTTTAAAAATGTAAGCAGCAATATCATATAATCCATGTTTCATATCAGTTCTTTTCAAGTGATGACAGTTTAGACTCTTGGTCTAATAAATAAAATGTACACCCACCCACACACACACACACACACACACACCATCTTTTAATGAATCGGTGTGTTTCTGAACACAACTGCAGCGCTTAGCTGTGGTTTCTCAGTCACTTTTGGCTTGTTTATCTGCTCGCTTTTGCTTAGCTTCACTCACGATTTTCAGTAGCGAGAGCACAATAGGTACACACATAGGTAGGAAAAGAGGAATGTAGATGGCGAATTTCTGATCATCTGGAAAATAAAGAAGATGCAAAAGAGAGGGGTCGAAAAAAGCCCTCTCTGAAGCCAAAATGGCCTCCCTGCTATACTGGAGTGCGAAAGCCAAGTTCCCAGCCTCCAATTCGACGACAGCAGACTGGAGCGACGTCACTGCACTGGAAACCTGTGTGTTAGAGATAATAGCAAAATCATGTATTTTGTAATTTCTACTGTTCAGGACAAAATGTTACAGCGAGACCATTTCATTATGTGATGAACTATGAACATCTGGACCGCCCACCTGCTGTGCAATGTTGTCATTGATGACGATGTTTCCAATCTGGTCGAGGAGCTGAGCCAGCGAGGTGATGGTGGTGCTTGCAGTGGCGATGTTCTCCACACTGCGGCTCCACAGGAGTCTGTCCAGCTCCCAGTCAGCCAGTCCAGCACTGCCTGGACTCTGCAGCACAAAGCCTGGGGGAGGATGAGTATGCTGCACTCCCAGCATGAGCCTGGAAACAGAATAAAGAAAGTAAAATGAAACACTTTCATCTGGGCAAACATGCATTTTTACTTAAATTTCTGGAAGTCAAATGTTTAAGTACTAACCGTAATTGTGCTAAGAACACACCCATCACTTTAGCCATATTAATGTTGATATCCACAGGGCGTTCAGCTTCAGGTCCATACATTTCATTCACATTGTACACCTGAGGATGTAGATGACAAATTAAAGAGAAAATATAGGCTTGTTTTCAACATTTACATTCACACTATTTCACATAATTCACAATATTTATTACAAGTATGGAAGCCATAAAATGCAATGGGGAAAAAAAAGAAGAAAAAAAAAAAAATCAAGGTGAAAAATCAGATTTTTTTAGGGGGTGCATTTAAACATAGATACTGAAAAATGCAAAAATAATGATCTACACTAGTAAGATTTTTAATGTTTTTTTTTTTTTAAGAAGTCTCTTTTGCTCACCAAGCCTGCATTTATTTGATACACTGTACAGCAAAAGCAGTAAAAGTTTAAAATATTTTTACTATTTAAAATAACTATTTTTTATTTGAATATATTTTAAAACATTTTAAAAAAGTAATTTATTCCGTCATCAAAGCTAAATTTTCAGCATCATTACTCCAGTCACATGATCCTTCAGAAATCATTCTAATATGCTGATATCCTGTTCAAGAAACATTTTTTATTATAATTTTATATTATTTTTTATTTTTATTATTCATATTTTATATAATATTTTATTATTATTATTATTATTATTAAAATTTAAAACAGTTGAGTACATTTTTTTTCACTGTTCTTTGATGAATAGAAAAATCCAAAGATCAGCATTTATCTGAAATAAAAGCTTTTGTAACATTATACACTATACCTTTATATACACTATACTTTTATTTAGCAAGAATGCTTTAAATTGATCAAAAGTGATGATAAGGACATTAATTATGTTGCAAATATTTCTATTTAAGATAAATGCTGTTCTTCTAAACTTTCTATTCATCAAAGAAACCTGAAAAAAATTCTACTCAGCTGTTTTCAGCATCATAATAATAATAAATGGTTTTTGAGCAACATGTCAGAATATAAATGATTTCTGAAGGATCATGTGACTGGAGTAATGATGCTAAAAATGCAGCTTTGAAACCACAGGAATAAATTACATTTTAAAATAGATTCAAATAGAGAACATTTATTTTAAATAGTAAAAATATTTCAGAATTGTACTGTTTTTGCTGTACTTTGGATCAAATAAAAAACATAAACATCCTACTGTTCAAAAACGTTTGACTGGTAGTGTATGTTTAAGTGAATAAATCAGGACAGTACCATAATGCCGCCCCAACGGGGGCTGTGAAAGGCGTTAGAGGGCACCTCCCTTTTGCTGTGGTCTCTGATGAAGAGAGGAGAGTGGTGGGCATCTGGCACATACAGCAGGAAGTTCAAGACAGGGTTAGAGGAAGCTGCATTGGAACCTATGTGAAAGAGAATACCAACATGTGTGAATCATAAAAAGTGCTCATTAAAAGCAGTTCACATCAGTTATACAGTCAAACCAAAATATATTCAGACACCTTTAACATTTCTCACATTATCACAGTTTATTCACTATAGTTTAGAAAATGGTAATAAATATGACAAGAACTAAAGAGTTAAACTAACTTTATCATTCAAGTAAATTCATCTTGATAATGTCACATAACTTTGATAGAAAGTATGTATAAAAAAAAACAAAAAAAAAACAAAAAAAAAAAAAAAACATGGTCAGGTCAAAGTGTCAAATTTTTATCAGTTTTACTGGTAGTCGACTGTACGGAGCATTTTTTGGTATAATGTGCCACAGTTTACTTTATTTTGCTATCCTCACTTACATAAACGGACTACAGTGTCCTGCACCCACTTTAAAGATATATAAAAAATTGTATCTGGTGTCTGAATAATTTTTGGTTTGATTGTATTTTAAATCTTACCTAGTCTGGCCTCAACAGGGTTGATAACATGTGACAGGCTGTCTGCACTGAGTGTATAGGCTGACACACTGTTGTCAAAACGAGGGTTTACACCCAGAACGGCATAATACAGAATCTGGGAAAAAAAAAACAAGGTGATAAATAACAGATGAGAACTTTGGGTGGGAAGTATTTCCAAAATATTATATCAAGAATGACAATAACAAATTATTATTCACAAGATAAAAATATATAAAATAACCACGCAGTAACACCTATTTTTTTTAATTAAATTTGAAATCATTTAAATTAAATTAAAGGAAACCCAATTTATTTTATTTTATTGCTCTTTTATTTCAAAGTTGACGAACACAAATAAAAAATAAGGAATTCATAAAAAAGGAATGACAAATCTTCATATTTAAGATGAAATGGGTGATGAATGTAAATATAAAAAGAAAAATACACTAACAGTCAAAAGTTTTTAAATGTTTTTAAAGAAGTGTCTTCTGCTCACAAAGCCGGCATTTATTTGATCCAAAGTACGGCAAAAACAGTACGATTTTGAAATATTCTCACTATTTTAAATAACAGATTTATATGTGAATATTTTAAAACGTAATTTATTTCTGTGATTTCAAAGCTGAATTTTTTAGCATCATTACTCCAGTCACATGATCCTTCAGAAATTTTTAAAATGTAAAAATATTTCTTATTATTATGTTGAAAACAGCTGAGTAGAATTTTTTTAGGTTTCTTTGATGAATAGAAAGTTCAGAAGAAGAGCATTTATCTGCAATAGAAGTCTTTTGTAACATTATAAATGTTTTTAATCATCAATTTTGATAAATTTAAAGCATCCTTGCTAAATGAAATTATTCATTTCTATAACTTCTTAAAAAAAAAAAAAAACTGACTCCAAGCTTTTGAAAGGAATAATGTATAATGTTACAAAAGCTTTTTATTTAATCTTTTTAATCATTAAAGAATCCTGAAAAATGTACTTAACTGTTTTAAATATTGATGAAAATAATAAAAATGTTTTTTAAACAGCAAATCACAAATTAGAATGCCTTCCGAAGGATCATGTGATCAAGTAATGATGCTGAAAATTTAGCTTTGATCATAGAAATAAATTACATTTTAAAATATATTTAAACAGAAAGAGTAAAAATATTTATATTTTAAAAATATATGTTTTTCTGTATTTTGGATCAAATAACGCAGCCTTGGTGAGCAGAAGAGACCTCTTTAAAAAACATTAAAAATCTTACTGTTCAAAAACTTTTGACTGGTAGTGTGTATAAATAAAAGACCTGATTTAATATAATAAAATATTAAAATTATGACTCTAAATGCTGAATGAATAAGTCTTGAAGATAAATAAAATATCATCTTGCACCATGCCATGTTTATTAATTTCTGTTATGTGTAAAAACAAAGCAGCTCTAATCGCTGGGCAGATTTATCTGTTGTTGTATAAACAGTACAGCAAATTCTGTACGGGTTGACAGTACATTCTGTCAGCCCTATAAGAAGTCACATCTGTTAGAGTCTACACAAACTTCAATGTAATTGTTCTTGGGTACCTGAGAGTCCACTGAAAAATTGGCTATAGGGGCAAGTTTATTCAGTAGAGGCTGAATATATCTTTGAACGGCGCCTTCGATATCCCAGTGAAGACTGTGTGACTTTGGGTCTGGGTTGAGCAGACTGAATGTGATCTCGTAGCCTGAGAGAAGCCGAAATTAGATGAAGAAAACGAAAATAGCATGCTATTTAGAAAGTAAGCCAAAATAGGGGAGAACACTCACCAGGACTGGATTTGATGGCCCTCATGCTGTCTGCCATGCTCTCCTTAGTCATTTTGGTCATGCGGACACGGTCGCTCAGAGCAGCTACAATATCCTGGTGATTGAAGGACATGGTGCTTACCACCTGCTCCACTTTCACATCCAGACTTGATAGGACTTCCTTCAGACTCCAAGAACTTTTAAAAGGAGGGGAACGTAGCAGCGCAGTGCGCCGTTGCCCCACGTACACGTTCACATTCTGAAATTAAACAGCCAGAATGAGCATATTGAGTTTTAGAAGTGGTTTCAGTATGTGAAAAATCCAGAAATAATCTGAATTGTACCTCTGGCAGTAGAGTGGAGGATTCAGGGATCACATACACAACCACAGACCCACAAGAACTCTCAGAGAGCATGTGCAGGGATAGATCTGCCTCTGTGGAGGGGGAAGTAAACAGCTCAAGGACAGAAACACTATCGTGCCATTAGAAAAATTAATTCATATTTAAAAATGAGTGATGTAACTAAAAGAAACTGCAGAAAACCAAAAAACAAAATTGCTCATTTTAGAGCTTTTGTTTTGAATAAATCAACAAATATGATAAATATTATTTCTAATTGTTATTTTTTATTTGATCTATATTTCAGGGATAAAACACTTTAATGATGTGCAGAATCAATGCAAAATGTGCCAAAAATAGCCAAAATGGCTAATTTCCACCTGTACTCTCTGCACAGGTTGTTGGAAAAAGTAAAGACTTCAGTACTTACACTAAAATCCCTAAAATGTTTTACATTTTGATTTGACAACAACCTCTTTTTATAACTAATTATATCTTTTAGTTCTGTTGGGGTTCATCTGAAAGCAAAGATAATGGACTACTCAATAATAATAATAATATTTTGTGTATAAATTATAGCAATTGTTCTTCCTTCAGTGAGAATTGCTGCAATGAAATAAAATATTCTGTAATCTGTTAATATAGTCAATATATCCTCATTAACATTAGACATGAGTGAACTGGTAATTAATAGATAATTTATTTGCAATTTATTAACAATTTAATAAATAATAATATTAAATTTCGGATTAAATAATCATGTGAATGTTGTTGTTTTTTTTCATTTTGAAAAACTGTTGAGTGTTAGATTTTTTTTAAGTTATTTTTCTGCACAAAACATAGATGAGTTTTCACAAAAAAAAGTGTTTATTTGTATACCCTAAGAGAATTATTAGCAACAGTGAATAACAACCTGCAGCAGAGGGCTGATTCAAGGCGTCTTCCTCCATTACAGTAGCAGTGCGATATCTGGTTTCATACTTGTACCGCAAACCTGTTTTAGCTGGAGAGGAGAAGGATATCAAAATTTCTGTTTGTTTGTGTTTACAAATGTGACCCTGGACCACAAAACCAGTCATAAGGATCCATTTTTTGAAATTGAGATTTATACATCATCTAAAAGCTGAATAAATAAACGCTCCATTTATGTATGGTTATAATAGGACAATGTTTGGCCGAGATACAACAATTTCAAAATCTGGAATCTGAGGGTGCCAAAAAATCAAAATACTGAGAAAATCACCTCTCACCAAAAAGCTTTCCATTGATGTATGAGTTGGTAAGATATGAATCTGAGGGTGCAAAAAAATCTAAATATTGAGAAAATCGCCTTTAAAGTTGTCCAAATGAAGTTCTTAGCAATACATATTACTAACCAAAAGTTAGGTTTTGATATAATTACAGTAGGAAATTTACAAAATATCTTCATGGAACTTCATGGATCTTTACTTAATATCCTTATGATTTTTGGCATAAAAGAAAAATCGATAATTTTGATCAATACAATGTACTGTTGCCTACTTAAGACTGGTTAAATTGACCACTTACCATCAATGTGGTGCTCCTTTTCATTGACATGACTAAGTGGAACCTTTTTCTGCTGTTCTGGGGTCAGTGTTCCTCGAGAGAAGACCACCTCGATATCAACACTTAGCTGGAGCTGTAAAAACACACGATAATGTATCATTTTTTTAACTAAAATTATCACAAACATGATTCTGATTTTTAGTGTTCGTTACCTGGAGGGTGTCCAGTTCGCTGATGTCAGAGAAAGGGAGCCAGGCGCGGTAGGTCTCTGTGGTCTTCCACCATAGTGGGATGCCCACCACAATCACCACTGCAGCGATGGCAAGGGCAGCATATCGCCCTCGCTGCTTTTCTGTTATGACCAAAATGAAATAGTAGGGAATAATACTAAATAGGAACTACATATTTATTGAAATTGTGTAAAATGCAGAATATGTATTATACATTCACAGAAACATAGAGAGTGACCCAACCCTGATTTTCAACATGCTTATCATAACTAAGCTAGCTATACGCTGACATTTGGCTTTGGTGTTGTGTAGTATCAAACTAACATTTGTGGAAAAAATACGTTAACATTGAATTAATTTCGAAGACAAAACAAGGAAATCGTTTTGAATTAATGCACAGGACTCACCAAGCTGCAGAGCTGCCATTGCTGTGTGAAGTGACTACCGCATAACCCGCTATTGGAGGATTCTATCCAATCACACGACAGAGAGCACAAAAGCCTCCAATCAGAGTTAAAAGGGGCGGGTTTAGTGTCATTCGCACTTCCTTAAAAGCTGATTCAATTTTCTTCCGGTTTGCCTTGTAAAGCAAAGCCATTTCAATCAGTTCACCCAATTTTCATGTAGTGTTAAACCTGTATGTGACTCTGGACCTCAAAAGCAGTAATACGTAGCACGGGTAGCAATAGCCAACAATACATGGGTCAAAATTATCGATTTTTCTTTTAAACCAAAAATCATTATGATATTAAGTAAAGATCATATCCCATGAAGATATTTTGTAGATTTCCTACCGTAATTAATATCAAAACTTAATTTTTGATTAGTAATATGCATTGCTAAGAACTTTATCTGGACAACTTTAAAGGTGATTTTCTTAGTATTTTGATTTTTTTGGCACCCTACAGATTTTGAAATAGTTGTAGCCTATCTCAGCCAAATATTGTCCTATCATAACCATACATGGAGCGTTTATTTATTCAGCTTTCAGATGATGTATGCATCTTTTTTTTAAATGGACCCTTATAACTGATTTTGTGGTCCAGGGTCACATATGCGTTTATTTCTTTTGCAGATCACACAAGAAGCTGTTTTGAATTATGTTGAAAAAACAGTTTTGGTTACCACCATCAAAAAAAAAAAAAAAAAAAAAAAAAAGGTTTATTATTATACGGTCATGTGAAAAAGTTAGGACACCCTTTTGAATTTCATGGTTTTCCATATCAGGACATCATTAAAAATAACTGGTCCTTGGCTGGTCTTAAAATTTTGAAACTAAAACCTCAGATGAACAACAAAACATGACAAACTGCACTGTGTCATTATTTACTGAACAAAAATAAAGCCAAAATGGAAAAGCCATGTGTGACAAAGTTAGGACACCCTTACTGTTTACATTGGAATTAAGAGGGTAAATAACAGTCAGGCACTGCTAATCAAATACTTTTGATTAACTGATCATCAGTAAGTCTGAGCGCCTCTATAAAAGCATAAGCTTTGGCAGTTCGCTGGTCTGGAGACTTCAGGTGTGTGTTAACACAATGCCAAGTAGGTAAGACATCAGCAATCATCTTAGAGAAGCAATTGTTGCTGCCATCCATCTGAGAAGAGTAATAGGGCCATTTCCAAACAATTTGAAGTTTATTCACAAGTGGAAGACATTTAAAACAGACACCTCTCCTTCCAAGAGTGGACATCCCAGAAAATTCACCCCAAGATCAGACCGTGCAAAGCTCAGAGAAATGGCAGACAACCCAAGAACTACACCTCAGACTCTACAGGCCTCAGTTAACATGTTAAATGATAAAGTTCATGACAATACCATTAGAAAAATATGGGACAAAAATGACTTGTTTGGAAGGCTTGGCAGAAGAAAGCCTCTTCTGTCTAAAAAAAAACATTGCAGCACAGTTTAGGTCTGCAAAGTTGCATCTGAACAAAACACAAGTCTTCTAGAATAATGTCCTTTGAACAGACGAGACCGAAGTGGAGATGTTTGGCCATAAATCACAGCGCCAAGTTTGGTAAAAACCTAAAGAGCATATCAGCACAAACACCTCATACCAAAGGACAAGCATGCTGGAGGAGGGCTGATCATTTTGGGCTTGTTTTGTAGCCACAGGACCTGGGCACCTCACAGTCATTGAGTTGGCCATGAACTCCTCTGGATATCAAAGTATTCTAGAGTCAAATATGAGGGCATCTGTCCGACATCTAAAGTTGGGCCAATATTGGGTCATGCAACAGGACAACGATCCCAAGCACACCAGCAAATCTAAACAGAATGGCTGAAAAGAAAAGAATCAAGGTGTTGCAATAGCCCAGTCCAAGTCCAGAGCTCATCCTGACTCAAATGCTGTGGTGAGAGCTGTGCATAAGCAAATGCCCACAAGCCTCAATAAACTGGAGCAACGTTGAAAAGAAGAGTGGTCCAAATTCCTCCAGAATGATGTGAGAGACTGATGAAGTCACACAGAAAATGAATGCTTCAAGTTATTGCTGCTAAAATTGGATCTACAGGCACTTGACTCATAGAGTGTCCTAATTTTGTCACACATGGTCTTTCCCTCTTGGCTGTATTTTTCTTAAATAAATAATGACACTGTGCAATATGTCATGTGATGATGTTTATCTGAGGATTTATTTTCCAAATTTTAAGACCTGCCAAGGACCAGATAATTGTTTATTATGTCCTGATACAGAAAACCATGAAATTCAACAAGGTGTCCTAACTTTTTCACATGACTGTAAATATCTTATTTAATGTTCCACAGAAGAAATAAAGACATGCATGTTTGGAACGACAAAGTCTGGTTTCGTTTTCATATATTTAATATTATTCATAAATTGTGGGGTAAATTTTAGTACATATCAAATATATTTTTGGTAATTAAAAGATTTTTCATGTTTTTTTTTTTTTTAATAAGTCACCAAGCATGCATTTATATTAGAATTGTTTTATATTAAAAACAAATAAGCAAGCCCTGCCCAGATTTAAAAAGTAACGCGAAAGTAACGTAACACATTACTTTCCATAAAAAGTAACTAAGTAATGTAATTAGTTCCTTTTTCAGGGAGTAACTCAAAATTGTAATGCATTACTTTTAAAAGTAACTTTTTACTATTTTAAATAACAGCTTTCTATTTGAATATATTTAAAAATATAATTTACTCCTGTGATCAAGCTAAATTTTCAGCATCATTACTCCAGTCTTCAGTGTCACATGATCCTTCAGAAATCATTCTAATGTGCTGATTTCTATAATTTCTATAAATACAGTTATAGAAATTAATGTTTATTTAGCAAGGATGCTTTAAATTGATCAATAAAAGTGAAAGTGATGATAAAGACATTTATAATGTTACAAAAGATTTCTATTTCAAATAAATGCTGTTTTTTTTAATGATTTTGAGTTGCAAATCACAATATTAGAATGATTTCTGAAGGATTATGTGACTGGAGTAATGATGCTAAAAATTCAGCTTTGAAATCAGGGATAAAGACATGCAGGTTTGGAACGACAAAGTCTGGTTTTGTTTTCATATATTTAATTTTATTCATAAATTGTGGGGTAAATTTTAGTACATATCAAATATATTTTTGGTAATTAAAAATACACTACCAGTCAAAAGTTTTTTAACAGTAAGATTTTTCATGTTTTTTTTTTTTTTTTTAAATAAGTCACCAAGCATGCATTTAGGTAATTCAAAGTACAGCAAAAACTAACATTTAGAAATATTTTTACTATTTAAAATAACTATTTTCTATTTGAATATATTTAAAAATGTAATTTATTCCTTTGATTCCAACGCTGAATTTTTAGCATCATTACTCCAGTCACATGATCCTTCAGAAATCATTCTAATATTCTGATTTGCTGCTTAAAGATTTATTATTTAATTTATTATGTTAAAAAAACAGCCGAGTAAGATTTTTTCAGGTTTCTTTGATGAATAGAAAGGTCAGAAAAACCACATTTATCTAAAATAGAACTCTTTTGTAACATTATAAATGTCTTTATCATCACTTTCACTTTTATTGACTACAGACCTGTGGCGTTAACGTCTGTCATCATGAAGTCATTAGAAAAACTGGTTTTGGCTTACCTGAAGGACATCACTGGACCCTTACTGGACCCCCTGCAGTTTGCTTACCGAGCAAACAGGTCTGTGGATGATGCAGTGAACATGGGACTGCACTTCATCCTGCAACATCTGGACAGACCAGGGACTTATGTGAGAATCCTGTTTGTGGACTTCAGTTTGGCCTTCAACACCATCATTCCTACACTCCTCCAGACCAAACTAAACCAGCTCTCTGTTCCTAGCTCTATCTCTCAGTGGATCACCAGCTTTCTGACAGATAGGCAACAGCTAGTGAGAATGGGGACATTAATGTCAAGTAGCCGCACCACGAACACTGGCGCCCCTCAGGGATGTGTTCTCTCCCCACTGCTCTTCTCCCTGTACACCAATGACTGCACCTCTAAAGACCCCTCTGTCAAGCTCCTGAAGTTTGCAGACGACACCACTCTCATCGGCCTGATTCAGGATGGTGAAGAGTCTGCTTACAGACAAGAGGTTGAGCAGCTCGCTGTCTGGTGCAGTCTTAATAACCTGGAGCTCAACATGCTCAAACAGTGGAGATGGTCATAGACTCCAGGAGAAACCCCCCTGCACTCCCACCTCTCAGCATCATGGACAGCACTGTGGCTGCAGTGGAGACATTCAAGTTCCTAGGGTCCATCATCTCCCGGGACCTGAAGTGGGACACTCACATCGACTCCATTGCAAAAATGGCCCAACAAAGGTTGTACTTCCTTCGACAGCTGAAGAAGTTCAACCTGCCGCAGGAGCTGCTGAAACAGTTCTACTCAGCCGTCATCGAATCTGTTCTTTGCACGTCAATAACTGTCTGGTTTGGCTCAGCTACAAAATCAGACGCCAGAAGATTGCAGAGAATGGTTCGGACCGCCGAGAGGATTATTGGTGCTCCCCTGCCCACCCTTCAAGGACTGTATACATCCAGAGTGAGGAAAAGGGCTCAGAAAATCACTCTGGATCCCTCACACCCATGTCATCCCCTTTTCGAACTTTTGCTATCTGGTCGGCACTACGGAGCAACAAATACCAGGATAGCCAGACATAAGAACAGTTTCTTCCCTCGGGCAATATACCTTATGAACAGTTAAATGTAATGTAATGTGTGCGTAAGCATACTTGGCAATAAAGCTGTTCTGATTCTGATTGATCAGTTTAAAGCATCCTTGCTAAATAAACATTAATTTCTAAAATTGTATTTATAGAAATTTTAGAAATCAGCATATTAGAATGATTTCTGAAGGATCATGTGACACTGAAGACTGGAGTAATGATGCTGAAAATTTAGCTTGATCACAGGAGTAAATTATATTTTTAAATATATTCAAATAGAAAGCTGTTATTTAAAATAGTAAAAAGTTACTTATAAAAGTAATGCATTACTTTTGAGTTACTCCCTGAAAAAGGAACTAATTACATTACTTAGTTACTTTTTATGGAAAGTAATGTGTTACGTTACTTTCGCGTTACTTTTTAAATCTGGGCAGGGCTTGCTTCTTTGTTTTTAATATAAAACAATTCTAATGTAAAAGCCCTTTTACACCAGAAGTGAAATGAATTCACCTCAGGCTGAAAGAAAAGTACATTTATGCAGGAGATCACTCTTCAGCTATAAAATGAAGCACAAATGTTAGTTTATCTAAAGTAATTTTTGCTTATTAGTATGGCTGAATTGCATCATTGAAGGTCAGCAGCAAAGACACTGGTTAATAAAATGGGATTAAATACATAAAGGATATTTGTTTTATTTACCATATTTATTTATTGCCGGGTTGCGTCATATTTTGAATTTGCATTTCACTGTTTTTATTCATTTTGAGGAATACTGAATCTGTTTTTTGTGAGTGAGATGAATTAATGCATGTTCACATTCAGTCTAGAATACAGGAACATCATGTTTACTCCCAATTTCCCGACAGGTGACTTGTCAATCAATAAATGGGGAAAAAGTAACTGGCATTACTTATTTGAAAATGTAACTCGTTACTTGTTACTTGAAAAAAGTAATATTATTACGTAACTTGCGTTACTTGTAATGCATTACCCCCAACACTGTTCACAATATTACTGCTTTTGCTGTATTTTGGATCAAATACATGCAGGCTTGGTGAGCAGAAAATACTTTTTTTTTTAAACTTTTGACTGATAGTGTAAATATTAAATAATTTACAATTTTGTGTTAGGTAATATTTTATCAAACACATGTAATAGGTCTCAACACACAAACACTGGATTTGTGCCTCTAATCCTTTAAAACAATTATGCAACTCCAGGGTGTACCATATTTTTGAGATGCGCCTCCATTCATTTTTAGAATCCATTAAACAAACATTTTACCCCCTCATTTGCTCTTAAATGCTATTACTCTCTCTACAATAAATAATTGAGAATTACCCATTTACTTAGATTTATGTAAATATGCTTAATTCAGTTCATTGCTGGGGGTCTGTTGAGGAAAGCTCAAATTAAGTTATGGTTCAAAATATGTGCAGTAAGTGTATGAAATATCTGCATAATAATGAGAAACAGAATCTGGGGTTTTACAGTATTTTATTTTAGCTTTTACTATCTGACACACGAAGTGCTTAGAGAACAACATCAAATCACAAGATCACATTTTGTCAACAGAGCAGTGAGTGCTCCCTCCCCAGAAGCTCCACAGTTTGGTCCGCTCCGCCGTTTACAACCAATATAGAGGTTTTTAATTCATGTAGCATTGTGTAACAAATGCAGGGAGGAGAGGGAGAGCATGACACACTCAAGCACAAAACACAACGGAGCACAATTTCAAAATAATGGTCCTTTTCAAACTAATATGGTTAGTATTTTATATTAAATTTCTTGAACAGTAATCACACGGCCCAGACAATGCATTAATATTATATGTGAACACAACACAAAATAATATTCCTCAGAGTCTGGTGGAGTTAATCATACCTAGCAATTATATATTACTCTATTTCATTCCCTATTATGATAAACTGCCCCTGCTGGCATACACTGATCTCAACTCAGTATTCACATCTTCCACACATCATGAGGACCGCTGAGGTCAAACTGCACTGAAAGGAATGTGACAAGTCAACTCGAGTGGCTGGTGCCTGAATTGGAATGACTTATGTTGGAATAATAAAAACAGAATGGCTGATATACATATATTTCTATTTAAAATCAGCTAACGGGCCACAAAAAATACTGTTTTCTTGTTTGTAGCATGAAACCATGCCTAGAATGTTTCAAAAATAAAAAATAATCTCCTGCGTACCTTTCTATAGCTTCTCTCCATTTCTAAAGTTTAATACATTTTAAATAGATACATTATGAGACATTGCAATGACAACCCTAAAGTACAGAAGACAGCGCAGGCCTGTGATTGGTCGGTGACAGGAAGGGTAGCAGCTGTGCACTATACTATTGGCTGGCGGAAGCTGGAACGATGGGATGCAGGATGTTTAGTAGGCGTGATTGGCCACGTACAGGGACTGTCCCGCCGATCCACCGGTTCCTTTGGAGACGTACTTGCCTTGAGCAGCCAATCCATTAGCCTGGGGAAAGTTCAATAAGGTCAATGTATGTTGCCTGAATCAGCAGTTTTAGACAGACTTTATATTAACAAGGAACAAAACAAATGTAGCAAAAACAATTCTAAACAGATTCACCTCCTAGCTCTACTGTTATTAAATTTTATATTATTGTTAAATATTACAAACTACCAGTCAAAAGTTTTTTAATTTAAAGTATTTAGAATAACTGCTTTCTATTTGATTATAATTTAAAATGTGACTTATTCCTGTGATTTCAAAACTAATTTAAATTTTTTCAGGATTCTTTGATAATCAGAAAGACCCAAAGATGAGTATTTATCTGAAATTATAGAAATTAATACTTTTATTTAGCAAGGATGCTTTAAATTGATCAAAGGTGATGATAAAGACATTTATAATGTTACAAAAGATTTCTATTTCAGAAAAATGTGGTTCTTCTGACATTTCTATTCATCAAAGAAACCTGAAAAAATCTTACTCAGCTGCTTTTTTAACATTATAAATCAAATAATAAATCTTTAAGCAGCAAATCAGAATATTAGAATGATTTCTGAAGGATCATGTGACTGGAGTAATGATGCTAAAAATTCAGCGTTGAAATCAAAGGAATAAATTAGGAATAAAATAGAAAGCAGTCATTTTATATAGTAAAAATATTTCAAAACTGTACTTTTGATGTACTATGGATCAAATAAATGCAGGCTTGGTAAGCAGAAAATACCTCTTTAAAAGCATTAAAATCTTACTGTTTAAAACCTTTTGACTGGTAGTGTATATATTTTTATTTAATATTATTTAAATATTATATTATTTCTAAATAAAATTAAATTGTATTTATATTTTTTATATTTTACTTTTAAATTTATATTTCATAATTCTATATTTTTTCTATATTAAATTATATTACATTTTCAGTTTTTTTTTTCTTTTTTTTTACATACTTAGTACATATATTTACTGGAAAATTTGTACTCAAATTAGTGACAGTGATGCAAAACTGAAATTAAGGTTTTCATTTTGGGTGATTACAGGAATCCTTGTTCAGCTATTTTGTGGGACAAATTTAGTAACTGGTTCAAGTTAGTCACAGAACAGAAAGCTGCTTGGTTTGGAAGTGACATCTCTTCGAGCTATTTTACACATAGCTACACTATTGACAATAGACCTTTTGCTAATGCACCTTAATGGGAAAACAATTTGATCAACTGACCTCAGCACGCTTAATGAACTCCTCTGTGGCGGCCTTCTCATTTTCCTTGGCTCCACGCCAGGCGTTGAGGGCAGAGGCCTGCAGGGCACGTCCATAGGAGAAGGTGAGGGCCCAGGGTTTTGTCAGAGGACAGTTGTTGATGGCGTTCAGGTTGATGGACGCCTCTTCCTCACTCTGACCTCCAGAGAGGAAAGTCACACCTGCCGGAGAAATTTCAAAACAGATTATGTACATAAACAAATGGGACTGTGATCTCACCACATACAGTTCACTGCTCACACCTTTTATCCACATCATAGAGCACTTCGTATTCTTAAATAACCAGCAACCATTTTCTACTCATGACTCACCTGTTACTGCGGGGGGAACGGTACGGCGCAAGGCTGTCACTGTAGCCATGGCAATTTCCTCGCTGCTGAATTTGGTGGGGCAGGAGTGTCCAGCTGTCACCATGTTGGGTTTCAGAAGAGTTCCCTCCAGATAGACATGATGGTCAGACAGGGCCTTGTAGCAGGCAGCAAGGACCTGGAGATACAAAGGAAATAAAGATTAAGTCAATTTAACCATATAATATTTAACAAATCAAATCTAACTGGAATGCTATAAATTGATGTCACTTTTAATGTACCTTCTCTGTAACATACTGGCAGCGCTTCAAGTCGTGCTCACCATCGGGCAGAATCTCCGGCTCGACAATGGGCACAATTCCATTCTGAAAAAACAAACAGACAATATTACTTCAAGAAAAGTCACACTCCATTGGTTACATCTTATCTATAATTTCTATGCATTGTACTCCATGCAACAGTTCTCTAAATTATCTGAATACACATAGAATTATTTTGACTTTAGTGTTATTTAGTATTACTATTAAAGTATTTATTAATATTTAGAATTTTTATTTTTCAGTTTTTAATTTAGGTTAATGTTTTAGTCATATCATGTGCTTTAAATAATTAATATTTCTATTTAGCTTTAATTTTTTTTTGTTTACGTTTGTCATATAATATTTCGATTTAACTTCAGTTTTATTTCAATTGACGATTCAGATAACAACTTTTAATAGTTTTAGTTTTAGTTAACAAACAGCCAAGACTTAATAAGCTTACCTGCTGGCAGATGCTGGCGTAGCGAGCCAGGACGTTAGCGTTCTCCATGATGGCTAACTCTGAAGGAGTGGTCTCGCTGATCTTCAGCACGCACCTCCACTTGGCAAAGTCTGCACCATCTTTCTTATACTGAGCACAGCGTTCTGACAGGCCATCAAGCCCTTAAGACAAACAGGCATCCCATTAACAAAACATCATTATAATTTCCATCAGTTTTAGCCAATATAATATCAGTGATAGTAAGCTTACCCTGTGTTGTGGTCTCTCCGTTTGTTCCTGCCAGAGGGACGACACCTTTGTCAACCTGTAAAAGGACAGGACAGCCTGCTTTAGGATCAAACAGTCATGTGACCCAGGACCACAAAACCAGTCAAAAGGGCCAATTTTTTGAAACTGAGATTTATACGTCATCTGAGCATTAAATAAATGAGCTTTCCTTTGTTGGGACAGGACAATATTTGGCCGAGATACAACTATTTGAAAATCTGGACTGTGAGGGTATTAAAAAAACAAAAAAAAACAAACAAAATGCTGAGAAAATCGCCTTTAAAGTTCTTAGCAATGCATATTACTAATCAAAAATCAAGTTGAGATATATTTACGGTAGGAAATTTACAAAATATTTTCATGAAACATGACCTTTACTTAATATTCTAATGATTATTGGCAAATAAGGAAAATTGATCATTTCGACCAATACAATGTATTTTTAGCTATTGCTACAAATATACCTGTGCTACTTAAGTTTTGTGGTCCAGGGTCACAAATGTCTAAACAATGCTTTATTCCCCTATAAACTACATATACAAAACAAATTATACAAATATAAATTGGAAGAATATTTTAAATATCTAGAAACATCCTCAAGCAGCTAAAAAAGTACTACTTAGAAAGCACCTTGCTGTGGCAAACATGAACAACCTAATTTAACCTAATAATCTTATCCTAATCCTTGGCCTACATGCCTACTTATTTATAACCCAGCACTCAGTTTTTATTGCAAGGCATACAGTATATGTACATATATTCAAAATGTAGGGGTTCTAGGAGGTTTATAATACTCAAGGCTGCATTTACTGGATCAAAAATAGAGTAAAAATAGCAATACTGTGAACTATTATTACAATTTAAAAAAGAAACTTTCACTATTTTATTATATCACAAAACCAGTAGTAAGGGTTATTTTTTGGAAATGGAGATATGATGCAACATTTGAAAGCTGAAATAAATAAGCTTTCCATTGATGTATATTTTGGCCGAAATACAACTATTTGAGAATCTGGAATCTGAGAGTGCAAAAAAAATAAAAATAAATAAATTTGAGAAAATCACCTTTAAAGTTGTCCAAATGAAGTTCTTAGCACTGCTAATTACTAATAACATTTTTTTTTTTTTTTACAAAATTTCTTCACGGAACATGATCTTTACTATCCTAATGATTTTTGGAATAAAAGAAAAATCAATAATTTTGACTGTTGCTACATATATACCAATGCTGCTTACAATTGGTTTCGATTTGTTAATTTAAATCAAATCTAGTACCTTGATTCCCACAACAATGCCCCTGTCCTTGATCAACTTGGCAAATTGTGTGCCATCATCAGCGTTCTGGTACAGGGTCTCATGGAAGAAGATGACACCACCAATGCACTTGTCAATGCGCTCGTCAGCAGAGAAAAGGATCTGGCGGTACAGACGGCGGTTTTCCTCTGTGTTCTCGACGCCGATGGGGTTCAGGCGCTTTGCCATGCTACCTGTATACATGCAGATATACATATCATTGTGTTTAGGGACTGACAGAAGGCTGTTTTCTGCATATTTCATTTTGGAACAACATGAGTGTGAATGTGTTATTTCAATAAGATGAAACCCTCACTGACCTGTGGACTCATCTGCAGCGAGGATGCCCTTGCCGGGAGCTACAATACGCTGAGCGATGTCCTGCAGCTCCTTCTTCTGCTCAGCTGTAAGTGCAGGGTACTGGTGCGTCATGATGTCTGCGGCTCAAAGCAACCTGCAATGGAGGAATAGCAGAGACACACTTGTCATTTTATCCATCTTACCAACAACTTCACACACAGGTACAAATCTTTATATATGTGACCCTGGACCACAAAACCAGTCATAAGCAGCACAGGTATATTTGTAGCAATAGCCAACAATATACTGTATGGGTCAAAATTATCAATCTTACTTTTATGCCAAAAATCATTAGGATATTAAGTGAAGATCATGTTCCATTAAGATATTTAGTAAATTTCCTACTGTAAATATATCAAAACGTAATTTTTGATTAGTAATATGCATTGCTAAGAACTTCATTTGGACAACTTTAAAGGTGATTTTCTCAACATTTAGATATTTTTTAGACTCTCAGATTACAGATTTTCAAATGGTTGTATTTCGATCAAAGATTGTCCTATCTTAACAAACCATACATCAATGGAAAGATTATTTATTCAGCTTTCAGCTTTTAAGTATAAATCTCAATTTTAAAAATATGACCCTTATGACTGGTTTTGTGGTCCAGGGTCACATATATACTGCTAGTAGGGATGGGCAATATCTTATCGTTTGCGATATACCGGCTAAATTTTTCCCCACAATAAGAATTAGTCTTCCCGCGATAATAACGATAAAGTCTACAGTAGCATGTGTACTATACAGTTTTGCATATGAACCTGTTTACAAACCTGTTGTCCAACAAAGGTATCATTTATTGACATGCTTTTTCTCTAAATTAACATAGTCGAGTGTTTGAAATAACATTTTGTGATCAAACGTGGCTTCATATCACAGAATGAGGCAGAAATCATACTATTTTATAGTATTATAAAAGTTATGTCGATTAGCCTTGCATTACAAATATGCTTTATTCTTATAAAAATACCCAAGATTGCTTGAAAAACTCAGACAAACCATATATTGTAGCAACTGTATGTTTATTGTCCTCAGGTTTCCTCAGTTAAAATTTTTCCATCTGCATTCTATTCAGCTACAGCCGTAAATGAATTAGAGATTTCCGGGAGTGTCGTCAGTACTATTACTTCTGCTATAAAGCATATGTGGAGTTTCTGCGCAAGGGCGCCCTCCGGCTTCCAGTGAATTAAACCGTCATTATTGTACGCGTGTACTCAGTTATTCTCTATTTTGGGTAACAATAAGAAAGATAATACTTTTCTCTAAAGAAAGAGGATTCCCTGATATCGTCCCATTGATACCGTTATCGCAATAATACCAGAAATTATCGTGATAAATTTTTAAGCCCATATCGCCCATCCCTAACTGCTGGCTATTTAGTTACATACAGAGAGTGACACTAATGATTTGGGAATCAGACCATGACTCGAATGGGAAATTGGCAGTGATTTCTGCTGCTTAGAAACACTACCTCACCCAAAGAAAGTCACATAAGGAACAACAACTCGTCTCCTGGAAACGTCTGACTGCTGGCTATGGATAAACAAAACTGTGCCTCATTATGCAAGGTATCTAAAAGGGTCTGGTTGATATTCCAGCCCACTCTTGCTCGCAAGCTCTTTAGCGAGGCTGAATTGCGTAATAAATTGGACTAATGCCAGTGTTTTCTATTGCTATTATGCAATCACATTTCTCTAATCTCTGCTGTCAATCTCCATTAGACATGCCCCACTGTCTGTTACTACATGGTTTCAGAGTGCTGGATTGACACATTTCATTAAAAGAGTCTGTTTATTTTCCTTGTGAAAAAGAAGCATGCTTTAAAAAGAGTACCTATTATAGAAATAATGTGCTTAGAAGAAAATAATTAATCGTAAACTGAACGTAATGTTTTACTTAACTGCATTCTAACTGGAATTAAATCAAAATGGATTATAGTTTAAATTCATATTGAATGCAATCAACTGCACAAAAGAGTATATTAAATGATATATTGAATAACAGCCTACACGTAAAATTATAATCAAGTGCATGTTCTTTAGTATGTTTGTTAACACCCTAAAATAAGTATATTTCTTAAAGCACAAAATTATTAATTACAGATTAAAATAATTATTTAAAATAGATTGTTTTATGAAACAGTGATGAAAGTGGACTTTTATTTCACTGATATTATATTATCTGCATGTACAATTTTTAAAAATACACTTCTAAGATTTTAAGTATATAATTATATACTAATTATTTACTATAATACATAATTAAATGCACTTCTTTTATACAAGGGTTATTTTTTTTTTTCACTCAGTATTATAATTATTGTTCATATTGACTGTGGAGTTTATCACTTGTCTAAATCTCTTTCTCTTCCCTCATCTCTGTGCTGAATGGAACGGGCCAAAACCGGCACAAACGGGCTGCTCTGTTTAGACATAAATCACAGCTAGATGTGTTGTGACACCAAACAACCCAGTTCATGCACAGACCACATGGAATAAAAGAGAAAAACAACCTATCAAGTTACACAGAATGATTTAATATTATATTCATATGTTACTGAAATGAATTAATCAGAGATACTCCTTTATGGGTTTTAATGAGAGGCTAAACAAATCAGTTGCTTTCAAGCCAATTGTTGTTTCTCTAACATCTCAGATGCTATTGTATTTCTATGCTAGCATATGGTTTATCACAGTATTAATGGAGTGTCAGGAGAGCACACATCCCTCAAGGCTGACTCTGTGAATGAATTTGCCTCATTGGGTTTGTTGACCAATGGAAGTTTCCATAGAAAAACACAGCCAACAGCCACCGCTCACCTCATTCATCCCACAGTTTTACATATTATATGTTTTGTGAGGGATGTGTCACGACATGCTCTTACCATTCCACTTAGAACAAAAAAAAGGCATCTGACATAATGTAGTCCAGACAAACTGACTGGATTTATTTTAAGTTAATGTTAAAGAGATAGTTCAACCTCAAGTTTTTCCAAACCTGAATGAGTTTCTCTCTTCTGTTTAGCACAAAAGAAGATATTTTGAAGAATGTTGGTAACCAAACAGTTGACCATAGCCATTGACTTCCATAGTATAGGGGGGAAAAATACTATGGAAGTCAATAGCTACCGTCAACAAGGATCATTTGAAGAATGTTGGCAACCAAACAGTTAATGGTAGCCATTAAATGCATCTCATTTTGGAGGCTGCGTCCTCCAGAGGTCGCAAATATCGATTGAACACATCTCATTTAAGAAAAATAACCGTTAGATTGCACAGAAAGATAGAAATTACAGTCACAAAGAATAACAGGCAATTTTACTAATGCTTTCTTAAATGAGACTGTATGTGGCCGACAAATGCGACCTCTGAAGGAGTCTCCAAATGAGACACAGCAATTGACTTCCATAGTTTAGGAAAAATACTATGGAAGCTGCCAGCAAACATTTGGTTACCAACATTATTCAAAATATCTTCATTTGTGCTTAACAGAAGAAAGAAACTTATAAAGGTTGTTTTTTTTTGTTGGTTGTGATTGCTTATATTGTCCTCATTTGTAAGTGACTTTGGATAAACCCATCTGCTAAATGACTAAATGTATATGTAAAATTGTCATTTTTGGGTGAACTATCACTTTAATGCAAAAGGCCATACCGTATTGGCTTAACTGACAACGTATTGGATTCTATGACACTACAAAAGGCAAACAGAGGTCATTTGAATGTTTGACCACAGTCATTGATCCATGATGAAGAGGTGTCCACTGTTCCTAATACTAAGTGACCTCCCTTGCCCTTTGCTTGCAGCAAAATTGCTGTTACAAACATATCACATACAGTATGGGTTATTGCTTGTGTAAATGAAACTTCAAATGCTTCCCTGTTGCAAACTTTTGTATTTAATGTATTTAATAATTTTTAAACTTTTTAGTCATTTTATCAATATATTTTATTAACATGTTATATGTTATATTTAATGTTATATAACATTATTTGTTATATATGTTAATATGCTATTTATATTAAAATATTACGCTTATTTATATACATACGCTAATAGGTTGGAGATAGACCTAGATATTATTTAGACTACTTGCCAGTGTTACATAGTTTATTATATAATATTTCACAGACAACTGCAAGCTTTGTTTATATTAAAGAGAATCCCATTGGCTTGCCATTTATAAAACACCATCAGTGTTTCTCATGCAAGCGAATACATTTCGATGAGTCATGATTACACTGTTTAGACAACGCAATTTTAATTCATTTAATTACAGTCTTAATTCTTAACTGGTTCTAAACAAATCACATAGTGGATCAAATTAATGCCTATAAGGCATCAATCTGCTAGATGCTTGGATATACAAGCCCAAAATAGCAGGATGGAAGAGCTAACCAGTGTATTATCAGTTATGGGCGTGAAGAATAACCCCTTTGCACATACAAAGCTGAATGGATTTGGTGCTTTGCTAATTACAAAACGAAAGAAATGCACTGAAAAAAAATAATGTCAAATGCTCATTCATAGGTTGATGATGCCATCGTATTGAAGATTTGCTCTTTTATTTAAACTAATTATTATAGGGAGTGTGGGTGGCCTTGCAGAAGCAACTTCTCAAAGAAAACGCACAAGGAATAAGTGAGAGCTGACAGATTCAGTCTGCATCTGTTGCTCCGCACTGCATCACGCGCAACAGTCAGTCAGTGCTATTTTTCCAGTGGCTTTGATGCCGGAAGCATCTTTTCCATTCATTTTCTCCTTAGGGATTTCAATTAAACAAACTAGACTTCTCTGAAACAAATGATGAAATTACAAATTTGAGCTAAGCAAAAATGCATATGTATGATTGGTGGAAGACGGTGCACTTAAATTGTTTCATAATCAAATAAAACTCAACACTGCAATATAAAAATATTGAGTATTTTTAAGTAAAAAAATTATTTAAGTTCAGTGCAAAAACAGCAGGCTGAGAGTGTCTGCTGAGTTCCTGCTGAGCTTTTCTGATTGGTGGATCTCACTTTAGGATTATGGGTAGTGTAGTTCTTCACATAGAGCTTGACAGTTTCCTTTGAAGTTTGAAATTACGCTCTGCTTGCTAAGAATTTCTTTGGAAATACTAATTAAATGTTTAATTTAAAGATGTTTAAAATATTAATTAAATGATTTTATTTCAAAAAGCCTTTTTTCAGATATTATGTATGGAGAAATGCAATAGTTATCCAAAAGATACAAAAATAAAAGAAGTACATAAAAGAAGAAATAAAAGAGTCAAAGAGCACTGTACATCCCAAGCTTAGTCTCCATCATCAGCTTAGATCATTTAACCTTGAGCAACACTACACATGTACCTGCGGTGTCCTCAGAGAGGAGAGACGCCATCCTCAGCACGTATACACGACACGCGAGAGGATGAGAACAGCTCGCGTGATTCATCTCAAACCTATATGCGCCGTGACGCAACGCGATGCGAGCGTTCTACTTGCGTCGCTAGCAGTGTAGGTGGGATGTTAACGCGTTCAAAGTCGACATTTAGAGTGAAGAACATTTTTGACAAAACTTAAATTTGATGTACATTATTTAAATATCTGATTTGAGAGCGTGTGATGTTGTGAGGATGTGTATTAAATCTCTAAAGGACTTGCTGTTTCATCACGTTAGCTCATCTCAGCTAGGCTAAAGCTACAGTGATGTAGGAAATGCCCAAATGCCTACGTGCAGATCGGCCACACTTCCTTCCGCAGACATCAGCCGCATCCATGATGCTGTATAGATCTAACGTTACACGTGCATATGATGCTTTAATAAGCATATTCTGTCAAATAAACGCTGTTAAAACAGATTCGGGTTGCCGGATTTCCGTTAGCTCTAACGCTACTCTAATATAAAATTGGGGAAGAGAGATGGTGGTGATGATGATGGTGCGTTCACCCGTGCTCAGGGTGACATTGAATGTCATGAACGTCGACATGATGATGTTTATCTCTTCCTATAGATGATATTTGAGCGTTTAAACCTTCAAACACGAACATTTCGCATCGAGATTAATGGGACGGCTTTTATGTGTTATAATAAATAAACGCTGCTTAAACGCTGCTAAAACGTATTAACGTTATCATTGTACCATGATGGAGAAGGCGGCCTTCGATAAGTAAATAAGACAACCACCTGTCGGATCATACATATTTACTTCTGACATTTTAATGCAAAGCAATTTACTTGACGTTGAGCTATCAAAATAGCAAATATTTAAAATAAAATTTCAGAATGAATGAACAAAATTATATTCAGCATCAAAAATGGTCTGTTTACGAAACGAGTAAATTATATGTTATTCAAGAAAGCGGCAGGTTCACTATAATTGTAAATATATATGTATTTTTAAATGAAAATCGCTTACCTGTTTTGGAGAGAGTGATGCAAAAGATGCCCTGCTGTCGACAGCCTCCTGTTTCAATGCCGCAACGCAACGTGACCGCTTTAGAAAAATCAACCCATCCAGGGGGCGTGGCTTTGGTCACGACCTTGTTGTAATAATAATGAATATTCATGATTCTTTAAAGTGACCTTACGCGTCACCGGCAGCGTCGATATCCCATCCGACGGTCTCATGCCCGAGGTGTGTTGTACAGGCACGTAGGCTTTTGTGAAATCAAATTAAAATAGAATAACTATTTATATTTTCAGTGTAAAAGACAAAAATAAATAGATAAATAAAAAAAGAAAGTGAACATGTGGCTACAACTATTTTTTATCGTACAAAAACATTTGTCTATTAATTAGATGTGCAATGTTCACTACATATAAAGACCATTAAATTACTGGTTCTATTTAAACTCAAAAATCGCTATTTACTTAGTATGGAAACTTGTTAAAAAATTTCTCTTCTTATAATAGAGAGATTTACAGAGATTGTAGCTCAATAATAGCATAGGCTAACACTGCAATGACACTGCAACTTCAGAAATGACCATATGCAGCATCAATTACAATATTGTATGAAAAGAAAACATTTTACTACATTATTTCTTTTTCTTAGTGTTTAATAAAGGATCACTGGTGTCAGGCATTCTGGGCTAAAACAAGAACTGTCATCTCAGGCAGACAAGGTCATTCATGCATACACAGGCATCCGACCAGGCCCTCAGCAGTGGTTAAAATAACAGTATGAACAATAAAGTCAATAGGAAAATTGGTATAACACATAACACAGTCTCTTTCCCACAGTCCAAAGTGCATCATGGAAAGAAATGCACAATGCTGAGCATATAAAGTCATATAAAAGTATAGGTATCAACTTGACGATTTGATCTATTTAGCATTAATGTATATCCCTGAGGGTTTGTGTAGCTTTCAAAATATTATACAATTTAATGCGAAAGTTTGGGAATCTGCAGAATCTGTGAAAATGTTAATTTTAACAAAATAAGAGAGATTATACAAAATGCATGTTATTTTTTTATTTAGTACTGTCCTGAGTAAGATATTTTACATAAAAAATGTTTACATATAGTCCATAAGTGAAAAGATGGATCTCAAAATCATACAGTCACTGCTGGAAAGGGTTCAGATATGCAAAAGATGCTGGAAAACTGAAGAATCTGCAGGACCTGGAGGATTTTTCTTAAGAAAAGTGCTCAGTTTGACCATTCAGAACAAACAAGGGACTCATGAACAACCATCATAAAACAAAAAAACAGTCATAGATCATCCAGGTAACCACACACAGTATTAAGAACCAAGGGTTCCCAAACTTTTGCAGGGGAATATTTGAATAATTTCAGCTATTGTTTTGTCTTGTGAACTATATGTAAACATCTTTTATGTAAAATATCTTACTCAGGGCAGTACTAAATAAAAAATAACATTCATTTTGTATAATCTCTTTTATTTTGTTAAAATTATTCCCATTTTCACAGATTCTGAAAGGGGTTCCCAAACTTTCACATAAAACTGTAAACTAGGATGAACTGAATCTATGGTATGTTTGTTTAAAGAAAATGCAGTGATGGCATATTAATCAGGACAAAATAGTCAAATAACGTCAAAGGAGATGAGGAACTATGAACCACATTTCTTTAAATGTCTCAACAAAAGGTAAGGAATTCAACGTAAGGATTAGAGTGTCTCAATAAAAATGAAATACACTTAACAACCATATTCCTTCACAGAAGAATAACCTCCTATTAAAAGGTCCACCCACAAAATGAAAATTCTGTCCTCGTTTACTCACCCTCATGTCATTCCAAACCTGTATGAGTTTATTTGTTCTGCAGAACACTAGAGTGGATGTTTTAAAGAATGTTGGCAACCAAACAGTTTCTGTTCTCATTGACTTCCACTGTATTTTTTTGTACATTCAATGGAAGTCAGCTGTGCAGTTACCAACATTCTTTAAAATATCTTCTTTTGTGCTCCACAGAAGTAACTTTAAGTTTAACTTTAGTAACTTTCAAGTGGACTTTAAGTTTCCCACCTTGACCCACATGCTTCTAAAATGTCAGATTTTGGAAAACTCTGGACAAACTGTCTTAAAAAGTTAAACAAACACTTCTCGTTGTGAAGCGTCATCCTGAGGTACACGGCTTTGCATGAGTGCTTCTATCCGCTCCATGTTGGCCAGAGTCGGAGAAAGGTCTGGAGCGGTAGGTGTGCAAGGTGAGGTTAAGAGAAAGTCGCAGTCAAAGTTTGGGAAGGGCTCCAGGGTCAGGCCTCGACGGGCTTTGGCAGAGCGGTCAGGCCGGTTCTTCAGCTCCAGGATCAGCTCCATGGGGGTCTTTTGGAGCAGATGGGAATCAAACGGCGTGCCGTGGAAAAAGGTTTGCCGCTTGAAGCGTTCCAGTGTCCGAAGACGACGTGCTGGAGTCTTACAAAGAAGCTGAGGAGAGGACAAATGGGTTCAAATGATTAAAGGTTACTAGTATTCAGATGGGATCTCAATGTCTCCCAGTATCCCAGCAATCAAAAATCAAACATTTCAATATAAACTCTCATCAGAAGTTATACATTTTAAAGGGACAATTCACCCAAAATTGTGATGACGTGATGAATTGAAAAGTCTATCATCATTTACTCACTCACATGTTCTTCCAAAACTGTATAGTCTTCTGTGGAACATAATTAAGATCTCTTTGAGACATGAGTTTTTTGTCTATGTGCTTTAGTGTTGTTTGGTTACCTGAGTTCTTCCAACTAGTGTTTCACAGAAGAAAGTGATGCAGGTTTAGAAGGACACAAGGGTGAGTAAATGCTGATTGGTCTTTCGCACTATCCCTTTAAAATGGATATCTTAGATAATTTAATGAGAGTTTAAACTAAAAGCTGATTTTTGATTGATGATTTTTGATTGATCTCAGCAATTCTGAGCACAGTTTGAGTAAATGATGACAGAATCATTTATTATCACTATTTTTTTAACTTTACTATATGTAAACAATGACCTAATTTAGGCCTGCTTTTAGGGTTTGCAGAGAAACAACTGAGACCAAATTGATACTTTTGATTGATACAACTGTGGCAAAAAAAAAAAAAAGCCCAGCATTTGTCCAGGTCTCACCTCTGTAAGCAGGAGGGCAAAGGGAGGAGAGAAGTTTTTTGGCATCTCATAAAGGAAGCTGCGTACTCTCCTCAGCATGCTACAGTGATCCGGCTCTGGAGACACAGGAAACTGAGACACACACAGAGGGGGAGGGCAAGTGAGTTTAGAATGACTAGGCAGAAATGACACATCTATTCACACAGGCAAAGAAACACAAGATTTTGGTTCAAATATACATATATGTGCATTTGTCCTTACCTTTCCAGTGGCTAATGCAAAAAGAAGGATGCCGAGAGACCACCAATCAGCCGTGTGGTTGTAGGGACCACCGCTAAGGACTTCAGGAGCTAAAGAGACAGATTTCTTAAGAATCCTGCTTACATTCCACACATAGCTAGACATATAAATGTCCTTTCATTAGTCAGCTATAAATATCATTAATGGCTCATTTTTCATTTCGAGAGACTATGTATGTATATTATTCCACATATGTTCCACATAAGTCACAGTAATCATTTATTTGTTTTAATTTCTTGTTTTATTATAGATTTACCCATGTATTGGATTGTTCCACAAATAGTGAATGCCCTTCCTCCACGCTCAAGACGCCGGGACAAACCGAAGTCAGCCAGTCGTAGGTGACCTTTGATAAAATATTAAAAAAGCTCACATTTACATGCTAATACTAGAAGATTTACATTTTATACTATAAACATAATAAATTAATGATTAGATGGTAGTTTGATGTCATTTCAATTTTATATGATTTGATGTTAAATTTTATTTTGATGTCATATTTTCACATTTTAACAAACAAATATTGAAATAATTGAAATATCACAATATGAAATGAGTAGACTGGATTACTTGTTAATGTTTTATTGCTATCATGATATCATGTTTGTGTAAATACTCCAGGTATATTCTTTGGCCTGGAAACCTGACGCCTGGATGTTCTGGAACATTCCATGTTTACATGAAAAAAGCTGACACCTACTGCCCTCCACTGGAGGGACTGCAGAACATAGACTGCCTTACCTTGGTCTGTTAGAAGGACATTCTCCATCTGTTAAAAAGATAAAAGTGAATGTTTTTTTAAGTAATTTAAGACATTTTATTGATCATATTCATTGCTTAAGGTCATTAAATTAAAACATTACATTCAAAACACTGTATACCTTCACATCACGATGGATGATTGCACAGTCATGAAGGAACCCTATGAAATATAAGATGATATTTAAAGTATGATGAAACACAATTATTTTGACAAGCATTTATAGCTACTTGAGCAAAAAAATAAACCAGCTTGGCACAAAATGTCCATGGATTTTTTTTAAACATGATTTTAAGTTGAAATTTATTATCTTATCTTATCTTATATTATATTATATACATCCCTCTGTTCAAATGTTTGGGGTCAAGATATTTTAAAAAGACATTACTTTAATTCAGCAAGGACACATTAAAATTACAATGACTATTAAGACATTTATAATGTTACAAAAGATTTCTATTGCAAATAAATGCAGCTTCAAAGTGTCTTATGATCCTTTTTTTCTGAAAATGCTGAAAATTCTAAAATAATTAAAAAAATATCCACCTTATTCTTTAAAGTGAAAGCAAAGACTATAGAAATACAATGACCATTCAGTCCTATATTTATGAATGGGAGAAACTGCAATGCGCAATATGGTGGAATAGTCCTGCCTTCTAAATGAAAGAGCCAATCGCTGATTGGTAAAGTCATTGTGTCACTGCAGCGACCGTTAAGAGTGCCAGTTCTCATAGAACCTGAGGCTGGATCGGGCGATGCACATGCGCAGTAACAAGCGCATTGTGGTTGTGCATGCACATTGGCTGGTCTAGCTTGAAAAATAAGCTTTTTAAAAGCTATTTGAGCATAAGAAACAACATTCATGGGGCAGTTAATTTCAGATTTTGTTGCTGATTTGAAATATATAATTTAATTGTGCGTTCAGCGAGCCATTTGTGAGATTTCAGGACTCCCCCATTCATGCAAACAGGGTCTTGGATGAGCAGGCCGGAGGCGTTGCAAATACTTTTTTGTCGGAAGTAAGCCCACGGGCAAGACTTCCAGTTCATTAGCCGCTACAAGGAAATAATAATAAGAATAACAATGTGCAGTAAATGGTAAAACTGTTTGCACTACAAACCAGTGTGTTCATAATTAAAATAATATATTAAAATAATATGGTAAGACCCACCAATTAGCAATATCAAGCAGCAAAACAAGCTGTTTTGCACAGTTAAAAAAAGCTGGACTCGGATGAGACTGGAAGCCACACCCATAAAATTTTCAAATGGCCACGCCCTCTCTTACGGGAATAATAAGGTGGATATTCAAATAAAAAAATAGTTCTTTTAAACTGTAACAATATTTCACAAATTACAGTTTTCATTGTATTTTTGATCAAATAAGTGAAGCCTTGGTGAAAATAAAAGACTTTTTTTCAAAAAACTTTACAGACCCCAAACTTATGACCCCCAAAGTATTTCTTGTCATATAGATTTGCTTACCTAGAGCAGAACCTAATTCAGCAGCAAACACTTTTACCACATCCTCTCCAAACTGTCCAATCATCACCCAGTATGTGTACAAGTCCCCTGTGCTGCAGTAATCACACACTAGAGAGGGAAAAAACAGAAACAAACCATATAAACAGCGCCTGAATTTGCAAATCCTAGTTAGAGACAAACACAAAAATCCAACTAAAACATCTGTCACTTGACCATATTAATAATACATCAGTCAAGACCATCTGTTTCTATCAGTTATTCCCTCATCCAGACCACTGACTGGTAAAACATCACGGTCAGATGAGGTACAGAACATTCTGTGTTACAAAACATGATCTTAAGCTTGATATAAACAAATCCCAACAGTGAACTGAATTAAGTGTCAGTAGAAATAGGAATAAAACAGTGCAGGCTTTGAATGAAGGAATCAGGTGATAATCAAAGGAAGTGACACAATCTTCATAGCTTTAGCTAGGAGAAAACATTCAAGGGGTGAACATCATAGTGGAAGAAGAAAATCGATTTTCACAAATGCAGTCAGGATCACTGGGAAATCAAACACTGGGGAAAAAAGGACTTAAGGTTTGGATTGAGGAATCCTAATACGTGGACTCAGATTGAATCCGCAGACTTTTTGGACTTTTTTCTTCACTGATTTTAGAAATAAAATCTATTCTACTGGTTAATTTACTGGTAGCTGACAACATACATCTATCTATCTATTTATCTATCTATCTACAGTTGAGGTCTACAGTTGAGGTCAAAAGTTTACATACAAGTTTTGTAGAACCTGCAAAATGTTAATTATTTTACCAAAATAAGAGGGATCATACAAAATGTGTGCTATTTTTTATTTAGTACTGACCTGAATAAGATATGTCACATAAAAGATGTTTACATATAGTCCACAAGAGAAAATAATAGTTGAATTTATAAAAATGACCCCATTCAAAAGTTTACATCCACTTGATTTTTAATACCGTTGTTAACTGAATGATCCACAGCTGTTTTTTTTGTTTAGTGATAGTTGTTCATGAGTCCCTTGTTTGTCCTGAACAGTTAAACTGCCCGCTATTCTTCAGAAAAACCCTTGAGGTCCAACAAATTCTTTGGTTTTTCAGAATTTTTGTGTATTTGAACCCTTTCCAGCAATGACATCTTTTCACACTGAGGACAACTAAGAGATTCATATACAACTATTACAGAAGGTTCAAACATTCACTGATGCTCCAGAAGGAGAAAAAAAGATGAATTAAGAGCATGTGAAAACCTTTGAACAGAATGAAGATGTGTACATTTTTCTTATTTTGCCTAAATATTATATTTTTTGTCACTTAGTACTGCCCTTCAGAAGCTACATAAGATGCTTACATGTTTCCCAGAAGACAAATTGAGTTAAATTTACCCTGATCTTCCAATTCAAAAAGTTTTCACCCCCAGCTCTTAATGCATTGTTTTTCCTTCTGGAACATCAGTGAGGTTAATTTTTATAAATTCAACAATTATTTTCTCTTGTGGACTACATACATATTTTATTTGAAATATCTTATTCAGGTCAAGGTGGTATCAATTCTGCAAGGTGTATGTAAACTTTTGACCTCAACTGTATCTATCTGAGGCTGCATGTCTTTAAAACATTCAAACTTCAAGCATTCAAGCTTTCTCAAGCCAAAATGATTTAAGTTATTTTTAATCTGCATAAGTTTGTCTAGACAAACCTATCTAGTTCAAAAGTCTTTGGGTCACTTTACATGAAATCAGCACCATGGATAGCACCCATATTGTATAAAACAGTGGTTAACAACTCTGGTTCTGGTTCCACTACAATAAAACATGAATTGCTTTCATTCTTTGAATTTTAGGAACTCTCATTCTGATACTCTGTACACAGTGTGCCACACAGAATAAAAAAAAAATAATAATAAAATGACTTTCTCTTTTCCCACAGAAGATTTCTACTTCAAATAAATGCTGCTCTTTTGAACTTTCTATTCATCAAAGAATCCTAAAAAAAATGTGTCATGGTTTTCACAAAAATATTATGTAGCACAACTGTTCTCAGCACTCATAATAAGAAATCTTGAGCACCAAATTAGCATGTTAGAACTGATTCTGGAGGATCTTTTGACACTAAAGACTGAAATGATAGCTGCTGAAAATTGAGAAAAAAACCTTCAGGTCTAATGATAGTTTGTAGGAGATCCAGGGAGATTTTTGTGTCAGGGCCACATGGCACTTGGTTGTGAGGGAAGACTTCAATTTAGTGGTGGGAAAGGCAGGAGGAGAGTTCCGAATCACTCACTAATGTAGATGTGCCGTTGGGTCTGCCAGCAGTCCTGCAGGTCGTGGACAAAAGGGTGGCGGACCTGACGCTGCAAAGCAATAGTTTGACAACAAGAGCACAGGTACAGTGAGTCATAAACCTCTGTGGGTTTTGAACTCGACCTCTTCATGTACCAGAGTGATAAAGTGACCTGCTTATATTCATCCAAGCTCTCTTCCAGTGAATTTGCATTTCCTTCCTGTTGCCACTAAAACACACACCACTTCAATCTCCATAGCACCTATGACATAAGCTAGGAGCCAGTGGCTGTAAAAGATGGCATAGACTAATAGACTGGATAAAAATGATGACATTCCAGAAAACTGAGGCTCACCTGGACTATTACTTCCTCCTTAGACTGCTCCAAAACTCCCAAGCGCAAAATCTCAGATTTCGGAATAACCTGCATTAGACAATAAACACAAGTGGTGAATGAACATTACTATGTTGCTATAACAGGTTGTTTATTCTTCATCATGAAGAGGATGACTAATTCATATACGCTAATGTTTGTAAAAAATGTAGGGTCAGTAAGATTTTGTTTTTTGAAAGAAATTCATATTTTCCATCAAGGATGCATACAAATTATGAGAACATTTTTAGAATGTTACAAAAGATTTCTATTTCCAAAAAAAACTTGAACTTTCTATTCATCAGAGAATCCAGAAAAAATATATAATGGTTTCCACAAAACATCAGGTAGCACAACATGGTTTTTGAGCATCAAATCAGAATATTAGACTGATTTCTGAAGGATCATGTGACACTGAAGACTGGAGTAATGATGCTGAAAATTCAGCTTTGCATCACACATATAAATTACATTTTAAAATACATAAAAATAGAAAACAGTTATTTTAAATTGCAATATTTTTACAAAATATTACTGTTTTACTGTATTTTTGATCAAATAAATGCAGCCTTGGTAAACATAAGAGACTTCAAAAACTGAAATTTAACAGACCTCTGGATAATAATATACAATAAGCAGGGTACGACGTGGCTAAAGGCGCCCCGGGGTAAAAGGTGCCTTTGATATTATTTTCCTCTAAACCAATAGATGGCACACAAATGTGGCGTAGCACCTTTCAAAACATTCACTTTTCAAGACGCATGTGCAAATTTGTCTGACCCTTGATGCGATCATGGGCAGCACCGCAAAGTTGATTCTGTGCTTACTCGATCTAATATTTGATGTTTTTTAATATGTTGTAGATTTAAGTAGCAAATGAGCTAAATCGCTAAAATAATGCATATATTTTGAGACAAATGTCTTCTTAATGATTTTCAGTTTTAAGATAATTAAAACAACAGTTCAGTTTAACAAAAGAATATGTAGAAGTATGGTATTTGGGGTAAAAAGCGCCCCTGCTGTTGGGTCTAAAAGCACATGACAATTAACATGATAATTAATAGATGGCTGACTTTTCGATTTGTTGATGGTTAGATTCAGATGGTAAATGTCATATATTATTTTGGGTGTCCATCTTAGAGATAATCACCATGTTAAGAATAAAACATCTAATATAATACCATATTAATCATATCATATAATAAAATATAATTTGTTATTACTACTGTAAATCTATATTAAATTATTATGGGATCTCCTTCAGTGCTTTCAGAATCTTTATTTTTTAAAATGACTGTCCTTTAAAAAACATATTTTAATGACAATATATTCATTGAAGAAAAATTAATTATTTTATTTTTCAAAATAAGCAAAAAATAGTACAAACTTTGCTAATGTGATTGTTTTGAACAAGTAATAACTTAGATATTATTTAAAAAAAAAAAGTATTTATATATTTACGTGTAAAGACGGGGTAAAAGGCCCCCTTTGCCACCTCATATATTTATAAGATTTTAAAACAAAATTAACGGCTTGTATGAATTATTGCCACACAAAATCTGTTGCTCCATAAATGTTCAATACAAACATATTTTTTTTGCAATTATACATTTTAGGCACAGTGAACAGTAGTTTTTTTCTTAAGGTGTGCCTTTAGCCTTGTTGTACCCTATACATATATATTAAAATATAGACAAAGTTTTTACCTTAACTGCATAAATCTTTTGCTTCGATTTATCCTTAACCTTTAAAATGGGTCCAAAAGATCCTTTCGCTATGTAACCCAGGACCTAGAGGTTGGACAATATGATAAAATAATGAGAAAAATATACATAAAACAAGAAATAAAGAAGAAAATGTTGACTAATAAACTTCTTACTTGAAAATGTTCATGTCCTGGGATATTGCGATGGGGGAATTCAGGCAGAAACATATTGATAAAACTTGGCAGACTCCATTCCATACGGAGTTTCTCAGGGCCCGGTAATGAGGAGACCAGGTGCTCAGGAATGGATGGCTCCTTGTCACAAATCATTCTATGTGATCCGATTCGTAATGGGTTGATTCTGCAGAGCCCAGCTGGGAGAGCAATACCCACAGCAGAGAGAAATCCCCGCCATCTGGATATTTGTGACTGCTCCTCTGACCCTGTACACTGCTGTGAATGAATGTCATTAAATAATAATTACATGGTTTCTCATATTCCAGCGATGACCTATTTTTTTGAACATGCTCATGGGTGTCTCTGAAACTGTGGATACTTGTCTTTTATTTCAAATAAGTATAAGAAACTTAATAAATATACAAGGGGAAAATAATAGGTCAAAAACATGTTTTAAGGAGATTTTTTAAGAAGAACTAATTAACAGTGTGCAGTGGTAATGATGAATTTACGTGTACAGATGCGCACAGTCGGTTTGAAATACATTCAATATCCCATGAATTTCAAAGTACATTTAAAAAAAATTTAAATAAGAAATATCAAGTCAAAAATGCCCATATTCTAGGAAATTACCATAATATTCATATTAATTTAATTATGTTAATTATGCTGGGATGACACGCTTTTCCCTTGGCTTTGCTTTCAGTCAAATCCACACAAATGTGAAATGGCTCATGTAAGTATTGTGCTTGTAGAAAACATAACTAGGTATTTATTAACTATACATATGTATTTAAACGAAATGCAATGACCTACTTATAAACAAACTCACACACAAAAAACGTCTCATAGCATCCCTTTTGGTGCATATAAACCAATACAATACAAAACATAAACATAATTTTATATAACATACATGTGTTTGCTTCTTTTTTCATTAAACATGACTTAAATACCCTATTAAGATTTAGCTTCTAAAAATAGACATGCATTGCTTAACTCTTACCAAGTACAGATCAAACATTAAAGTAACACATGCCACAGTCAGCAGCCATCCACAACACTAACTTACAATGTTTTCAACTGTTCTCACCACTCATACCAAGAAAATAATAAAGAACTAACCTTGCTGTTTTTGCTAGCATCGGTACCCATCACAGTTCTCGTCTTGCGTGAAATATTAGTTGAATCTTACATACTGTTCATCCATGTTGTCGCTTGTAGTTTCTGTGGCAGTGAGTGACAGAGCACTACCACCAAAGTGTATTCCTGTTATTACCGCTCGAATATGGACAGGGCATGAGCTTTAACATTATGTCTTACATTTAACTATACAGAAGAACACATCTTCTTACGAAGCGTTATCACTCTGACAGATATGGCGACAAAAACAAGATAATCTCTGATTGCATTGACGAATACTGCGCATCCTCTCACGTTACTGTCATCCAATCGGATTTCTTGTCGAGTTGTTAGACCACGCCCACTCCAGCGCCCAGTCGAAACAGTATCAGGAGCTGAATTATTTACATCCAGTGATGAAACATGACGTTATTAAACATTAAGTACTATAGAGTCATGCTTCATGTTAATTTAAAGTTATATCTAAACATTGTTATGGTATTTACTCTTAAAATAGGGTCTTTGTTGGTATAAATAGTTCCATGAAGAACCAACCATCCATTCTTTCATTTACATTGCACAAAAGGTTATTTAGATCATTAAAATGTTTTTTACTCACAAAGAGCGAGAGTATCATATGTCCTGTGACAGTTGATTTTTTCAGCATTAGTGGGTTGCATAAAACAAGGGATTGGATTATCTCATGATCAGTGTTTTTTGCAGAATGTACAGTTGGTATGACTGAATTTATGAAACCGTTTTTATTGTATTGTACTTTGACAAATAGTCAGATAGTCAAATCAGTTCTGTTTTCCTTGTTTACAAATCCACTTACACACACGTCTTTAGAATAATGATTAGAAACGGTAGCTGCACAATTGCCCATAATGCATGGTTGATAATGCTGAGAGGCAACACTGAAATCATACTTCTACAAAGGGCAACCATATGTGGCTCCTTAGATTGGTGAGGCTTTACAAAAAGAAAGATTTAATTATATATAATATATACTTAATTATACTTAATAATTATATACCTACATTTTCACATTTTTTCTTTCCAAATATTATGCATATAATGTCGAGACCTTTAGTATGCCGGCTTAATTTTATCTACGCTTGATTTTTATATTTCAGTATTTAAATGACACTACACTAAATTGTCTAAATAGTCTATTTATTACTAAATAAAGAGTTGAGCATATACATATATATATATATATAAACGCGATAAATGCCATTTTTTACAAAATTGAGTTCCTGCCAAAATCAGTATTGTATCTGGTCGGTTTTGATAAGGCAGTTTTTAATTTTACGCAAAATGCGATATCCACCGTGTTATTCTGTCATGTTTTCTCTCTTTTTTTCCAAACGCGACAAACGCCAGTCTCCCTTTTCTGCAAAATGCGATTCATCCGCTCAGCCAATCACAGCGCAGCATTTCACGCATTGTAAACACTAAAGGCAGCGCTTTGAATACACCCCGCATCCATAGTTTTCAACGTTGAGTAATGTATCACAGACATATCTAACGAATCCTTTCATAAACAACGTGTAGAGAGAGTGTAAATAAGAGATTCATTGTGCAGTGTAGAGAGTTTCGTTGAATATAATTTTGTGAGATCGCGATGAACTAAAATGAGTGACAGCTTTTAATGATTTTTAAGGGAGTTTGTAAATGAGATATTGATTTAATGCAACAGTTAAATAATCAAGAAGTTAATATTAAGTGACTTACATTGTCTGACTATAACACTATTGCCTGATTTTGCTCATCTCATCTTCAAAAATAGTTTGAAACAAAGTCACAGCTGAGCCCCTGCGCATCTCCATTCAAACACAACGGTGTTTTGTTTACGAATGAACGTGCGTTTTTTTGTGAGTGAGTCAATGAATCAATTACCCATTCATAAAAAGAATCACTTCCTGAATTAATCAGCCGTTCGAACGAATCAAATGAATATGATTCAGAAATTAAATCAGTGACTTACCGCCACCTACTGGCAGCATTTCATTTTTATCTTCTTTTTAGTTATTAAAATCATTTTATATTTCTATGTTCAAAATTGTATATTTAAAACATTAATCTCAACAAGAGTTTATGAATTTGATTGCACTTATGCCATCTCCTTCCATCACTTATACTTTCTCTAAAAAGAAAAGTAAGCGTAGACCCCTAATGGATTTATTGCATTTCGGGAAAAAATAATCCGTTTTTATAATAAATCTTTGAAAAATCAAAATCTAGATTTGAATTTTTAATGTTATTATAACCTAAAGATGCTATGTGAAAGTTTAAAACAGAAAATAGTGGTTTTCATCTTGCCACTTTCTTGGTAAAGAAAACACATTTTTACTCAAATTAATCAAAATGGATTTATAGCGTTTTGGAACCAAACTCTTCATATATATATGTATGTATACAAATGTTTTGTCAGATTCACCCTAGTAGAGAAGTAGATTTAAATAGATTTAGATAGATATAAATTGCACTCATTTTAAACAAAGTATAGTTCAAGTCTATTAACATATTAATTGACATATCAATTGAGATTTACTTCTGCACAATGCACATTTCTTAATATTAAGCCTAAAATATGTTTTAATGTCACTATTGATGAGGATTGTATGATCTTTAAATATTATGCATTTAGAGAATGATATTATTTAAAGTGTACCTAAAGTATATTTGCAATAGTTCCACTTTAGCACAATCATATATACTTAAGTATATCTTTAGTTGGACGTCAGCACTACTTCTGCACAATTAAAGTGCATTAAATACAACATTAGTTGTTCCAGTTTAGTAGACTTCAAATTTACCAGTTTAGTATACTAAAAGTACAATCGCAGGGTATTTTTTTATTAAGTACTTAATATGTAAATGTATTTGTAGTATAATTAGCATTAAATAAATGTATTTTAAATACATTTCAGTATATTTATTTTTCACTAAAGGAGATATAAGGCATTTTTAACAATCTGCAATTCTGACATTAATTTGAATATTTTGTTATAAAATGTTGTGATTTTCATCCCATAGCATATATTAAGGCTACTCAACTCTAAAGTTGTATGTTTAAAACACTTATAAATCACTGAACTAATGAAAATCAAACTGAATCAGTGAAAGGTTTTAGCTATTTCATGCATTGATCAAAATGCATTTCTATCAAAGCAGAACTTTTCTATTAGAAGCTATTTCAGAATATTTCACTAGGATTTATTTATTATTATTATTATTGTTTTATAAGGAAATTTCACCTCATAATTTTTTTTAAATATTTGTATTTATTTATTTTAACTGTAATAATAATGTAATAACTTTTTACATAAACAACTTGTACTTATTAAACAGCTGTATCGTTTTCCTTGCTGTTAATTTTTTTCTTTTTTTTTTTGTATTGTCTTGTATTGTTTTTGACATCAAATTTAAATTGTTCAAATTTAAATTTTTCATTCCATTAAACTTTATGGTATAGTAACGGGCAATAATGATCAAATCAAACATAAATATTTGCATCTTAGGACATTAACAAAATAAATCATTATTAGTTTTCAAAGAAAATTCCAACAATACATTGTACAGGTCAACATTATCGTTTTTTCAAAAATCCTTATTAAATAACGATCATGTTCCATGAAGATATTTTGTAAATTTCCCACTGTAAATATATCAAAACCTAATTCTTATTTAGTAATATGCATTGCTAAGAACTTAATTTAGCCAAAAGGGGGATTTTCTTAATATTTTGATTTTCAAATAGTTGTATCTTGGCTAAATATTGTCCTGTCATAACAAACCATACATCAATAGAAAGCTTATTTATTCAGCTTTCATATGTATATATGTATAAATCTCAATTTCAAAAAAGTGACCCTTATGACTGATTTTGTGGTCCAGGGTCACATTTTAAATGACCTTCGCCATAGTAGTATTTGTAAACTCGCGTCCCGGAAATTCACTTTGTCAAGATGGCGACGCGCATTGTAAGCATGAGATTTTCGTGCACGATATTTCAACCAGTATTGACATTGCGATGTCATTCAGTAAATATAAAAAGACATGTACGTAGACGCAGATGTGTGTCTGGCTTAATTTCAGTGAACGAGTCGATAGAAAATTCGAAACGAGTCGTCAGTCAAAACAAACATTTACTACAAGACAACATTTTCAGAAACGCTGAAAAAGCCAGCATTCAACGACCCGACTGTGCTAGATATGACACCCAAAGCTCTGACAACATATCGGATTCAGTTCATTTCCCACAATTACCTAAGGAAAAGGTGATAAACGCTGACCGCTATGACACTCAATCATCCACAACATTGTCCCGTTTCGGAGAAGTTGATGGTTTGCTGTATGAGAAAGCACAGCCTGGGGACAAGAGTTTAACGTGAGTAATATTCTTTAGCATCTTTATTGACGTTTGTTACTACGTGATTCGTGCCTGCGAAAATTCTAATATTAAAAGTATTTTTTTCTTTTGCAAAAACTAAGTTGAAGATACAGTTGCAGTCACTTAAGGTTGTGAAAAATGAATTAAATACCTTGAATCTCTATTTTCTATTCTAAATTCTATCTCCATTTTATATGCAGGAGGTTGGTCAACATAGCTCGATCTAAGAAGCTTCGTGAGCAGCAAGGTAAAGTTGTTCTGGAAGGAAAGCATCTAATACGCAGTGCTCTGGATGCAGGGGCCATAGCGCAAACTGTTTATTTCAGTTCTATGGATGCGCTGCGGGAGCTTCCCCTGGATAAACTTAGACATACCAGCATTGTTAAAGTCAGAATGGAAGATCCTAAAGTCTGGTCTGATCTTGACATCTCAAAAAACATAATAGGTAAGACTATCTGCATTATCAGTACAAATCAAATTGTCCCACACATTTAGCAGCACTTTAATTTCAGATTCTCTTATTGCAGCTGTATTCAAACGTCCCGAAGCATCACATTTAACATTCTCTGAAGAAAAGTATGGCAAGCCGGTGCCTCTAACACTGATTTGTGACAACGTAAGAGACCCTGGAAACCTGGGCGCAGTGTTGCGCTCTGCTGCTGCCGCCGGGTGTCATAGTGTGCTGCTGACTAAAGGTAACAGCAAATCTATTATGTTATATTCAGGGTTCTATGCTTACTTTTCTTTTCTAATTTAAAAAAATTAGGAGCACCTTCTAAAAATCAAAAAAATCTGACAAAAAAAAATTAGCCTTCTGATTACGAAGTGATGTTTGACCCCTTAAAGTGAATTAAAGGAGAATTTTGTTTTTACCTTTGTAATGGCATTTTTCTAACTTTATTAAAAGTATGTCATCTTTTATGTAAAAATGTAACATTTCTAATTAAAACAACAGAATAAGAACAAGTAGAATAAGTTACCAATCAAATGAAATCAGTATTAATAAAATTACTTTGTTCTACAGAGGTGACACAGAAAACAAAAAAGTGGCTTGTAGGTGTATTTTCATGTTTGACGAGGCTCAGAGGTGGCATGCGTGCAAATCAAGTTCATAAATTCATGTTGAGATTAATGTTTTAAATATAACATTTTGAATATAAAAATATTAAATTATTTAAATGACTGAAAAGATACTTTAAAAATTAAACTAAAACTGCCAGTAGGTGGCGGCAAGTCACTGATTTAATAACTGAATCATTCATTCGATTCGTTTGAATGGCTGATTCATCCAGGAACAAAGCAAGTGCCAATGTTCATACTATCCATCCTAAACAGTATGTAAGATTACAATAAGTGTGTCCAAAAGCATGGTATGCTGAAAAGATTATGTCAAAAGTCCCTGGATGGTCTACTATTTCAGGTCCATTTTTGAAGTGTGGATCCATGTACACTCTAATGACTAATATTGCCCACAATCCATTGCGCTTAGGCAAAGGATTCGGTTCAGAACTACAAACACGAATAAAAAGCGTTAAAAACCGGTGGTTAGGTAGAGATGTTTAGAAAAAGGGGTTTGAGTTACTAATAATCAGCATTTACCTGGTAAAAAAAAAAATATTTACTTATTTATTTATTTATCCCATCTGCAACAGCAATGTGAACTTTTATAAACATCCGTTTGATTGTTAATTTTTAAATGCATCATGCAGAAAATATGAGCAGTTTTCAGCATGAAAAACCCACGACTGGCAGAGCAACGTGCTACTTTTCTCTCCAATATGGTAGGAAGTTAAATTAAATTAAATGTGGAGGATGTTAACTGTGACAAGATAATTGACAGGTCAGTTTACTGTGACAGGGTAAAGATGCAGTTGTGTGACGTTATATTATGTCCCAAAGCTTGCCTACTCTTCTACGACACACTTAAAAGGGTGTACTTTTTCTTCACCAAAAGAGTACATACTTCAAGGGCGTAGTGTAAGTAGGCACATTGGAACACAGCAAATGTCTTTATGAATGGAAAATTGAATCATTGACTCACTAGATTTGTTTAAAAACGCACGTTCATTCATAAACGAAACACCACTGTGTTTGAATGGAGATGTGAAGCGGCTCAGTTGTGACTTGTTTCAAACCTTTTTTTGACGACGAAATAGAGCAAAATCAGACAATAGTGTTATAGTCAGACAACGTAAGTCACTTAAAATTAACTTCTTGTTTATTTAACTGTTATATTAAATTCATTTCTCATTTACAAACTCCCTTAAATCATTAAAAGATGTCACTCAGTTCATTGCAATCTCACAAAGTTCCATTATAATAAGTGAATCTCTTATTTACACTCTCTCTACACTTTAAGAATGGATTCATCAGATATGTCTGTGATGCATTACTCAACGTTGCAAAAAAAAGTAGAAACCTTTGAAGCTCCCCTCAGCGGAAAGACAAGTATGCTGATTGGGTCAGTCGCACTGGTGCTCCTAAATATTTTTTCATAGTTGCAAATGCGACTGAAATGGTCGCACTGTAGAGACCTGAATTATATTATAATATATTATATTATATTGTATTATATTATATGATCTCTCCTCAGGATGTGTGGATGTTTGGGAGCCCAAAGTCCTTAGGGCGGCCATGGGTGCTCACTTTTGTCTCCCCGTAATCCCGAGTCTAACGTGGAGTGATATTTCAAGTCACCTGCCGAAAACAGCAACCATTCACGTAGCCGACAACTGCAGCACCGCCATGACTGAAGATGACAATACCGTAATGCATCAAAAACAAAAAAAGCCCTCTGATTACGGTTGGGTCAGAGGACATCAGTATCCAAGGAAGGTGGAATATGAGGATGGTGATTTGTGTGGTTTTAAGGATTATAATAGTGGCAAATCCCTCGAGACACAGTATTATTACAATGACTGGGTTGCTAGGCACACAGGCCTTGTAATTGGTGGAGAAACACACGGTCTGAGTCGGGAGGCTTTACAATTGGCTGAGAGGACTGGAGGGCGGAGGTTACTGATCCCTATGGTACATGGTATGGACAGCCTGAACTCCGCCATGGCTGCAAGTATTCTGCTCTTTGAAGGAAGGAAGCAGCTGCTGTCACTGGCTGAGAAGATGAGAAGTTGAGAGAGACCACAGCTTCCTAAAAAACATGCTGAAGCCATGCAATCATTACATAATTATGTAATATGAACACATCCAAAATGTTTTTGTTTGTATGTAAATGAAAGCCTTTATTCTGATTCATTTATTCATTAAACAAAAACAAAATGGAAAGATATTCTTGATTTATCAGAAATATAATTAAACATTATATATATATATATATATATATATATATATATATATATATATATATATATATTTTTTTTTTTTTTTTTTTTTTTTTTAAATGTTTTTTATGAAGTCTTCTATATGCTTACTAGTCGAAAAGATGGTGTTTGGGTCAGTTTATGTGTGTAGGGATGTGAACACATGTGATCACACCTTTCTTTTTGGAGCTCATGAGCACAAGAAAGAAGTGTTAAATCTTTTTGGTTAGCTTGTCACTTTTTAAAGGGGTCATCGGATCCCCATTTTCCACAAGTTGATATAATTCATTAGGGGCTTAAAGGAGAAGTCCACTTCCAAAACAAAGATTTACATATAATGTACTCACCCCCTTGTCATCCAAGATGTTCATGTCTTTCTTTCTTCAGTCGTAAAGAAATTGTTTTTTGTGGAAAACATTTCAGCATTTTTCTCCATATAGTGGACTTCTATTGTGCCCCGAGTTTGAACTTCCAAAATGCAGTTTAAATTCGACTTCAAATGATCCCAAATGCAGTTGTAAACGATCCCAGCCGAGGGGATGAAGGGTCTTATCTAGCGAATCAATCGGTTATTTTCATACAAATATTACAATTTCTATACTTTTAAATGTCAAACGCTCGTCTTGTCTTACTCTGCCTGGACTGTTTTTTTTTCCTGGTTCATGACAGTTAGGGTATGTTGATAAACTCCCATCTCATGTTCTCCCTCAACTTCAAAATCGTCCTATATCACTGTTTTACCTTTTTTGTTAAGGGTGTTTGAGCTTCTTTGCATGTTCACTTTGCAAAGACTGGGTTGGTACTACTGCAGTGATGTAGGATGATTTTGAAATGATTTTTGAAGTTGAGGGAGCAAATACAATTGGAGTCTTTCAAGTGTCTTGAGCCAGAATACACAGAGTTCAGGCAGAGCAAGACAAGACGAGCGTTTGAGCTTAAAAAGTATTTAAATGTATTTATTTTTTTTAATGAAAATTAACAGATCATTTCACTAGATAAGACCCTTCTTCCTCTGCTGGGATCATTTACAACCACATTTGGGATCGTTTGAAGCCGCATTTAAACTGCATTTTGGAAGTTCAAACTCGGGGCACCATATCAGTCCATAATATGGAGAAAAATGCTGAAATGTTTTCCTCAAAAAACAATTTCTTTACGACTGAAGAAAGAAAGACATGAACATCTTGGTTGACAAGGGGGCGAGTACATTATCTGTAAATTGTTGTTCTGGAAGTGGACTTCTCCTTTAATGAGAAGTCTATAAGATTCTTTGGTTAAAATTTCTCAGTGGTAGTGAAAAAAAGCACAGCACCCTTTGGAAACTCATCGTTAGGATCAGGTATAAAAAATTCACTAAGTGGAGATATTTTACAGAATTCCACGCTGCCAAGGAGTGAACACAGTCATTTCTCCCTTTTGTGTGATTTTCTGCAAACAAAGATTATTGATTAGAAATCTATTTTTATTAGCACAGATTACAGCTAAATGATTAACTTGTAAAACTGTCCTAATGTAGAGCTGCTTTTCTTGGTTTTGCATTGAAGTTCATGTCCCTTGAAAAGATCCTTTTTCCAAGAACATTACAAAAATCACAAGCAAAGTTCTGATGTTGTGCTACATATGTCACAGAGAAATTCTCTTCTATTTAATATCTATTTAATATCTATATGTCCATTTGAATAAACAAAGGATACAGGGATAAGGGAACCGCAACGACTTAAGTGACGAACCTGGCTGGGACATGCTTATCATCCTCTGAAAGGTGCAATTTCGTTTTATTTAACATACTAGTCATATGATTCCTTAGCATTTTTAAAAATATTATTAGGAAAGGAAAGGACGTGACGTGTGGCCAAGTATGGTGACCCATACTCGGAATTTGTGCTCTGCACAAAAGGCCTAACAAAGGTTGTACTTCCTTCGCCGGCTGAGGAAGTTCAACCTGCCACAGGAGCTGCTGAAGCAGTTCTACTCAGCCATCATCGAGTCTTCAACTAAAAAAAATCAGACACTAGAAGATTACAGAACGGTTCTGACTGCCGAGAGAATTATAGGTGCTCCCCTGCCCACCCTTCAAGAACTGTATACATCCAGGAAAGTGAAGAAAATGGCTCAGAAAATCACTCTGGATCCCTCACATCCAAGTCATCCCCTTTTTGAACTTTTGCCATCTGGTCAGCGCTACAGAGCCCTAAATACCAGGACAGCCAGGCACAAGAACAGTTTCTTCCCCCCAAAAAATCTACCTTTTGAACAGCTAAATGTTTTCTCATTGTGCAATAAAAATGTGCAATAACCTAATATTTATTTGTTACCACCTACATCCTAGTACATCCCTGCATCTCATTCCTATTCTATGATCTATAGCACAACTGTATATACAATTTATTTTATTTTTCAATTTATTTTCAATTTTTGTCTATTTATATTTACATATGTGTATTTTTATTGTCATCTTTTTATTGTCTCTGTGTACTGGAAGCCCGTGACCCAAAAAACAAATTCCTTGTATGCGAAGGCTTGGCAATAAAGCTCTTTCTGATTCTGATCTTTATAAACAAGCCACATACTTGAAATCTAAACAAGTACATTCTAAAAAACCAGATCCTATATCAAAACTCAAAATATATAATTTCCATAACTAAAATGTATATTTTACAGTCGTCCTTGTGCAGATTGATCATAAACATAGCTAAAAAGGCTTCCTACCAGTGGCCATAACAAAACTTAATATCTTGCACAGTTTTATCACAGGTAGAATGCAAAATGTTTCAATACAAGCATTTTAGTCAAATGTAATTTATGAAATATTTCAAACATTTAGCCCAAGGGAGAAAAATAAACCCTCGCAAGAGTTTAAAATCAGCCCAATTCCATGCAAAAAATGCAGATTTGGCAACCCTGCATCCAACAAAAGCTACAGGAATCAGATTTAAATGATCATAGGTCAAGACAAGAGTAAGGAGAGATGACTGACAAATCATGCTGGAGGATTTGCTGAGATTTTACAGAGTGCGTGTGATTGCGAAATTGAAAGTGAAAGTGAATAGCTGCTCATTCAAAAGAGATTTAAATACTCAGCATATAGCAGCTCCCTGATGTGCGAAAATTATATTCAGTATTAGAATGATTGCGTGAGCAGGCAGTAATGGCCTAAAATTCAGCGGGAACGGGATCAAGAAAACAGTCCTGCGTAGGGTTTTAATACAAAAACGTACACAATGAATGGTGACTGTAGAAAGAAAAAAACGAATCACAGACATTTTCTTCCAATTTAGAAATCCCAGCCGGACATATTATTTAGGTCCAAAAAGAGAGGACATGTCCGGGAAAAAGAGAACGTATGGTCAATCTAACTAACGTAAATAAAGCAAGCTAGTATGCGTAGAGCACAAAGTGTTGCAAGTGTTTTTTTTTCTCAGCTGCACAGCATGTCCTGACCAACACATCTCAAATCTTGATCCAAAAAGAAAGAAATGGGACAGCTCAGATGAGCATTATTCATATTTAGCATTTTTATCTTATTTTTAAAAAATTAGTAACATTATTGCAACTACTTCTTGAAACATGTGGGAACACTGGACAGCAAAACAAAACTCTAAGAATTCAACTTTATACAGACATTTAAAAAGAAACAAAAATCAGTCATGACATACTAAAACATAAATGAAGCTAAAAAAAAGAATGACATAATACCATCACTCCAAGGACACATGCCACAGTCACCTGAAATAGAAGAAATTGTAATAAAACAATTAAATTCGTCACTAGTATTGATGGGACTATATACAAAAAATGCTGTTTTGCGAGTTCATTCCTGTAGTTTTTTTTCTGTCAAGGTACATTATTAGGTATAGTAAAGAATTAAAGAGAAAATAAAAAAGGAAAAAGAAGAGAGAACAAAAACACAATAAATATGAAAACATCTCATGCAGCCATCAGTGCTTGCACATTACTGGAAATCCCCATTCCTGCAGTTTTTTAATCTCAAATAAATGCATCAGGTTTAATGGAAACATTATATATTAGGGGTGGAGGAAATCGATTCACATATAAATCGTATTTCTATCTTCTGTTGATTCGCACTGATTGACAAATTTCAAAATTTGATTTTCTACATTTTTAAATTTAACTTCATTGTACTAAAAGTTATTAACACATTACAGTGATAAAGAAACATGCATGAATGAGGAAAAAAGAGTGGGACGTGCTTAATGTTAAAAAGAATTATTAACTGCATTAACTGAAAAAGGACTTAATGCATTCCTCACGTTGACGGACGGACAAACACATACACAAAGTGCACACAGAAAGACACCTCTCAGAAACTATGCAATTGCAAATTCAAGTTCTCTTTTGAGGCTCATTACACTTGAATGGTCAAATAGACACAATTATGTCAAAATGACAATCATATGGAGTATTCATGTAAACACAGTCGGTTATGTCCTACATGAACGTAAACAGTTGAGATTAAAATAGATGTGTATCAGTATATTAGAACTATGCTTTCAGCCTTAAAGGAACAGCAGCATAAAAAACATTTGCTGTCTGTTTCATCAATATCAATCAAACAACAAAAAAAGAATATCACTCACTCACTTACTTTTGACTGAACCACTTTTCTATCTTTAATAATAATCAATTTATATTTAATTCATACAGTGGAGACTTTGCAGTGTTTGATTTTTACATTTGATTTTTCAATTTCTGCAAATAATAAAAAAATAAATAAAAAAAATAATCGATTGAATCCGATTGATTAAAGGGGTCATCGGATGCCCATTTTCCACAAGTTGATATGAGTCTTTAGGGTCTTAATGAAAATAATTAAAAATTCTCAGTGGTAATGTAAAACAACACCCTTTTTACCTTGTCAAAATGAGCTCTGCAAAAATCAACCCATTCTGATGGATTGCTCCCTTAAATGCAAATGAGCTCTGTTCGCCCCGCCCCTCTCTGGGTGAGCTGTGCTCTGAGAGATTGTTTACTTTAGCCACATTTAGAACGTTTAGCCGCGAAACTTGCTAATTAGCACGTTATTAGGAAAGGTGATTGCAGAGATTCATTAAAAAAAAACTCACTTTATACTCACTTCTGCTATAGGTGAAGCTGGATCACGAATGATTTGCGCGAACATAGACGCATTTATGTAGATTGGGAGGTGCATTCCCTTCACAAACAAACGTAATCCACTGCATCTTCAGCGGCTCAGATGTCAGGAGTAAATGACGACCACTATGTTCATTATTACATCCAGCAACACAACACCTCAATCGCTCAATCTGAGATATTCTTGTCTAACTTACATCCCTGCTCCGGCATCGAAACAATGGAGGTCTGTCTGTTACAGCTGATTTAGGGCGGGTCTGAGGTAAGACGCTCATGTCAATCAACTATCGTGGGAGCAGCCTGCATCTGAGAATGGCTCGATTTGAATTATTTTTACAGATGAATTAAAAACCACTGCATGGATTTTTATCAGTATAGGGTAGATGTGTACATACACTGCAAACACACATTAATGTTCAAACAACATGTAAAAGTAAACTTTGCATCCGATGACCCCTTCAAATCATAAAGTACCAAAAGAGTCCCACTCTATTATATATACAGTGAACTGCTGGCTTTGAACCATGCTTTAAATGTCTCTTCATAATGTGTATATATATATATATATATATATATATATTGGTGTATATGTTAGAAGCTCACCAGAAAGATGAAGCACTTCCTACTTGTGCTCATGGGCAAGTCATAGACAATTAATTCAAAACGGAAGATGTGACTGCAGTATGTCTCTGTATCCCTACACACAAAAAACTAGTATAAACTCTCAAGATGCAAAATATTTTCAACATTTAGTATTAAGGTTTAAACTGTTTTGATACTGAGAAATGACACCATACATTAAGTCAGAAATATGAAAATGCACAGGGTAAGTTCATTCACCTGTTTGAGATTTCAATGATGAAGAAGAAACGAGGAGATCCAACAGGGTTCTTGGATAGCACATCACCACATGGAGACTTAGGCTGACAAAGCCACCTACACATACAGTTTTAACATGAAAACAGTAAGCTTGACTCAAATGATGACACAGAACAGCAGGGGCTGGTTTCATAAACATAGCCACTATACTAAAACTGTGTCTTAAAGGGATAGTTTGCTCAAAAATGAAAATTCTGTCATTCATTTCTGACAATCCATAGACAGCAAGAGAACTACCATGGTCAAAGCACAGAAATGTAGTAAGGGCATCGTTAAAATAGTCCATGTGACATCAGAAAGCTCTTGGATTTCATCAAAATTATTTGTGTTCCGAAGATGAATGAAGGTCTTACGGGTTTGGAACGACATGAGGGTGAGTAATTAATGACAGAATTTTAATTTTTGGATGAACTATCCCTTTAAGAACTGGTCTGACCAACTAGAATTTAGTCAAGGGGTAATCAGTGTTACTTTTTGGATTCAAATTACACACACACATCCTTTTTATAACTGACTTAAAAGTAACAGACTTAAAGCAGTTATAAAAAACAGCCAAAAAGTTGATGCAAGTGGCCACGAAACACATACATTTAATTTTACATTTTTATTATTGTGAGAGAGACAATGACACAAAAATGGTTTGAGATCTAAAAATAACTGACTGTTGAAGACCCTAGAATATAAAAGCGGTGTCACCTGATTCCATTGATTCTGGTGGCATTGAGGATAAGAAAACCTTCCTCTGTGATGTTGCAAGAGGTTCTGTCCTTCTCACAGCTCTTTATATCCCATATCCGTGCTTTCTTTGATCTGATATACAGACAAACATGTTAACTAATCTAAGTAGGGACAATCCATATACTTCTTTTTTTTTTTGCTACTTTGTGCATTTTTGGAATTTACCAACAAACTTGAATAGGTACAACACACTCAAGGATGATGACTTGCTCTAAAAACTATGCAAGAAAGAAGTAATTTGTGAGACAGTGTCCCATGCTTCTTGCAGAAAATATCATTTGTGATGCCATACATTTTTAATATATTGCTGGAGTTGAAGAAGAGTGATGCTGTACTAAATAAAATGACTGAAATCTGTCATGCTGCTTTTTTACCTGTAATTGAGGCTGTTATACCACAGAACCTCCTCAGGACTGTACAGACGAATGTTCTTCCTTGAGTGAGGACCACCACCAACTATCTTAAAAGTGTAGCTAAAAACATACACACACAGACTGTGTAATACATAAACACTTCATGAAATCTGGGGAACAGAAAAGGCAACGTGAAATACACCTCCTTAAACTGGTTACTCTATATATATCATGAGGAGCTTCACCTGCCAAGAAACTTCCTAGACTCTCCTAAGACCACATCCTGAATGAGGAAGAATGGAAAGAACACTGCCAAGAGGGAGGGAGAGACACCATTCAATAAAGAAAATTAAATCATAAAACATAAAGACAAAACATTTTCACCCATCTGCCAACCTTGATGGGTGAAAATGGTGACAAACCTGTTTTGATAGCTGTAAACATGTGGTTCTTTTTTTAATTCTCTGTGAATTCTATTGCTTGACGCGAGTACTGACCTGAGTATGTGCATAATTGAGGGTCACCAACTTTTTGCATACAGGTTGGCAGGTCTGCATTATGATAGCAAAAGATCATGCAGAAGCAATAAGACAACAGATTGAATGAAACTGTTGTCTGATTTGCATATTTAGTTATCAGGCATGTGATCAGCCAAGAACAAAAAAGGGAGGATTGTTATATGGAGGAAGATTAATTTATACAATTTACGGTATGCTGGAAACAAATAACTGTAATGACACAGAGAACATGTAACAATAATAACAGAAATAAATGACATTGTGAATTGTAATTCACTTATCTGGCAGTAAAATAACAAATACAATGACAAATAGTCAACATCAGAAAGAAGGCTAAATACTATAAGCAACTATTTTCCTTAATTAAATATTTAACACACCTAAACGATGTTTAATCAAATAGGTTGATACTTTGTGTAAAGTCTTATGTTGATTTTAAAAATGATTAACAAATGGCATCCCTTCACTACATCAGCATCTCAGCAAGCGTAAAAACTAAAGAATGCTGTCTATATTTCAGTCTATATATAGTCTACAGTGTTGCTTTAATGAATATAATATAGACAACAACGAATTCCAAAATTGTACAATTTTACAGAGTTTTGTAACTTGCAGTTTCCCACTGAAGTGAAAATGATGTGACTACATTACACTTTTTATGACTACAGAAACATCACATCCCATGTAGAGTCATGTACAGATCCAGCTATTTGTCTTGAATCATCATGTCATACTGTCCTAGCGTTCCTTGACCTAGCTTCTGTCTCCTCTTGATTAATTCTCTTAATCTTCATGACAATTCACCTGTGTCTAGTTAATTTAGTCATTAGTCCCTCATTGGTCTGTCCACTTAAGTTCTAGTCTTTTCAGTTTGTCTTTGTCCGGCGTTAACGTCAATGTGTGTTTCTGCTTTCCTTGTGTCGATTTCCTTAATGTGGATTTATTAAAGACTATTTACTAGGGATGTGACAAGATCTCGTGGCACGAGATCTCGCGAGATCTGATATGTCTCGTGAGATCTGACTGGTCTCACGAGAAAAACGTGACAATATTGTCGCAAAACATTTTACAGTGTTTACATTAGAGCTGCATGATTCATCGTTAAAAGATCGCTATCTCTATTCAAACACCCACGCAATCTTATTCCTAAATGACAAGGATTCAGCGGTGTCTATTACGATTGTTTCACATCGCGCTACTCACACTCCACTGACGCTTACGATGTAAAACAGGTGTTAAAGACATTAAAATTTGCATGCTGCTGCTGATTCAAAGTCTTTTCAACCACGTAATGATCATTATTTCTGTGTTACATACATTTAAATAACAGAAGTACTGGGCTAAAAGTTTATAGTATTGTCTACAGTAGCGATCAAAACGAAAGTATCAACACTTGTATGTATTGTAAGGCTTATCCACTTCCGCCAGGAGGTGGTGACAACTGCACGTTTAAAAAAGTATTTATCATTAAATCTTTCATTTAGGAGATTCCAATAGTGAAACAAGCCTTGGAGTTTGGTTCCAATATATATTTTTAAGCAATGAACATTTTGTCAGAACCACTAGTAAATTACGTTATTTTGTTTAGATTAAATTAATCTTTCTTTTCTTCAGAATCGTGAGAGAATCGTGATCTCAATTTTTTTTTTTAAATTGTGATTTTCAGTTTATCCAGAATCATGCAGCTTTAGTTTACATGTTTATTACTGAGCTGGAGCATACGTCCCCGATCTATAACACAGCACGACCCAGCCCACCATCACCCCACTGCGCGGAGCAACAGTCTGAGACCACAGCAGATGGAGAGCCAAAGCCCGCCGCAACCGATGACCCATTACTGAATGGAGTGACAGAGCTGAGGCTCACCCTGGAGCCAGAGCCTGACCCGTCTGACCAGGTGCGAGAGCCGGCTACTTTGCACGCAGTGGTGGATGAACCACCACTGCACCACCACTGAGGATGAGCTAAAGCAGGACTCTGAGGACTCAGTAGACTTCTATTCGGCCAAGGAGGCCATTTACGAACTGTCAGTCTGCCTTGAACTCTCTGTCTGTCCAGTTCTGTCCAAGGAGTCCATTTGTGAACTATCTGTCTGTCCGGTCATGACCACGGAAGTTTTTTCCCTGTCGGACGCGCTACCGGTGTTAGTAGTCGCGATCTGGTGTGTGTTGGCAGCACACATAATCCTGGAACCCTCTACCTTTCACAATTTCCCATTCACCCTTCCTCTCCTGCCTCCTCCTATCATCACTGGTTCCTCAGCCTTGCCATCTGTCAGCCCCTTAGCCCACCATGTGCGGTGGGATCGCTGCGGGTCTGCCAGTCTCCATCGGCGTTGTGGCTGAAGGATCCCTCGTCTCCGCCTCCAGCCTCTGAGTTCCGGATTCCTCCTCAGACCGTCGACCCAGCGGCTCCACCATGGCTCCAAGTTCCCTCCTCTCCACCGTTGGCCTTCAGTCCAAAACCTCAGCCGGGCTCCCTCGTCCCTCTGGCTGCACCTTGGTCAGTTGTTGACCACCTGTCGCCTCGGGACTGCACTCTTTTGGCTTCGCCTCATCCGTCCCTCCCTCAGGCTCTGTCAGGCTCCTCCTTCCCCCCAGCTCCACCTTGGTCCTCTGTTGCTCCGGCTCCAGCACGGCTTTCCGGATCCCTGCTTCTGCCTCGGTCACCTGAGCCATCTGCTCCGCCTTGGCTCTCCATCTCTGCCCTGGGCTCCTCTCCCACCGTCGATCGGCCCCCTGGAGTCGTCAGCCCTTGAAATGCCACCATGGCTAACCATGGGTCGCTTTCATGGCGTCCTGCCTAGCCCCTCCCTCCGTCTGATCCGACTTGGCTCTTTCTGATTCCTCCACCCTGGACTCTGTTTGTCATTCTCCTCCCGGCTGTCCCCCTCCATCCTGTCCTTTTTTGTTTCATTGGCGCGAGGTCACGCCTTCCGGGAGGGGGGCAATATGTCACACTTATGGACCATGTTGTTGTGTTTTTATTCCTCATGTTCCTTTAACTAGTTTCTGTCTCCCCTTGATTACGTTAGTCAGTTCACCTGTGTCTAAATAATTTAGTCATTAGTTCTTCATTGGTCTGTCTAGTTAAGTTCTAGTCTGTTTAGTTTGTCTACGTCCAGTGTTAACATTGATGTGTACGCGTGTTCCTGCTTTCCTTGTGTCGATTACCTTAATGTGGATTTATTAAAGACTGTTTACCATCATTCATCTTCTTTGTGCATGGTTATTATACACCGTTTTGTGACACATCATTGGCTGCGGGTTCTTACAGTTTTTATAGTAGAAGCAGGGTGTGACTGGGTCGGGATTCAAACAGCTGAAGTCCCGTCTGTTGAGCTGTACAGACTCCTGCAGAGTGGTTCTGGCATCAAACACCAGTCGGTTACCGGGAGGGCAACCGATATAGACAGGCAAATTCTGCAGACCCTATGAGAGAGAGAACGAACATGACGAAATGACCCTCAAAGAGCAAGAAAGAGACAACAGAACACAACAGAGTAAAAGAGTAAGGATGTATGAGCATTACCCTGAGAACTATCCCATGGTCAGTTTGCTGAAAACACTGTCTTGGTGAAAAGCCAGTCTGATAATCAAAAAATAAACACAAACTATACAAATACATTTATAAGATCAAAACCAATCCAAGTCAAATCCAATTGCCAACCAATAACTGTGCATAAAATTGCATTCTTTCAATCTGTACATTTTCTTCAATGATATTTCATCACTGACCCTAAACATCACACTGAAAAGCAAAAGTCTCTCTCCTGGAAACATCTGACCTTCTACCATGGCTTTTTCAGTCACTGTTACCTGTATAGCAGAGCAGAAGATTTAAGTAAGCACAGATGAACAAACACTCAGGAAATGAATGTTTATATAGGGTAAAGTGCCTTATAAAGTACTCCTCCATGGTTCAGTTTCACGTATCTCCGGAGAGTCACCTTCAGATATTTAGAATCAGGGACGGTCGCAAACATTCTGATATCATTTACAGCACGCTCACCTGAACCAAAACATTATCAGCAAGCCTGTCAATACATGAAACTAATAATCACCTTTTTTGTACTTCATTATGATTCCCATTTGAAATCTGTTTCTAAGTATATTACAGAGTAGAAAAATAAAATGCAGTTTGTTAGCAAACTCAGTCTTACAATGATTTCATATAGGTATAATAATGTTGTCACCAAAAGCAATGAATACACATTAGTGTTCTTGCATAAGTTGACAAGCTGATGTTCACAGCCTTCTGTTTATCAGCACAATTGTGAATGCATAAAATGTGTGACAGGCAGAAATCAACTCAAACTGACTGGCTAAACAAAAAAATGTACAGCATTGGATTAAGTGTATATGTGAGTTCCTAACCAGTGGACTCTAGAGTGAGCTGATGGGCTCTTATAAACAGAGAGAATGAGAATGAGCCTGCTCGGTCCAGGTAAACTCTATCAGGAAATCTGGGTATTATGTCTGAGTGTCCTTTGCTGTCTGTGTTAACACCTGACACATTATTATATGACAGGTATGAACAGAAGTCCTGAAACACGACAAGAACACATATTGTTACATGACACTTCTTTTAGCTTTGTCACTGAAAATACTCTGACAACTGCCTGAAAAGATGTCTATTATATATTTTTTCTTATAACTTGCATTCTTGATGTTTACATTTTAAAATGTATAATGGCGAAAAATTAATTTGCAGTAGAGTTAAAAAAAGAAATCTGTCACCTTGTAGAGCACACCACTGCAAATGCGTGAGATTGGGCTCTCTTCAGGATCTCCAATGACCTAAAAAAGAAGGAGTAATATAAAACTCCACAACAATGTAACTACATACTGTAAGGTCAGTATATGAAGACGTGTTTTTTAAAATGTTCTCTGCAGTAGAAGGTAATATCCACAGGAGACTGTTTAAATATAACAATAAACACCAGCCTTGGCATGGAGTACATCTCCAATCATAATTTATAGTGTATAAATACAGTATATAAATATATGCCAGATTTATAGAGACTAATATCTTGAGTATTAATATAATACCATGAGGTATTGTGCATGCAGCTGCAGCAGGTGGTAGACGAGACCCTGGTACGCATCCAATGAACTTGTGGTGTGTAATTCAGAAGAGGACGTCACTAGTTGTGGGCTGACCGAGTACCGCTGCAATCGGGTAAAGCTCTCTATATAAGGGATCCTGTACTCTTGGTCAAAGGGACATGCAGACAGGTCTGGCAGGTGACTAAATGACCTATGTGGGAAAAAGAGAGATGTGTCAGATTAACAGATTAGAAAGTCAAAATAAAAAAAAATGACAAAATGCTTAAAAACAGCTATAAATAAAAAATATTTCACTCAATAAAAATGACTGTCGTACAGAATCTCAACCACTGGGATTTTCCTTTTCACAATAGAACCTTTTCCATCCAAGTCTACTGTGTACAGCACCTGCACACACATGCAGACAGACACACACCCCTAAATGTATGCATGGTCATAGTGTTATTATTCATTCATTTCTTCATTGTAACCCACTTCCAGCAGGTATTGCTGTTTGTGAGTGTGCTTGCGCACACCTCTTGTAGCTCTTTATCTCCGTCATAAAACACTGTGAGTGTGCTGTGATCACCAGAAAGAGCTTGTAGACGGGAAAACTCATTCCAGCCCCGAGAAGGTCGCAAACGAAACACGGATTCTGTTCTTTCTTGACCCCACCACAGCTTCAGACAGACACACAACACAAGAAAAAACATCTGTCATTAAGAATTTGTTTTTTGCTTTCATTTCTTGATATGGATAGATAGGTAAACAGACAAAATGTTTCTTGTTTCAAAAATATTTAATAAATATACATACACACCTCCTCCTGTTCAGTGACAAAGACAAATGTTCCATCATAAGAAAGAGTGAAATATTTTATCATCTGGTCACCAGGAAATCCGCTGTCGTGCCAAAAACTTTGCCCATCCTCCCAACTGCACAAACACACACAAAAACATATTAACATAATTATGTAAGTGCATGTTTTAGTTTTTATGCGCATTTGTGGTACATACGTGAGAATATACGAGAAGATGAGTGAGTTTCCCCAGATGTACAGGATTCCAGTGCTGGGGTTGAACATCATTCCATTAAACTTCAGCTTCAGAGAACTTCTCTCTTGGTGCCCTGTTAGACACATAAATACTATAAACACATCTTATTATGATAAAATACCTGCAAAGCATACATACAGGCTAAATTGAACACACACACAAAAAGACTAATGTGCTGTCACTAACGATTATTTTGGTAATCGGCCGATTATTCTGATGATCAAGTAATTGGGTAATTATTATACATTTTTTGTGGTAATAAAAATAGATCCAAGCGAACATTAGCCTTTAAAATTACTTAAAATACATATATAATAGCAATGAGGCAACAATGAGTTCAAATAAAGTATCAAGAGCAAGTAATAATATGGTTTTATTTAACAAAACTGTTCAAATGTGCCACTTCCGGTTACTCACCACACGCAAAATGCAATCAAGGATTTTTTTTAAATTGAGTACTTGAATTGAATCCAGGAATTTTGACAGCCCTAGCTGTCACACACACATACACACGCACACTAGGTCACAGACAAATAAAAATGTGTGCTTACGTTGCCTCTGACTATAAATGATGAACCCAGGTAAAATTTCACCCATGTGGAAATCACTATCTGTGAGGAAACAAAAAATAAATAAATTCTTGAATGAGACGGATTTGTGAACAGAGTACCCAGTAACAAGGTAGGATGCCCCCCTTAAGAACAATGTGCATTTACTTTTAAATTATAACATATTTAGATATACAGTACTGTGCAAAAGTCTTAGGCCACTAGTATTTTCACGAACAAAAAAATGGTTTTAAGTCAGTTATTTCTATCTTTTGCTGTAGTGTGTCAGTAGGAAATATCAGTTTACATTTCTAAACATTCATTTTGCCATGAATTGTAATAATCCAGTGAGATTTTTGTTTGCACAAGGAGTCTGACAACAGCCAGTGCTCCACACAGAGATCTGATCTGACCATCTTCCAGTCTGTCTGGAATGACATGAGGAAACAGAACAAACTGAGACAGAATAATTCCAGAAGAACTGTCACAACATCTCCAAGATGCTTCAAGAAACCTACATGCAAAGCTACCTGAAAACTCATGCACAAATGTACCCAGGGCAAAAGCTGTTTTAAATGCAAATACGGTTTACCAAATGTTGATTTAATTTAGTTAATAGAAGTTAATTGATAAATAAAATCTATTTATGGCATTATTTTTGACAGCAACCTCATTTTACAGCATTTTTAAGTGCCTAAAACTTTTAACAGTACTTTGAGGTTTCTTGAAGCATCTTGGAGATGTTGCCACAGTTCGTCTGTCTCAGTTTTTTCTGTTTCCTAATGTCATTCCAGATAGACTGGATGATGGTGAGATCAGATCTCTGTGTGGAGGACTGGCTGTTGTCAGACTCCTTGTGCAAACAAAAATCTCACTGGATTATTACAATTAATGGCATAATGAATGTTTAGAAATGTAAACTGATATTTACTATTGACACACTACAGCAAAAGATAGAAATAACTGACCTAAAACCATTTTTTGTTGGTAAAAATACTAGTGGCCTAAGACTTTTGCACAGTACTGTATGTAGGGCCCTAACATGCTTTTCATGATGTGGAAATTGCGGCATACAATAATAAAAATAAAGTTTACTTTAAAATGCGTAATGTCACAATGTCACAGTGAGCAGTATGTAAGAATGCTCTTGATCTTGATGGTAAAGCAATTCTACTAGTATGATGCCAGTTTCTTTTGTCAAATTTTGGATGAACAAATCAAAAGTAGGTAAGTACAGTTAAATCAAGTTGCAATATGGATTAGGGTCTTAGAATATTAAACTGCAAAGAGACTAAATATGAATCCTGTTTGTTCTGCATCTCTGTGTGAATGAATGAATGCAGACTTGTGGTTTTGTTTACTCCACATATCGAAGCATGCATGACACTCATGGTGTTTTAGCATCTGAGTGTCACTATATGGCAACATAAACACATGAACTTCATCTCTATAGCTAATCTGAGTCACAAGCATTTTATTGTTATATTGGAGAAAATCTATCATTGTATCATACAGAATTTTAATAACTTCAAATAAAAACTACAATTTTTACAACTCATTAACAAATCCCTCATTAACAAAAAGACGAAAAAAAAACGAAATCTTACAAATGTTGATGTTCAGAAGAAATTACAAAATTAAGAAGAGTGTAGCCATTCATCAAATGTTTTGAGATGAAATTTTGTGCCATTTATGATAAACAAAAACCCCTTAAGTGTGGGCAGTCATCTTGCCCCAGGCGGCATCTTTCACTGTTACGTTACTGTGCTTACGTAATAGCATTTTGGGATGTGATTCTGCAAATGAGCACAAATTGAGCAAAAATATCTGTGAGGCTTCCAAAAAATTAATTCTGTCACTTTGTGATTTGAGCAGGGATAAATATGATTTCCAGTAGCTAAAACATGGCCAACTCAGACAAGCAACCTCTGCTCCTATCCAGCAGTCTTCAGCTTTGAGTAGGAAGTTGGGCCATTTTTTTTTCCAAACTGTTTAGAGTAAATAAGTATAATCTTGGCAGAAACTTACTCTCCAATGTTACAGTGTGCTAAAGGGACAAAATTACCCTGGGTTAGTGCAGGGTTAAGGCTAAAAAAAAAAAAAACATATATAATAGGACTTTGATGTTCATCTCTGCTTGAAACATAAGCTCAAAGCTTGCCAAAGAAGCAAAATCATTAGGATACCAAATATCACTTGTTTGTAATGTAGAGCAGTGTGTTACCTAAGGTGAGCAGTATGTAAGAACGCTCTTGATCTTGATGGAAAAGCAGCTCCACTAGTATGATGTCAGTTACATCGGTTTGGGCATTCTGGGCCGCAGAGAGCACCTGGCAACTAGGGTCTGGAGAAGAAGACTACATCAGTATCGTACTCTCCCTTATAACTACATAGTTAACACATCAGGAATTGGCCTCATCTGATCTATATGAAAATCAATCTACCAGAAAAGCATAAGTAATATAGAGCTTTAGGTTATTGTTACATTTCATAACAATACACTCACTGTTCAGAGTTCTTCTTTTACGTTTTTTTAATAATGTCACAAACTCGCATGCAGTGAAGCCAAAGGAATTCACCAACTCTGTAAATTTAATATCACCATCTAGTGGAAAAAATTAGATAGCTTATGAATGCAGGCAGGATGAGGGATATCACGTGATATCTAATCAAAATGAATTTGGAGGGAGAGTTGAATCAGAGAGAATGCAGTAGTTTAGTATCTGACCGTAAACTTCTGCACGGTAAAGGGTTCCACTCTGCAAGCCTCCCCCCAGAACATAGAAGTACTCTCTACCATGATGAGGAATACTCACTGGTACCAAACCAGATACACAGACTGCACTTAATACCTGTTCCCATGCATCTATGACAGAGAGAAATATGTTTTAGAGTCATGTTTTAAAGACATGAAAACAAAATTACCTTTTTAATGAACATCCCTTGCGTTATTGTGTATCACTTCCATTATTCGAAAACAATAAAAATACTTACATAATAATACAAAAAACATAAAGAAAGCTAGAGCCTACTCTTCACAATATACAAAGTCCCACCCTACATTATTTGCAACTGAATACTCTGAATTTTTTTCTCTGAAATGCATCATGTTACAGAACATACACTTTTAAAAATAAAGGTGCTTCACGATGCCATCGAAGAACCTTTTTTGTCTAAATGGTTCCATAAAGAACCTTTAACATCTGAAGAACCTTTCTGTTTCACAAAAGGTTCTTTGGGGTGAAAGAAGGTTCTTCAGATTATAAAAAGGTAAGAAAGAGATGGTCAAGACTGAATGGTTCTTTGTGGAACCAAAAATGGTTCTTCTATGGCACTGCTGTAAAGAACCTTTTAAAGCACCTTTATTTTTAAAAGTGTAAATGCTATTACTAAATGCCACAATTAGCAATATGAGTGTCTTTTCTTCTCTATTGTGACGTATATCCAAGAAAAACATCTTCTCGAAGGAGAAAAAATGGAGGGCAGGACTTGATTTTGTCCAGCTGGAATTGAATAGATTGTTATTGTTTGCAATTAGAAAAACTGGGCTGTGCACGTACAGTGTGCTGTCCTGATGATAAAATTTGCATCACACACACTGCACATGCACCCCAACATATGCATAAATTTCATTCATTGCAATCTCATTGTAACTTTTAAATTTTATGTTCACACAGAATAAAATACTGCACTTGTGTGAATAAGAAAAGCATGTTATCATTCTTTTCAATTCCATAAATTCTGGTCTTTGCTGAACTCTCATAAGAATACATACAGATTTATACACACTAATATATTACCTGTGCTCTAAAATTTTAACCCTTGTGCGTCAATAAAAAAAAGTTACACATAGGTCCTTAGTGGACAAAAATGTCCATGTCAAAAAACTGTCATAAAAATCTGAAGCTATAGCATAGACTGAAGTTTGGTCTCATTTTAAAGAAGACCCATGGCAGATTATTGTTGAAGTAGAAAAAGTTTAAAAAGTGAAACCAAAAAAAAAAGTTATAGAGGTTTAAGTTTATGAAAATGCTTTATGAACAATATTTGATATAAAATATATATTTTATGAAACATGTTGAACTCTACACTTGCTAGAAAATTGTGTTCCAAATTCGAGGTTGATATCTCAAAAAATGAGCTTTCAGTAAGATTTTGTTTGGGCGCAGTACCAGATTTTCCTCATTAGGTGCCAGCAAAACTGCACTGGTGCACACAGTGGTTGGATCTGTGATTTGCAGTATTTTTTCTCTCTCAAATATTACAAGAACACACACACACAATTTTTTTATGACACTCATACAAACCAGTTTTAATGGGTTTCAATGGGGACATTTCTGTCTCTAAGGTTCTAAGAGGAACTATTTTTGTACCTAGTGCAAAACAGATTTATTAAAGGAAATGGGGGTGAAATAGTAAAATTTCAATGAAAATAATCACCTGTGCCAAAATTTATGCAGCTGGCAATAACACAGACAAAATGATAATTAAAAAAAAATGAAAAGGACAAAAATGTCCAAACGGTCACACAAGGGTTAAAAAGATGTAGAACACCCACATAAATCCTGCTGTACCTGATGGTGGCACTGTGAGAGGAAGAAGAGAATAGTTTCCTAGGAAACGGTATAGCTCTTGATTGTGTCTGACAAACAGTGAGCTCTCTGTAGACACAGTTTCTTGAATCATAGAAGACTCCACCTGTACGCACTTCCCAGAGCCTGATGATACCTTTATGTTCACCTATACATGCACATTTAAATTAATTCAAAGATCAGCACTGGCTATATACACAAATGTTATGAACACTTTCATAAAGTTTATGGGCAACCTCTATGAGGTATGTATGCTGGAACTCAGTAGTAGTCATGAGCACAGCTTTCAAGCCTGGTATTCCTGGCAACAAGAGAACAGGAGCATGGTCCACTACAGCCCAGAGCGGACGGGATGGACTACCAACTCTCAGCACATCTTCTATAGCCTGTATCTTATTAACACATAAACACCATACACTAATAAATAAAACAAGTCATAATGAATATAAAGTATCGGATACTGTACACATGCTCTCTTTGACCTCACCTCAGTGCCAAAGGATGCTTCAGCGTCTCCTTTCTCTGTAGTGACCATGTAGCCATTCAAATTTAAAGCGAAACTGCCCGCAGGTTTCACCATAACAGAAACAAACTTAGGTTATTATATGGAAACACTAATGTATGAAAACAAACAGATAAATATGTAAATATACACCCACCTTTTCTCAGGTAGATGGTGAGAACCCATTTCAATAGATTTCACCTTTACCCGCTGCACCACTGACCCATTAACGAAGGGCACTGGGGCGTACCAGCTGAACTTGCACATCTCACTTCCACAGGTAGCTAAACAAACACACACCAGCAAAACCACCAACTCAAATTAATGTCCTTATATTCACAAACATTACTAATGGCTGAAATATTACACACATACACACCATGGTCCAATAGTGAAACAACTGACAGCTCCACCTCAAGTCTCCGTGGTTTAAAATGGGTGGGATGTGTGGGCTCTTGGAATATAAAAACTGCTTTTGGAGCCAACCCGGTCATTGAGTCCTCCAGCATGACTCTCCCTGAAGACTCCTACAGACACACAATAAATGTAACATTGGTAATGTACACAGTGAGCATATAAGGTTTGGATAATTCTAAAAAAAAATAAATAAAATAAAAAACAAATAAAAAACCCTGAGCAAGTTAAATTGGATTTTTTTGTGGATTTAATTTTTTTTAAACAAAGCACCATACATCTTTCAACAACAACGTTTATTTATAGAGCACATTTAAACACAACCAAGGTTGACCAAAGTGCTTCACAAAGAATAAAACACAAATAAAATAAAAGGAAAACCAGAGAATCAACAGACAAATAAAATCAACGGAATACCACAGGAAACATACTAAGAAGTGTTAAAAGCCAAGGTAAAAAAAAAATAAGTATGTCTAGGATTTAAAAATACTAATAGAAGGGGCACGTCTGATAAAAGGAGAAAGGCTATTCCAAAGTTTCGGTCCCGCAGTAGCGAAAGCACGATCACAGCGATTTTTTAAGTTAATCCTCGGAGCTATGACCAGGCCAAGGTCACAAGATCTCAAGGTTCTAGAAGGGGTATACAGAAGCAGTAAATCAGTTAAGTATTGAGGCACCAGGTTATTGAGAGCTTTGTAAACAAATAATTCGATTTTAAAATCAATCCTATACTTAACAGGGAGCCAGGATAGGGACATTAAAATTGGAGTAATATGGTCATATTTTCGCTTGCCTTCCAGCAGTCTAGCAGCTCCATTCTGGACTAACTGAAGATGAGAAATGGAAGACTGAGAGAAACCAAAATATAAAGAGTTAAAATAGTCAAAATGAGATGTTACGAAGGCATGGATAGCTGTTTTGAAGTTTTTCCGAGATAGAAAAGGTTTAACTTTACTGAGAAGACGAAGTTGGTAAAAACATGACTTGACTACAGCTGAAATCTGTTTATCAAACTTTAAACTAGAGTCAGATAAAACGCCCAAGCTCCTGGCACACTGTGTATTGCCAAGATCAAAATTAAAAACAACATTTTCCTTAGGACCAAACAGAATAATTTCTGATTTGTTTTCATTCAGATGTAAGAAACTGCTTGAAAGCCATAACTTAAGTTCATTTAGGCAAAATTAATATGCCAATTGTTCGCAGATGAGGAGTATTGTATACTATTTTTGTATTTAACCGTTTTTTCCACATCAACTTTTTTGTCTTGCTTGCTGTGTGCTTCCAATTTATTTATATTTTACTAGATTAAAGCTGTACATTTAATTTATAATGGATAATGCTATGAATATGTCTAAGATCAGTGTTGGGGAAAGTCACTTTTAAAAGTACTGCATGACAATATTGCATTACTCCCTAAAAAGTAACTAACTGGGTTGCTTAGTTACTTTTTATGAAAAGGAATGCAGTGTGTTACTTTTGCATTCATTTTTTCATCTGGGCTGAGCTTGGTTGTTTGCTTATAATATAAAAAATTCTATTTTTGAGAAATGTGAAATTGAATAAAGCTTAGGCTGAAATGTAAATTCACATCTGTACAGTAGAGGGCGCAGCTCAAACAAAACCTTTCAGCTTTTTATTCATTTTGAAGAATACTGAATCTGTTTTTGTGCAAGTAAGATGAGTAAATGCATGTTCACATTTAATCTAGAACTACAGTAACCATCATGTTCATACAGCACAAACAATGCCTCTGCACTTACTTGCAGTTTCTCTCGACATGGGGACAGGAAAGCTGTCAGTCAATAAATGGGAAAACAAAGTACCTGTCATAGCTTTTTTGAAAAAGTAAAAGTTTCTTGTAAATTAAAAAGTAAGAGTTACTTGACTAGTTACTTGAAAAAAAATCTGATTATGCAATTTGCATTATTTTTAATGCATTACCCCCAAAGCTGTCTGATGTTGATAGAAAAGTGTAAGCTAAATATTTTCCTAACAAATGACCACAAATGAAAAAGTGTTACAATTGCTGTATGTATATATATATATATATAAAAAAAAAAAACTATTGGAAACTTTTGCTATTCATTCTTACAGATAACCAACAGTTCCAAAAAGAACTACAAGTGCCAATCCATTTCTAAAAGCCGATATATCAGGCCTTTCTATGTGGGAGTGGATTTTACTACCTTAAAGCTGCACAGCAGGTCGACGTTCAGGTAATATGGAAATCCCATCTGTGAGACACAAAAGAATATTATGAAACCTAAATGCGCACAAAACATTCATAACACAATGAACACATCAAAATTAAGATTTCTTTTTAAGTCAATGGACTGTATCTTTTGGATAATATGAAGTGTGTGAGCTTACATTTTCTTGAATTTCCACAGAGTCCAGATTTTGCAAATCCATGCCACCAGTCTCGAGACTGCACATTCCGGTGGTAATGTTTTCGGTTTTACACAGCCTCACGTTCCACTCACACTCTCCAGCATGAGATGGTGTTAGACCAAGCACCGATAGCGCAAGCACCGCAATCACAATCAAAGCCATTTCTGAAACAGAGACTGAAATTGATTTAAGAGCTTGTGAATTAAGTCGTGAAATCTGGATCAATACCAGCCTTACAGCTGACTGATCATTTTAGAAGAGCTATATTAAGACATGTCTCTAACTTGCTTTATAAACACATAGCATAAAATGCTGTGAATGTGTCTGAGAGTCAGTCAGGAAACTTTTTTACACAGCTAAAACGTAGTGATCTGTTTGTAGAAAAGCCTTTGGAGTATTTTTAGGTGTTGACAGACAAACAAAAGGGATGAAAAATAAGAAAAATCACTGTTCACTTGTTTCAGCGTATCAGTTCACAGTGAACGGAACATCATACGTTTTCTATTGCTAATTAACGTAAATAATTATTTGATCTTTAGTTTGGACATAATTCATAAACGCTAGTTTTACAGATAAGTGTGTAAAGATTAACGTTTTAGTGCAAAAAAATTAGTTAATAAACGGCTATCATGGAAATCACTTGTAATGACATTTGATTTGAACATGTAGTTTAGGTAATGTATTTGAACTACATACATCTGCGTTTACGACACTATTTAAGTCTCAAATCTTTCGAAACAAAGACATTTAATGTTTACAACGGTATTTTTGTATTCATAGTACGTTACTGAGGTGGCTAGTCGGCCGTTAACCGTTTATCATTTGTACAGGGTATCGATTGTAGTTAAACACTCATAATATTATTAACAACAATTTAGTTACTATATTAGCCAGTTCAGGCCAATTTTGAGGAATTTCGCGAATCTTAAAAATTACCTCTGAAATTTCAAACGCTGACCACACGGGAATAGCGGTTAAATGAATTCTGAATGACCGGTGGAATCTGACGCGGGCTTGGGCTTGTTTGCAGTGTCAAGAAGCACGTGCAGTATCGATGGGCCTTACCAAACTTTTTTTTTTTTTTAAATCGATACAATACCGGTATTTTTTGTTACAATTTTATCAATACCGATACTGATTATTTCAACAAATGAGTATGTGATTTTTCAAAATAATGTTAATTTTTATGGAAAAAGAAAAAAAAGGAAAAAGAAAAAGTACATATATGAGTTTCACAAAAAATAATTAAGTTCACAATTAAATAAAATAAAATTAAATAATATTTTAAAAATAGAAAATAGTTATTAATTTAACAGTTACAAAACACATGTATAGTTAAAGGATTTAAGTAATTTATTGGTATTTATTTTTTTTCCTTTTAACATTGTAAAAAAGAATACATTTTATTGTATGGACAAATGGACAGATAGATAATAGATAAATAGATAGATAGATAGATAGATAGATAGATAGATAACTTCATTCATTCACTAAATTAGCAGGACTAAACCGACTCCGAGAATCACGCTCTATGTGCATTAAGCTCATGTATTGACATAATGTAGCCACTAGATGTCAGTAAAAACACATTAAATCACCTAGAAGTGTCAGACGTATGTGTTCGGTTCTTCGGCTGTAGTGACTTATGGCGCTAAGGGCTTAGAAAATAACATTTTTCAATTTCTAAATGTTTACATTTTTAAATAAATAAACAAATGACTTATTGATACATTTTATTTAACGGTATTCTGTGATGGAAATTATGGTGGAGTAAATGTTCAATCAGAACACTTCAGAATAAAATGCCAACTACTGACTCCAGCAATGAACTTAGTGAAAATAAATGTCTTCATTATGGTCACATTATTTGCTGTTTGTCTCTTTGTATTGAGCAGATGGCTCTCTAATGCCTATGCATTCATACAATCCTAGATGTTTGCATTCCCTCACATTACACCTCTTAGACAGCACCTTAAGTGGCCTTCTTAAAGATAAAAACAGATGTAGCCAGAGGCATCTGCTAAGTAAAAATATTTGTGTGTCAATCCTTAATTTGTTGAGAAACATTTTACAACTCCTCAGAGTGAGTCCCTAAGGATTCCTCACTGAATGCACCCCATAGTGCCGGAGAAACGTGGCCCCCGCTAGGTGTCTTGCCTGTGGCACATTTTACCCTTTTGCGTTTGAATGTCAAGACTCTCCATGCAGAAAATTGATTCCCAATGATGCTATTGAGCAGGCAGGTCACTCAAGAGAGAAGAAAATAATCTCATGCCCCCAAAACAATGAGATGAAACCAAAATGCTGGAGATAAAGGATTGTCATGAAATTACGAAAATTGAGGAAATCGATCACAGAGCATGAAGCAGATATATGGACACTCAATAGGTTTAAAGCTAAATAAGGGCATGTTTGAAACCTTAGGTTCTTGTGTCTCTGCTGAAGGAAAATATTGGTAGGTCACTCACAGGAAATTGTCATTTGTGTGTCCTCACATAAATTAATTGGATATAGTGAGCTTACATTACCTGATAGATTTAATTAGAGCAAAGGCAAATAACAAAATAATGTTTTTGTTGGAAGGTATTTTCTTTATTGGAAATAGGTTTAACCTTTATTGACATTTAAAATATCATGCTTACATGATCTGTGACAGTTTTTTCCCTTTATTTATTTATTTATTTATTTTTTATTTTTTTTTTTTTTTTTGGAGAAAATGAGTAATTTATCTTGTCCCCCACATTTTTTTCCCTTAAGCAAAAGAATTCAACTCTGTTATGGCATTATTGCCTGTGAATAATATGCCATGGTGCAATGATTATTAGCTGAAGTGATTATGAGACATTTTTGCACAGACATCTTCAACCCCGAAACATGTATATGTAACAGGGTTGACACAAACACATCTTTAACACATCTCAGTTACCTATTCAAATGTATGTATATAAATTCCAAATTTAAAGTAACAGGGTTGAAATAATGTTGTGCTGTAGGGTCAGACTTAGCATTACTAAGGACAAATAACTTCATCAAGTTTGATTTAAAAATATTGTAGAAAATGTGGAATTAATTTTCTCCATGTTTCTCCAAAAAAAAAAAAAAAAATTTTAATAATTCAACTCTGTTATGGCAGATTTCTAAACACCAGAACATAGCCTGTGAATAATATGGCACGGTGCAATGATATTTATTAGCTGAGGTTATTATGAGACATTTTTGCACTGGCATCTTCAACCTTGAAACATGTATATGTAACAGGGTTGACACAAACACGTCTTTAAAATGAAACATGATGAGTTATTAATATTTAAATAAATTGTAATGCCTGCTTTTCACCAAGGCACAATAAACTCAGTTATTTAAATTTATATATGAATTCCAAACTTAAAGTAACAGGGTTGAAATAGTAGTGATATGGGGCCAGGCTTAGCATTATTAAACACAAATAACTTAAAGTTTGATTTAAAAAAAAGAAAGAAAATTTGGAGAAAATGTGGAATTCATCTTGCCCCCCACGTTCTGTTCATAATGGTTTGAAATGAAGACAAAATTGCCTTTGAGCTTAATAATTCAACTCTGTTATGGCATAAACACCATTTTTAACCACCAGAACATAGCCTGTGAATAATATAGCCCTGAAATATGTATATGTAACAGGGTTGACACAAACATGTCTTTAAAATTAGATGGCAGGCAGTATTAATATTTAAATAATGTAATGTGTGCTTTTTACCAAGGCACAATAAACTCAGGTACCTATACTTAAAATATTGGTTTAAATAAAGTAGTGATGTAATGTCAGGCTTAGTGTTACTAATGACAAATAACTTCATTAAGCATGACAGTTCAACTTGTTATGGGATAAACAATATTATTTTAGTCAGCAGAACATAATATGGTCTAATTTGATGTTTGTTAGCTGAGGCTGTTTGAGACATTTTTTGCAACCCTGAAACATGTGTATGTAACAGGGCTGACATAAACATGTCTTTAAAATGAGAAGACATGAGATATTAATATTTAAATAAACTTTATGCTTTTTACCAAGGCACAATAAACTATCTATTCAATTTTATGTATGTGAATTACAAAACTTAGAGTAACAGGATTGAAATAAAGACGTGCTGTAGGGTCAGGCATAGCATTACTAAGGACAAATAACTTCATCAAGCTTGATAGTTCAACTAAAATATTATTATTTTAATCAGCAGAATATAATTATATGGTGTAGTGCAATGATGTTTGCTGGGCTAAGGCTATTATGGGCACCAATAACATTTTGGATATAACAGGGCTGAGAAAACACATTTTTAAAAAATGGCATGAGCTAGTAATATTTAAATAAATCATAATGTGCAATTCATGAAAAGGCCCAAGAATCTCAGTTACCTGTTTAAATCACTGCATGAATTCCAAACTTGCAGTAACAGAGTTGAAATAAAGTTGTGCTGTAAGGTCAGTCTTTGCATTATTAATGACAAATAACATCATCAAGCTTGATAGTTCAACTCTGTTAAGAGATAAACACTTTTTTTTTAATCATCAAAACACAACATGTGAATAATACAGTGTGGTGCAGTGAAAATTCGTAGCTGAGGCCATTATGTATATCAAGTACATTTTGGATATACAGTAACAGGGCTGACAAAACACATTTCAAAGAAAAAATGTCACGATTTAGTAATACTAAAAAAAAAAATCATAATGTGTGATTCATGAAAAGGCTAAATAAACCTAGTTACCTGTTCAAATCGCTGCATGAATTCCAAACTTGCAGTAACAGGGCTGAAATAAAGTTGTGCTTTAAGATCAGGCTTTGGGTTAATGACAAATAACTTCATCAAGCTTGATAGTTCAACCCTATCAATAAACACTTTTAAATCAAAACACAACCTGTGAATAATACTGTGTGGTGCAATGATACTTGCTAGCTGAGGCCATTATGTCAATCAAGTACATTTTGGATATACTGTAACAGAGCTGACAAAACACATTTCAAACAAACAATGGTATGATTTAGCAATACTAAAAAAATCACAATGTGCAATTTATGAAAATCTCAATAATCTGTTACCTATTCAAATCGCTGCGTGAATCCCAAACGTGCAGTAACAGGGTTGTAATGATACTTGCTAGCTGAGGCCACTAATAGACATTTATGCATTGATCTTCAACCCTGACACCAAGCACATTTATTACAAGGCACAATAAACTAAAATTATTCAAATTTACATGTAGAAATCCCAAACTTACAGTAACAGGGTTGAAATCCTTTAGGAACTGAGCTTATTAATGACAAATAACTATTAGTACTTTGAAGGGGTATTTTATTACTAGAATTTTTTAATCTTATTTCGTGACCACTGAATACAGGAGGCAAACAGTCGTCTGTTTTGGTGCCACAATGTCAATAGAGGTTACAGCCCTGGTTAATTTTCAATTATAGCAACCTGAAATTTTTCTTAGAAAAACCCCATCATCCCTTCAAAACAAGTCACATTCTGCATTCTACACAACATGCAAAACCACACGTTCTACAAAATGAGTGAATTAAACCAAAGACTGGGTTATATGTGACACACATCACTCTTGACTTGACTCTAAACACTCGTCAGCGTCGTCAGGGGTGTGCTTACTCTCAGCCGTCGGAAAGAATCAGCACACTTCCTCTGGTCTGGGACTAACCTGGGCCATGTGTTCAGCAGTAATTCTTCCCCTCCAGAATGGGTAAATACCCTCGGCAGAGCCCATATCAAATTCCAGGGAAACAAAGACAGCAAACGCTGTGAGGGACGACTGCGCACTCGCAGCCATAATGAGCCATCTGTTCAGCCACGGCAGTGCAAACCAAATGTCATCAAACTGTGCTCCTTCTCTCGCGCTTCCTCACCTCGCCTTCATGGCAGGTAAACCGCACTCAGAGAGCATCACTAATGCTCGGCGTCACAGTTTACATTGCAGTTTCGTGCTGAAATCTGTTTGTATCAGTGACAGATGAATAGTGCAGTGTGGCTTCGAATAATGAACTAAAATATGTCTTCAATTAAATATTTAATGCTGGCAACCTTGATACATTTATAGCATACATTTCGATGACACAAAACAGACGTAATGCAAAATGAAAAAGACAAACAGCATTCAAACTGACATCTCAGATACAAGGATGTGACCAAAATCGTTTAATCGCAGTCATTTGAATAACTCCAGAATATATGATAGGCATCTTGCTTGAACCATGCAAAATTGTGAATACATTCTGAAACAAAAAAAGCATTTTGGTTTTTGAAAAGTAAATACATAAACAGCATACAGTAACCGGTCAAAATAAAACAGGCATTGAGTGTGAAAATGCAAAAGAAAGGCACATAAAATGTACAAAAAAAAAGGAACATCACAGGATTGAGAACTTCAGTTTTGCCCACTTGTAGATGACTTGGATTCCATATGCTCAGTGACTGTGGAGAAATGAACAAACGCCTCTTAAAGGGGTTATTCTTCAGAGGACGGGATCGTGTCTGACGGTGTCTGCTGGGTAACGCTATCCACCTCTGCAGGTTCAGAGCTCTCAGTCGATGGACTCTTCTCACCTTCTTCCTCTGCCTGGCTTTTATCCGCTTCCGCATTCGTACTCTCGTCAAACCCTGGTCCTTCGGCCTGTGGACCATCGCCGTCGTAGATGATGTCTTCTGGGTTCGGCGCTGGAGGACAGAACTCTTCATCAGGGAGGATATGATTAAATACGGATTCAGCCTGGAAATAAACACAGAAACGATCACATTTTTGCCTAAACCAACAAGAAAAAGACTAAAGCATTCCACAATTGAGCCTACAAGCAATACTTGATCGAATGAACACAGTGTCTGCCTCCCTCTGCTGGACTCACCAGTTTAATGGAGTAGTCGCTTCCCAGACTGCCATCGGGACCGGTGCACACGTGAACGTTGCTCGGCAAGCTGTAGCTGCTGCTGTCCAGGGCTGATGTGTCTCTCATGTTGAAGTACATGACCCACAGCACTGCAGGCTTGCTTCGCTCCTCTGCACCTGCATGTGATGTTTAAACAATCATTTCTTTTCTGTCTTTGCATTTTCAGATGTCTTGCTCTTGACAATTTTGGCAAATATTAAGCCAAATCTGGGCTATTGTCTATATGTGACCATTTATCATCTTAAAAATGAATAAAAAAGCTTTCCATTGATGTATGGACAATATTTGGCTGATATTTGAAAATCTGGAATATAAGAGTGCAAAAATATTGAGAAAATCGTCTTTAAAGTTGTCCAAATTAAGTTCTTAGCAATGCATATTACTAATCAAAAATTAAGGTTTAATACATTTACAGTAGGAAATTTACAAAATATCTTCATGGAACATGATCTTTACTTAATATCCTAATGATTTTTAGCATAAAAGAAAAATCAATAACTTTGACCCATACAATGTATTTTTGGCTATTGCTACTTACAACTGGTTTTGTAGTCCAGGGTCACATATTAAAGGTCATGACCAGGCCTAGATATAATTTATGCACTTTTTTTCCACTTTTCTGCACTGATTTTGATTATATTGTAAATGGATTATTATTTTATAATTAATTTAAAACAGTCAAATGTTTGGTAATAAATACGATTTTTTTTTTTTTTTTTTTTTTTAAAAGAAGTATCTTTTGCTCACCAAGGCTGCATTTATTTGATAAAAAATACAGCAAAAATAGTAAAATTGATACATTAAATGTAATTTTTATATTGATGTCATTAAAAAAGTGTTTTCTATCAGAATACATTTTAAAATGTAATTTATTCCTGTGATGCAAAGCTGAATTTGTAACATCATTACTCTTTAGTCTTTAGTCACATGATCTTTCGGAAGTCAATCTAATATGCTAATTTGCTGCTCAAAAACATCTTTGATTATTAATCAATGTTGAAACCGTTTTAGCTGCCTAATATTATTGTGTAAACTGTATACTTGCATTTATAGGTTCTCTTTAAAAAAGAAAAAGAAAAAAAACCCACTAAATTCATAAAAAATAAATACAATTTTGCTACAAAAGATTTGTATTTTGCCCCAAAAAACAACATTAAACACTGAACTTTCTATTAAGCAAAATCATTATTAGTAACCATTACTAAGTAATAACTACTATTAATTATTAATATTAAAACCAATATGAACAATAATAGTAATGACTGACCAGCAAATCATTATATGAGAATGATTTTTGAAGGATCATGTGACGCTGAAGACTGGAGTAATGATGCTGAAAATTACATTTTAAATATATAATCAAAAATAAAAAAGTGATATTAAATTGTAATAATATTACTCACAATATCACAATATTACTGTTTTTTTATTTTTTATTTTTTTACAGTATTTTGATCAAATAAATGCACCCTTTGTCTGCAGAAAAAAACATTACAGTACAACAGTATAGTAAAATGTTGTATAATTTATTATTTACGAATATAAATTTTAAATTTTAAAATGAAACAAAATTAAATTAAATTAAAACATAATAAAATAAAATAAAATAAATTAAAATAAAATGTGGAAAGTCTTTGAAAGTGTGCACAGAAACCTAAAACCTAAATTGTATGATACTGAGGGCGATTACATCCTTGCATAAATGTGAGGTGCTTCTATAAACACACACACACAAAATAAAGAGTAAGTTTGTGATACAACATGCAACATGACATGTTGGTGTTGGTGAGAATTTCAGCACCAAGGACAGCAGAGAGCATGGGATGATGGGAAGATCATAAACAGACTTTTTGACTTGTGTCATACAGACTTGATCACTTTGGCCAAGAAACGCCCACTTAACAGACAAATAAAGCAACATATCACACTTTCTGTAAACTGTAGAATGCTATAAAAAGAGGTTTCTTTCACAAGGCTGTTTATTTCTGCTTTGGTTGGATCATCCAAACAAAAATGGAAATGATACTGAATTTGCACCTTTCTTACAAACACTACAGTAAAACTTTAGGTTAGGGAACGCTATACTCTATTAACTAGTTGCTTATTAGCAAACATAATACCTGCACATTGTCTGTTCATTAATACTTATAAAGTGCACAATAATGTCTTATTCTGCATGCCCATATTCTATATTCTTTAATCCATAAAAATAACTGCTACCACAACTATCTTACCTTACTTACTATCAATAAGCAGCAAATTAAGAGTTTATTAAGGGAAAACTCTTAGTTAATAGAGAATATATGTTCTCACCAACACCAGTTTTAAAAAGATCTATGTTGATTTATCACAGTCACTGTTAATATTTTGTTAGTGGCTGCATGACGTAGGTCATCTAATCTCTTTTTCTCCTTTGATGACATCTTAGGCGAGACGGGCTCTATAGTCCAACAGAAGAGAGGAATCTCAAGTGTGTGTGCGTACGTGTGTGTCACTGGTTCGTTTAAAGCGTAAAGCTGTCAGTCTGTATCATTACCCTTTAAATACATGAGCCTCTGCCGCAAAAAGGTGGGAAAAGAAAGGCTAGAAAAAGCGAGAGGGAGAAGGTGTCAGTCTGAAATGTCAGAACGGTCATTACCCAAATGTCACACAATTATGACGCGTGTTCCTTTTCCTGCCCGGAGTGGCCCGGTGATTTGCTTAATTTGGAGAGGGGGAGAGGTGTGGCGGCATCAATGTTTAACGCCGCTTCAAATACACCACCCATCCTTCCCTCTGAATGCTGCCGGGTCACCGATTCACAAAACGCTGAGGCCTTTAACTAAACACAGCCAAACAATCTCTTCTACTATAAGAAGAAAGCCATGAAAATATATGACTAGATAATATATGGACAAAGAGAGACTGATTTATACTGTATACATACATATGTATACATCATATACTTACATTAGTTTTGTGTTATTATTCATAGTGATACATACACAACCAGTCAAAAGTTAACAGTAAGATTTTCAGTGTTTTTAAAGAAGTCTCTTCTGCTCACCAAGCCTGCATTTATTTGATCTAAAGTACGGAAAAAATAATTTAAAAAAATAAAATAAATAATAATAATAATAAAAATAAATCCTATTTAAAATAACTGTTTTTTATTTTAATATATTTTAAAATGTAATTTATTCCTGTGATTTCAAAGCTGAATTTTTAGTATCCTTACTCCAGTCACATGATCCTTCAGAAATCATTCTAATATTCTGATTTGCTGCTCAAAAAAACATTTATTATTATTATTATTATTATTATTATTATTATTATTATTATTATGTTGAGAACAGCCGAGTAGAATTTTTTCAGATTTCTTTGATGAATAGAAAGTTCAGAAGAACAGCATTTATCTGAAATAGAATCTTTTATAATATTATAAATGTCTTTATTATCACTTTCGATCAATTCAAATTAATTTAAAATTCATTTCTAATATATTCTATTTAAATAGCAAAACATTTCACAATATTGCTACTTTTGCTTTATTTTGGCTCAAATAAATGCAGGCTTGGTGAGCAGAAGAGAATTTGTTAAAAAAAAAACAATTCTTATTGTTAAAAAACATTTGACTGGTAGTGTATAATAAAATAAAAATAACAAATGTCATATACACCAAAATTCAAAGGTTCAGGGTCAGTAAGATTTTTTTTAAAGAAAATATTAATCAAGGGCACATTAAAATTAGCAAAAGTGATATTGAAGACAGTTATGTTACAAAAAAAATTTAAAAAACAACTTTCGGCATATTATAATGATTTCTAAAGGTTCATGTGACACTAATGACTGGAGTAATGATGCTGTAAAATTCAGCTTTGATCACAGGAATTTTTTTTTTTTAAATGTGTTAAAATAGAAAAAAGTTATTAAAATTGTAAAATTTCACAATATTACTGTTTTTTTTTTTTTTTTTTTTTACATTTTTTTATTAAATAAATGCAGCCTTGGTGAGCATAAGAGACTTCTTTCAAAAAAATCTCACAGACCCCAAACGTTTAAATGGTAGTGTATACATTAATAACGTAATATAATATAATCAAACATATTACTTTGTCTGTTTTTGCACTGCCAACAAAAATAATTCCAAAATTTTTTTGCAAGCCTCTGAACACTACAGTAGTGGTGTTTCTCTTCTAATGTACTATATAATTTAACATCTCAATCAAACTGAGTGAAGAGTGACTTTTGTATAAAATATACTATTTCATACAAATCTATGTTTGGTTATTATAGTTCATCTTATATCTTAAGTGCAAAAAGTCTATTGAAGTATATGTAAGTATGCATGTGTTTGGGCTCTGGTTCGGTCATACAAATGCACACACACACAGACACACACACACACACACTCACAGATGTGACAAATGTCAGATTAGCATACAGCAGCACTCCTGATGGCGGCTAACACATGCCTGCAGCTGCAAACCTCCCAAACCACAATCACCCTCTAACACACACTGGCACACTGCCTCAGCACACACACACTGAACCAACAATGCTCTCCACAATTGTTTTGAAAGGACAATTTACTTACAACAACTTAGATTATGAAAACACAAGTCATGGTGAATCATGGTGAAAATGTGTTGTGGGTGGTTACCAGGGCGTTGCTGTGCAGTTGTAAGGTATTTTAAGCACGCTTTTTGTACTCTCCTGTTGTTTTGAAAAGAAGTAAGAAGAAATGGTTGATCATTTAAGTCATTATTTTAGTTTTCTTAGCACACAAAAAGTATTCTTAATTTGTGTTCTGAAGATGAACGAAGGTCTTATGGGTTTGGAACGACACAAGGGTGAGTAAGTAATGACAGAATTTTCATTTTTGGGTGAATTAACCCTTTAATAAAAAAAATTGGTCTACCTACTCTCTCAAAGTACTTAGATATCTCTATACATACATATTTTGTAGGGGTGCAACGGTACACAGATGTCACGGTTCAGTACGTACCTCGGTTCGAGGGTCACGTTCGATGCGATTTCGGTACAGCAGAAAAAAAAAAAATCTACTATGCTAGGTATCTTTTCATTTATTTTAAACAGACAGTAGTACAAATTACATCTTTCCACCTACATGTGAAAATACTAAATATTATATCAAACTAATGACATATATAGGCTATAAAATCTGCAGTACATGTATACATCAAAGGAATAAATACCTGAAATATATTTAATTTAGTTAACTGATAGACAAGGGAAAAAAAATGTGCGACACGTAGCCTATATTTGCCGGGTTTCAGTTCAGTTTTGTGACAGAAAGGAAACTCAAATGGCAGAAAGCGACATTCTATTTGTTTTTTGTTTAAGTTGCTTTTGCTGGTATGATGAAAGTAGTCGTAGTAATCGTGCTGGCACACACAAACACAAAACATATCAGTTCCAGGCTTCTAGCATTGCCAACTTGACAGCGCAGTTAGTACTTTATCAAAATAACACAGTGAACCAAACATCAGCGTGCCCGCCTCACTGTGTCACCGTTAGAACGTGACTGAAGTACAAAGTCTATCATTTACATAATAAATAGCATTTGGATGCATCGCAAATATGGAAATATTATGGAATATTTGGATTTGTGCCGAATGAGAGAGGTAGGATACAAGAGCACAAAACTCCATTTCGCAGACAGCGCAAGCCTTTAAAGTAACGTTACACTCCTTTGTCAGTGAGAGAAACATTCAGAATAAGCACATGATCACTGTCTAGTGGGCCTTGTTTTCAAGTGCGCAACTCCTGGCATTCGCTGTTCTTCTGCCGGCGGTTATCAAACAGAGTTGCATTACTGTGGGCGCCCCCTTCAGGATTAAGGGCGAATTACCTGTATTCGTTGTAAGGCCTCATGCACCGAACTGAGATGCCCGTACCGTGACGGTTCGGTACGAATACATGTATCGTTACACCCCTAATATTTATATATGTGTTACATCACTACGTTTATATATGTGACCCTGGACCACAAAACCAGCCTTAAGGGTAAATTTTTTGAAATTCTGAATCATCTGAAAGCTACATAAATATGCTTTCCATTGACGTATGTTAGGATAGGACAATATTTGGCCGAGATACAACTATTTGAAAATCTGGAATCTGAGGATGCAAAAAACATCAAAACATTGAGAAAATCACCTTTAAAGTTGTCCAAATAAAGTTCTTAGCAATGCATATTACTAATCAAAAATTAAGTTTTGATATATTTACGGTAGGAAATGTACAAAATATCTTCACGGAACATGATCTTTACTTAATATCCTAATGATTTTTGGCATAAAAAAAAAAAAAAAATCAATCATTTTCACCCATACAATGTATTGTTGGCGTGCTACTTGTGACTGGTTTTGTGGTCGAGGGTCACATTTCACCATAATTTCTAATTTGATTTATGTCATTTGACTGTGGTTCTTGTACCTTTGTCATTTGATCTGATTTTTATTTACCTTTTTGCTTCAAATCAAAGTCTGTAGTGTTCTCCTTATAGTTGGTTGGGTTGTTTCATGGCTTCTAGCACTTTAACAAATAGTTTTTATAATTCCAGTGGGAAAAATGAATGGGCAAAATGCTTCAGGAACCAGCCCAGCTGAAAAAGTGCACAGGGAATAATGCACTCTATAGTCACTAAGGTATATAGAGACAGTTTAAGTACACTGATAGGGAGTCACCAAAATGTGTGGAGAGTTTTTTAGCCTGCTGCTATATAAAGCTAAGGTGTTCAGAGTGTTTTTTTTTCTTTTTTTAGCAGACTATGTGGTAGCTGGTAGTGGTAGTGTTGTTGGTCACTAAGGGGCTCTGAGATGTGTTCTGAGTGTTATGGGTTGTTCAAGTCACTAACCCCAAATATAAGATGTAATAGCAAAGCAATCCGTTTCCTTTAATCTAGTCTGCATGTGCTCATATATAAGCCTTGATCTTTCTGAAGGGTTTAAAATCCCTCAGGAAATCTGCAGTAGTTGTTGTTTATTTGTTCCATTTGGCTCCATCATGATCTAAACAGACTGTCTTTTTCTCTCTCACACACACACACACACACACACACACAGAGCGCTTTGACCATGGGGATGAATGAAGATCTACCCAGGTGACTTTGTCTCTCTGACCTGTTCTGGCCCACTGCTCTTCTTATCTAGCGATTCATCCTCAAGACCTCTGCCAGTATTTGTTCTGACATTTTAATTAAAATAGTACTAGCTCATTCCTGTGATAAAAAGGCTGTGTGTCGCCCAGCGGGGCCCCGCGTCCCGCACCCTCCGCTGTGCCGGCCACGCACCTGAGCACACATGCTCACACACACACACACTAGGAAACAATTATAACATTTCTATTTTCTCAAACCACAGAAGTACTTAAATTCACAACAAGAATCAATAGAAAAAGGTAATGCTTCAAAGGAGAGTATGTGATAAAGATTATAGGTGTGTTGAAATGGTGCCTGATAGAGGGAGATTGAGTTTGTTGGATGGAGTGAGGAGAGTTGAGGATGCCGTGGCCTAGATGACCTTGATCTTACTGCAATCAAACAAGACAGTCATCTCACCATCACACTTATCTGGAGTCAACACACAAATTATGATAAATTGGCACATTTTAGGAATTGTCAACTACGACATGAATCTACAGTATAGGTAAGGATCAGTGTTAGGAAATAAAATTAAGTTACAAAACACTCACAATTTAAAGTAGCTAAACTATCAATCAATTAATCAGAATTAAATCATGATTGGCTTAGTGCTTTTATAAAATCGTGATGACTGCAATTTAATTAAATAAATACATGCACAGCATGTTTCAGAGTGAAACATTGGGCTGTTTTCTTTTACTGGCAAGCAGCATGATCATGTGTTTTCAGTTTCTCAGTCCAGCAAATGCTGCTCATCACAAACTCACTTATAATGTGTAATTAGGAATGCAAAATCAACATGCTAAATATCTTGGCGAACTTGCGATGTGAAGTGCTTATAAACCAGCTGCTGTCAACAAAAGAGAATCTTCAAGAGCTCCCTGTGGTTTTCCAAAAGCTCAGTGGTTTAACATTTGAAAATAAAGAAAAAAAAAGAGTCATAAATATTAGTATTTCTAACATTTTTATTATTAGAAACAATAAGCATACTTTATATATATATACACTGCCCTCCAAAAGTTTAGAAACACCCCTGGCAAAGTGTGGTTTTGGACGATATCAGCATAAATCCTAATCATTTTTTGGTGCAAAAACATTAAAGTAACTTGACATTATCATTGAAGACCAGCAATAATAATTTATATTTTGATTACATAATAATGGCAATATATACATGTCAAAGTCAGACATACCCCTTTGCCAGCGTCACTGCTTTAAACTTGGACCAGGTTTTTTAAAGATTTTTGGGTCAGCACACCTTAATAGCTTCAACAATTAATTGCCAATTAAGTTTAGAATACAATGAATTTAGGCCCAGATTATGCAGAGCTGTAATAGCTGCTAATGGTGGATATTTTGATGAATCAAAAATTTCAGTTTTTTCTATGTATGAACTGTTTATAATAAAATATGTTTTCGTAGTTTGTGTTGCCCCTTTTTCACAAATTATCACAAATTAAAAAGGATTCATGCCAATATTGTCCAAAACCCCACTTTTCTAGGGCATTTCCAAACTTCTGGAGTACAGTGTATATATATATATTTTTAGGTCATTTTTAAATTTTTAAAGTCCACTTAAATTTTAAGTCTTTTTTTTTTTTTTAAGTTTTGGTGTATTATTGTGTATTTTTTTTGTATAATTTTTAAGTGCCTATATAGTTTTTTTTTTTTTTTTTTTTTTTAGCATTATTATTATTTTAGTTATTTTAGGACATTGTTAAACTAAAACAAGTTTTTTGTTCATTTTATTTAATTTATTGTGTACTTGTGTTTTTTGTGGTTTTAGCAAATATGTGACCCTGGTCTTAGCTAGCACATGTATATTTGTAGCAACAGCCAAAAATACATTGTATGGGTCAAAATTCTAGATTTTTCTTCTATGGTAAAAATCATTAGGATATTAAGAAAAGATCATGTTCCATGAAGATATTTTGTAAATTTCCCACCGTAAATATATTATAACTTTTTGATTAATAATTTGATAATAATAAAAACCTAATGCTTTGCTGCTACTTATTTACTACACTGACATATCACCACCACGTACAACTAAAATAAACTAGATTTTATTCAATTTTTTAAATTGAATTTTTGAAATCCGAACTGGCTATGTGATTCCACCCTTATGATCTGAAGGTAACGTGAGGTCATATGTGACAGGTCGTGCTCAGATTCACTCTGAAGGAGCCAAGCAGACCCTGACAGAGCATAATGGGAATCAATGGGAGCAGCGCCTGGCCCCTGCCTGCCACACCACCATCAATATCAATCACTGTTATCGCCAATAACGTCTCTGTGTAAGCCCTTCGCTGAATGTCACGGCAATACCAGATCTTTCTTCTTTAAAGAGAGGAAGAGATGATCTCTCTTTGACACGAGCGGCAAGGTTAGTTAAGTACTCTTAGCAGGATGTATAGCGGATCTGGATGTGCAATCGGAGGTCGATGCACAGAAGGACTGAAGATGTTAATGGGTTTAAATGATGGGGAGTTTTAATTGGAAGTGAAGGAGCTGGGTCACGTCTTACCTTCTGAAGGCTCCTCTCCAGGAATGGTGGAAACGTGAAACAACTGAGATACAACTGGAGAAAGATCTTCCTGGGCTGTACCAGATGATGAACAGGTCAAGTGGACCAAATCTGATGAAAAGATAACAACAGACCATTTAGGGCAATTAAGGGTACATATTTTGCATTTTAGGTTTCATATGGTTCACTTTTATACCACTTCTGGGAACGTTTAAATCCTCTAAAATGCATAAGAATGCTATGTGGTAAAAAGCAATACCAACAGTGTACTTATTATTAATAAAATAAATGCAAAAATAAATATAAATATAGCTGCAAGCAGCGATTACCGGGTTTCAAGCGCTTCAAGGCATTTAAGCAAATATGGATAAAGATATTACATACTGTTTAGCAAGCCTGTAACCACCTAAATCAGTGACTGAAAAAAAAAGCATTTTTGCCTAATACAGATAATTTGCCATAGAAATATGATTTTTTTTAATGCTTATGACTTTATAGCACCAGCTGTGGTCCTATCTCCTTAAAACTTTGCATGCTTGTTTAGAATCACCTGTCGCATGTGCTCACAAAGTTTCGTGAAGTTTTGAGTTTTCCTTTAGGCTTCATAGGATTTGGGGTAAATTTGAACAGGCCCCTTTTCTGAACAACCCCATCATAACTTCCCAAAGGGTAAATTTTAACTTTTTTTTGGATAATTATTGACCTAGAGAGTCCAGAGAATTGTACTGCAGTGTTTTTTTCCCAGATTGAGCAGAAAATCTAGGACTAGTTCACAAAAGTAGGTTTTTTACATCTTCTCAATCACTTAAGAAACAATTTGATTGACAGCAGTGATTCTAGAGGCAAAGTTGTCTGGAATGAGGAGTTCTATCATATGATACAAATATCATGCGTATGTGCAAAAAAACGTGCAATGAATGATCATTTACGCCCCCTTAAAAAATGCAACATCGCCCCCCCCCCCATTTCTTTCAAATTTCTCACAGACCTTTGGGGGCAAGAGTCAAACGGGCCTGTTCCGATCGGCTTCCGTTAACCTTGTCTAATAGGTGCTCAAAATTTATCGGCCAATGGCGGCCATGTTTTTTTTAGATGCGCAAATGTTCTTATAGACACTTGTGACACTTTGGACCATGACCGTGCACAGCGATTTTCATATTGATAAGACAAATGGTTGTTTAGTTATAGCCATTTTTATGTTTTCCCCTCTTACAGCACCACCAAGTGGCTAAGCTCACATTTTTTCCCTGTGACCTCAGATTGAGCTCTTACATATGTGTTATATATGTGTGATAATTTTTGATATGCACTCTTCAGAGAATCGGTCTGCACTGGTTTGGTTGCGATCGGGCAAAAACCTAGAACTAGTTCACAAAAAGCAGGTTAAAAAAAAACCAAAAAACAAAATAACTGAAAATTTTACGTCTTGTCTGGCGTGAGCCAAGGATTCCAACGACATAAGACACTTGAGCCTGCAACTGACGGTTTAGGAGTTATGAGCGATTTCGTACTTTTGATCACTTTAGTACCCCATCAGGCCGACTGGGGCGAGCCTTGGTGACATTGTCGCCGGTGTGAGTACTACCATTCCTCCAAGTTTCAAGTCTCTACGACTTGCGGTTTGGTCTGCACAGTCAGTTTTACATGGAGACTGCTGATCCTTGGCCAGTCTAACAATTACAATAGGGTTTCAGCGCTACGCACTTAAATCATTCAAAAATGTAATTAAATTAGAAAGAGTCAATATAAACTTATTATAAACTGGATATAAACTTGCAATTCTGAGAAAAAGAGTTAAAAATCGCAATCTTGGACTTTTTTTCTCTCTCTGTTTTGAAAAAAAACTCTGAGGGGGAAAAATCTGAATTGTGAAACGTCACAATTACCTTTATAATATAAAAATGTTTAACCCTGTGGCAGAAACTCTTCTTGAGGATCAAAACTCAAGCTGCACTAGGCAACATGTCAGAGTATGCTTTACTGGCAAAAACTTAAAATTGTTATAATAAGTATTACAAACTTGGCTAACAATCTGACAAGAACTACAGTAAGGCTTTGACTTTCCATGAAAGTAGCCCTTAAAGTGATGCAGACGGGCATAGAAGAAACAGGCACCGAAATTCAAAACAACAAATCTCAATCCTCATAAAGGTCTGAGAAGATCCACTAGTGGGATCTGTGGAAATGTCCTGGGTAATCCCAAGAGTTCACACAGCACTTCCAGGCTGATCATTACTTCTCTATTGTTTCTTCCTGTGGTCTGTGGTACAAAACTGTGTGCGTGAGGATCAAAGAGAACAATTCCAGTGCAGGCAGCTCAGGGCGGCACACAGGCTCCGTGTCACACAGTGGAGAGCTGCACACATGTAGGCATCTCCAGTGGGACAGGAGGTGCAGTTTCGCTAAAGGCTTCAAAAGGCACACGGGACTCTGCAGAGTTTTGAAAAAGATTCTCGCCACAGCCAGAAACACTCCGGGGGATGATTTTGAAAGTCCTGGATAGTTCAAAGTGAACACTTTTGCAGTACAGGTGGATTCATAATATATCCAGTTATGGAAATGTTCTGTATAGAGTCTTGAAGAAAACTATTTGAGTAGACAATTTTATACGAACATACATCACCGTACTATGGAAGCTTGTTTCAGCCACTAAATACATTTTTTTTTTAAAAAAGGTACTGCAAATTTTTATCTCACAATTTTGTGCAATTTTTCCACAATTGCAAATTTCAGTGGAGGTCAAAAGTTTACATACACCTGAACAGTTAAACTGCCTGCTGTCCTTCAGGCCCCACAAATTCTTTGGTTTTTCAGCATTTTTGTGTATTTGAACCCTTTCCAACAATGAGATCCATCTTTTCACACTGAGGACAACTGAGGGACTCATGCAACTGTTACAGAAGGATCAAACACTCTTTGATGCTTCCCCCATTAAGCCCCATTAAGGGGTTGAAAACTTTTTGAATTTGAAGATCAGGGAAAACTGAACTTATTTAAAAACATGTAAGTATCTTCATTCTGTTCAAAAGTTTTCACCCCCCAGCTCTTAATGCTTTGTTTTTCCTTCTGGGGCATCAGTGAGCGTTTGAACCTTCTGTAATGGTTGCACATGAGCTATAGATTCTCAATATTGATTTTTTTTTTTTAATCTCAGAAATGCATACTATGAATTATACAGTAGTCAAAATTTGAAGTGGATCAAAAAAGAGAATCAAAATTATCCTAAGACAAGAACAGGTATTGCTTTGGTTTTAGGATAACTCAAATGTTGACTACTATATATCGCAATTCTGAGAAAAAAGTTACAGCTCAAAAATCGCAAACTATGAAGTCCGATTACCAGGGGAAAAAGACTGATATTTTCTCATAATTGTGAGTTTATCTCACAATTCATAGTTTTTCTAGCAATTTCGAGTTTATATCACACAATTTAAAAAAAAAAAAAAAAAAAAATCAGAATTTCGAGTTTACATCTAGCAATTCTGATTTCATAACTCACAATTTTGAGTTTATATCACCCAATTTTGAGAAAAGTAGTTAGAATAGATTTTTTTCAATTAAGAGACCAAACACTAAATATAAAAGACTAGAAGTTCCACTTAAAAAAATGAAATCAATTAATCAAGTAACCAATCAATTAAAATAAATCAATTTGATGTATTCATTCACAAATCAAAATGTAAGGTACTTCCAAAATTGATAAATAAATGCAGATATTTATAACTGCTTTTAAAATGTATCCTTAAAATGTTACATAAAATGCAACATTGCACATATAAAGTTTAAAAAATTGCTTTTCATGATTAAACCAGAACTTTCGAAATAATACACTTGTCACAATAGCAACTACACTTTCATATGATTATTGTACTAGTTCAATTATTATATCAATATTTAACTACATTAAAAATAAATTAAGTTCCATACACAACTGTAAATGTCTATTTATTTTACAGATACACGTTTAAACTTTAATTAAACAAACTATTTAAATGTCTACTTCATTTATTTTTAAAACTGTTTTCAATAAGAATGATCATCATTAAGAATCAATAAATTGATTATTTATATTTTTAAATGGCACTCCAAGTCCTCTATACACTGATATCCTTAGGTTCAAACTTAGAAATGTCAGGCAAAATGTTGTTTGATGAAACGATAAAGCAAACTAATGGGGCCTATTCTGATTTCACATTGATATAGATATAAATAAGTATTTTTTTTGTGTTAAAATACTAATACTTAAAACTTGTGTAATGAAATGTAGGCCAAATCTGAGGCAGAGTTTGGGGCAGGACGACCAATAGCAGATATATTTTTGGCAATCCAGTTTGGTGCTGCTAGTGGCCCAAAATCACACACTTCACCTTCAAAGTCTATAATCAATAGTCGTGGTGTTGCCTGGAGCCCTTGAGAGCACATCTAACATCCCCAGCAGCGTAACTAAAACAGTCTTGTCATAAGTGGTTAATGATAAATAAAGACCATCTTCTCCTGTGAACGCATGTCTGTCACGGTCATCATCATCCGCTGATTGCAAGGGATGCTCTCAGGTAGAAGTGCATTACTTAAAGAGGAACGACTACGATCCATCTCCCCGTGGGATCGGGCTATAGCAAAGCAAAGCTTCCTATCATTTCCCCTGAACTCAATTCCCAGAGAGAAGAAGAGGAGTTCCGCTGATTAAGCTTTTCATTCCCCCGTGAGGACGGAGTCAGTCACTGGGGCCCGCGCCAAGACCGCTCCACCATCTCTACCTGATCTACCCCTTCACGATGATTGATAGCAAAATAGGGCCAGTGTAACAAACAGAATAACTTTCATAAATAACAATGGAGTTAATGATGGAGCCATCGCTGAGGTGGGCGGTGAACTGAGTGTTTTGAAGGACAGTTTTGACATTTGGCTGTGTTCAAAGACTATCAATATGTATCACTGTTATCATTTTTGGAAGATCACTTAATAGTTCACACTCTACATTTTATAAATGGATACACAACTGAAGCATTTATATACCGGTCAGAAGTGTAGAAATGTTTTAAAAGAAGTCTCTTATGTTCACCAAGGCTGCATTTATTTGATCAAAATACAGTCAAAACAGTAACATCGTAAAATATTAACCGTTTTGTGTTTGAACGTATTATAAAATCGAATTGATTGTTGTGATGGCAAAGCTGAATTTTCAGCATCGTTACTCCAGTCTCCAGTATCACATGATCCTTCAGAAATCATTCTAATATAATGATGTGTGGCTCAAGAAACATTTCTGATTATTATTATTAACACTGAAACAGTTTTTGCTGCTTAAAGGGGTCCTATTATGCTCTTTTATAAAGTCTTGATTTTGCTTTCTTGCTTGGTGGTTTGAAAAACGCATTATTTTTCACATAATTTACATTTTTACAGTACCTTTCTCTCAGCCTGGCACAAATGGCTCGATTAGTTCCAGGTTTAATGAAGGCCCACCTTCCGAAAAACTAAATGTTTTGTGATTGGTTAGCTCTCCCACTGCGTTGCGACTGGCGAACAGTAAGTGTTTCGGAACTTGCTGCTTTGACAAGGGGCGTGGTGTTTCAGTACTGCCACTCCCCTTGTCAAAGCAGCAAGTTCCGTGTACAACTGTTAGCGCAAGCTAGATTAAAGTGATTCTTTTGTTTTGAATATGGATATTTTTCTTACAAAAACGCATTGATTTGCTAAAGGATGCCTTTATTGACCCCCGGAGCCATGTGAGGCACTTTTTATTATGAGTGGATTCACTTTATTGGACTTGTTTTGGACTGATGAAAAGAAACACCTGTCTGTGCTGTTCTAAAGCTTGGGAGTGCCAAGATAATTTTTTATAGAATTCCGACTGCAATCGTCTAAAAGAAGGAAGTCATATACACCTAGGATGCATGGAGGGTGAATACATAATACACTACAGTAGTGTTGGGTCCTATCGTCAGCATGTGAGATCGCCGATACATGATATTATCGTGCTAATTTATTTAATTATTTACATACTTAGTTTCATTGCCTGAAACCAGCTCATAGCATAAGGCTAAAGCATAAGGCATTAACATTATCAAAGAACATCATCACTGAGTAGCCTAGTCTAGTCTAGTCCAAGTTTATGCATTTTAAAAACACTCATGCAGCCACCGGAGATGATCAGACTCACTCTAGTCAATGCTTGTGTTTATACCAGTGGCGTCTGTGCGGCACGTTGTGGCTCTGATGTGGCCACCGGAGTAGATTGTGGCCACTCTAGTCCATTCTTGTGTTTATACCTGTCATTGAAGCATCTCAGAAGTGGCTCTTTGCGCTGCATCGCTAAAGTTAGGCAAATCTCCCACCTCGTCTCTACCCACCCCCAACCATTCGAATTTCTGTAGGTGGGATTTATTTTAATGATATTCTAATGGGCCGCAGTGTGACATCATAACATCCCGAAAACAAACGCTCTACTCCAAAGCAGCCGTTCGTTGTAGTTCTTGAAAAGGGATTTTTTTTTTAAACTAAATATCTCCCTTTGGAGTGGACTTTGAGATTTGTAACGTTGTAGATTTTTTATGCCCACACATACACACTACACACTGACTAAAATTCAAAAAGTGAAAAAGCATAATAGGACCCCTTTCGTGGAAACATTTTTTATACATGTTTTTTATACATTTTTTCAAGAAAAGAAAAGAACAACTATAAACTATTTATTTGAAGTAGAAATCTTTTGTATTATTATTAATGTTTACGGCCACTTTTCATCAATTTAATGTGCCTCTGCTTAATAAAAGTATTAATTTCTTTTTTTTTTTTTGCAATTCCGAAATTTTCTGGAATTCTCTTCTCGCATTTGTTTATACATCACAACTCTGAGAACAAAAAGTCAGAAATGCAAGTAATAAACTCACAATTGCGAGTTATAAAGTACAATACTTGATATATTTTCATAATTGTGTTCATGTCTCACAATTCTGACTTAATGACTCGTAATTCTGTGTCAATTTCGAATTTATATCATGCAATTCTGTCTTTATAACTCGTAATTTTTTAATGGTAACTTTTATGGTGTTTTTTAATGGTAACTTTTAAATGGTAGTGTATCATGGCTTTCACAAAAATAATCAGCAAAACCTGTTTTTAACATTGATAAGAAGTCAAGCAAATCAGCAGCATATTGGAATGATTTATGAAGTATCATGTGACACTGAAGACTGGAGTAATGATGCTGAAAATTCAGCTTTGCATCACAGGAATAAATTACATTTTAAAATATATTGAAATAGAAAACAGTTGTTTTAAATTGTAATAATATCGTATTTTATGATCAAATAAATTCAGCTTTGCTGAGCAAAAAGCTTCCTTCAAAAAATCCATGATCCATTAACTAGGTCGTTGGTACATTTTGGAACTAGCAAAAGGAAGAATTGCAAATTGTTTGGAAGTCATTGTTATGCTTGACAAAGCGTGGTGCAACATGCATACCCTATATGATTATGGTAGGTGTATAACTAATGTGTGATCATGGCATGTACAGTATATATTGTGGTGGATGTTTAACTCACAGGTGCCAGGCATGCAGGTCATGGAGGAGGAACAGAGCTCCACCATCCTCACAGCTGGTGCAGAAGATTCTAGAGGAGGAATCGTCACCAATGAGATCTGCCAATAAAACAGGAAACATCTTAGTAACATCTTTCTTACATCTTACAGTTAACAAAAACATATTTGACTAACATGCCAGTTCACCCCGGCACTACAAACATAGTACAGAATATACAGCTCAAAATAGAAAGACCAATTTTATTTTCTCCAAGTCTGTTGAGTAAATACTGGCATAGATGATAATGCAAACAAGGCATTGTGGCTGTGTAACAGGATCTTTATAATCCTGTTATTTAAACCCAGACAATGTTTTCATAAAGTTCTTGGGTTACATTAGAGCTGCTTTTTAATCAAGTCCAAGTGCGGCAACTACGCCAACAAAAAAAGTGTGAAAGAGGAAGAGAAAACGTTGACCGAATGCTCGTTTGGCGACTGTCATTCCAGAGGACGAACGGCTAATTAAAACCAGCCTGAATATTTAATTACGTTTTGTCACACACAGTCATGTAATATTCCATTTCCACACTGTGTCAAGTCACTGATATTAATTTCTGTTCGCCGAGGCTAATGAGCATAAATTACACCCACTTTTCCTTCCTCTCCTGATCTGCTTTGAATATTCAAGCATGAATTCCTGATGGAGAGCAAATTGGGCTGAGATTCAGAAGGTATGCTGATCACCCCGCTTCTTTTCCTGTACTCCGGCGGACAGCACTCAAATTAGCCTAAGAGGACGCTTGCATGTCACCATCCACTCTCGCATCACAAAGATTTATTTATTCAATTCTAAACCAGTAACAGCAAACAGAATTACTGTCCTTTCATTGAACTGGTTATTTTTTCCTCTCATAATTCACTTTGGAATGTTACGCTCAAGAACGGCACGTCAAAACTATTGTAACGATCCCACAAATCGGCTCTGATGTTTTGTTGCATCTATGCCTGCTGAATCTTGGACGTGTCCCAAGAATCCATCCAAATGTGATATGCAGCATAAAAAAGATGTAATGCAATACAAGTTGAAAAGCAAAAGTGCAAGGCAGGCAAGAAACGCACGACACAAACACACACACACGCACAGCAGAGATGGGTCAATGCCCTTTAAACGTGCATGTGAATATGCAAAAAAAGGAAAGAAAGAACGAGAGAAAGAAAGAAAGAAAAAATAGAACGAGAGAAAGAAAGAAAGAATAGAACATGAGGCCTTAAGTACGAACAGAAAAACAAAATCAAAAGGAAGAACAAATGAACAAAACTAAACAAGCAAAAGAAATGAACAGACAAAAGAATGACCACTTTTTAATAAACAAACAGAAGAACAAACAAAAGAAAATGGAAAAACAAACAAGAACAAATTAAAGTATAAAAGAATGAACAAAAAATAAACAAACTAAACATAAAAAGAACAAGCAAAAGAACAATTAAAAGTCTGAACCAAAGAACAAATTAATAAACAAATTGAAAAAACAACAACAAAAGAACATACAATCAAATAAAAGAACAAAGGAAAGTACAAACGACTGAAAGAATCAACAACCAAACGAAAGAAATTAACTACCTGCTGATCAGATTCTGAAGGTAGTACAGATCTGTCTGTGATGAGCACTGCTCGAGAAATCTGCCTGTTAAAATTGAGAAAGCGAATCAGAATAAAAATCCTTAAAAAAGACAAGGTGAATTGGAAAAAGCGTCATTAGAGACAGAGAACGTAAATTATGAAGATTATCCAAAATGAGAAAATTGAAAATGACCCTAAATCACATTTTGCCTTTTCAATTTACAGTAATTGCAATGAATAGTTCACCCAAAAATGAAAATTCTATCACCATTTACTCAGCCTTATGTCATTTCTGAACACATACGACTTTCTTTCTTTTGTGAAACAGCAAAAGATGTTTTGAGAAATGTCGTCGCTGTTCTTTCAATACAATGAAAGCACAGAATGACCAGGGGATGTTGAGCTCCCAAATCTCAAACCTCATTTTGGCACAATATGTACGGTATAAGAAACGTACAAACAAATGGGGTCTGGTATCACTGACATCAAACTTGGCCCAAGTTTGAATAGAATAAATATGTGGAGCATACTAGAGATCTGAGAGCTTGAAAGTCTGTAAAGCACTGTATGCTTTCAGTCCATGAGAAAGAACAGCTAGATGGTTTTTCCAAACATCATCTTTTATTGTTCCACAGAATAAGGTAGGATTTGGCAAAACATGAGAATTTAAAATGTCAAAGTGTGATTTAAGGTTGTCATTTTGATTATATTGGAGGTTTAAAGGAGTTCGTATTTTGGTAGTACGGGGCTAAAGGTGCCTTTGATATTATTTTCCTCTAAACCACAAGATGGCAGAAAAACATGGCGTAGCACGTTCCAAAATATCTGCTTTTCAACATACACGTGCAATATTGGTTGATCCTTGACGCGATCGCGGGCAGCAGAGCAAAGTCGATTCTGTGCTTATACTTGACCTAATACTTGATGTTTTTAAAAATGTTGTAGATTTAAGTAGCAAATGAGAATCGCTAAAATTATTAAATACATCTTGAGACAAATGTCTTCTTAATGATTTTCAGTTTTGTTTAAGATAATTAAAAAAGCAGTTTTTGAATAACAAAAGAATATGTAAAAGTATGGTATTTGGCACCCCTGGTTTTGGGGCTAAAAGGCACAATATTAACATGATAATTAATAGAAGGCTGACTTTTCCATTTGTTGACATGACATTGTTAGATTCAGATGGTAAATATCATATATTATGTTGGGTGTCCATCTTAGAAATAATCACCATGTTTAGAATGAAACCATCATATTTAAAAACATGCTATTAATCATACATCATTGTTACTACTGTAAATCTGTATTAAATTATTATGGGATCTCCTTCGATGCTTTCAGAATCTTTACATTTTGAAATTATTTTGTTTCTGTATTTGAAAACATATGTTTTATATTAACATATTTTAATGACAGTACATTTATTGAACAAAAAATAATTATTTTATTTATCAAAATAAGCAGAAAATAGTACAGACTTTGCTAAAGTGAAAAAGTATTAATTTAAACATTATATTAAAAAAAAAAACATTATTTTATTAATGCATTTGTATCAATTCTGTGTGCCTTTTACCCCACCTCATATATTTATGAGATTTTTTAACAAAATAAACAACCTGTATCATTTATTTTCACACAAAATATGTTGCTCCATAAATGTTCAAGACAAACGTATGTATTTTTCTGCAATCATATTCTTCAGGCACAGTGAAAAGCAAATTTTTTTCTTAGGGGGTGCCTTTAGCCCTGTTGTACCCTACTAAATATACACCACCAGTCAAAAGTTTTTGAACAGTAAGATTTTTAATGTTTTTTAAAGAAGTATCTTCTCCTTACCAAGCCTGAATTTATTTGATCCAAAGCACAGCAAAAACAGTCAAATTTTGAAATATTTGTACTGTTTAAAATAACTGTATCTGAATATATTTTAAAATGTAATTTATTCTTGTGATCAAAGCTGGATTTTCAGCATCATTACTCCAGTCTTCAGTGTCACATGATCCTTCAGAAATCATTCTAATATGCTGATTCACTGTTCAAGAAACATTTATTATTATTATTATTATTATTATCAATATTTAAAACAGTTGAGTAATTTTTCTTCAAGATTCTTTGATGAATAGAAAGATTCAAAGATCAGCATTTATCCGAAATAAAAAGCTTTAGTAACATTATACACTACAGCAGTCAAAAGCTTGGAGTCAGTATAATTGGGGAAAGAAATTATAGAAATAATAATTTTATTTAGAAAGGATGCTTTAAACTGATGATAAAGACATTTATAATGTTATAGAAGATAAATGCTGTTCTTCTGATTTTTCTATTCATCAAAGAAACCTGAAAAAAAAAAAAAAAAACTACTCAGCTGTTTTCAACATAATAATTAACAATAAATGTTTTTTGAGCAGCAAATCAGAATATTAAAATGATTTCTGAAGAATCATGTGACTGAAGTAATGATGCTAAACTTCAGCTTCGAAATCACAGGAATAAATTACATTTTAAAATATATTTAAAGAGTAAACCGTTATTTTAAATAGTAAAAACATTTCAAAATGTTACTGTTTTCACTGTACTTTGAATCAAACAAATGAGGGGTGGGTGAGCAGAAGAGACTTCTTTAAAAAAAAACATTAAAAATCTTTCACAAAACTTTCAAAAAATCAAAAACTTTTGACTGGTAGTGTAAAAGTTCCTGAAACATATATATTTTGTGAAATGCAAGTGAAATATCAACACATTTCAACAGCCCAGCTCTTCATTAAAACAGCACTACGTGCAGCTGGATGGGACGATCAATATCTGTTTTTCAAGGTAGAAATGACAGTTGGTCAGTAATTACAGTAATGAATACTAAACTCACTAAACTTTTTGGTGTATTATGTGCTTACCTGTAAACTGTGCTCTGTCTTTGTTCATCTCTGATGTACGAATCTTCAACCACAAAATGACTGCAGCTGATCTTCTGACCACGTGTATCAATCACAGCTTTAACTCTATAATGTATGAATACAGAAGATGCATCAGGACAAGAAAAATCTCAGCTTTCTTTACCAAAAACCTACTTTAATCACAAAAGGGTCAAGAGATGGTCAGATTATGATTTGAAGATAAAATATTAAAAGACTAGAGCATCATATATTAGCTGTCTCATCCTTCATGGGTCAGGTGGTTACTTCTAAAAACTCTTTTTGTAGAGACAAGTGGCCTGTCTTTTTACATGCATCACTATAGGAATAGAGGGCGCTTTGGCATTTTTTGCAAAAATAAATGATTATGCAAAAAAATCAATAATTGGATTAGTATAAATACATGTTAGATTTTAAGCATATCAGACGATTTTGGTACTATGTCAGTTTGCCACTTGACATCAAAATGTAAAATTTGGGTCCTGAAACAAAACCAGACATGAACCACTGTCTTAAGGCACCGGTTTGACCTTTCCTCCTTTAATCTCTGCAAGCGAGAAGGAAAAGAGCGAGTGAGAGAGAAAAAGGAGGAACAGAGGAGAATCTGTTGGCTTGTTATGTCAAGAGTTATAAATGTGCTTTATAGGGCTCATTATCCAAACTAATGGGCTGGGGGTGACATCCTTGAAATGGACTTTCACAACACAATAAAGGGGCAAGAGAGCGTCTCCCTCCCTTGACGAAAAGTCAGGTCTCGGAATAATCCTCCCCCCATTGCCCAGATTGACTGCAGGACAGATCTGTTTATGTAAATGAAGATTTATTTACTCGGAGGAACTAGCAGAGGAAGTGGAGGGCTTCCAATCAATCGTCAGCCAATGGGGTGAAAGAAAGCAATATGGGATACATTTCACAAACCTAACACACCTGAGGGCATCCGTAGTAGGTCGTTTTTGCTCACAGGAAGCTGCGAACAAACTACTTATTTACGTAAATGACTGCAGGGCTTAACGATAAGTTTGGCCAGTCTAAGAGTGTTTCGGGCCAACTGTGACCCTGGACCACAAAACCAGTCTTAAGTAGCACGGGTATATTTGTAGCAATAGCCAAAAATACACTATATGGGTCAAAATTATCGATTTTTTTTTTATGCCAAAAATCTTTAGGACATTTAATAAAGGTCATGCTCCATTAAGATATTTTGTAAATTTCCTACCATAAACATATCAAAAGTTAAGTTTTGATTTGTACTATGCATTGCTAAGAACTTCATTTAGACAACTTTAAAGGCGATTTTCTCAATATTTTGATTTTTTTGCACCCTCAGATTCTAGATTTTCAAATAGTTGTATCTCAACCAAATAATGTCCTATCCTAACAAACCATACATCAATGGAAAGCATTTATTTATACATTGACATATGACTGGTTTTTCATAATTGACCATTTCAGGTCAATCTTTAATGTGTACATATATTTTTATGCTTTAACTCCAACATTCATGTTAGTATTATATTGTAGTAGTATATTGTTAATTATGTTTTCACTTTCAATCAACTGCATAATTTTCATAACAAAATTAAAAACTTAAATTATTTATATATATTACAGATTATATACAGATTAGTGAGATTTTTTGTAAAGAAAATTGATAATAATATTATTAATAATATATATATATATATATTTCCTAATTATAAATAATTCATTAGGTTTTTAATTTGCATTATTTTAAATTTAAACCTAATGGAATTTGAACATAAAAAAATAAACATTTTACAGAATACAAATAAATTGTATGCATATAAAATGTGACCTTATGATACAAATATGTGACCTAGGACCACAAAACCAGTCATACGGGTCAATTTGACTAAAAATAAATAATACTAAATAATAATAGCTGAATAAATATACTTTCCATTAATGTATGGTTTGTTAGGATAGGACAATATTTGGCAGAGACGCAACTGTTTGAAAATCTGGAATCTGAGGGTGCACAAAAATCAAAATACTGAGAAAATCGCCTTTAAAGTTGCCCAAATGAAGTTCTTAGCAATGCATATTTCCAATCAAAAATTAGGTTTTGATACATTTACGGCAGGAAATTTACAAAATATCTTCATGGAGCATGATCTTTACTTAATATCCTAATGATTTTTGGCAAAAAAACAAAAAAAAACATGAGAAGTTTGACCCATACAATGCATTGTTGGCTATTACTACAAATATACCTGTGCTACTTAAGACTGGTTTTGTGGTCCAGGGTCACGGAATTACTCGAACTTTGGGCAAGCAGAAAAAAAAATGTATTAATGAGTCCTGGATTGGATTTTTATTTTTTTTTGTATTTATGTTTTGCAATTATCTGCAGTGTTCTCTCAGTACTCCATGTAAGGAGTTTTACATACAAGCACATAAGTTTCTACTGTCAGCGTGCATAAAACGCTGAAATAGTGCTAATGATTCCGTTTCACTTGCAACCAAGGCCAGCGATGGCTTTGTAGATCATCATAAGCATTCATAAATCGCCTTCATAAACCACGTCAGTGGCCTCTGAACCAATCAGCGCGATAACCTTGCACCCAACGATGCATGCGTTCAAACTCATTTGAATTTTATATACTTCTCTGCAAATGTGGTTTTGTGTAGGCTAAACAGATCATATGCTGAATGACACCATGACGGATATTACAAGCAAGAAGCTTATTTGTCTTGGTAAATATTGCATAAAATAGTATGCCATTGTTTTAAATCACAGAAAGAAACTGTGCACATATTAATTCACGTATGCACAAAACAGAAAATACTATTTAGTCAATAAAAATATAAAAATGTTTACACATTTTGAAGGCTTCAAATGGAAAATGGAAAAATTTCCCATTTTTGTAATGCATGCAATGCAAATTTGTTCACAAATAGTTTTTGCATCCAATTTCCTACTTGGATAGTCAACATAGCATGCAGGTTGGGTGCATCCTTCAATGTAACCCCAAAAAATGTGATTTTATTGCCAGGCCGAAGTAGCCACAAGTGACATAAGAAATCATCACAGGCCACTCAAACTGTTGAGTTCTGTTGACGTGTGAAATGAATTCGGACAAATGAATTCGGACACGTGATTGAGTTGCCTGTTGAGGCAGTAACATACCGGACAGCGCCGGACCATCCTCTGCATGGAGTGGCAGGTGGGATTTGAGGGTCTGTAATCCTCTGCTGCATTATTAATCTGGCTCTACCCTTTTCAGCTTTATGTCTGTAATAAGAGCAGACATAGGGCGGTAATTTATGATGCCAGGGAAATTAAAATCATTGTTCAGCCTGCCAGACACCTTGCCAGCTTTTTTTCTTCACCTTCATGAAACTTTTTCCATCGATGATGTATGGCGCTAACCTCCAGTGCAGGGCTGACTCCATACGGGGCGCTACTGGTGGAGGGCACGGACGGTCCGTGCTCCACTCTGGGCGATGCTTTATAGACTGAGCTCAGGGTCTGACGGACACCTTGGTTTGGAGCTCTGCCAGCGCCCACCCCAGATCCTCACCAGCCCCGGTCAGCTGAGTCTGGCTCCAATCCAATATGGATGAAAGAATTTGCCTTGAAATTTCTAAGTACTCCATATATATTGGGGTTCTTATATTTCATGCCATTGGTGGCGATCAGGAAGAACGTACAGTAAATTATCAATTAAGGTCATCTTGGTTGTTTTTTTGGTATGCTACGTTAAGTTTTGAAGAACACTTCTTGCTAGGCCGCTGAAGGAGAACTGACAGCAGGGGCGGCTGACAGCATCCAGGGACAGATTTCACATATCAAAACTGACCTCTGTCAGAAGACCTAATAAAAGAGTGCATAAACAATCCAAAAAGTATGTAGGGAAAACAAATTATTTAGCCTTTTTCAGCAGTGCAATATTCTAGTTATAACAGAACTCCAACCGTTTCATTGTTTGTATTACTCTGCTTGCGATATTTCTCACTGTGAGTGTCGTGGTGGACGGCCAAAACCGCTATAATTTTATAAATAATACTGTTTTTGTCATGGAATGTAGTTTAAGAGTTTTTTAGGTGAGAATGTACTTGTTTAGACTTTATGTATGAGGGTTGTTAACAGAGATTTAGTCTATTTGAAAATTTGCTTTGACGCTTTCAGAGATGTGAGCTCCAGGGCATCAGCAGGCGTTCAGTGCTCATGAACCCACCAAGAGCAGCCTTACCTTGGCCAGATCTTCTGGGAATGGCTGCTGGTTCGGATGTCTTCATAGTTGTTAAACATGAGTAAACTTTCCAGAAATTTTGGAAACTTTCCAGAATACTTTGTAATCTTCCAGGGATTTTTGGAAAGGTCCCGGAAATTTACTGAAAATTTTTCACACCTTTGCAACCTTACTCTGTTGTCTTTGTTTTTTTTTTTTGTTTACACACTTGTGCCGCTGAACTGTTGTATAAATGCAATATCACACTTGTAGCTGTGTGATATGGCTGTATATCAGCACTCTGTGATTACCTATGGCCCAGTGTTAAAGGAGAAGTCCACTTCCAAAACAAAGATTCACATATAATGTACTCACCCCCTTGTCATCCAAGATGTTCATGTCTTTCTTTCTTCAGTTGTAAAGAAATTATGTTTTTTGAGGAAAACATTTCAGCATTTTTCTCCATATAATGGACTGATATGGTGCCCCGATTTTGAACTTCCAAAATGCAGTTTAAATGCGTCTTCAAACTATCTGACCCGTCTTATCTAGTGAAATGATCGATTATTTTCATAAAAATCATACAATTTATATACTTTTTAAGTGTCAAATGCTCATCTTGTCTTACTCCGCCTGAACTGTTTTTTCTGGTTCATGACAGTTAGGGTATGTTGAAAAACTCCCATCTCATGTTCTCCCTCAACTTCAAAAAAATTAAGGGTCTTTGATCTTCTTTGCATGTTCACTTTGCAAAGACTAGGTCAGTACTTCTGAGTTTTTCGACATACCCTAACTGTCTTGAGCCAGAATATACAGGCAGAGTTCAGGCAGAACAAGACAAGACGAGTGTTTGAGATAAAAAAAATATTTAAATGACATTTTTTTAATGAAAATAACCAATCGTTTTGCTAGATAAGACCCTTCTTACTCAGCTGGGATCGTTTACAACCGCATTTAAACTGCATTTTGGAAGTTCAAAATCGGGGCACCATATCAGTCCGTTGTATGGAGAAAAATTCTGAAATGTTTTCCTTAAAAAACTATTTCTTTACGACTGAAGAAAGAAAGACATGAACATCTTGGACAACAAGGGGGTGAGTACATTATATGTGAATCTTTGTTTTGGAAGTGGACTTCTCCTTTAATTTCGACAGCAAATTTTGATTTAGTCTTATCATAGTCTTTTGACTAAAATGCCATCATCTGAACTGCTTTAGTTTTAGTCTAGTTTTAGTCGACTAAATCTACAGTAGATTTAAGTCAGCTAAAATTGAATGGGTTTAGTTACAGTGAATTATGCAATTCTATGAAATTACCAAACTTATTATATAGGTTTGATATTAGGGTTTTATCATGATAGACAAAGATTTAACTGCTGTAACAGGCAACATGCCTTTATATTAATATTAAATGAAACCACTTCTCATAAAGAACAAAAACATGGTCTTCTCTTCAATAAAATACCATTAGTTCTATAGGCTAATTATGCATTCTTCATAAATATTTCACCACATTCTTCATTCTTTCAAGCAGACATATTTATTTTATAAATAAATTTAGATTAATCTTTATTAGGGCTACTAAAGTGATTCAGTCAAGAGCAGTGAGTCATTTTCTGTCTTTCTTTTCCTTTTATTTTGTTGCTTGATTAACATCAATGCCACAGACAATAGCAACTAAATTAGGCTGCTTTAAAACTGAATGCACAGATACACATCCAATATTCCCCCAACTGTTCTAGACACCTAAGACATAACCGAGTGTGTTTATGTAAATACTTGTCAAAACTGACAATTCGACAATTTTGTGTGTATTTCTCCATTCATGTGACACGAAAGAGTACTTGTGCGCTGTGTGAGAGGCACAGCTTCGGTGTGTGAACTCAGAAATCTGGACCCAATTGAGCCGTCTTTTGCGTTGTCAAATTTATCCACATGTCTGCTCTTCTCTTATTCCCAGATACTGGCATTTTTAAATGTTTTATGAGACGTGCAGCAAATGTATTCCAGCTTATGTCCTGCCGGATACATCAATAGGCTAAGTTACAGTTCAAATATACGCATCTAACCTCCTAACCACTCAGCAGATTCGTTCTGAATGATTCTCTTCCCAAATCATCCATCCCACCCTAAAATTTTTGTCTAATTTGTATTAACTGATGGAAAAGTCAATATATTTTCCTCATGGTTTTTGCAATTCAAGTTTTTGTTTTGTTATCGTCTCACTTTCGTCTGAAAAAATGTTGTATGAAAAAAATTATTCATCAACAAAATGAATACTGCTACAGCCATTTTTTCTCAAAAAATGTATACCAATACAAATTTCGTGATGAGCACATTTGATTCTGTTTCACAAACTTTTGTTTTGATTCATTTCAGTTGATGTCCATTTGATTTGATTCATTTTGATTTGTTTTTATTTCATTTTCCTTCAATTCTAAATCATTCTGGCATATTTAAGTTATAATGTTTAAATATGAACCAAATCCTTTCTCGGATACTGCTGTAAATTATACAGCAAATCTTCTAGCTAGAACTATTGCCAAAAATGTTATATTAATTATATAAACAATTCTAGATTTTAATAGTAATTTAAAAATTAACCACATGAACGACAGTTCAATTGCTACTTATCAGAAAAAACAAGGAAAAACTGAAATTTAAAAAGTTGTAAAAAGAATTTTATGCAAAACTATTATTATAACAATGTTAAAATTATTATACATTGTCACATCTGTTCAGACTACACTGGTTGCATGCTTTTTTGATTCACAAAAAGAACTGGTTCATGAGAGTCACTTTTTCATAAATCGAACTGCACTGTTTGCTCTCTGTTACAACTTAATAGATTTCCACATATCCCATTAAAATTCTATTTGGACTCAGGGAAAATAGGACGTGTAGATTCAGCTACAGTAACAGATGTGCTGCTGCCGAGTATAAGAAAGCTTTTGTAATTTTAAGAATTGATACTGAGCAATCAATCAGAGAAGAAATATTTTTACCCAGCCATAATTGGGTTGATATGCCCAATTGTTAGCTTGTGAGCAATGTATGATTTTCTAATAAATGACAGGAAAATACATCTAATTTGAGTGTTGCTGTGCCAGCAAGATACGCCGTAGCTTTTACACTAGTAAGCTAATGCTATCACATGTGTAAGTGTCCGTGTGCTACATCCAGAGGAATCCAAGCCCCCTGGGTCATTCACCAGCAAGATGAAAGAAACTCAATATATTGCCAAAGAGAAGGCCAAAGAATGAGAGAGGAATAAAGAGAGAGGGGGAAAAACCTGATCTAACCTAGTTTATGACAACAATCCACCTTTGAAACTCATTAAAGGCCTTTCTGGTGGGGCCTGACGCACATTATCAGCACAGATTAATCAAGGGAGACGGGAGATGAACTCTCATTTTTTAAGAGGCAGCAACAGAGGGCTTTTTTGTCTTCAGATGAAAATCAATTAGTGGAGGTAAGGCCACGAGGAAAAAGCGGCATCACTCATCGCCGGCCCAAGTGGCAGAGTCTGTGATTTGTCTTCCGAGCTCAGCTGCTTAAGGGGGGCTGGTACCGCTGTCTCCCTGAAAATTAATTTCATATCTATATTCCAAATATCCCCCCCATTCACTCGTGTGCGCCATCTCTTGGCCTTGTTTTTGAGCACCCCGTACACAAACGAGCTCTGATCAGCCTTGGGATGCTGAAGTGCCGTTGAATCAACCAGAGGAGGAAGTAAATCTACTCACCTAATTGAATTTAGTTGTTTTTTTGTTGAAATGTGTGTTGTTAATGTGTAAGAACTGAATTAGAGGTGAACTACTTACTTGTTTGACGCCTTGTCCACAACCAGGCACTGCACTGAGTGTCGCAGGCAATAAATTCCTCCAAATACGGCACACATTCTGCAGGGAGACAAAAAAAGTAACACCTTACATACACTTGAATTTATCTGAATGGACCCGCTAAACAGCTGTAATTGCAGCTGATGGCATGACATTAAAAGGGCTGATCACACCTTGTCTACAGGACAAAATCCAATTCATTTGACAAGGCAAAAATGTCACCAAGATCTTAAAATGTGTTAACTTCACAAGTAAAGCTTTTTGTCATATCGTCTTGCGATTTTGTGGCGATAAAGTATAGCAGTGTAATTAAACTATAAACAAGGACAAAGAGATTCAAATGTTCTTAAAAAGCTTGGAGACAAATTTAGACAAGAAAGACGACAAGATGAACGGACACAGACAGGAGCTGTGATATACTTTGTGTGATTACACATAGCTGAATTATTTATAAAGATAAGAATAACACTTAAATAATAAAAGTGACTGTTAATATACTGGTGTCCTTTAAGAAGCTACCATTTCTGGACTTTTACATAAGCCATTAGAGGCCATTTTATTTATTTAAAAAATAGATATGAAAAATGTTACTGTGTGCACGTGTGTGTTTGTTCACAAAGGCTGCATTTATTTGATTCAAAATACAGAAAAAACAGTAATTTTGTGAAATATTGTATTGAAATATTGAAATATTTTGTGAAATAAATATAACAATTTAAAATAACGGTTTTCTATTTTAATACTCTTTGAAAAATAAGTTGTTCCTTTCATGCAAAACTGTATTTTCACACAACCTCACAATCCTCCAAAAACCATTCTAATATACTGATCTGATAGTTATTATCAATGTTGAAAACATTTGTGCTGTTTATTTATTTATTTTTTTTTTTACCTGTGATACCTATTATTTTGTGTAACCTTTTTTTCAGGATGCTCTGATGAATATTTATTCAGCATTTATTCAAAATAGCAATTTTTTTCTAACAATATAAGCTATTATTAGTTATCAATTTAACACATACTTGCTGTATAAAAGTATTAGTTTCTTTCAAAAATGTACTGACCGCAAACTTTTGAATGGTTGTGCATATTGTTACAAAGAATTTCTATTTTTTATAAATACAGTTCTTTTTGATTTTTTTATTTATGAAAGAATTCTGAAACAAGTTTTACAGGTTCCAAAAAAAAATATTAATCAGCAAAAACTGTTTTCAAAATTGATAATAAATCAGCATCATAAAATGATTTCTGAAGCATCATGTGACACTGAAGACTGGAGTAATTATGCTGAAAATTCTGCTTTGATAATAGGAATAAATTCTATTTTAAAGTATATTAAAATTAAACACTGTCAAATTGTAATAATATTTTAAAGTCCTTTTTTTTACTTTTTTTTTTTAACCAGAATAAAAATCTATATTGTATTTTAACATTAACAATGTAATTAATGGGCTTTTCTCTTTATTAAAACCAAGTATAAATCTCACCAGTTTAGTGTTTTTAAAGCATTTTACATTTATTGTAAAATAATAACTAAATGCAATAACAATTAAAAAATAAAATTAAAAAATTATATATATATATATATATATATATATATATATATATATATATATATATATATATATATATATATATATATATATATATAATTTTTTTTAAATTATATATAAAAAGCAGAATTTTTATTTTTCAATTGTTACACTGGTCAAAGATACGGAGATGTACTTTTAATCTCAACAATCTGATTGCTCACTAAAAACGCACAGATCATGTTTTCAAGCCATTATGAGCTTGATTTTGAATTGACAAAGTGGTTACATCTAAGTGTGTGAGTTGTTTACTTACTTTTTTTAATTAGTCGTTACATTAACGACATTATATTGTTCATTCAGACTGATTCGCAAACACGGAACACACATGAACACAAGAGACAGGATTGATCGTATAACCCAATCGTAGCTGATCATAACCAGTCATATCCAAACATATCGTGATAGAGGCATTGCCTCCTTTCACGTGACTTTCCCCCATTCATTCTCAATTACCCCCCACCAAACTCCCAGCATGCTTTAGGAGGTCTGTTAAAACTCATTGGGCTCAGGGGAGGTGAGAGAGACGTGGATTCCTGTTGTAACTTTATCTGCTCGTGTCACTGTTGAAAAAATCTGTGATTTATATGCTTTTATATGTTATATTTTGTAATAATTGCATTGTTTTATTTCTGTACTATGAATTTTTTTCTCATCCAATTTTTTGAGGAGACACTTTTGCCTCCTCTGAGGAAACGCCCCTGAGAGATACATACACAGAGGACAAATCACCCTTATTTACATATTCTTTCAAGGCATAAATATTCCATCAGAAAATAATGCTGCGTGTACACATCCGCCAACATGTATGTAACAGGCAAGAATGCCAGAGGTCACATATTAGGCCACGCAAACATGTCTAAAGACACAGATGGTGAGATTCTGCCATTCACTCCAAGCTTAAGAAACAGGGGAGGGAAAAAAAAAAACAAAAAAAAAACTTCTGGCCTTGTCTGCCCAGATTAATATAGAGACATGGCATCTTAATAAAGTGCAAAGATAAAAAAAAAAAAAAAAAACAGAGGCTAAATCTGCCAGCAATCATCTGGGCCCATCTCCTGTCCTCCACAGAACCCCATAGAGGCAGCGGGGAAGCCCTTTGATGTCATTAACCCTAACTGACAGACGTTTAAGCTGATATTACTCTAATTAACTGCCCGCTGTCGGCCGCAATGATGCAGTCGGGCGGAGTGCGTGGGCACTGCCTTTCCCTCTCCAGGCCCCAGCACTCGCCCTGGCGACATCACTCGCCATCACGGCTAAATTAACAGTTGTGAAAATCCAGTACCCCCACAAGCCCCTGCTCTTTATAGCCTCTAAATGGCATTTCAGTTCCTATCAAGACGGGAATCAGGGGACGTGATTTTTTAATACGGTAGCAAAACAATGGAGGCCATTAATAGCCCAACGCCGTGACAGCGCGCTCACCGATGATTTATGAGTTTGTGTATAATTTGATTATGCTATTAATTCCACTGATTACAGCTGCAGCGAGTGTGGAGAAGGTCACATCCAAAATAAATCTTCGACAACTCCCTCTTTCTCGTCACCTAACACCCTACCCCCCCTCCTTCACCCCACCGACATCCCCACAAAACAACTGCCTCCAACTAGTTATTTCTGTAATTAAAAAGTAATGTAACAAGAAGCACAAACAAGCTTCGGGCTCTAATGGCAACATCACGGCAGAGCTTCAAATAAATTGAACAGAGCCTTGTAAGGACGGAGGCTTTTTTCATGCCGCAGGAAACACAATGCTATGATATCCTTGTGGTTTCACAGATAACAGGTTGAGATAGCTAAAGGCTGCAATCCATAACGAATTTCGCTTTGCCAGTTTAGATGCTCCACTTTGTGTTATTGATATTGATCTATAAAAAGGATATTAAGGTACATTTTAAAAATGGACATTCTTAAAGCTACCTGCTACTGTAAGTTCCAATTCTAGAACAAAAATGTACAGATAATTTACTCACCCTCTTGTTATCCGAGATGTTCATGTCTTTCTATTTTCAGTCAATCAGAAATTATGTTTCCAGAGGAAAAGAGATTCAGAAATTGTCTCCATATAGTGGACTTCAATGGTGCCCCCAAGTTTGAACTTCCAAAATGCAGTTTAAATGCTTACTCAAAGGGCTCTAAATGATCCCAGCCGAGGTCTTATCTAGCAAAACGATCTGTCATTTTCAAAACAAATTGAACATTTATATACTTTTTATAACATTTATAACACGACCCGGTGTTTACAAAGTGAACATGCAAAGAACATCAAATGCCCTTTATAAAAAAAAAGGTAAAACAGCGATGTAGGATGATTTTGATGTTGAAGAAGAAAACGAGATGGGAGTTTCTCGACCTACCCTAACCGTATTGACCCAGAATACATAGACTATGCATGCGCATCGCAGAGATGAGACAAGACGAGCATTTGAGGTTAAAAAGCATATAAATTGTCAATTTTTTTTGAAAATCCCGATCGTTTCGCTAGATAAGATCCTTCTTCCTCGGCTGGGATCGTTTAGAGCCCTTTGAAGCTGCATTTAAAGGAACACTCCACTTTTTTTTGAAAATAGGCTCATTGTCCAACTCCCCTAGAGTTAAACAGTTGAGTTTTACTGTTTTCGAATCCATTCAGCCGATCTCCAGGTCTGGCGGTAGCACTTTTAGCATAGCTTAGCATAGACCATTGAATCTGATTACACCGATAGCATCTCGCTCAAAAATGACCATATATAATGACAATATTTTTCCTATTTAAAACTTGACTCTTCTGTAGTTGGATCGTGTACTAAGACCGACAGAAAATTAAAAGTTGCGATTTTCTAGGCTGATATGGCTAGGAACTATACTCTCATTTCGGCGTAATAATCAAGGAACTTTGCTGCTCTACCATGGGTGCAGCAGGCGCAATGATATTACGCAGTGCCTGAAAGTGACCAGCACTAAGTTTGTATAGATGCAGAGTTGCAGCCGGCAGAGTTGACGGCTGTGTAATATCATTGCATGATTATTCCTTGATGATTCCTTGATTGTTACGCCGAAATGAGAGTATAGTTCCTAGTAGGGGTGTGACGAGACACTTATCCCATGAGACGAGACGAGACATGAGACTGGGTTCACGAGAACGAGACGAGACGAGATTTTTAAACTTTTCTTAAGAAATCCTCAAAGATGAAATATATAGGGAAAATAGTCTTTTATTTAATTGAAAGGTGCATTTTGACCTTTATGAATTCAAATTTTCATTTTAATGAATTATATGCAGTAATAAACAACATTTAAACAAGAGCTTCACGACTGTGGATAAAGTGAGAATCCCAGTTTTTAATAAATTGGAGACCATGATTCTCTCACGATTCTGGAGAAAAATGATTAGAAAACTAAACAAAATAACGTAATTTAGTAGTGGTTCTGACAAACTGTTTATTGCTTAAGTCTTTTAAAAACATATATTCATTTAAACAAGAAAAAACAAACAACAACAACAACAACAACAACAAAAACATTCAATGAAGAAGTCATTGTTTTACTTCTTTAAGATTTGTTTGACTATTGAAATCTAATGAAATGAATGATTCAATGACATACTTTTTTTGAATGGGCAGTTGTCGCCACCTTCTGGCGGAAGAGGATAAGCATTACAATACATACATAAGTGTTATACTTTCGTTTCGATCGCTGCTGTAGACAATAAGTGTTTATACCCAAACTATAAACTTATCCCAGTACTTCTATTATTGAAATGTCTGTAACACAGAAATAATTACTATAATGTGGTTGAAAAGACATGCTTTCTGCGTTCACATTTACCCCAACCGTCTGATTCATTAACATGGGCAGCGACAAAATGTGCTTCTCACCCTCCAAAGACACTCGCGATGTGAAACAGTCCTAATACACATAGCTAAATCGTTGTCATTCAGGAATACGATTGCGTGGGTGTTTGAATCAAGAGCTGGACATTTTAAAGATTACTGTGCAGCTCCAATGTAAACACTTCAAAATGTTTTGCAAGGATATCGTCACAAGATGTGCTTAGAGAGACACATCGGATCTCACGAGATCTCGTGCCACGAGATCTCGTCCATCCCTAGTTCCTAGCCATATCGACCTAGAAAATCGCAACTTTTTATTTTTCGTCTGTACACGTCTTTGTACACGATGTAACTACAGAAGCGTCAAGTATTAAATAGAAAAAATATATAAACTCTTTGGTAATTTTTGAGCGAGATGCTAATGGTCTAATCGGATTCAATAATCTATGCTAAGATATGCTAAAAGTGCTACCGCCAGACCCGGAGATCGGCTGAATGGATTTGAAAACGGTAAAACTCAACTGTTTAACTCTAGGGGAGTTGGAAAATGAGCCCATTTTCAAAAAAAAAAGTGGAGTGTTCCTTTAAACCATTTTTTTCCATTTTTTGAAAGTTCAAACTTGGGGGCACCATTGAAGTCCACTATATGGAGAGAAATTCTAGAAACAATTTCTTTACGTCTGAAGAAAGAAAGACACAAACATCTTGGATGACAAGGGGGTGAACTTCTCCTCTAAATGCATACTACCGTTTAAAAGTTTGGAGAGCTGGGTCGGTGACGATATGTTGTGCCTATGGGCATCCCGAGTTCAAGAGAGAGAGAGATGGGTGGGATCACTCTACACTGCCTATCATAATAAAGGCAAAAACAAAAAAGTTTGGAGTCTGTAAAATTTTAACGTTTTTGTAAGCAGTCTCTTATGTTCATCATTTATTTAGTCAAAAATACAGTAAAGACTATATAACAATTAAGACTATGGTTAAATATTTTTACAGTTGTAAAAAAAAAACAAAAACAAATCTAATATATGCTGCTTTGGTGCATAAGAAATATTTCTTATTAATATAACTGTTGATAACAGGAAACTGATACTTTTTTTGGAATCTGAGGAATAGAAAGTTTAAAAGAATGGAATTTATTTGAAGCAGAACTTTTTTGTATCAATTTAAAAGTCTTTAACTTTTTGATCATTAATTCAACCTTGCTGAATAAAAGCATTATTTCTTTCAAAAAATGTTTGAAAGGTGGTATAACTTAGTATAGAGCAAACATTTGAGATAAATAATACATTTGAAAGATTAATTAAAAATAATTCAACCAAATTACAGATAAATTAAGAAACTGTACTTTTATTATTGATGAATTTAACCCCATTTTATGCGCAAATGTTCATTAGCCTATCATTTTAAATTAGTACTCTCTCTAAATTTTACAATAGGCAGAAACAATTAGATTATTACATGTTTTCACTCTGTGTGTTGTGTCCGAGTCATATATATAATGGATCTCAAAATCAAAGTCATTGCTGCAATGGGTTCAGATATGAGGAACAGGCTGGAAGACCAAAGCATGTCCAGGACTTGGAGGATTTTTCTGAAGAACAGTGGGCCGTTTAACTTCTCAGGACAAACAAGGGACTCATGAACATCTTGAGAAACTCATCACAAAACAAAAACAGTTTGGCTCAAAGTAAAGTGAACAAAGTGAGGTTCACTTACTGTTCCCACAGCACTGTGAATTTTTAATGAGATGTGTTTAATAGAAACATGTACGATTATAATAGTTTGTGTGCTGTTAGCATAACCCTCTGGTTGTGTTTGGGTCAAATTGATCCGGATTGTTCACACAGGGTATAAGTACTTCTCAGAATTTTTTTAGGATTTTTGTAAGTTTTTGTGGGTTTTATTTCACCTAGTCACACTTGTGGTGTTCCCAGTCAAAAATTACCAGACTCCAAACAATTGCTCATAAATCTGTCATTATGCTATATTATCACCAAATATTGGATTCAATCTTTTTGTCAACTTGTTTTCTTTCATTTGGGCCTGGTTTTGTGTTTCTATTTGCATCTGATTAATTGTAAGCCTCATTTATCCAAAAGTAGGCACCTCATTTTTTTTCACAATAGATAAAATAATGATGAAAATTTGCACTGTTTGTAACACTAGTGTGCTTTAATGTTTAATCAGGAAGTTTGCTTTTAAATGCTTTTACTTTGTACAAAATTGCACAAAGTCACACTTGTCAGAAATGGCCAGCCATTGAAAGTGAATGGGGAAGATCACAAAAAAAACAGGACCTTTATTCTGAAATGCTTTTATTTTCTGAAAAGGGGCACAAAGTAACACTTATGCTGTTCCTGTTAAATCTGACCATCGTGACATACAAGAAAGAACACATTAAGATTATTTACATTATAACATTTCACGGAACAACAAACCAAAACTGTTATATTTCAGTTATATATATCCTGCACACTGACACTGTCAAACAGAGACAATATCATGGAACAACAAGCTGAAGCTCTCTCTGTGCTAAAGCATTTATTTGTAAACCTTCGTCTACTCTGTGAGAACATTAAAGTCTTAAAACCTAGGCAGGTTGAGTGTGTGTGTGTGTGTGTGTGTGTGTTTGTGTGTGAGAGGGATAGAGAGAGGGTTATCATAAAAACATATGCAGCTCAGGATAGGATGAAATAGGTATGATACTCACAATAGTTTGTATGCATGGATGTGTGTGTGTGTGTGTGTGTGTGTGTGTGTGAGAGAATACATGCATCCATACATGCACAGGTCCAATGCCTTTATGTTTGCAAGCACAACATGCTCCTGAACACTAGCTGTTTCTCTTACTTTCAATTTTCCTCATTCACTTTCAATGGCCAGAAATTTTTGACAATTGTGACTTTGTGCAATTTTGTGCAAAATTAAAGCATTTAAATGCAGACTTCCTGATTAAACATTAAAGCACATTAGTGTGAAAAACCGTGCAAATTCTTTTCATTTTTTATCTCATATTGTAAAAATTATTCATAAAAAAATATTTTTTCACTCAAAAAATGAGGCACCTACTCTCAGATAAATGAGGCCTACGATGAATCAGATGCAAATAGAAACACAAAACCAGTCCTAAATGAAAGAAAACAAGGTGACAAAAAGATTAAATCCAATATTTGGTGATAATAATGAGAGATTTATAAGCAATTGTTTGGAGTCACCACAAGTGTGACAAGAATCCGAACACAACCAGAGGGTTAAGCACATTGTGCTTGTTTATACTTGTGATTTGATGAAGATCAGATGACATTTTATGACCACTTAATGCAGAAAACTAACCAATTCCACTGGGTTCACATTCTTATTCTTGTCACTGTACAAAAACAAACTGAAACTAGTATATCAAATTCCAGAGCATGTGTTTTTGACAAAACCCAGAATAACCAACTTCCTGTTGGGATGAGCTAATGACATGGAGTGCGAAAGTTGTTCAGCTTGATGAGTTCTATATGTGTACCGAGTTTTATATGTGTAAGTGCAAGTGTGTGTGATATATGGCCCTCCAAATTCCAGGGGGCGCTGTAGAGTCCCCTTGCCATGCCCATGTACCAGTGTCTGTCCAGCCCTAATGGCCACAGATTCCAAAGCGTGTACCAATTTTCAAGAGTTTTTGAGCACGTTAAGGGCCCCAAAACCTTCAAAAACCTTGACAAAAAAGTCGTAACAATAATAATAATCCTTAGAAAAACAATATGGCCTTCGCCCTTTTGGGCTCGGGCCCTAATAAAATGACAAAAAATAAAAAATAAATAAAAGTGCCTTTTGGCTATTTTAGTTTGTTTGATGAGAACCCAAAAATTACAGCTCACCCTCTTCAAACAAAAGAGCAAAACATTCTGCACAATTTCCCAGCAGATAGTCAATAATGGGCTGGAATTGAAGCCATTAATCTAAAAAATCTTGAATGCATCCCTTGTGACCTGTTAGATCTCAGTCTATTAAACAAAAGGAAGAAAAGCTTGACTCGCTTGATTAAAGCAACACAACAACAACAAAAAACCTGATGCCACATTTGGACATGCCGCTCCTGCTCAAAAGCCAAAGCGGGTTTGGGGGGGACGGAGCGCCCATGGGAGGCCCCCGAAAAAAAGAGAAGGCTTTTATTAGCGTTCCGCGTGCGTCGACAATAAATCCCCTTACCGTGCAGGAGATGCTAAACAAACAAAATTACCACACGCAGCAAAGACCACTTACCTGTCAGGTTCATTGCTTGCAAATTCGCTTGTAATCTAGGGTGCTGGAAGCCGAGTGGGGGGCTAATGGTTGGCCAATAATTAAAAGAAAACAAAGCGCCATGCTGGCTGGCAGGCCTTTCTCTGCGAAAATTAAATCCTGTTTGGATCTGAATAAATTAAATGTTTATTGCTCCCCGAGAACATGCGGTAAAGGGGGAGGAAAACGAATGACAGAGAGGAAACGCGACGTATGAGGGAATGCGGCGAAGACAATCATCGGCTCTAATTAATGCATTTCCCCGTCCTCTCAATCTGTTTCTGTTTGACTGTTGTCTGATTGGAGCGCCGTGATCGCAGGTGCAAATCATAACCTGTCACGGCCAAATGTGTTTACCGGGCTGAATGGATCGCGCCAGCTCCAAAAAACATCCCGGCGACCGAGACGGGGGAACCGGAACGGAGCGCAGAAGACGAAAGATGGCAGTCAGAGTGCCAAAGGTTATTTAGAAATTAAAAAGTCTCTGCTGTCAAAACTTGAGGGATAATGCGGGTGAGGACGGTAAAGCATTTCATCACTATATTAGCGGAGCTGCTCGCTGATCTGTGAATAACTGAGAGAGTGAGCATTATTGAGTTTGCACCTCCATCTATCCATCTATCACCTGCAAGCAGGTATCAGCGTGATGAATGAACCCGCCTCCTTCGCTTGCTCTCTCCTTCTGACTTTTGTCTCTCAATCCCTCGCTTTTGTCCCCTCTGAGGTCCGTCTCTTTTCTCTTCTCCCCCGCTCTTTGATCTCTTTTTCCTCCTGTCACCTCTCTCTGTAGTGCTTCATTTAAGCCTTTTAATTCTCCAGTAGACTCACCTGTCTGCTCTGACATACTTTAACCGTATAACTCATGTCGCCAAATGGAACAGTCCGTATAAATTTTGTAAAATTAAAATTTCTGAGTGAATTTTGTTTTTTTACACCATTTTTTTTTCAATGTACTTCAGTTTCATAGTGACTTTAAAAGAATAGTTCACACAAAAAAAACTAAATTTCTCTGCTCACCAAGCCTGCATTTATTTGATCCAGTAAAAAAAAAAATTAAATATTTTCATTTTATTTGAATATATTTAAAAAATTTATTTATCCCTGTGATTTCAAAGCTGAATTTTTAGCATCATTACTCCAGTCACATGATCCTTCAGAAATCATTCTAATATTCTGATTTGCTGCTTCAAAAACATTTATTATTATTATGTTTTTCAGGTTTCTTTCATGAATAAAAAAATTCAGAAGAACATTTATGTGAAATATAAATCTTTTGTAACATTACAAATGTCTTTATTATCACTTTTAACTTTTTATCACTTTATTATCACTATTATACTGACTTCAAGCTTTTGAATGGTATAGTGTATAATGTTAGAAAAGCTTTTTTATTTCAGACAAATGCTGATCTTTGGATCTTTCTATTCATCAATGAATCCTGAAAAAAATGTACTCAACTGTTTTAAATATTGTAAATAAAACTGTATAATAATAATGAAAAAAAAATTCTTGAACGGCAAATCAGCATATTAGAATTGTTTCTGAAGGATCATGTGACACTAAGGACCGGAGTAATGCTGAAAATTTAGCTTTGATCACAGGAATAAATTTTGTGTGTTTTTTGGATCAGATTAATGCAGTCTTGGTGAGCAGAACAGACATCCCAACAGGAATTTGACTGGTAGTGTATCCCAGATAAAACAGAGTAACTGTAAATACTCAAGACTCTGAATAAAAATATGTTTTATTCAGTATATACATAACCAATTAAATTGGCTTGTGTATTAATATACCAATATATTTGAATCAGATGTCATCTGATATTGTATTTTGGTGATAATGTATTTAAAGAAAAGCAATAACCAGATTTTTGTGCCAATACTAGTAAAATCTACAGTGCCTTGCGAAAGTATTCAAACCCCTTAATTTTTTCATGTTTTGTCGTGTTGCAGCCTTATGTTAAAATGTTTTAAATTACTTTTTAAAGTACATCACATCAATCTACACTCCATACACCATTATGACAAAGCACAAAACAGGTTTGTAACAACTTTGCAAACTTATTAGAAATAAAAAACTGAAATTATTCCACTGCATAAGTATTCTGTAGTAAGTATTTTTGGGACACTTTAACAGTTGAGCTCAAGAGCATTCATATTTCTTGTAGATGTTACTACACTTTGAGTGGAGTTAAGCTGTGGGAAATTAATTTGAATAAGTATGATTTGGAAAGGCACATACCTCTCAATAAAATGCATATGAAAATGCATATCAGAGCAAAAAAGAACTGCCTGTAGAGTTCAGAGACAGGCTTGTGTCAAGGCACAGATCTAGGGAAGAGTTCAGGAAAAAAATCTGCTGCATCAAAGGTTCACAGAAGCATGTAGCTTTGATTATCCATGATGGAAGAGTTCCTAGTTTGGAACAACTAGGACTCTTCTTAGAGCTGGCCTCCTGGCCAAACTGAGCAATTGATAGAGAAGGGCCTTGGATAGACTGGCAACCAAGAAGCCGATGGTCACTCTAGTTGAGCTCTATAATCATACATGGAGATAGGAGTAAGAAGGACAAACATCCCACTGATCTGGGTTTTTATGGTGGTGTGGCCAAATTCAATTCTCTCCTCATTAAAGACACATGAAAACCCACTTGGAAATTGCAAAAAATGCACATAAAGGCCCTCAGACTGTGAGAAACAAGATTCTCTGGTCTGATGAACCTCAATTCCAAGCATCATCTTGGAAGGAAACCAAGCACTGCTCATCACCTGAAGAGCACCATCCCAAAAGTGTTTTTCGGCAACAGGAACTGAGTGACTCGTCAGAGTAGAAGGAAAGCTCAAAGCATGAAAATATAGAGATAGCCTTAATGGAAACCTAGTTCAGAGCATTCAGAACCTCACACTGGGCAGAAGGTTCACCTTCCAACAGGACAATGACTCTAAGCACACAACAAGAGTGGACTATGGACAACTTCTGTGAATGTCCTTGAGTGGTCCAGCCAGAAGCTGGGCTTGAACGCAATCAAATATTTCTGGAGAAATCTGAAAATTTCTGCCAGCCTCCATTCAAGCTGACAAATCTTGAGAGGCGAAGAATGGCAGATAACTGGCAAATGCAGATGAGCAAAATTTGTTGCATCATACCCAAAAAGACTAAAGTACTAAGTTAAGAGTATGAATACTTATGCAATGTACTTATTTCAGTGTTTTATTGTTAATAAATTTGCAAAGTTGCCACAAATCTGTTTTGTGCTTTGTCATTATGATGCATGGAGTGTAGATTGATGTGGAAAAAAAGTAATTTAAATAAGGCTGCAACATCATAAAACGTGAAAAAAATGAAGGGGTATGAACACTTTTGCAAGGCACTGTATATAGTCAATGTTTTAAATAATGTTCTTAGTCTTTCATGTCTTTCCTTCCTTTTCCTCAGCTGAAATAAATGCCACACAGTTTATTGTGTGACCAAGATACCAATAATGAAAAGAAAGAAGAATCTTCAACACATTTCTAAGGTGTACATATAACTGTGAACATGCAGTTTAACATTAGACGACATCATGATTTCTGTTTATCCCTCATATTTTAGACGATGATTAAAAGTTTTTATATAAATATTTAAGATTTTTACAGCGATAGTTCACCCAAAACTGAAAATTCTGTCATTAATTGGGCACCCTCATGTTGTTCCAAACCCGTAAGACCTTCGTTCATCTTCGGAACACAAATTAAGATATTTTTGATGAAATTCAAGAGCTTTCTGACTCTGCATAGACAGCAACTCAACTAACACGTTCAAGGCCCAGAAAAGTAGTAAGGACGTTGTTAAAACAGTCTATGTGACATCAGTGGTTCAATCGTAATTTTATGACACTACGAGAATACTTTTTCTGTGCAAAAAAAACAAAAATAATGATTTTATTCAACAGTTTTTTCTTTTACTAAAAGCTCTCGGATTTCATCAAAACCATCTTAATTTTTGTTCTGAAGATAAATGAAGGCCTTACAGGTTTGGAACGACAGGAAGCGTTGTAGCGAGTAATTAATGACAACATTTTCACTTTCGGGTGAACTTTCCCTTTAAGAATTTTATGACCTTAAATTTGGTAAAACTGAATTTAAGATATTTTAAGTTTTTTTTTTAAGGACCCATAGGGCTACTTTTGTGGTGCTTTCTTGTCATTTGAGTTTTATGACCTGAATCACTTTCTCTAAGAGCAGCCAGGACATTCTTCAAAATATCTCTTCTTGTGTTTTATGCATGAAAGTCATACAGGTTCGGAATGACATGAGGGCGATTACACTGTCATGTTTAGGTGAACCATTTCCTTATTTAGCAAACATGGTCTTTCCCCTTTTTTTGAGATACATTTTACAACATCCATTTTGTAACGACTGACGATTAAAAATAAATACTCAATTTTAAAATGAAGTCATGGAGAAAAATAAAGTCAGCGGCGACAACTGTTTCTTGCGTTCCCTCCGCAGATGATGGACAGCTTGCAGGTGGGTTCATGCCTCAGTGCGCTAGCGTGCTTATCTGAATGTCAGCAAAGGTGATTAGTGGAAAACTATGGAAATCAAAAATGCTAATTAATCTGCCTCACAGACGAGGAGGCGCATTAAAATTCGCAGATCTCTCAGACGAAACACGTCAAGCTTAAATTGTGAGGTGGAGGGTTAAGTTGCCTTTATGTGGAATTACGATCAAATCGTAACACAGAACATGATTACATAACAGCAAAAACTGTTCAGAAACTTCATCCGACACAATCAAACACAAATGTTATAGGCTAAAATTGAAATATTGATGTCTGTCTGACATGTTTTACATAATAAGTGACATTTGGCAATTGCTCAGATATTACTGGCCTGATCTATATTAGCACATCAGCTATACAACCTAACTGACGTAATGTGTATGTAAACAGACTTTTTTCTGAGAGCACAGCTTAAAGCAGAGACTAGAGTCATATGTGCATTTTAGATAAACACTCGACTGCTCTGCTTGTCTTTGGGGAGATGTTCTCTGTAACCTGGCCTGACGCCAGCTCATGGTTTCTGTGATGATGATTCCTCTCAGCGGCACACGGCTGAAGACTGCTCGTCTCTAAGTGCCACCGTTTCACAGCACTGCTCCCAGCAGACTCAAAGTGCTAAAAGCAAACACTCACGGTCCTGCAGAGCTCTGACCCTCCTTCTAACGGCCTGCTTCCTCCCTTCCCCCTCAGAGCTGAGAGTGTGAGCTAAAACTGAGTTGTAAAGACCCTACAGTTAAATATTAAAAGGGCATATATCACATTTTCTGTCTGAGTTCCAGTTTTGCTTTCATCCAAATGTCATTATTTTATTAAACAGTCATGTTTTGTTGCTATGCCATTAACTCTTTTAAAAAAAAAATGCCAGAAACCACAAGCATCTGTGATCATTTTCAGAAAACTGATAAATGCAATATGTCAAAAGAAATATCTGAACATGCAATATGTCAAAAGAAAGAACAGAGCCTCTGCTTTTAAACAAACTAAAAACACAGAAAACAGAGAAAATGGCATTTTTTTTCAAGAACTATGTCCGGATCAGATTTAGAGTGATGATCAAAACATAGATGGAGTAGATTACTTTCATCAACATCCCAAAGCTTCACAGTCCTTTACCATTTCCTGGGTCATCATTTCATTTAGTAATGTTAGGCAGTTTTAATTTACATGCTGTTTAATGTTTGATGATCACATTATTTTACATATTCATCTGCTTACATATCACTTGTTTCTGTTTCTTTTTCACCTGTGTTTGAGTCAGAGATTCTGTACTCATTCACAAAATGTATAATAGCACCGTATAACAATGAAAACATGGAAAGCCGTGAATGTCTCAGTGAGACACCATTAGATTTTACTAAAATGTTGAGTTAGGTTTTTTTTATATACATATACTGTATGTATATATACATTGACCAAAATTATAAACGGCAGTACACGTTTGTTTTTGCCCCTATTTTTCATGAGCTAAACTCAAAGATCTAAGACTTTTTCTATGTACACAAAAGGCCTATTTCTCTCAAATATTGTTCACAAAACTGTCTAAATCTGTGTTGGTGAGCACTTCTCCTTTGCTGAGATAATCCATCCACCTCACAGGTGTGGCATATCAAGATGCTGATTAGACAGCATGATTATTGCACAGGTGTGCCTTAGGCTGGCCACAATAAAAGGCCACTCTAAAATGTGCAGTTTTACCGTATTATGTGGGGGTCCAGGTGGGTCCGAAAACCAGTCAGCATCTGGTGTGACCGCCATTTGCCTCACGCAGTGCAACACATCTCTTTCACATAGAGTTGATCAGGTTGTTGATTGTGGCCTGTGGAATGTCGGTCCACTCCTCTTCAATGGCTGTGCGAAGTTGCTGGATATTGGCAGGAACTGGAACACGCTGTTGTATACGCCGATCCAGAGCATCCCAAACATGCTCAATGGGTGACATGTCTGGTGAGTATGCTGGCCATGCAAGAACTGGGATGTTTTCAGCTTCCAGAAATTGTGTACAGATCCTTGCAACATGGGGCCGTGCCTTATCATGCTGCAACATGAGGTGATGGTCGTGGATGAATGGCACAACAATGGGTCTCAGGATCTCGTCACGGTATCTCTGTGCATTCAAAATGCCATCAATAAAATGCACCTGTGTTCGTTGTCCATAACATACGCCTGCCCATACCATAACCCCACCGCCACCATTGGCCACTCGATCCACAACGCTGACATCATCAAACCCGATGAGGACGACGAGCATGCAGATGAGCTTCCCTGAGACAGTTTCTGACGGTTTGTGCAGAAATTCTTTGGTTATGCAAACCGATTGTTGCAGCAGCTGTCCGGGTGGCTGGTCTCAGACGATCTTGGAGGTAAAGATGCTGGATGTGGAGGTCCTGGGCTGGTGTGGTTACACGTGGTCTGCGGTTGTGAGGCCGGTTGGATGTACTGCCAAAATTCTCTGAAACGCCTTTGAAGACGGCTTATGGTAGAGAAATGAACATTCAATTCACGGGCAACAGCTCTGGTGGACATTCCTGCAGTCAGCATGCCAACTGCACGCTCCCTCAAAACTTGCGACATCTGTGGCATTGTGCTGTGTGATAAAACTGCACATTTTAGAGTGGCCTTTTATTGAGGCCAGCCTAAGGCAATAATCATGCTGTCTAATCAGCATCTTGATATGCCACACCTGTGAGGTGGATGGATGGATGGTTAGTTGCTTGGTCGCAGGAAAAAAAAAAATCCACAGGAAGTGGTGAAGTCACACTGTCCATGATGGACAGATTGTTAATGGCTGGTCTATGTAGTAATATAGTTCATCGCGCAGGACATCCAAATGCTCACCTATCATTCACTGACCTCAAAAATGGCTTTTCATCTAAAAGATGTATTTAGTAGCAACTTTTCATGGCAGCTCAAGCTAATGTTAACCTAGAAAAATGTGCGCTATTCAAGTGTTTGTGCGGAGTGTAAATGCTGAATAACAGCACACTCCCTGCATGACAGACGGAGGCGCCGTGTGCTTACTTGCTCTTAAAATACTCAGTCATTTTTGGTCATGCAGATAAAAGTAATACATCTTTCGAATCTTTAAAGACTTAATGTTTATTTGCGTGCACTCACAATAACAACAAAATGGTGCACTTTTGTAAAATAATGAAAGCAAACAGGATGTGCTTTCTGCTGTCTCGGTCTCTGTGAACTTGAGCGCGAAAAACTCTTGCCTTGTATACTTGTATACTTGCCTTGCAGACATGAAAAATATATCTATAGAAACTGAAATGTCTACTTTCAACCAATTCAAATAGAAAACAATATTATCAGATTATGTAGTCCGTATGAAACATGCATACAGGCACATCACTACTGCGGAGATGAGTCAATGTCGCCGACTTCATCTCTTAAGCATGTTTATGCAGTCTCCTTGCTGTTTTTCCCTGACACATTCATATATTACATTATTATATCTGCTGGTGCGCTGTGGCAAGCTTTTTTTGCGTGCACCTGAACGCTTATTAGGCTATTTAAGCAATTAAAGGCTCTTTATTATGATTTATATGGTTTATTAATACACATGCAACTAAAAGTTGTGTTTACAGATTTATAGTTTTAATTATAATAACCAGAGATGGAAAACTCAAGTTACATGACTTGACTCACGGCTTGTGACTTGCTTGACTAAATAAAGAAAATTACTTGATTTTGACTTGAGATCCAAAGTCTCAAGACTTGACCTGAACTGCATGTCTCGGAATCACTTGACTTTATAACATTTGACATCTATAACACACAGAAATATAGCATGCCAAATACATACAGTAAGAGAATCTCCCAAGATAATTTCTTTTCGATATAAGTCACTTTGAAATTGACACAAGATTTGCTGTATGCACAATTCACAAAGCCAGGACATCACCACTTCAAAAAGGGAAGGTATGTAAGGTAACCTGTTCGATTAGTCATCAAGATACATGCAGTTCTGTTCATTAACCGCTAGAGCGCCCAAAGTTTAAAGTTCATTCATGACGAAAAATAAATAAGGTTTTGGCAAAATAAAATAAAATCCCCCCATCTCTGATAATAACCCTGATGTCAAATGACCTGACAAAGTTGTCTGCTCTATTCTGTAACAGTATTCTGTGTAGTTTACCTGCAAAAGCACTGTGGGATTTCTCCCAGGCCGTAGAGAGGGAACAGGAATGGAGTGTTGCCGTAGCGACCCAAGCATCTCAGGAAGTGCTGCGTGGCCTTTAGTCCTTCCTCCGTAAGGGTCTGCTGCGTCACCATAGCGATGGAGTGCAGGATGAAGTCTTGCAGGTTCTCAGTGAGCTTCTTGTTCTTCAGGAACTCACAGAATGGTTTCTCGGAATAGTCTAAAATAAGGACAATTTTCAATCTTTATAGCATAAAAGGATAATGTGACCTCCTACTAAGCCTGTCACGAATGAATGAAAGGCTCTTTTATTTTCAAAGTGGTTATTATTGCATGTTGAATAACAGTGTAATAACATAAAAGCTGCAATTTACTTCATGTCAGTGTGACTTAAAGTCAATACAGCTACAGCTAACATGAAACAGCAATCAATTCAGTGGGCAATATCCACCTTATTCTGATATGAGGACGTAAGCTATTGTCTGTGAATGTGCAAATCTTCAGATTCATTAACCGGTTTAGGTAAATAACTAGAAGTATAACAGTGAACAGCATAATTACTAGTCCTACAAAGCAATGTGTTCATGATTACAATAATAAATGAAAATAGTATGATAAGACATACCAGTTTGCAATATCAAACATACAGTGGCATGCAACAGTTTGGGAACCCCATGCAGAATCATGTGAATAATGTGAATAATTTTAACAAAAAATGTGAATAATTTTAACAAAATGAGAGAGATCATACAAAATGCATGTTATTTTTTACTTAGTACTGTCCTGAGTAAGATATTTTACATAAAATATGTTTACATATAGTCCACAAGACAATAACGTAGCTGAAATTATTAAAATAACCCCCTTCAAAAGTTTGGGAGCCCTGGGTTCTTAATACTGTGTGTGGTTACCAGGATGATCTACGACTATTTTTTTTTGTTTTGTGATGGTTGTTCATGAGTCCCTTGTTTGTTCTGAACAGTTAAACTGAGCACTGTTCTTCAGAAAAATTCTCCAGGTCCTGCAGATTCTTCAGTTTTCCAGCATCTTTTGCATATTTGAACGCTTTCCAGCAGTGACTGTTTGATTTTGAGATTCATCTTTTCACACTGAGTACAACTGAGGGACTTAAACACAACTATTAAAAAAGGTTCAGATATTCACTGATGCTCCGGAAGGAAACATGATGCGTTAAAATCCAGGGGTGAAAACTTTTGGAATTTGAAGATCAAGGCAAACTGTACTTAATTTGTCTTCCGGGAAATATGTAAGTATCTTTTCTTGCTTCCAAAAGGCAGTACTAAATGGAAAAAAAAATTATTTCAACAAATTAAGAAAACTTTGGACATCTTCATCCTGTTCAAAAGTTTTCACCCCCCGGCTCTTAATGCATCATGTTTCCTCCTAGAGCATCAATGAACGTTTGAACCTTTTTTTTAATGGTTGTGTTTATGTCCCTCAGTTGTCCTCAGTGTGAAAAGATGGATTTCAAAACCATACAGTCACTGCTGGAAAGGGTTCAAATATGCAAGATGTTGGAAAACTGAAGAATCTATAGTCTTGTGGACTATATGTAAAATCTTTTATGTAAAATATCGTACTCAGGACAGTACTAAATAAAAAATTACTTGCATTTTATATGATCTCTCTTATTTTGTTAAAATTATTCACCTATTCACAGATTCTGCAAGGGGTTCCCAAACTTTTGCATGCCACTGTAGCATACTGATTTTGTACAGTTAAAACAACTGGAAGCGAATGAGATCAGAAGACTCACACATTCAAGTTACTAGACATTTTTCAACCAGCATTAATCTGATTACTGTTTCTATTGTGGTTGTGAAAAACACATGATTGGGAATTGGCTTTTTTAAATTCACTGATTTTCATATTCGCAAAAAGGCCTTTGATATGCCATGGTAGGCCATTCAAAACATAAAATTGAGTTAAAGAAAATGCATATATCGAAAAAACTCTTATTTTTACTTGAATTATATTTGCTTGAATTTTTAATTAATCTATTTTGCTTCAAGTTACATGACATTTAAATATTTTATTTAATTAACAAACAAATTTGGTTGAAATGGATTTTCAATGTTTTTTCAGTAGTTTTCTAAATCACCTACATGTGAAAATGTATATATATGTATGAGGCTTGATTTAATGCACTGCCATTCGATTGGATCATGGATATTTTGGTTAATAATATTTCCTGTGCACACAGCCTTGCTTGGGTAGAAGGCATATATAAATTTGGCTGAAAATATTTAAAATATTTTTTCTTTACAATATCATGCACTGATGAATTGCGCACAACAAAACATTTTTTTAAAAAAGTGAACCAAAGTTTGATTTCATATTGACTTTAAGAACAATATTCTCTACTTCACAGAGATTTCTAATCTGACCTGAAATCCACAGTAAATGTCTGTGGTGGGTCTCTGATGTTTCATGTGAATCAGAGAGCTACAGGGAAACAAACACGAGGGGTCATACCCTGGTACTCCTCTGGGTGCTGCTCAAAGTCCAGACAGAAGGTAAGAAACTTCATCAGCATGCGTTTCTCCACCACAGTCAGCTGCTTACTGGCAAACACATCTGCCCGTGAACACGGAACCTTCGGGGGAGGAAGAAACAGGACAGAGCAGGTTAAAGTAATTACATGTATGTGCATACATGCATTTGTGCATACACAAATACACATAACACACTCAGTACAGAGGAGGATGTAACAGTTGTGAGAAAACAGCTTACCTTTGGCCCTGAATTACTCACACAGATGCATTTTGCATTACAATGCTGCATTTAATATTTTTAGTGAAATGAGAAACACCTTTCACGTCAATGCTCTTATCAGGTACATTAGTAAATAGAAATGGATAAATCAAGCAGCAAATCAATTTAATCATTTTATCTTAGCTGAACCGCTCTAATAATTTGCACCATATTAGACCTAAAATACATTGCAGTCATGAGGAAAACATGAGGTACACAGAATTTTGGATTGGGAAAAATAAAATAAAATAAAATAACTGTGACCCTACATAGGACAAGCAGTTTGGAAAAATGTATGTATAAAAAAAGTCTTTTTACTAGAATGTCAGGTAATGTTAAATATCAATTGTCCTTTTGATCATTTTTTCATTTATTTGATTCTGTTAAAAGGATTTATTGAAAAAGATCAGCTCCATACCTGCTCCACTTTTCCGTTTCTGCAGGTGAGGATGCGGCCGATGTTCTTGAACTCTGCGTAACGGCTCACATTAGATTTGATGAGCAGATCCACCAGTGCACCACGTGAATACATCAACTTTGAAGGGGGTCAAAAAGAACACTATAAATTTCATTTCACTGCCGTCTAAGTTCATTTAAAAGGTAGATGCCAGACTGCAATCACTACGTGATGGTGTTTTAGAAAGTCATTTTAATTGTTTGAAGCTTTCCCGCCGATTAATATACTGGTGACACCAGTGACATTACCGATTACACTGCACATCTTACAAGATAAGTTATCGTTCCTTTTTGTTGAGCAAAATGAATGCTTGAAAATAGTGGATTCATCATTATTCTTAAAAACAACAATAAAATAATACTCTGTAAAGCTTAATGCTCACAATAATTAAATAAGTCCACTTCCAGAACAACAATTTACAGATAACGTACTCACCCCCTTCTCATCCAAGATGTTTATGTCTTTCTTTCTTCAGTCATAAAAAAAATAGTTTTTTGAGGAAAACATTTCAAGATTTTTCTCCATATAATGGGCTGGTATGGTGCCCCGAGTTTGAACTTCCAAAATGCAGTTTAAATGCAGCTTCAAAAAATCCGAAATGCGGTTGTAAATGATCCCAGCCGAGGAAGAAGGGTCTTATCTAGCGAAACGATCGGTTATTTTCATAAAAATAATACAATTTATATACTTTTTAATGTCAATAATGACTGTATTTTCTCCCTCAACTTCAAAATCATCCTATATCGCTGTTTTACCTTTTTTGTTGAGAGTGTTTGATCTTCTTTGCATGTTTACTCTGCAAAGACTGGGACGGAACCTCTGCAGCGATGTAGGATGACTTTGAAATTATATTTGAAGTTGAGGGAGAAAATACAGTCTGAGTTTTTTTTGACATACCCTAACTGTCTTGAGTCAGAATACACAGAGTTCAGGGAGAGCAAGACAAGATGAGCGTTTCAGATTAAACGTATTTAAATTGTATTTTTTTTAAATGAAAATAAGTGATTGATTTGCTAGATAAGACCCTTCTTCCTCGGCTGGGATCGTTTACAACTGCATTTGGGATCATTTGAAGCCGCATTTTAGAAGTTCAAACTCGGGGCACCATATCAGTCCACTATATGGAGAAAAATGCAGAAATGTTTTCCTCAAAAAACATAATTTCTTTATGACTGAAGAAAGAAAGACATGAACATCTTGGATGACAAGGGGGTGAGTACGTTATCTGTAAATTGTTCTTCTGGAAGTGGACTTCTCCTTTAAAAGGTTTGAGTAAGGTAAACTTAAATTAAACAAAATAGTTTAAACAAATGAACTTTTATGAGTATTTAGAACTTTTTCTTCACAAAACTGATGTAACCTGAATTGTTTCACTATTTTGAGGTAAAAGAACCTGTTTCTTTTAATTTAGAGAAACTTAAATTTAACCAAAACTGGGCTGGGGATTCTATCTCCCAGCAAAAGGCAGAGAAATGCAAACATTTATTTCTTGATTTATTTATTTATTTACATTACTTGGTGGGCAAGTAATGTAATCACTGTATACCTGTACACACGAGTAACAGAAAACTACGACAAGCCTGTTTATTCACACATACAGATTTAAATGCGATGACAATGACAGAACGGTTACCTATTTCTCTCTTTAGGGGTCTGAATTCTTTTCACCAGTTCTTGGTTTCCCATTATTTTCTTTTTTTATCTAATATACTGATTAACATTTATTTAAGCAATACAAACCTTGGAGACAAGGTCGATGTTGAATCTGCGTCCCTCTTTTACCAGCTTTTGATATGTTATCTTCTTTTCCACCTCTACAGGTGGATCTGCTGGGCTGCTGATCGGCTGCGACTCTTTCTCTTCCTGTGATTGGCTGGGTTCTGAAATGTCAGATGTATGCTGCTCCTCCTTTGGCTCAGAGGCTTCCTGGTCCTCGTTCTGTGTTTGAGCATCGGATGCTGTGGCGTCATCACTTGTAACCGCGTCTTGAGCCTCTGTAGAGTCACCGTTGGGCTCTTCTGATGCAGGCTCAGCATTCACTGGCTGACAACTTGTTAATGGGGCCTTCGTTTCCTCTTCTTTCTCTTCTTCCTCACTATAAATGACAAACAATAAATATCATTTAAAGGAGAAGTCCACTTCCAGAACAAAAATTTACAGATAATGTACTCACCCCCTTGTCATCCAAGATGTTTATGTCTTTCTTTCTTCAGTTTTTTGAGGAAAACGTTTCAGGATTTTTCTCCATATAATGGACTGATATGGTGCCCCGAGTTTGAACGTCCAAAATGCAGTTTAAATGCGGCTTCAAACGATCCCAGCCGAGGAAGAAGGGTCTTATCTAGCGAAACGATCGGTTATTTTCATTTAAAAAATCCAATTTAAATACTTTTTAAACTCAAACGCTTGTCTTGTCTTGCTCTCCCTGAACTCAAGACAGTTAGGGTATGTCGAAAAACTCCAATAGTATTTTCTCCCTCAACTTCAAAAATCATTTCAAAATCATCCTACATCGCTGCAAAAGTACCAACTGCATTATGGAAGTTCAAATTCTGAGCACCACAGAAGTCCATTATATGGAGAAAAATGGTGAAATGTTTTCCTCAAAAAACACAATTTCTTTACAACTGAAGAAAGACATGAACATCTTGGATGACAAGGAGGTGAGTACATTATCTGTAAAACTTTCTTTAATGCTTTTTAATGTTGTGTGACAGATTGTTGTAGCCACCTCAGTTCAAGCGGCACGTAAACCGGTCATCTCCTCCTCTTTACTACTAGTTACAGCACCAAATAAGCAGAAATGAACATCAGAAGGTATGTTGAAAACAAACTGAATTAAATCATTTGCACTGCACTCTTTTGTCACTTAATATTTTATTTGGTGCGTCAGTCTGTTAAATTACTTAGTATATGACCCCATGATCCGTACTCACAAAAACAGTCTTCTTTTAGCGTTTTATTTTACATTAACGATCAGCAGGACAAAACACAAACATTTCGGCTTAATGCTTTCTTCAGTGCATTGACCAATTCAATCCCTCCACCCACTTCTTAAATCATTAATTATATTGACGTCATTCATTAGCCAATGTTGAGTCTCAAAAAACACATATTCCATTTAAATGCTGGACAATTTCCATTTGTATACAGCACAAACCTTCACCTTCAACATTGGCTTCTTCAATGCACTAAAGAAGGCCTTGAGCCGAAACGGTTGTTTTGTAATACTGGTGAATAATGTAAAATAAAATGCTAAAAGAAGACTATTTTTATGAGTGCAGATCATGATTTCATCTATTTTAGAATTCAATTAAATTAAAACCAAATGTGCATTCAAGAGACAAAACACATAGGATCTGCCATAATAAATTTGTAAAAAAAAACAATTTTAGACTGTGTGAGTTGTAAGTGAAAAACAATTAATACTAACCTGGCATAACAGAAAACTTCTAAGTTGGAAATAGAGGAATCCACAGTGCTGAGAGGCACCACATCCTCTCCCTCATCAATCAAGCTCCTCCATACCTGCTCCGACTCTGTGATCTGTACCTCCTGCTGATTCTGAGAACACACATTATAAACCAAAATCAACCGTTGGCTACAAAACCACAAGGTGACCTACTACTTTAAACTGCTAAAAAACAGTTTTAAAAATGTTATTAAACTTGTATCTGAGTGAAAATTACAAAATAATGACCTTATAATCCTCGATCCACGACAGCAGGCCATTGAATGTGAAGCTTGCCCAGTTTCCGGCATAGTAGTTCCTCCTGAAAAAAAGAATCATTTATTTACCATCATTGTTGTTGCTCCTCTTTTGTAAGACATTTTGGATAAAAGCATCTGCTAAATGCATAAACACAAATGTTTACATAAATCTCATTTCAAAGATAATGAACATCAAACTCCACAGAAATAAGAAAACTTCCAAGCAATACTGACTTTCAAGGAATCTTCCGGACTAATAGTGTCTTGAATAGTACCTGTCCAAATGCAGAACACTCTGTCCAACTCTGGAGCAGGCCGCCGCAATGACAGACTCGGTGAGACCTGGGAAATGAACACAGACAGAAAGCATTGTTACCGAGCACCACTGCGATCTCTCTCTGAATTGAAAGTTTCACTCAATTTGCGAAATGCGTGCCATTTCATGCACACATCGCTGAAATAGCAAAGCAGTCAGACTGCTTTTACAATTACATTGACGCAAAAAGCATTAAGGCTCGCTGGAGGCTTATTCACTTTAACTGCTGCGGATAAGTCCTGTTAGAAACAGCAACTCAGCATAAGGACAACGACACAGCTAACAATACAGCATTTCATTCAATCTTTCATCTCTCACTTCTAATAAAGTAAGTCGCTAGATTTTAGCATTCGCTCTGCCAGAAGTATGTTGCCGGTGAACAAATGGTGCTTCAGACAACTGAAATGGTATGTGGTCATTTGTACAGGGACAAAAATGTTACATTCAAAAATAATTTGAGAAATTAAAAAATCTTAACAAATTAACAAATTAACTGATAAATTGCTAAATGAACTGAAAAATGGAATGAAAAATCAATGAATAGATGAATTAAATAAGTTGAGGTCAAAAGTTTACATACAACAATCGGCTAAATGTTAATTATTTAGTCAAAATAGGAGGTATTTTACAAAATGCATGGTATTTTTTATTTAGTACTGACCTGAATAAGATATTTCACATAAAAGATGTTTACATATAGTCCACAAGAGAAAATAACAGCTAAGCTTATAAAAATGAGAATGACCCCATTCAAAAGTTTTGCTACATATGCTTTGATTTTTAATACTGTCGTGTTACATAAATGACCCACAGCTGTTTTTTTTTTTTTTTTGATAGTTGTTCATGAATCCCTTGTTTGTCCTGTAAAGTTTAACTGCCTGCTGTTCTTCAGAAAAATTATTCAGGTCCCACAAATTCTTTGGTTTTCCAGTATTTTTGTGTATTTGAACCCTTTTCGACAAAGACTGTATGATTCTGAGATCCATCTTTTCACACTGAGGACAACTGAGGGACTCATATGCAACTATTACAGAAGGTTCAAATGCTCATTGATGCTCCAGAAGGAAACATGATGCATTAAGAGTCGGGGTGAAAACTTTTGGAATTTGAAGATCAGGGTAAATTTAACTTATTTTGTTTTCTGGGAAACATGGAAGTATCTTTTGTAGTTTCTGAAGGGCAGTATTAAATGAAGAAAATATGATATTTAGGCAAAAGAAGAAAAATGTAAATATCTTCATTCTGTTCAAAAGTTTTCACCCCCGGGATCATTTTTTTTTCCTTCTGAAGCATCAGTGAGCATTTGAACCTTTTGTAATAGTTGCATATGAGTCCCCCAGTTGTCCTCAGTGTGAAAAGACAGACCTCATAATCATACAGTCATTGCTGGAAAGGGTGCAAATACACAAAAATGCCAAAAAAAACCCCCCTAAAGAATTTGTGGGCCCTGAATGATTTTTCTATAGAACAGTGGGCAGTTTAACTGATTTTGATTTTGAATTGATTTTTTTAATCCATTGATTGATTATTTTTATCCACGTTAAGTTGAAGTCGAAGCACTAAATGTACTTAAATGGAAATCAAAAGTAGAAATAAGAAAAAAGAAAAAAAAAAAATCACCACAAAAATGGCAAATACACAAATAACTACAAATTAAATTAAACACTCCAATAACTTTCTCAGTTGATTTATAAATTTTTTAACAGATTTATCAGTTTCTCATCTGGACCCCAATACTTATGGAGCATTCACATACAAACCAAAAAAACTTGTGTAAAGCTATGAAACAGAAGAATATATAGTGTTTAACCAAGTGACATATGATTGTTTTTGCAGAGTTTATGAAATTGCAAGCAACATGAATCTGGCAATGGTAAATGCTGCTGATGCTGCACAACATTTGGACAGTCATTTACATAAGGTAAACATTTCCCGGATAACGCGCTGACTATTAAAATTAAGTGCTCGTACAAGCTCTTGCTCACAAGCCAATGTACCAATGGATCCAACTGGTATATTTACTAGCGTGCAAACTGTTTGAGCTGAGGTTTACATACTTCGCAAAGCCGCACTAAAAAGGCAGACGGAACGCGTGGGGTCCCTGAGAGCAAGATTGAGCAGCACCGGGGCTGAAAACAACTCCATTAAGCCGCTGAAGCGTCCCTGTCCCTCCATCTTTCTTCTTCTTCATCTGGCCTTGCACAGCCCCATCTCACACACACAATGGAAAAGTGATTTATTCCGAGCAGGCCCGTCGTATCTTCCCCAGCACTGGCTATTTCACTGATGGAGAATCCTGGGATTCTAGACACCCACATGCTCTCCTACAATGTGACCAAAAACCTCTGTCCAAATTTAATGGCATGACATCGAAATTCACCCTCTTGACTTTCATAATTCCTGATTGTATTGTGCTGATTTATCGCTGTACGTGGTTGTAAAATAAAAAAAAGTTTGTCTTCGGAATCTTTTATTAAAAATTCGCTGTCGAAAACAACCTCTCCTGTCCTCCTGTGTGTATAATGCCAATTTTTCACAATCCAATTCCTGATAAATAAAATCAGGTCTCAACAATGTTTGTAACAGGATTGTGGAATTGTCCAAATTTAATAGTATAACATCCAAATGTTGGCATGTTCCTGAATTTATTGTGCAGATTCAATGTAAAAAAAAATTTAAAAACCTAACACCTATTTTTCACAATCCAATAAATTCCTGTTCCGATTAAATACTTCAAATTAGAGCTTGAAACATTTACTATGAAATAACTAATAATAATGCATCCTTATGTGCATTACAGTGACATCATTTGATAAAACCACCTGAACTGAAGAAACTAATTATTTTTATGGAGAAGTATTACATTAATTCACTTGGCCTGTTTAAAACAGATGCATCTCAATTACGCTCTTAGCAGAGCAGCAGCGGTGCGAGGAGCCTCAATATATCTGTCCAGATAATACTGAAGATGTTTTTAAAAAGTGTAAATAACCTCTGGCCGCCATCTTTTAATGCCATTTATCCTATCCGGTATTGATTTTTCCACATCATGTTTGCTAAAGACAAACATTACCTGCCATAAAGTTCTGATGCCACATAGACATGCTGGGCGATAAATAATAGATTTGAGCTGGCAGGACTTTGATGACCGGGCAAAGCCCGAAATGCTTTCAGCAGGAATTGTATGAAATCATAAATCACTCTTCATTTTAGAGAACATTCCAAATGGATTCTATCTCTGCACCTTGAAAGTCATTTTTCGGTTATTTATAGTCGAGGCTGAGGGAGCGAGGGAGGGACTGTGTGTGTGTGTGTGAGAGAGAGAGAGAGAGAGAGAGAGAGAGAGAGAGAGAGACCATAGGAGAGAAAGGGAGAGGGCAGGTCACTTCTCTTACACTCCACCCATTTATGTCACCCATTCCCTCTATCTATCTCTCTCTCTCTCACACACACACCATGCTGTTGTATATTTTCCTTCACATCTGTGGGAAGTGTAAAGGAAGAGTTCAACCATAAATGAAAATTCTGTCATCATTTACTCACCCTCCTCGTTCTGAACCCGTATGACTTTCTTCTGTGAGAAAAGCACAAAAGGAGAAACTCTAAGCTGCTTTCACTTTTAATAGATAAGAGAACAAGCACCATAAAAGTGGTCCATAAAAGACTTCCGAAGTCTATATGAGGAATAAACCGAAATTTAAGATGTTACTGAAACGTGTTCGCTATGCCATAGCTCTCAAATCTCATTTGTATTTTAGTATATTCAAACTCTGTGCAGCGTGACTGGTCGTAAGACCTACAGCAAACCAATAGTGTTTGGCATCACTGATGCATCTTGACTATATGCAGGGCTGTGGAATTTTTCAGATTTTATCCATTAAAGGGAAAGTTCACCCAAAAATGAAATTTCTGTCATTACTCACCCTCATGTTGTTCCAAACCTGTAAGACCTTTCATCTTCGGATGACAAATTAAGATATTTTTGATGAAATCTGAGAAACCCTGCATAGACAGAAACGCAACTGACACGTTCAAAGCAAGAAAGATAGTAGGGACATTGATAAAATTGTCCATGTGACATCTGTGTGACGGAAAAGAAGAAATTGCTGAATAAAGTTGTTATTTTTGTTTTCTTTATGGAAATTCTCATAGCTACGGCTGGGAGATTTTTCCATTTTTATCAATTAATTACATTACAAAAAATGATCATTTTATTAATTTCAACAAATTTACCGTCAAAACAGATGCTGCCATTTCTATTGTCTTTGGCTGCATCCATTGCATCCGACACATATTCTCACTGACACACCACCAACTCGGAAACTCTGGGCTTAAAGAAAATTTTAAAGAAGTCCACTTCCAGAACAATAATTTACAGATAATCTACTCACCCCCTTGTCATCCAAGATGTTTGTGTCTTTCTTAAGTCGTAAAGAAATGATGTTTTTTGAGGAAAACATTCAGGATTTTTCTCCATATAATGGACTGATATGGTGCCCCGATTTTGAACTTCCAAAATGCAGTTTAAATGAGGGGTTCAAACGATCCCAAATGCGGTTGTAAACGATCCCAGCCGAGGAAGAAGGGTCTTATCTAGCGAAACGATTGGTTATTTTCATTTAAAAAATACAATTTAAATACTTTTTAATATCAAACGCTCGTCTCGTCTTGCTCTGTGTATTCTGGTTCAAGACAGTTAGGGTATGTGGAAAAACTCCCATCGTATTTTCTCCCTCAACTTCAAAAATCATTTCAAAATCATCCTACATCGCTGCAGAAGTACCGACCCAGTCTTTGCAAAGTGAACATGCAAAGAAGATGTTTTCCTTAAAAAAAGAATTTCTTTACGACTGAAGAAAGACGTGAACATCTTGGATGACAAGGGGGGTCTTCGTCTTTATTCTCGTAGTATTTTGACTTCATTCTCGTAGTATTTCGACTTTATTTTCGAAATACTATGATTTTAATCTCGTAATTTTAGATTTTAGATTTTTTTTTTAACGTCGCAATTTTTTACTGTATAGCCCCGTCTTAAATAAGTGAAAGAGATTCCGCAGAGTGCTTTTATTTGCGTTTTTTTTTTTTTTTTCAATTCTTTTTGAAGCTTAACAGCCTCACTGTATGCTTTTATGCTTTTATGCAGAACAGACTTTTTTTTTTTTTTTTGGAAAACATCTTTTGTATACCATCAAACAGGTGTTCCCTGTCAGCCGAATCTCTTCTTCTCAGCCAAACCTCTAAAACATAAAATATTTGTCTAAATATTTACTTCTTATTAAGGGTAAATGATGCACGTTACTTTCCCAAATGCATGTTAAAAATCACAGTACATGCAAAACAACGTTCACTATCTTAACAGAGAACCAAGCTGCTCTGAGACACTGAAAACACTGGATCTCGAGCTGCCTGCATTAATGAAAAGCTTGTTTTAAAACATGAAGCACGACAGACTATACATTCATTTAATGCATAGTCTGATTTTATAATCACACTAAGCACAATTTCAGTTTAATTTGTTTAACTGTGCAGCCCAATTAATTGAATTAAAATTTTATATTAGATTTAATTAATTATTAATTTTTAACTTTTGGGAAACCCAAGAAAGAAAGTCATACAGGTTTAGCGAAAGCCATGAGGGTGAATAAATGATGTTATTTTCATTTTTGTAAGTATTTTTTCAGATATTATTAATTTTTAATGCATAAATATCACTACGGTTTTTGGGGGGTTGTATTATATAAAACTTTGCGATGTACTTTTACAATCAAATGTAATCCTTTTTAATAAGGCTTTTCCCCCCAACATATCAGGGCAGTGACATATTTGACCCCTCAAAAAAAAAAAAAAAAAAAGGGATTTTCAGAAATAAAAAATCATGTTCCTCACAGAAGAGGTCTATTCAAGTCACTGTATGTATTTTTATGTATAACCTCCTAAAATGAAGCAAGTGTCACCGCTGTCCTAAATGAAACCTGGAGGCAGATGTCTAACAGAAAAACATCAAGTTTCAAAGTCATAAACCCCGTTACAATGATCACTGACGATCTACAAGCAGTCTGTGACTACGACGCCCATTGGAGGTCTTACTAACAATCAATTCCACACTAATGCTCAAGGGCCATGAGAAATCAATCACCTGAAAAGAGCACAGGGATATCTGTGAAGGTGTTCTGTAATCACATGACTGCTAATAGAGGCTATTCAAGCTAAAGGCACATGGGGTCCAAGCAAGATGAATAGTTACATTAACCCAGGCTCAAAGAGCAGGCCGGTGAAATGGCTGGCTTGTTTTCTTCATTGCTGCTCTATTAGCGGCAGGTGAGGGAACAGCTCTGATATGAGATGAACTAAACGTGCATCTCAGTCAGGCCTGTCAGCCAATGATTGCTGAGCCTGTAACGACGCTCTTCAGTAAAGACTCTTGTACCTTCACATTGTCTGCATCCTTAGACTCTACAGCTGCTGTACTTCAATATACATTAATCATGAAATACTGTTAAATACAGTTACCGTTTGGAATTTTACCAGCTGGCAGAATAGCTGTCAATGCATTAGCGCATCCTAATGTGCGGGTAGCACCAGCTCCAGACAAGAGCTTATGTTCTTATTGGTTGGGAACCGTTTAATTGCGGCATGAAGACAAACCTTTTTAAGATTTGAGATCTAAAAATAGTTTAGACTAATGAGAATTGCTTCTTAGGAATACACTGTTTTGATTCATGACATTATGATTTATAAAACAAATGTTGCTTGCATGGAATATTCATAATTTTGGTGTCAACATAGGCTTCGACCTTCATCTGACATCTCACATACATTATATGCATAAAATAATGAATTCTGTTTTTAGTACCAATGATTTTTCCACCTAAATTCTTTTGACATCTGGAAATTGCATTTTTCTTGTTTTAAAAATACTACCACGATATGTACATATTTTGTTTATTGTTATTATTTTTATACTTTAAATTATTTTTGTAATAATTAAACTTTTTTCTCTAAAATTATTTTATAATTTAAAATACGTTACCATGTTTTTTTTTTTCTTTTCTTTTTTCTTTTTAATTATTACATTACAAAACGCTTTTTGTATTATGATAATAAAAATTACAGGAGGAAAATGTGCTTGAATATATACACTGTAATGAAAATGCCATCCTAGTGCAAAAATCTTAATCATCCTAAAACAGGTTTTATTTTCTTTGCGCAAAATATGATTTCATTTTTTGAGATTGTGAAATATAAACAAGAGAAGTTCTACATTGGTTTCATGAGATTAATTCATAATCAATGTACTAAAAGAAAAAAAAATAGCAAGGAAGAAATATTTACAGTTGGTAAATTCTCATCTCGGGTCATTGCCACATGTGGAAAAAAGTTAATTTTAGACCCAAGAGTAGGGGACAGTTATGGCCTCGAGCTTTGTATGAACAGGCTGCAGCAGGTCTTTTACATTATAGCTGAGAATGTGAATGTTCCAAAATGTGCTTTCCCAAATTCCAAAAATATTCATAATCTTGTCAGAAAAACAATAATACTGGAATAATACTTGGAAATACTGTAGGAAACTAATTCACATGCCAAACGCTCAAACAATTTCAGCTTGAAATCAGCCGCCACATAAATTTTTTTCTGAAAAAGATTTCTGCAAGTTCAGCAATGCAATACTGGTTTTCCATTTCAAAGGAAGCAGAACGCAACACAAGGTCTACAGTAATAGTAGGAATAGTAACTGAATAATAGATGATCCAAATGGAGATCATAGTTATTTTATCTATTAAAACAAAGCATTAAAAATTAATTAAACTTTTTATAGACTCTATTTTAATGGGTACATTAAAAAAATATGTATCAATAAGCATGTCTAATTAATTAAAATCATGAAACTTGCAGAATTTAACAGCAATTTATTTTTTATTTATTTTAGTTTTTAAGGCCCTATGAAAAACATTTTATTATTTTTCTCAAATTCAGTTTTGTTTGTGAATCTCTGTTTTCCATTAATTTTCTGGATTCTATTTTAATAGTTTCATAACATTTTAATAATCAAAAGCACGTCTAATGAATTTATAAGGGAAAATTCGATTTGATGAAGAATTAATTTATTATAGGCTATTTATTTACGTCGTTTTTTTTTTTTTTTTTTTTCAGAAATACTGTGTTGTATATTTACAATTTTCTGGTAAATAAATTCTGGTAAATAATTTTTCTGGTAAATATTCCTTAAACACTGTGTTAATAATATTTTTATTAGTAGTAGTAGTGCTATCTTTACATTAAGTAATATATTAATATATTTCTGACCATCAAGTTAAACCAAATGTTATTTTGACAGGTTGCTGTGAAGACCTTTAGGGTCTTCATTATATGACGATAGTATGTGTGTAGTAAACAAAACTGCACATCTGCACCATTTCCTAACACAGACACGCAGAAATACAGCTCTTATGAAAATGCATTCTTAAAGTACCGGTATTAGTAAAATGAGGAATCGTAGCATTTTTAAAAGCAGGGTTTCATGATACTTTTATTGTGCAAATATTGTGAAATTGTGCAACACTATATTAGATTATACAACTTTGGACACATCTGAATTTTTTTTTAATGATTTAAATTGCAGACACAAAAAATTAAATACTTTTTTAAGATTAATTTTTTGGCATTTTTGCCTTTATTAGGGTAGGACAGATCAGAACTGACAGAAAGTGAAGTGGGAGATATAGGGGGTGGGATCGGGAAAGGTCCTCGGGTCGGGATTCGAACTCGGGACGCCTGTAACGCTGTATGTCAGTGCACTGCCCACAAGGCTATCGGCGCCGACGTAATTAAATAGTTTTTATCATTATTTTTCACATTTAATAGAGATTTTTATCCATTTAACTTTACATTTTAAAAATGTTTTCAGAATTAACAAAATGATGATACTATTCATAACTGAATAATGATACCAAACAACTTCAAAGTTTTGCAATTCTAGAAAAATTCATAATAATTGACGTCAATGCTCATGTCATTCCAAAACTGTATGACTTTTGTAGAACACAAAAGACAAATTTGGTTACCACTGACTTTCATCATATTGACAAGGAAAAAAAAACAAACAAATCCCAAAACACTCATGAAGGTGAGTAAATGATGACACACATTTGAGCTTCCATGTTTATTAATTACTATTAATGAATCAAAAGTAAAATACATTATTTAATAAAATATATATATATAAAAAAATGAATATATGAAGTCAGAGACTATAACAAATATAGCACTCTCCCTCAGGCCTTCCAAGATGTAGAGGAGTTTGTTTCTTCATCTGAATTATAAATGGCACTTGATCTGTGCATATTTCTCTCCTGATTCAGACAAGATTATTATATTTGACTCGTATTTTAGCAACAGACTGAAGTTAATCTTGATGGATTTTTTTCTTACAAGCATGCAGCTTTTCACTTCACAAGATGTGATGGACTGAAGTTGTGTGAATTATTGTGATGTTTTTTTTTCAGCTGTTTGGACTCTCATTCTGACGGCACCCATTCACTGTAGGAAATTCATTGATGAGCAAGTGATGCAATGCTGAATTTCTCCAAATCTGTTTTGATGAAGAAACAAACTCATTTAGAGCTTTGATGGCCTGAGAGTGAGTATAAGTTTTTGTGTGAACTATTTCTTTAAAGGAGAAGTCCACTTCCAGAACAATTTATAGATAATGTACTCACCCCCTTGTCATCCAAAATGTTCATGCCTTTCTTTCTTCAGTCGTAAAGAAATTATGTTTTTTGAGGAAAATGCAGTTTAAATGCAGCTTCAAACGATCCCATCCGAGGAAGAAGGGTCTTATCTAGCGAAACAATTAGTTATTTTCATTAAAAAATACTATTTAAATACTTTTTAATCTCAAACGCTTGTCTTGCTCTCCCTGAACTCTGTGTATTCTGGCTCAAGACAGTTAGGGTATGTCGAAAAACTCTGATCGTATTTTCTCCCCCAACTTCAAAAATCATTTCAAAATCATCCTACATCGCTGCAGAAGTACCGACCAAGTCTTTGCAAAGTGAACATGCAAAGAAGATCAAATGCCCTTAACAAAAAAGGTAAAAAAGTGATATAGGACGATTTTGAAGTTGAGGGAGAAAATACGATCTGAGTTTTTCGACATGCCCTAACTGCCTTGAGCCAGAATACACAGAGTTCATTATTTTTATGAAAATAATCAATCGTTTCGCTAAATAAGACCCTTCTTCCTCGACTGGGATCGTTTTCAACCGAATTTGGGATCGTTTAAAGCCGCATTTAAACTACATTTTGGAAGTTCAAACGCAAGGCACCATATCAGTCCATTACATGGAGAAAAATCCTGAAATGTTTTCCTCAAAAAACATCATTTCTTTACGACTGAAGAAAGAAAGACATGAACATCTTGGGTGACAAGGGGGTGAGTACATTATATGTAAACTGTTGTTCTGGAAGTGGACTTCTCCTTTAATGAACTATTCCTTTATAACTGAGCTGTTTATCATATGTCTTTTTTTTTTTTTTTTTTTTTACAGGTCGTTCTACCTCTATTTTGGCTTTTTTTTAAATATATTGAGAATTTCGTATTGCTGCACTATCTGCACTAGTTCATTTTGGGGTATAACATCTAAAAAAGATTAAATAAAAAAAAACATATATTTGAGAGATGTAATCTGTAGATATTAGACATATGAAAGTTTCATATCAAACACAAGATCTTGAAATATGCTGTAGCTTTCTATGGGAGCTGATTCTGGAAGTCATCCATTGAACCCGTTTAGCTCCTCACACCGCACTATAGCAACTGCAGGAAAATAACCTGAAGCCAGTGGGAATTTCAGTTTGCTGGTTTGTTCTTGATTATTCTATTTCACTATGGGCCTCTGAGCCAAACAATATAAAAAATGAAAAGGTCCACAGGCATCTGCTCCCACCACAGCAGACCCTGAGCACGGACTCTCCGGGGACAGCCGGGTCAGGTGCGAGTTCACCAGCTGACGGGGCGCGACCGACGAGAACGCAGTCCTTCACACAGTCAGAGGGTCTAGCAGGCATCATTATGGGGGCCGCAGTATTCATTAACAACTGCTCCCTGTCCATATCCTCATTTGTGCCCGTATCCAGCAGCAAAAACGGGGGTAACTAGGGAGTCTGGGACAAGCACGCTTGTCTGAGCAACCTTGACACGGAACGGAGTCTGAGCAGAAATAGTCCAAGCTGTGAGTGTCCCCGTGTCACCGGTTGCCTTGGGACCAACTGGCTCTGGTGGTTTTGCATGAGCGGAACCAGAAGTGGGCCAGATATATTCATTTGCACACCATCAATCACAGCATGAGAACGTTGCTCTTAGCCATCGCACTAACCCCTCTTTTCTTTCCTTTTTTTTGCTCATCTACCTCTCCTCCCTGTTGTGAAGAACAATGCCCTGCACCAGGGAGTAACTTCATCTCCTGCTGGCTTCAGCACTGTCCTGAGGATCTGGCCTGCATATAAACACACTTCTGCGCTTTGAATGAGGACACTAGAGAGAACGAGGACAGCATCGTTCCAGGGGTCTTGCTCTGCACCACATAGTCCAGTAAAGTATCCACCCTCCAGGGGGTCCGGAGCACAAACCTACAATTCAATGCTGGGTTTGAAGCAGGTCACAGAGTCAGGGTCAGCTCCAGTTCTGTTAAACGACAAACTGGTTTATGTGCACTAATTTAGAGCACTGCTGCACTCAATAAAGTAGGGCTAAACTCTAGACCAGGCCAGGGAATGTTAAACTTGAGCTGTCCACTGTAAAAACTCAATCTGCATTCTAGGTTTGTACTCAGAAGGTTCTGGTTTGATCCCTGTAAATCCAAGCCATCACCGTCCTATAAACTCCTAACCCCAGATTACCGGAAAGTAAAGGAAGGTTTTTCTGTAATAGGTGTACTGCAAGTTGTTCTGGATAAAAATGACTTAATATAAAATATTATTTAACACAAAATATAAAATATTTAATAAAAAAACTGACTTTGACTTATTAGATTTGTTAATAGATCTGTTTGCAGCTTATAGCAATATTCTATTAAATTATCAAATTATTTTTAATTATTATGAACAAAACTAATGGGAACAAAATATTATATTATACTATATATTATATAGTATTCATATTATTAGTAGTAGTAGTACAAAAGTTGTTATTAATATTATTAACAATTTACACAAAAACAAAATAATTATTGTTAATTACAAGTGTTTATAATATTATTGTTGTTTATTGTTGTTGCTATTGTTGTTATTATTATTACCTATATGCTTTA